>JALAZF010000037.1:2400000-3600000 GCA_022829125.1 Lathyrus tuberosus
TGAAGGAGAATATTTTGAACTTTGTTGTGCTGTCTACCAGCATGTCAATGTGTGGTAAAGGAAAGTCGTTCTTTGGACTTGCCTTGTTTAGATATCTGTAATCAACACACATTCTGACCCTTCCGTCCTTTTTGGGAACGGGTACGATGTTGGCTAGCCATTGAGGATATTCAGATGTAGCGAGGAAATCCGCGTCAATCTGTTTCTGTACCCCCTCTTTGATTTTGATGGCCATGTCCGGGTGAGTCCGTCTCAACCTTTGCTTTACTGGCGGACATTCCGATCTTAATGGTAAGTGATGTTCCACGATGCTGGTATCCAACCCTGGCATATCCTGATAGGACCAAGCGAATACATCGGGGAATTCTTTGAGAAGCTTTATCAAATCCTCTCTGGTAGTTGGACTGAGCAGTGCTCTGATCCTGATTTCTTTTCTCTCTTTTTCTGAACCCAAGTTTACCGTTTCCAACGGCTCTTTGTGAGGTTCAATGGACCTTTCCTCTTGTCTGAGTAGTCGGGAGATCTCTTCTGGAATTTCGTCATCATTTTCTTCTTCAGCCTCGAATACCGGGAACTCAAAGTTGGGAGAAGGCATCGGATCGTATGTTTCAACGGGGTATAAAACAAGCAATCTGCATGACGTGATGATTCGTGTTTAGAAAAGATAGAGAAAATGCAAGTGTGTGCAGTGTTTTGATTTTACTGCTTGTTTTTATGATTGAATGTTTTTTTTAGGATTACCATTTTCTGAAAAAGCAAAAAGAGAAAACAACAATTAATGCGGAAATTACAGAACGACGTTATTTTATTAATGAACAAGTCGAATCTTGAAACTACAGCCCTATAAAACAAAACTCTGTCGCTTTGGGCAAAGCGAAGAGGGAAATTTACAGAAAGCGAGCCCTATCAAAACATCCGTTTCACCTGGGCAGGGTGAAAGGTTAAAGATGGCAATTACTTTGACTGACGAACGACCTTCGAAACCTCGACGGCAACCCATTGGCGGCGAACTCCTCAGTGAATCACAAAGTCTGGCACCTTCCTTGATTTGTCTTCAGAAATGACGCTGATTTCTGGCGGAGTAGGATCATTGGAATCTGTCTCCCAAGCAGAATTGTCGTAGGAGGATTCCTCTGTTGCATTTTGCATAGCATTTGTGCTCTCAGCTGTATCTCCCCATCCAGTTGGCTGGATATCTTCGAGCCTGATACGAGAGCTCTCAGGAGCAGTGTACTTGACCATAAAGTCGTATTTTCCACTTGGTTGTCCCAAAGTGTCCCAAACTTCTTTGGAACTGGAGAAGTCATCCCTCTCGATGACGTTGACCTCGGGAAAAGCATAATTGATGAATTCTAGTCCTGCAAACGTTGCGAATTCATCTTCATGTTGAGTAATTTCTGAATGACCTGAGTGTTGATCCCATGACATGGTGGGGACACAGGTATTCTGTTCAATGCCGCTCAACTGAGTTTCATTATTCGGCTGACTTTCCGGCCCCAAGTTTCCTGGGTAAGGCTGCCACATTGGTAGGCCATCCATCGGGCCATAGTAATTGCGGTCAAAGTTGTCTTTCATCAGAGTGTCTTCCTCTAATGAATTTGGCGGAGCACGACATCCTTCCGGATCACAATCTCCGTAGATCATTTTGACATCTGATCTTGGTAAAAATCTCGGACTTTCTGTAGGAAAGCAAAAAGGCATAGGCACCTCTTCCTGAGACATATAGCCGTCCTTGTTAAGGTAGGACTTCCATTCTTCATCTGTGTCAGAGGGATCTTCCTCATTGATAGCATGAACTGTCTGAGACACTGGGTGAAGAAAACCTCCACTGTGGAAGAAGTTTTGAAGAGGATGAAGACTTTCATCGTTGGCGGATGTCTGGGTACAGGTTGTAGAAAAACCAAGACCCTTCTTTGTTTTATTGTCAATAGGAATTACAAGCCGTCCCCATCCAGTTGTATCGGTACTCTCGACCGCTTTGATAGCATCGTTGTATGAGGAAATCGAGGTTCCTCCTTCGAACTGATTGTCCTTGCTCACCGATAGTGCTTGGAACTGAGTTCCAATAACCTCCTCGGGTTCTACACAAGCCGATGATGATAGGTTACTCACAAGCAAGGCTTGTTCCCCACAAACCGTGACTAGTTGATCGTTCTTGACGAACTTTAGCTTTTGGTGGAGGGTCGAAGTGACCGCTCCAGCCTGATGTATCCAAGGTCTTCCTAATAAACAACTGTATGTTGCCCGGATGTCCATGACCTGGAACGTGATTTGGAAAGTGTGAGGACCAATAGTTATGGGAAGATCAACTTCGCCGATAACTGTTTTTCTGGATCCGTCGAATGCTTTGACGACGACCTCGCTGACTCTCATCGGAGGGCCCTTGAATGATAATTGCATCAAAGTAGACTTCGGCATAACATTCAGGGCTGACCCTGTGTCTACCAGTACGTTGGCTAAAGCATCGCCCTGGCAGTTAACTGTAATGTTGAGCGCCATGTTATGACGGCGACCCTCTTCAGGTAATTCTTCATCACTAAATCCCAAATTATTGCAGGAAGTGATGTTAGAGACAATGCTATCGAATTGTCTGATTGTTACATCCTGTTCCACAAAGGCTTGCTCCAAGACTTTCTGTAGAGCCTCTCTGTGTGCTTCTGAACTGAGTAACAGTGATAATACTGAGATCTTTGAAGGAGTCTGTAACAGTTGATCAACGATGTTATATTCACTCCTTTGGATGAGCTTTAGCATCTCATCTTTGTCTTTTGAAAAGTCGGGATTACCAGATTGACTGACTGGCGGATCAGGAATTTCTGCCTGAAGTTCCTTTTCTTTGTTGGATTCTCCAACCCCTCGGTTGAAGATTCGACCGCTCCGTGTTACATGACTGATGTCTGCAATATTCATGACGGAGGGTAATGGAATTTCCTTTCCATTCTCGATTATTGTTGCACCGTATTTGTAAGGGATTGCCTTAGCTGATTCATACGGTAGTGGCCCCGGTAGACAGATGACTATGGGAACCTTCTGATTTTTCTGACCATCATAGGTAACCTCGATCCGTTCCTGGTTGGGAACTCTAGATTCATCAAATAGAGGGATGATGGCAAAAACATCCCTGATCTGGTGATGACCAGAGATGGTGACAGCATCCTCAACTTGATCGGCAAGGTAGTTCGGCGACCAAATGATGGGTCCTGAACCTGGATATGGATGAATTTATCCATGATCGACCTGACCCTGAAGAGCTGCTCTCACAAGGTAACACCCTTGGTTACTTTCCGAACAGACGCTGCAACTGTCATAGTTGTGTGGTGGCACCTGGCCACGCCCACTTTGAATGCAATGTAACCTCACTAGGTTATCTTCCATTGATCGGACATCCTGACTTTGACGACGAGTAGGATTCCTATGATTGATACTAATCTGCTGAGTATCTTCGTCCATATAGATTGGCATCCACCAGTGATTTAACAAGTGCTGAAGTGCCTCCTGGACAAGGGTACAACCTCGATCGTTTTCGCAACCCGCTTTACAGCTTTGATAGTCGTGTGATATTAAGAATCCAAGTCGGACCTGCTCAGCATGTAACTCTACCAGGTTGGTATTCATTACGCGGATATCGAAGACCTGAACCATATTGATTTGATAGGAGTTCCTATCATGGTAGTCTTAGATCCATCCAAGATCCATCTGACGCTGGAGGGCCTCCTGTATGAAAGAGCATCCCTGTTTGTTTACCGAGCAAATCAGACAGGAACTGTAATCGTGTCGCGGCAGATTATGATATTGGCTTTGCCTTGAGTGCATCGCCACCAAGTTGGCATTCATCGCACGGATGTCGTGGTTTTGAATGACGTTGGAATTCGTGTAAACCATGTTAACTCCACGAACTCGGTGCTCTCGGATCCATCCAAGATCCATTTGTTCCTATAGAGCTGCTTGCACTACAGAACACCCCTGGTTGTCTTTAGAGCAGATATCACACTGGTGATAATTATGAGGTGGCACATGGCCATATCCACTCTGTCTACAATGCATCTTGACCAGATTGGTCCCCAATAAGAGTACATCGTGATTTGATAGACATCGTTAGTCTCTTTCTCAATCAGATTGACTGCAGCTTTCTCGTGTTGAGGCAGCGGGTTCGTAAGAACATTAGGATTCGTATCTTTGAAAGATAAGAGCCCGCTCCTAACAAGCTTTTGCACGTCGGATTTGAAATTGAGGCAAGTCTCAATGTTATGCCTTGAACCTCCTTGATGATAAGGACATGTTTGATCCGCTTTAAACCAAAAAGGCAGATTTTCCGGAACTGAAAGGGGAGACTTAGTCTAGATGTGCCCCTTAGCTAGCAGTAACGGAAACAACTCTGCATACGTTACGGGTATAGGATCAAATCCTGGTGGCCGTGTTGTACAGTTGTTGTTATATGGAGGACGAGCCTGCTGAAGAGGCTGTTGTGTCTTTTGCTGATTAGGTTGGCTCTGCGCAACCTGAGGTTGATACGTAGGAACAGGCACGGGGCCGATAGCAGGAGTAACAGCTGCTACTGGCTGATAACGTCGCCTTTGCTTTCCGAGAGAGATATTCCCAATATCTTGCTCTTTTTTCTTAAGGAGAGCACTACCGTATTTTTTAGTACCGCTCGTTGATCCAGTGTCTTTTACCAAACGTCCTTCTCGGACGACTTCCTCAAGACGTACACCCATGCCGACCATTTCGGTGAAATCACTGGGTGCACTGGCGACCATTCGGTCATAGTAAAATGAGCTTAAGGTCTTTAAGAAGATTTTTGTCATTTCTTTTTCCTCAAGAGGTGGACAAATTTGAGCGGCAATTTCATGCCACCTTTGAGCATACTCCTTAAAGGTTTCCTTTTCCTTTTGCGACATTGATCTGAGTTGATCTTTGTCGGGTGCCATGTCCAAATTGTACTTGTATTGTTGGACGAAGGCAGTACCAAGATCTCTGAATGTACTGATCGTAGTACGGTTTAAACCCATGTACCATTTGAGTGCAGCACCGGTTAAACTATCCTAGAAGTAGTGAATCAGCAGGTCCTGATTCTCCGTCTAAGCTGACATCCGCCGAGCGTACATCACCAGATGGCTTTGAGGGCAAGAGTTACCCTTGTATTTTCCAAAGTCGGGCACTTGGAATTTGTGCGGGACTTTCACATTTGGGACCAAACAGAGGTCTGCGGCGTCCTTTCCAAATAGATCCTGACCGCGAATGGCATGCAGCTCTTTCTGCATTTCCAAGAACTGCTCCTGGAATTCATCCATTCTATCGAACATAGTTTCCTTCTTACCAGAAGGTGTCTGTGGAATCTGCCCTTTCGGGACAGTGTGCACCACAGGGGGTGGTACCGTGACTACGGCAGTAAGTCTTGGCGCCTCCTGAAGTTTGTAACCTTCAGGAGTCTTGAGTATGCCCCTGGCATCTTCGCTTTCCCGAAGTTTGTAACCTTCAGGCCCAGCGGCTTCTGTTGCGATTCCCTGATCTTCAGTGATCGGCGGAACATATCCTTCCGGGATATAGTTAACAGGCATGCCCCAAGGACGATCTTTCGGCATCTGATACCTAGGATCATACTTTTCTATGATGGGCGTTGAGGTGATCTCTGAGATCACAGTTCTTTGTAGCTGAGCTTCTGCCATGGCTTGCATGTCGTTACGAAGCTTTCTCATATCCTCTCTCAGAGCGTCGATCTCTTCTTTCAACTCTCTGTTTTCTTCCTCAAGATCATCCATCTTTTTCTGACGATCGGCCCGAGTATTATACGAATGAGACAGTTTGACTCTAGAATCGAGACACAAACGTGAGATTCGTAGGTAAGGAGAATACGCGATGTGAGAATGATGAATGCAATGATTATATTAATCGTTTTTAGGTTTAATTAAAATAAACTTCGACAATTAGATTGCAAATATCAAACAGTGGGGAAACCCCTTTTTATTAAATTCCAAAGGATTACAGAAATGGAAATACAGTAGATTACAAAGTGCAGAAACAGAAACCTAAACTAATGGGTCCCGAGTCCTCTCTGAAGAGAAACCGGGTGCTGATTCTGGTATCTTCCTTTTCTTTGACTGGGGCGCTTGGGCCGTTGTCGGGTTGTCATTCCTTTGCCAGGTGAAAGGAGCGAGCAAATTCCTTTGGTCATCTTGATTCTCTACAGCATGCTGCTCCAAAATTTCAATCAGAGCATCTTTCTCTTTTAGTAGTTGCTGTATTTGGATACACTCTACGTCGAGGGTGCGGTACTTGTTCTTCCAAGATCTTCTTTCCTTTTGAACTTTGTTGAGAGTAACCTGAAGCCTTTCAGTTTCCGTCATGAAGTACATGACAATTTCCCTCGGCGGAAGAATTTCGTAACGAGGATAAGGCATCTTTAGCTTGAGAGCTCTAGTTTGTACCCAATGGAGATAAGGCTCCACCGAGACACAGTCCGGTTTTCCCAGAGACTCTCGTCCTTTCTTATGAACATGTTTCCCAGCTTGCACTATTTCCATCTTTAGTGCTCTGTCATTTTCTCCTTCTTTGAAGAAAAGACCTTCCAGATGAACACCCAGTGGGATGTGTCTCATTGGGTATCCAAATTGACGAAGAACCAATATCGGATGATAGTTGATTCCTCCTTTAGTTCCTATGAGGGGTACGCTGAGGAAGTTTCCACAACGATTAATGATTCTGATTCCCTCATAAATCCTATTACACCAATCTATATCTGAATTGGTGAGACAAATGATCTTCTGCGACCAACGTAAGACACTCTTGCAATCCCAAAAAGCAGCAGACTTGGGCAAGTGCGAGATAAACCATTTGTAGAGCAAAGGTACACAGCATGTGATCTCCCCTCCGCTGTACAAATTTCCCAAGTGTACAGAATGATACGCATCTGCGAGCAAAGTCGGCACAGGGTTTCCAATGAGAAAAACCTTAATAGCGTTGATATCGACGAAGTTATTGATGTTGGGAAACAAAAATAACCCGTAGGTGAGCAAGACAAAGATGCTTTCAAAAGCAGTCTCGTTCCCTATACTAGCGAAGTACAGAGCTTTCTTTGTCAAGAACTGGGCTGGCAAACCTTAGGTGCCACCCTTAGTAGTCATGTGAGTCTTGACCTCAGACTCGTCCAAATGAATTGCTCTTGTAATAGTCTGATTCTTTGGAATTTCTTCCAGTCCAAAAAATGGAGCTCAATCAGTGATATGTAAATCAGCCAGATGAGAATACTCCTCCAGCGTTGGTGCTAGCTGGTAATCCGGGAATGTGAAACAGTGATAAACCGGATCGTAGAATTGGATGAACGCATCCATGATTCCCTTAATCACATGGACTCTTAACAGTGGTAGCAAACCACCGTGCTTGGCTCTGAAAGCCTCTGGGTTAACGATCATCCTCGCTAACTTTCTCAAATCTCCTAGTTTTGGAACCTTGAAGGTATACTGGTGAGTTCTCCTTCTACCAAAATCCATTAGCGTAATCTTTTTCTCTGATATTTGCAATCACAGTCTTAGTTTAATTTGAAAAACAGAGAGACTAGAAGAGAAGTTTTTTGAATGTTTTAATGTTTTATTAAATGGATGCATGAATGCAGCACACAAAAACATAGAAAAAACATGGGGTCAGAGGGTCGTTGTCATGAAGTCAAGGCTCTACCCATCCCCAAAGGTTTATACTAGGGTGATTTTTGTACCTGTACTCATTATCATCAGCTCCTCCCAGGAAGGCAGACAACAAGCGGATCGCCAGCGAGTTGTGTGCAATCTTAGAGTAAGTGCCATTCACCGAGAATAGATCACCAGCCTCAAATGAGGGTAGTATCGCGTAACAACTATTTCCGATAGTTTCCGCACTACGAAAGGGTTGGCTTTTCTTAAGTGAATACTCAATCTCACCACATGCGGCATCACATGCATTCCCAGTAGCAGAAAAATAAACACGTATAGCAATTAGGAAAAGCAGTATATATATTTGTCCTAATCATCCTAGACTTATAAAGCTATGAATCTTAAGTTCCTGACAGAAATGGGTTCCCCGGAGGAAGCCCCAATCTGTGGTTCCCTGCATAAAAGATGGACCAGCATAGGTCAATCTTTCTCTTCGGTAGAGTTCCCATTTTCCGTGGAAAACGGGGATGATGCCCTAAGGCAGAAAAGGAGACTCCCCAGCAGAGTCGCCATTTGTGTAAATTTTCACACATGAGAAGTAGAAAGAAAGGAACGGGCCCCACGGTGGGCGCCACTTTTCTGTAGCGAGCGATTTTGGACGCGGTTCTTAAGCGCTGGTCGCTCTCTGCGGTTTGAGCTTTGAACTACAGGTCGATTCATTTTTTATCCTATTGTGAGCTGAATAAGGAAGGGAAATAGATGTCTCCAATTAACCCTGCTTGCATACTGAGTTTAAACAGCGGTCTGTTAGGTTACGGATGCTATCAATGTGGGGGGGCTTTTGTACTGGTTATTCGTATTTCGCCAATACGGTTCTCTTTCTTTTTTCTAGGCAAAGGGTTTCTGGTGGGGAATAAGGATTAGGATGTTAGGACTGGTGCTTTTGAATTACTGCTTTTGGTTGACGAAGGTATGGGATTTGGGTTTTTTGTTGATTGCGCTCGCTAAGATCTTTTCTTTCGATCTTATGCCTACGTATTCCCGTTTACCGAAACAGGGAAATCAGAGCGTTCGTAGTTCCTCCTATTCTATGGGAGGAAATTGGTTTTTGGTGTCTTATTCAAAGCCCAAGACGTGAAGCGAAAGGTGATTTGTATCTTGATCAAAGCCCAAGATGTGAAGCTGAAAGGTCTATTTGTGTCTTGTTCGAAGCCCAAGACGTGAAGTTGAAAGACCTCGACTTTAGAGAGAATTTGTCATCTCTAAAGAGGGGAGAAGGAGAATTACTTTAACTGGGATACGCGGATCCGAGCAATGCCATAATTTCCGAAGAAAGGGTTTTAACCTAAAGGAGAAGACTTTAACTCAGTGTAGAGCAATGCCATCTTTCCTTAGGAATTTCTCATGCTAAAAGAGGGACAGTGGCATGGATGTAGATGATCCAGAGGCTTGCTGCTTACAGCGATTAGATGGGGGAAAGAGTTGTTGATGTTTGTGTACTGTGAACGAGGCACAGTTTTGATGCTAAAAGGTCGATTGGATCAACCAGTGGTTTTCTTATACAAAGCCTAAGAGGAGGCTAATTTCCGCTAGGAAAATCATTATACAAAGCCTAAGAGGAGGCTATTTTATGTCTCGTACAAAGCCCGAGAGAGAGGCTAAAAGTTTTTGACCCAGTGGGGCATATCGTTATACAAAGCCTAAGAGGAGGCTAGCAAAGAGTTGACTCAGTTGGAGAATCTTTTATAGAGTGTTTTTGTATCTCGTACAAAGCCCGAGCGAGAGGCGAAAAGGTTGTTTTGACTCCACTGGGGAGAATTTTGGTATCTCGTACGAAGCCCGAGATGGAGGCTATTGTAACTATTTCAGTTGAGTGACAGATCCAATATACTGATTTTAAAAGAGAAAATCAGTTCTTATATGAGTAACACTGTACTCAGGGATTTAATTTGAGGATCAGGGATATTTCCTTCTCTTTGAGGAAACGGGAAATCCAAAGGGTATCGAGACTATCCGAGTCTGCGGGTTTCCTTCCTATTTAACGAAGGGTGCTTGAGAATGTCTTTGAGACTCAAGGAAGTTAGACTGTCCGTGTCTAGAGTTTTATCTTTTGTACTATGCTTCGAGAAACAGTAGTAGACTCTATGAAAGGACTGTTCTATGAGGATGACTAGGTTCTGTTCCTATACCTCTAGGAGGTCGTCGGGACAATTTGTACGAAGCCCAAGAGGAGGCTGGAAACTTTTAAGAAGCCGACGGGTCCTTGTACGAAGCCCAAGAGGAGGCTATCATTCCCGGAGGAAGAGATCATTATACGAAGCCTAAGAGGAGGCTGTGAATACTTCTAAGAAGCCGCAGGGTCCTTGAATAATGCCCAAGAGGAGGCCGATGCTTTTAAGAAGCCCGTGGGTCTATCATCTCCTTTCCATTAGGAGAGATAACTCTTTCAAAGATGAAAACCACTGGTAAACGTGCGAGGTTTACTATCCAGCGACTTTTAGCTTTTAAAGAGGGTTCCTTAGTTAAGGTCCAAGATTATGACCGTAGTGGGTACCCAAACCCCGAGACATTCAAGGCAAGCTATCAACAAGGAATAGATCAAGTCAGAAAAGTTCGAGAATTGGGAAGAAACTCAAAGATGCCATTCACGGAGAATACATTCATCTTTGGGAGTAGAGTTTCTTGACAATTCCTAAGGAGGACAACCGAAGAGAAGACTGTATCTGGTGCTCCTATTGGGGATCTAGGCGTCTATTTCTACGAATAAGTGAAACGGCGTCACCTAGTTCTAGACGTAGTTGCCGGGGAAACTCGAAATATCTATACTATTATTACACCGTAGATATGATTTTATGAAAGGAGACTTACAGTGAGCAGCCCCACAATACAGTTTATAATATGAAAGCAGTAAATGAAAGCGATAACCACTTACTCGGTTGTAGTGCTTCCATGCTGTTTGGTTAGTTGTTCAACAAAGAAAGATTGAAAACAACAGTATATTCAAAATCAAAGGGGAAAGTGCTTTGAAAAAGAAAGATCTGGGGCTTACAGCTCAAGGAGAGGCCCAGGGTTTTATCAGTGAGCGCACTGTTTGAATTTGTACAGAGGGACTTATACAAGTGACTGGGGCCCAAAAAGGTTTTCTGTACAAAGGGACGGGTCTTACACTCTCTCAAGAGGCCCAAAGTGTTTTAAAGAAAAATAAATGGGTCTTACTACTCGAGGGTAGGCCCAGATGGTTTTTATTTTTAAACGGGCGACGATCGCGCCGTTTACTTGTACAGAGGGACTTATACAATGAGTGAGGCCCAAAAAGTTTTTGTACAAGGGGGATGGGTCTTACACTCTCTCAAGAGGCCCAAAAAGGTTTAAAGAAAAGAGTGGGGCTTATAACACGAGGGTAGGCCCGGATGATTTTTGAAAAGGCGACGATCGCGTCGTTTGCTTTTTGACGGTATCGGGACTTATACAATAGGTGAGGCCCAAAGATGATTTGGTCAAAAAAAGGATTGGGTCTTACACTCTAATAGAGGCCCAAAGTGTTTTTGAAAATGATTTATGAGGGTTGAATTAATCCAAAACCCTAATTTGTTTTCAAAAATGTATTTAATTGAATAAAAATTCAATTAAAATGATAAAAAATTGTTTAACACATGGAAAACAAATTGTGATCTTGGATTAATGCTTCAAAAATTAAGTATTGACCTACAAAATAATTAGAAAGCATTAAAAGTTGCAAAATCAATGTAGAAAAAATATTTAAAATGCCAAAAACAATCAAAATATTAATTCTTTACAAAAATATCAATTATATGAAATAAATAATATTTTTGGGATTTTTTGATAAAATAAAATATTTTAACATTTTTGTGAATTATTAAAAAAAGAATCAACTCAAAATCATTAAAACTCAGAGAGAAATTAATTTTTGAATCAATTAAACAAAATCACAAAATTCAAAATTTCAAATATATGAAAATGGCGCCAAGAACAACACGAAGAACACGCGCGTTTTTCAGTTTGCCCAGATTTGCATTTTCCATCCAATCTCACTGAATACGTAATTATAACATGCAATCCACATATCATTATGCTCGCCTCAACCTCACGATCATGTCTATGTACTTTAATTTCATTTAAATTAAACATACAATAAGAAATCACGAAGAGACCTCAAGAACCCTAATTTCTGCATGAAGGCTAGGATTTTTGATACACGATTCAAACAATGCAATTAATTGAGGGAAAACATTCCATGCATGATTATGAACATATGGCCAAATTATTGTGCGAGGAAATATGCATAGATTGAGAGATGACCAAGTATGTGCTTACCTCCAAGTCGTGACAGCAAGAACAGATGTGATTTTGAGTTGGAGGTGTTACAGACAAGTTGTGATGATCTGGACAGCTTCCCTACACCATATGGAGTGTGTTTGAACACTTGGATTGAATTGAAATGGACTGGATCAGTTTATGGCATCTCAGCTGTAACTTCACTTCAAACTTGTGTGGATGGCAAGTGATTTTGTGAAATTGATGTTTCAGAAGTTATGTGAGTGTTTGATCAGCTCATATGTGATGTATGTGAGGTGTGTGAGTGATTAGTTTGTGCAGAATTGCTCTCAAACTCAAAACCCGATAGCTACCTTGCTAAGAAAGGTATTTTTGCCAAGAGAAAGAGATTTTGAGGAAAGCATCTGTTAGATGGCTTTGGTGTACTCAAACTGATCACAATTGAGCTCTATTTATAGTAGAGCAAGTTTGTTTTGCAAGGAATAGTGCATGGCAGCTGGTAAGTAGGTTTGCTCAATGTTGGCCAATGGAAATGAAAGTCTCCTCTAGCCATTGACTAGAGGTTAGGGCACAGAGCTTTGGTCCCCTTGGTCTTGGATAAGTCTTGACTGATTTTAGATGAGAATGACGCAGTCCATGCCACCTTGATGGTTCCATTGAATGCCTCATTCCAAATTTGAAGTCTTGTCCCTATTTTGGCCATTCTAGGTTCAACATGCTATTCTTTGTTCCTTGGACCTTGGAGGCTTGGCTCAGTGATTGTCCCCTTTGGATTCAATCCTCTGAGGTGTCCAAGTGGATTGGAGCAATTGAAATTGGCTGATTTTGGCAAATCGACCCAAAATGCAAATTCTGCCTTGCTTTGATAGATTTCAGCAAGGTAACTTGACAATGTTGTATCTCATGATGTAGGTTGAATTTGGAAATGTTCTTGGCCATTTTGGAAAGCTCTTACATGATACAACAACTGTTTGAACAAGTTTGGTTTTGATCTCTTTTGATTCCAAGTGAAAAATCCCCCTACATTTGGTAAAAAGTGAGGCAAAATCTGACTTAGTGAAAATTTCACAAAGTGTTGGAAAAAGTGACTTTTTCACTTTTCAGCCACTTTGATCATTCCATAACTCAAAATCCTTAATGAATTGGAATGACTTGTAGTTGAAGTTTTTGTAGGTGATAATGAGGGCCTTGTGGTTTAGGAGTTACGGTCCTCCAAAGTTTGTACCTTTGCCACTTTATTTTTAACTTAGAAAAATTTCTAAGTTTTATGGTTACCCCTTTTACAAGTTATCTCACTTTTCTTGATTTTTCTTGATGAATGATGATTCAAATCATACATTAACATCATTTTAGGGTTAAAAATCCATTTTGGTGAAAAATCTCAAAAAGTCAAAGTTGACTTTTGTGCACAGTTGACTTTTTATCAGATGAATTCCAAACTGTGCAATTCTTCAGGAAATCATGTCCTTGACCTAAATCAAACTTGATGGACATGTTCCATGGGTGTCATAGGGTATATTCAATCATGTATTAGGGTTTGGGAGCATGTCTTGGTCAAAAGTCAAAGTTACAGTTGACTTTTCCCTTAAAACCCTAATTGTGGTACAGATGAAAATGAGACTTGTTGCTCAAGCTTCTTGGATCAATCCATTGTTCCAAATGGATCAATATGGTATATTAGAGACCCTCAAATCATCTCTTGAGGTCTTGGCTCATGGTTTGTCCCAAAAGTCAACTTAGGGGTGAATTAGGTCAAGAAACCCTAATTCCTGATTTTTGATGAATGCATCCCCTGAGGCAAAATTGACTTGATGCATGGGTTCATGAGGTTCTATGAAGCATATTAGGTTATGTTTTGGATCATTGCCTTGTGCCCAGATGAAAATTTCCATATGGAGGCCCTGGTCGACCAAAACCCTAATTTGGTGACACTGTCGATCTTGAGACTTGATCCACCTAGAAGGGAGCAGCCTTGTGCTTAATCCTTGAAGTGGGAGTCCTTTTTGATCCATTGTGGATGTTTGAGAGATTAGACAAGTTGAAGATCATGTCATTTCTTGATTGATCCTTTGTCTAAGCACTCAGAGAGGGCTTGAAACCCTAATTTTGATTGTATTGGATGCTCACCCATCTTTGGGGAGACTGATGAAGCATGATGGTTCATCCATATTGTGATGATGATTTTCACAATGATAGGAAGTCTAAGTGGTCAAAATTTGGGGTATTACAGCATGATCTTAAATCACACTACAATTACGGTCCAATGCAGTTGCAGAGGTTATCACATCTGCAATATTGTGCCCAGAATTGCGGTTGTGGAGTGCAATTTAAAACCTTAACCACACCTCTTCTTGAATATATAAGTCTGCATTAGCAATTTGAAATGCTTAGTTGTTGTCTTCACAATAGATATGAGAGATCTTGAAACTTAAAGATCTGAAGAGATGCAAACATTTCTTCCATTTATCTATAAGATTCCATGGGACAATCGATGTGTTGGTAAATGCTATGATAGTGAGTAATGAGTCGTTCTAAAGCCAGAGGTGTGTGCATCCTCTTCTATGTGCATGGTTGATTGCAAGGATAACTCAGGTTAATTCAGCATGTAAGGAAGTTGATATCTTCAAGTTGGTAGAGAATGCTCTTGATAAGTTCCCAAGTAGTAACGATATATGTTACATCATGTTGCAAGACTGGGTTGGCTTCTAGATGTCCATCATGTGAAATTGTTCCATCTGTAATAGTGTAATTTCATATGTGTATTTTAATGATTTGTCGCATTTTTAATATTTCAAATTTATCGTTTGTTGTAATTTTTAGTTGATTAATTTACGTAATTTCATTTTTTTAATCGATTATTGTAGCATTCTACCTTGAGCTATCACTCACTTTCACTTAAATTGAAAACTTTACAATGTTTTTTAATTTGAGTAAAATGGTCAAATGAAATACAAGTTAGAAGTCTTAAAACAATGTGTTTTTTAAACTGGATTTGAATCACAACTTTGGCTGATTCGAATAAAAAATTAAAGGGAAATTTGCATTTTGGCACTGTGAATGTGATTCGAATCAAAGATATGTCTTATTTGAATCAAAGACACATTCTCTTTCTTAAATCAAGTCTACATAAAAACTTCATAGGGTGTTGATTTCATGAGTTCTGATAAGGAGTTGTCTGGGAAAATTTTAATAATCAATCATCTTCATACTTGAACCTAACATTTTTCAAGGGTTCGCCATTTAACATTGGACTAAGCGCTAGCTAGGACAAATGGATTGAACTAGTATAAATGTTGTGTACAATTTCAATTTCCTTGTGTCTTTTAAATTCTAGTATAGATTTTCATGACTTAGGTTTTATTGCTTTTTTAGAGTCGTATGTAGCTATGTTTTATTAACTTATAGCGATTTATGTGTAAGTGTAGGTTTGTGCTAGAACATGTCATTCAATTCTTTTTTCTGGTGATTATGAATGTATATAATCTTAATGTTAAATCAAGCGTTCGAATAATAAGATTCAATTTAAATATTGCATAAAAATTGAAATCGATCAATTCACGTGTAACTTGTTTTAATAAAATTCATCTCTCAGAGTTATTATAGTTCTTTGATATTCTAAGTAAATCGTGAAATCAATCCAAAAGCATCTTTTGTAAATCTTGCTGCCATGCTTTTATTTGTAAAACTCTGATTTTGAAGAAAGTGTTTTGAAATTAGTTTTAGAGGAAATATTTATTTAAACCCTTCCCTCTATACCATTCTACACCCATATTATCCCCCAATAATTGGCCTTAGAGTTAGTCTTTTGATCAGGCATTGCAACTTCAAAAGTTGAGAATATGGGCATGGACAATCTGAAGTCTGTGTTCAATAGAACTCCCACATTCAAAGGAAAAAACTATACTTTTTGGATTGATAACATGTTTATTCACTTAATCTTAGTTGATAACAAGTATATTAATAGAAAGAAAAGAAAAATTCTTAGTGTGCTAAACTCTGTCATTATCGAACTGATTGTCCAATCTTGATGAAGCATAAGATCAAGAGAAATAGATAATCTTTGTTTCATAGAAATAAATAATTACAGAGACTCAAAACGTGTATCTATTTCACCTCATCGTATCTAGTGCATGATGGTTTGAGAATATTAAACAAGGCAACTATGTCTTGTTAGAAGATTGTTGCACCCCAAATTTTACCCTCATTTTTTCTGCTAGTTGATGTTTTATTTTATTTAACTTAATATTTATTTCAACATCTTTATTTGTCTTTAATTTAAATTTAATTTCAATTTGGCCTTCTTTATTTAATCTATATTTAATTTGTTTTATTTTGTTAATTTATAGTTCAAACTCAATTTAATTTTAATTTTTCTAAGGAAATTTGGTTTAAATTAATTAGTTTTTAATTTAGTTTACTTTTTCTAACTAATTTAAATTAGGTTTTATTTATTTATTTATTTATTTATCATATTATAACTTCAAATTCAATAAAAACTAAAACACTTTTTATTAAGAGCCTTATTGTTTCCACCGTGTCCTATTTACTTTCATAATTGGATGTTTCATCAATCACCAACCAATGAAAATCAGGTTTGTTTGCTTTGACTTTTCAACCCCATTTTTGGTCACTGAGAGAGCGACATGTGGCACTATAAAGACCAAAAGCAACCAAGATGTGCTCTTTTTCCTCATTCTTGGTCACGAGTAAAATACATTACAACCAAAGCCAATTCAAATTTTCGTGTCCGTGAGTTTGCAAATCGTACGGAGATTCTCCAACGTAAACCTGCTTCCACCACAACCCTGCGCCAAACCTGCAAATCTGCAGTGAAAACAACTACACACAACGATCAAAAAATTCAAAGTTGAAGAGAGGTTCTGTTTTTTTCAAGAGGTTAAATAGCAGGAAAGGAAACAAAGAGAGGGGGCGAAACCTGCTTCGAAAGAGAAAAAAAACACGAAAACTCAAATCATTCAGCCCTGTTCTTTTCGTTTTCACAACAGAACCATAACCTTGGAGTATTTTTCTTTTCAATCTCCTTCTTTGAGTTCTCGCTCACACTTCCGCCTCCACCGTTATCAGCAACAACCAATCAAGCTTTCCTTAGCTTTCATCAACCAACAACATCTACACAAAACCAACACCCTTCGGCCTCCATCTCTTTCTCATAACCAAACTCTTCAACTGCACCTGCATCAAACAACAACTCCATAAATCATCTTCATCTTCACCTAGCAAACTTCCCTCGGGTTAAAAGTTTGACAAGCAATGTTCAGTGCTTTTGGATTTGATACAAAAATCCAGTTGTTGTGGATGTCAAGGGTGACAAATTGAGAAGACGTTATAACTGGTTGAAATGGTTGTCCACTTCTCAGGTTCAAGTTTATTTCGGTTCAGTTTCGCCTGGTGAACCGAGCTACCATAACCTCGCAGCGACCTTCACCACCTCCAAACCCCTCGCAGCGACCTTCACCACCTGAAAACCTCCATCGCTCCCGACTCTGTTTCACCCTCAATAACCTCAAATCAATCCAAAAACGGCCAAAGTCTATATCGCACGAACCAAACCAGAAAAGGGAGATGAAAAGAGTATTCTGAACAAAATCCAAGATTAAATAAACCTGAGGTCAAAGCGATTGAAAGCCACGAACAAGGCGATCGAAGACGAGAGTCGTACGAAGCGAAGCCAGTTCTTCTCCTTTTCTCTTTCGATCTGGATTCCATACGAAGAAGTACGTTGCTCTTGGATTCACGTCACCGTCGGAGTTAGAAGCCGCCGCCGTGAAGAGCCGATTCGCTGCGAGAAAGGGTTTTCAGAGGAGAAGGAAGTATCGTACGGTTTTGGGTTTCTCAAGGCTGCATTTTTGTCGTGGTTTGTTTTTCTTTCATCTGGGTTCTTTTTAAGTTATTCGTATTTGTATTTTATCTCCTTTCGAGCACTAGACACCGGACCCACCTTAATTACACTAGACCTCACCCATGGCTTCATACTGAATTTCATTGGGCCAGCAGTCTGAGCCCATGCGCCTTTGGTTACTACCACACTCCTAGGTCAGTGTTGGTTTTATTAATTAAGTTCTAGGATTGTTTTTTTATCAAGAATAATTAGGATTTTATTTAGATTTTGATCGTTGGTTAGTTAGATTTTAAATTGAGTTTTGAATTAGATTAATTTTAATTAGAATTAGTCATTAGTTTTAATTTAATTTATTAATTAATTTTAAACTAGAATTAATTAGTTATTTTTTTTTTCTAACTAAGTTTGTTACTTAGATTAATTAGCTAGTTTTTAAGAAGAACTTAGCAAAATAGTTTTATGTAGATTTAAATAATTTTCCAACTTTAGTTTTACTAAGTTAGAAAAATCTTTGAACTTTAGTTGTAGTTAAATCTTTGATTAAATTTTTAAAAAATTTTCTTTAATCTGGTTCTTGAGGAAATTATTGATTAATTCCTTCCCTTGTCAGTTTGAGGTTTGTTGATACTTCTTGACATCTCAGTGTTATCCATATTGTTGTGTTCTTTTAATCATTCTATATGTTTGTCTTCCTAAAGATTGAAGCATATTGATGTGTTCTTGTATATCATTCATATATGTTTGTCTTCCTAAAGATTGAAGCATATTGATGTACTCTTTTAATCATGTTCATCCTATTCATATCTTTGTCATAAACATTTTGCCATCCTCATGCTTATGTTGTTTTATCTATTATATCAATGTCCTATCTTTTATCATGTCTTATTTATTTATCAACTGATTTTCCCCCATTCCAAAGGAAGGTGAATAGGGTTGACTCTTAAAGTCATGACCCCCATCTTAACCTAAGTAACCTCTTAGGAGAAATCTCATTTCTTGGCCTCATCAGAGCCATAGAAACCACAACTAGCTTTAGGAGAGAGTTCTTAAACTTTTAGTGATATTCATCCTAATGAATTTATCACTTCCCCCTATTGACTAAACATAACATAGGTCCATTTCAACTAGATTTAGAGAGTTCCTAAACTCTACAATGAGCTTGTACTCATTTCCCCTCTGAATATTGACCATAGTCAATCATTCAGTAAAAGTAGAACTACGCATACTCTGATTCTATTCCCGAGGATACGTAGGCGTAAAGTGCGATGCTTTATCGAGTATACTTAGATACTAACCCCTAGGGTTTCAGCCTTTAGCATAAAACCTTTAGCAAACATAAGATAACATTTAACAAGA
Organism: Lathyrus tuberosus; assembly: GCA_022829125.1. Lineage (NCBI taxonomy): Eukaryota > Viridiplantae > Streptophyta > Magnoliopsida > Fabales > Fabaceae > Lathyrus > Lathyrus tuberosus. Next base: position 2,419,135 of record JALAZF010000037.1, read on the forward strand.
GGTTCCCGTAGAGTACTACGGACGTTTAGGGTGCTAATACCTTCCCTAGGCGTAACCAACCCCCGAACCTTAGATCTCTTCCCCTTTAGGTTTTTCTAACGATCTTGAACCTTTCCTTTGGATAAATCAAAGTCGGTTGTAAAAGAAACTGATGCAAATTAATTAATAATTTGTTATCCGATTTTCACCGCAACAAAGATCCTTAAGAAAAGTAAAGGAAGACATATCCAATCATATTTTTGATCGTATTGTTATTTTTCTATATGAGTTTTATTGTTAACTAACTTTACTTGTGCATGAAGTCAAGTTCTAGATCATCGTAATTAGTATGATTCCACTATACTTAAACTTTTTGTAGTGTGCATGATTTATCTTTATTATCATTATGTTTTATATGTTATTCATATGGGTTATGTTATTTGCTAAGTACGGTAATTTGATAGATTAATGTGTGCATAACATATCTCAACATCTCCATTTAGAAGTGTATCTTCATAATTGATGTATGGTTGACCTCGGATGTGAAGGTTACTCGTGTTTTGAGGATCCTCCAAGCCCAAACTTTCCCAATACATGAACTTTCTTCTAATCTTCATCTTTACAAAATTCTGTTTTTGTAAATCACTATGTGTTAAGTGATCTTAGTATATGATAAAAAGTGGTGTGCTTTTTATTCAAAGTGTAAAAGAGAGTGGTGTGCTTTCTTGTATGTTGGAAACGTGTATGAGTGACCTTGGTGTGAGGATTGTACATGTTCTAACATAGTGAAATCTCTTACGGGGTGTGAGGGGATTAAACGTACCCTTATTTAGAAAGGGGAACTAGTATCTATCTTGGTGTCTTTTATTTTTCCAATGCCTACTTTCTGCATTTTATCATTCTTTTTGTTTTCATAAAATAAGAACACTTGTCATTGTTCCAAAACTATTTTTTTTTAGAAAGTCCAATAAATCTAATTCACCCCAACCCCTCTTCGATTACTTTCAATACACGCCCAGGTTTAACCTGAAGATGACAAAGCATGGGCGGATAAAACTTCAAAGGGTGATTTTGCTCGCCAAGAGAGCACTTCAGAAGAAAAGTGGGCTCTGGAGAAGGGTTAGCGATCTAGAGGCTTCGTTGTTTATGCCCTTTTATGGCTATTTGTAATGACTCCCTTAAGGGCTTTTTGTAACGATTAGTTTTTCTCTTAGGGGCTTTGATCATAAACTTTTTCCCTTTATATTTTTACTAATAAAACTATGACCTTCATTTTGTTTATTTTTCTTGAGTAAACTGTTATAGAATACATCGAGTAGGTTTCCTAATGCTATATGGCTCCTAGAAATCATCAATGATTCCACCAAGAGGATCCATCATAAATGGTTTCCTCTTAGAAGGCAAGGATTCTTCCATGAGGATTTAACATAACTGATTGCCTCTTGGATGACAAGGATTCCTCCATGGGGATCGAGTATAACTAATTGCCTCTTGGATGATAAGGATTCCTATGTAAGGATCCAACATGAATGATTGCCTCTTAGGCGACAAAGATTCCTCCACGAGGATCCGACATAAACTGATTTCCCCTATTTCCCGTTGGACGAAAAGGATTCCTTCGTGAAGATCCATCATAAATGATTGCCTATTGGGGTCAACGATTCCAAAATGAGGATCTAGCATAAGCGATCTTCCTATAGGCGATCTTATAATATTCCAAACTCTAGTCATTAGTTCCTAATAAAAAACAAAAGTCTAACACAATCCATAGAATAACGTGGGGTGCCGCATTAAAAAAGCTTGTTCCTGCAGAGGAAAAGATTATCAACCCTCAACCCCAAATTAATAGTGTTTTTGAAATAAATTATACAATCTCCAAAGGTGATATCTTTCCCTAACAAAGGTAATGCTCTCATTAATTTTGAACATGTGACTCCATAAGCAAGACGAGAGGTGAATTGTGGGTGGTTGAAAAAAGTTGGTTTAAAACAAAATTATTTTTTAAATCAGAGTTTAAAAACATTTTTAAGAAAATGTTTTAATATTCCAGCGTAAAAAACAAAGTAAAGAAAATAGTTTGAAAAACGTTGGTTTAAAACAAAATTGTTTTCTAAATCAAAGTTTATGAACATTTTTAAAAAACGTTTGAATATTACAAAGGAAAAAACAAAGTAAAGAAAATATGCAGAAAGTAAAGAGATAAGGGAAAAGAGATGACACTGGATATTTATAGAGGTTTGGTCTAAGTAAAGTGACCTATTCCTCTCCCAAAGAATTGATTTTGAGAGTTTCCAATAATGTTTATGAACTTTTAGAAGGTTAAGCTCATGATCCTTATACGATGAAAAATGAAGTTTCAGGTTAACTTCTAAACAATGGAATGAAGCAGTTAGTCCTCCTTCCAAACATGAACAAAGCTTCAACTGATTAGTCCCAGATCTAAACCAATATTTTTTACAAAAATATCTCAAACCAATGCGGGGTTTTGAACTGGCTACCCTCTGAACAATACTGAGGTTTTACACGAGCTGACCACGAATCGAACTGAGGTTTTATATTAGGTTGATCTCAATCCAAATGAGCTTTTACACCAGGCTCAGTTTAAGAACCAATCAATTTTTTTTCACTACCTTCAAGAACTCATAAACATAGCTTTTTCTTAAATGGCTCAACTAACGAACCAAACTCATATTTAAAACTAAATTTCCCAACTAATTTTTTTTAACATATTTAGCATCAAACACAAACAAATACTCCGTAAGAAAGAAAGATTTACTCAAGAGAAAAAATTAATATAAGATAAAGAAATGATAATTACTTGTTCACTCAAATAGTGCTTACAATAGAGACGGGTAGGTGTGGCGCGGCGTACATGCTGTTTAGCATGAAGAAAGGTAAATCTTGAGTTTTTAGTTATAAAGGAATCTAATGGCTATTTATAGATGAATACATTATTTAATATGACTGTCTATGTTTATGAGTTACAGATACTCTAAATACGACCTTGACATTGACACGACGATATTAATAATAATTTAAAAGATTAATAAATTAAAAGTAATCATAAATATTAGTACAAGTGTCCAATACAAACACACCTTTTCAGAGGTGTTAATACTAAATGCGCTGCATGTGAATTCCATCTGATCATAATCTTTCAATGATAAGTTCATGGTTTTAAATTGCGGTTGCGGTTATGGATGCGGTTGCGGTTGCGGGTGTTGCGATTGTGGTCATTGCAGGTGTTGCTATGCGTATTGCGTCCGTTGCGGTGTGAATTTTTATAAGGAGGTGTTTGAAATACAAAGTTGAAAAACACTTAATGTTAAGTTTTTTCATTATAAAATAAGTAAATTGAATTTTAGGGTTCTAATATTTTGATTTTAGATGAAAATACTTGAAGAAACATGATTGAAATTATATAATGTGGTTTCGAACATAGCTGGAAGCGTAATTTTTAAATCACACTGCAATTCGGTCCAATGCGGTTGCGGAGCCCACAATATTGCAGGTGCAATTGCAGTTGCAGACCGCAATTTAAAACCATGGATAAGTTTATATTTATCTCCAATTGTGAATCCACTAAGATAATATATATCATCCCACGTTGTTGTTTCTTTTTAGATATCGATATGCATTGAAGAACCGAGGTTATAAGCATGGTTTTAAAATTTGGTTGCGGCTGCGGATGCGATTGCGATTGTAGTCATTGCTGTTACGGCTATTATGGTTGTTGCGATACGGATTGCGGTCGTTGCGGGGTGAATTTAGTTATTATCAACATAAAATAGTATACTATATTACACGTGTTTGGTTTCACATGTCTTCTATTATTGCAGGCTGATGCGGTTAAATGTTGTTGTTGCGGTGTTATGATGCGGCCGTTGCGGTATTATGATGCGCTTTTTAGCGTGATTTATAATCACTCCGCAATTGCAGCCTGATACGAATGCAGACACTAATGCAACCGTGATATTGCGGCCGCATCAGGTGATGCGGTCCGCAATTTAAAACCATGACTTATAAGTACTCGTCGACGGTTCAATATGTCAGGTCGCAGCCGAATCACAAAATTAAGATCTCCGAGTTATTTTAGTACCTTCACTTATATTGTAAATATTCTCCAATCCAATTTGATTGTGAACTAGTTCTTTAAGTACTTAAAAGGTGCATGTTATTCTTTTTGACATTATTAGTCCAATTTGATTGTGAGCTAGTTCTTCAAGTACTTAAAAGGTGCTTCTTATTCTTTTTGACATTATTAGTTGTTTTATCCGTTGCAAACTAAGCTCTTGTTCTTTACATCAGAATTAAAAAAAAAAAGGAAATTCTTATGTACTTATGCTAAGAACTTGTATACCGATATCTTTAGTGCAAAATAATTTAAAATATTTAATTTATTTTTAAATAAAATATATATAAAAGATAATATGGCATTAAATGTAATTGTTTTATTGGAGGAGGGTACCGGTACCCAACTAAATATAAGGGTACCGAAATGTTCACCTTAAAAAAATACGTTGTTGGAAGTAAAAGACATGAAGGGATAATAAACTTGAAAGACTTTAAAATTTAATGTTACTTATCATGGTTGACAAATGATAATCAATAACTAATTACAATAGACAGGAGAGGATCAAACAAATCAAAAATGGATATACAGTGCAGCTTGTTCCTATCGGTCAGAATGAGCTTGAATATGATGAATTTCAGACTCGGAAATTTGTTTCTTGTATTGAGCAATGAAAGCTGTAGCTCTCATGTCAATGACAGGATCGGCTACACCCCAATTACCTCTATCTTCATCACTTGGCCACACTTTGTTAGCATAAGCAGCATGATCATAATACCCTCCTCCTCCTCTTTGCTTGTTACTGCTAGATTTGAAAATGTTGAAAACAGACCATGAAGATTTTGACTTCCTTTGGTTGTTTCCTCCCATTTTATTATTCTGAGTAAAGAGTGGTGAATAGAAAGTAGTAATTGAAGAAATGAAGTGTGTCGTGTTGTGTTGTACTGCAACTTAGGAAGCTAGAAGGTCTCAATTTATATGAAACTAATTATTGCAAAACTAAGACACAGGAATCTGATTCAAACAACTTGCGTGAATCCAATATGATTTAACTTAGAATTTATAAATCTCAAGGTTCAAACAAGATCACATGGAACAGTAAATTATGATTTAACTTTTAGAAAAGGTACATTATCTGTGGTCCGGTGGTTTTATGTTTGACTAGATTAGTGATGTGATAGGTGTTCTTTGTGTTTTTATGTTCAATGATGTACATTTATTGGTGCCTTATTTTTAAAGGAACATTTTACTGCTTTAGAATATATTTTTGTTCAATTTAAACTAGACAAATCCCTGACATATTTGAATTTTTACTAGTTAATTAGAGGCAATGAAATTCTTCTTCTTTCTTTTTTCTTTTAAGTACTAATTAAGTATTGGAAGCTGTTAATTTTATTACTATATTAAGAATATAATAAGTTACAATTATGTATGGTGTTTCTAACTTTTACTAACTCACAAATTATTCTAGAACTAAAATATCTGATAAATATCTAGAACAATAATATGAAAGTTGGAGCATAAGACTAAGTAGACACCAAGTTTTACTATAAGCATGAGATGAACATCTCACAGCTAGATATGATATGAGAGCATATGATTTATTATTATTTATTTTTTTGGGAAAATCAATAGCTTAAGAACTTTCTTATGTTAATTAAACAACATACGATACATGTTCACATTGGAAAAGTGGCAACATATGGTTAACATTGAAACACATATATCTAAGTGGTTATATGCTTACTTTTTTTATTAAATAAATGAAGGGAGGGTAAAGGCCCTCCACCATCAATGTATATGAAAAGGGGAAAAAAATTGGACTAGTCATTTTTAATAAAAAAAGAAAAAAGTGAGACCTAGTTTATCTTAGAAAAAGTCATTTTTAGCTCTAGTGTGGTTAGTGTTCCACCACACCTCTTCATGAATATAGAAACCTGCTTTGGCAATTGGATATGCACAATTGTTGTCTTCACAATAGAAATGTGAGATCTTGAAATTTAAAGATCTTACGGCTTGAAGCGTTCACGGAACAATTAAGGTGTTGGTAAATGCTCCGATTGTGAGTAATGAGCCGCTCTCGAGTCAAAGACGTGTACATCATCTCCTATGAGCATGGTTGATTAAAAGGATAACTCTAGTATAACATAAGTAGTAACTACATGTCACAATAAGAAAAACGTGTTTATGCGTCGGTTCAACGACACACCAAGACGCTAATGGGTTATTAGCGTCGGCCTAGCATCATTGTTGCCAGGCGATTCGATCCTTGAAGCTAAGTGTAGCATCTACCTAACGCTAATTAGCGTCGGTTTTATAAGTGTAGCGTGAACACAAGATAAAAGAAATAATATAATATGATCAATATAAAAACATATATAGGATACCAAAAAAAAAGGGGGAAATTTACACTTTTTAACTTCAACTAAATCACAATAATAATATGATTTTTCCAGCAAAATCAATGTGAGCTTAAACATTAGTTTTTTTTTTATAAGCCTGAAATTCAATAGAAGGAGATAAAGGGTATCTCCAACGCAAACCAGATACAAAAAGTCCAGCTACAAACAAAGACAACAGACCGACAGCACAGAGGAAGCAACCACAATTAATTATAGAAGTGTAAAGGAAATTTATACCAATCGTATAAAGTAGAAGACATACGACGATTCCTTCCTAAAGCCAACAAATTCCACAAAGAACCAACGATGCAATGAAAGGTAGCTTAGACATCTCTCACCTCGTCTTTGAACATAATTCTATTCCTAGTCATCCAAATGTTCCAACAAGTGACGAACCAAATGGAATTCCTAAAATGGTTCTTGCATCTCCCATTAAGCCTCATAAACCAAACCATAGCATGGTCGTAACAATTCGTTTCTCTGACCCAATCTATATTCACCCAGTCAAAAACCTTTTGCCACAACAAAACAATCTTAGGACAATTGAAGAAAAGATGAGTATTAGTGTCCAATTCATAAAAACAAAAAGGACAAACTGTTTCGTGAATATTATCAATAACTTCTCTCTTCAAAAGGTTTGCACGAGTTGGTAACCGATTAAGAATCAACCGCCACGCGAAGACTTTAATTTTAAGGGAAATTGAGGTATTCCAAACTAGATATAAAGCAGCAAGAACAGAATCATCCAGACCAATATCAACATTAGCTTCAACTATAAAATTGTAATATAATTTAACAGTAAAACCATAACAACGATCGAGTTTCCAGCTCCAGGTATCCACGACTTCACGATGTAATTCAACCTGTTCCAAAGTGTTATACCCCAAATTTTGACCATAAGATTTCCCGTTATTGTGAAGACCATCACCACAATATGGATGTACCATCATACCTCATCAATCTCCTCAAGGATTGTTGAGCATTCACTACAATCAGGAATTAGGGTTTTAAACCCTCCCAGAGCACTTAGACAAAGGATCAATCAAGAATTGATATGATCTTCATCTTGTATAACCTCTCAAACATCCATAAAGGATCAAGAGGACTCCCACATCAAGAATCAAGCACAAGGTTGAAACATTCCAAGTGAATCAAGCCTCAAGATCGCCCGTGTCACCAAATTAGGGTTTTGGTCAACCAAGGCCTCCAGATGAAAATTTTCCTTTGGACATGAGCCAATACATCAAAACATGATCCAAAATGCTCCAAGAGACCTCATGGATCTAATCATCAAGTCAAAATAGCCTCAGGGGAAGCATTCATCAAAAATCAAGAATTAGGGTTTCTTGCCCTAATTCACCCCTGAGTTGACTTTTGAGGAAAGACATGAGCCAAGACCTCAAGACATGATTTGAGGACCTCAAATACACCACATTGATCTATTTACAACAATGAACTGATCCAAGAAGTTTGATTCACAAGTTTCAATTTCATCTGGACCACAATTAGGGTTTTGAAGAAAAAATCAACTGTACCTTTGACTTTGGACTAAGACATGTTCCAAAACTTTGGGACATGATTCAAGACACCCTAAAACACCTATGGAATCCATCCATTAGGTTTAAATTAGGCCAAGAACTTGATTGCATAGAGGATCACACAGTTTGGAATTCATCTGACAAAAAGTCAAGTGTACCCAAAATCAAGTTTGACTTTTTGAATTTTTTCACAAATATGGCTCCCCTAAGTAAAAAATAATGTTAATGCATGGTTTTGATCATCATCCATCAAGAAAAATCAAGAAAAGTGAGCGTACTTGCAAATATGGTACCAACTTTGCAAGGTCATAACTCCCAAACCCTAAGGCCTTTTTCTTCCATCCAAAGCTCAAATGAAAGTTCACATGACATACTTCAAAAGTGTCAACTACAAAATATTCCAAATCCTCATGGATTTTGAGTTATGGATTGATCAAAATCACAAAAACATGAAAATGACCATTTTTCCAACACTTAGTGAAAATTTTGGACATAATCGATCTTGGTTTTTCACCAACTTTAGGGCCATTTTTCATTATGATCCAAGCTGAACCAAGACCATTGGTGGACATCAAAGTTAAAGTATGTCATACAAGCTTTCCAAAGAGTATAAGAACTCCCATTAATTTAACTTGAGCAAGGAGTTATGGACCTAACAACATGCCTTGCTCAAACTGATTTTCATGACAGCATTTGGCAGATTGTGTGCTTTTCTTGTGGCACACGATTTCCATTTCCAATTTTGTCATCTTCCAAGTCTTGTCCTCTTCCAAGATCAGAAATAATCTTGATGAATCACTTGATGATTTCAACTTTGAACCCTTTAGTCAAGAAATCAACTTGGCATGTGCAAAATCATCATTTACATGAACCTTGATTTTCAAATTTGGCATCAAGCATTTATGTGATACATAGAGGTGGCTTCAATCAGTTATAAACCAGCCAAAAGGATTCAAGAAACATGAGTGTTCAAACCTGCAAAGTTAGTTGAAGTCAAGATAAGAGGAGACTTGGTACCTTGGCATTTAAGAAAGTGCTACATGACAAAATCCATTGGATAATAGCATGCTCCCTCATCTACTCACTATTCCTTCAAAAATAAACTTCCTCTACTATAAATAGAGGCCATTTCTGATGTTTCAAAACACACCAAAACAATACCAAAGCCTTGCTTTCTCACTCTCCCTCTCGTACTTCATTTTCAAGTCATTATGGAGCAATTTGGGGATTCTTGAAACCAGAGCAAAAGCCACTCAAATAAATATCCAAACATATCATAAACCATCTATTGGAGGTGTTTAATTCTTCATCCTCATTGTACAACACAAAAATCAGAAAGTCAACCTCTGAAACCTCAAAATTTAACTTTTCTGCATTTTTCAAGCCATGTCTTGATCCAATCACTTTCAAAACCAAACAAAACTTCAAATACTCTCCAAATATCATCCTCAAACTGTCCCAACAAGTTCCCCTCAACGGTAACACCATTTGAGTGAGTTACCATTTTGGTCACTTTTGCCACTTTTGTAAGAAGGAGCCTGTTCTTGTTCCTGAGGATTCCAGCTGGTTTTGATCATCCTAAAAGCTTCTAAGGGATCAATCAAGAGTGTCTAAGGCATTAGATTACTCCTGGCACAAGCATTCTGCAAGATAGCACAAGGAGCTTCAAGACGTAAGTGCATAACAACTTGAACTCTTTAAAATATGCATTGGTTTGATGTCCATTGATCATGAACATGTCATACATATCATACGTGTTGTGTTTGAACCAATTTACCATGCTATTGTTGCTTGTATGAAGAGATAGCATAAAACTTGCAAATTTTGGCCTATTTTGAAACCACTACCGAGTTTTAAAATGCTGGCATCTTTAGAAAATTCGGAAACCACCATTGGATTCCTCATGAAATTCTAGGTAGGATCCATCTAAATTTCATCCAATTTCATAGAGAAATGAGGGAAATATGATCCTTCTTGCAAATCACTCAAAACTTGGTTTTTTGCCTTGGCCTGACCTGAAATTTAGGCCACCCATATGTACACATTGGGTGGTTTTGATACACGGATGTATCACCATCCCAGTGGTAGCAGCGCATGTGTGTTTGGTTGGAGGGCGTGTGTGATACCCCGTACTTTTATTTTGCTCTAGATAATATTGGTTCTGATCAACTGGGTTCCGGTGTACTCTGTGAAATTATCTGCAAAGATAATTAGAGTAACTGACGAGCTCAGAGCAGGTCAAATTAATATTATTTGACCCTGAGGTTTTACCAAGTGATACATTAGAGATAAATTGGACATTTAAGTTAGTGTTACTAACTAAGTGATATCTCTACATATCATAACCTTTTCCTTTCCTCTTCATTTGTCTCAAGATAGAAAGAGAAGTTAGTAAGAGTAGAGAGAATGAGGAGCAAGAAGAGTAAAAGAGAAAGAAACCTAGAGGAAGAAGAAAGCTTGGATCATCATATCATCTCCATTAAATCTTTCTAACATCTTCATCATTATCTTGTCTAAAGGTGGGTTCTAGTAAGAACTTGAGTTTTAGAATTCTAGAAATGTTAGAAGTTTAGGTTAGAACTGTTGGACTGTGAATAATATTATGGAATCGATGTTTCTAACGGTTAAAATATGGAAATAGTCGGGTAATATAGTCTGGTTATGTTTACCTTGAACCTAATATGCTTGCTTGATGTTCCTATGAATTTTGGATGAGTTTCCATTGAGTTTATGCTGAAAATAGTAGGTTTTTGGCTTCTGGTTCAGTGGTAACCGGTTACTCACTTTGAGGTAGTCGGTTACTTACAGGAAAAGTAGCTGTTTTTACGCAAAAATGAATTGAGTAACCGGTTAATCATTTTGAGGTAACCGGCTACCCTATTGAATTTTGGCTACTGTCTGCGCAGGAAGAATGCGTAATCTGTTACTCATTTTGAGGTAATCGGTTACCACTGTTGGTTGATGAAAAATAATTTTTGAAAATTTATAACTTTTAAACCGTGATTCCGATCGAGGTGTTCTTGGTACCGACGGAAAGATGTGGAAATATTCTACACTATGAAAGAGGAAAATATCGGTTTCGTTACCCGATTAAATAATCATAGGAAAACCCGAGAATGTATTAATTTTACGAATTGAATTACTATGTGTAATCTTGTTATACTATCGTATTGTGTTACATTTAGCCCCTTATTGTGAAATGAAAGTGAGTGATAACATGCTTAAAATGAATTAGAAAGAGTGAGAAACCTTACCCCAAAACCTAATGATATGATTCTAGGTTATGAATAGGATTGTGATAGAGAACCTAGATGGCGATGCTCGTGCATTAGATGTAGAAAGGTGCATCTGTGACGAGTATTGGTCTAGGAGAGAGTGAAACACTAGTATGGAACATGTGTGAACCATTGTGATTATGAGAAAAGGCAATAGAGTCCTTAAAGCGAATGTGGCCTTGTGATTTTCGAATACAATCATGTTTGTGTATGTGTGATCACGTAATCGTAACCGTTTCACTTGAGTTGCAGTTTCATGAGTCTCGAGCTCCTCTGAAACGTATGCACAATTACTTGGCAGGTTTGATTCCCGCGTGTAGTACGAATGAAGCCTATATGGTAAAGAGACTTGTGATGGTTAACATGCCATGAGAAGTGACGGTTCACGGCTAACAGGCCGATGATCCCGAATCCATTTCGTATGCCAAGTAACTACAAGGATCCACGACTCGATTCGACTTCTAGACATAGAAGCGAAAGGGAAAAGGGGATACCTTGGTAAGGTTATCGATTAGTGATATTTTGAGTTGGTGAACTCATGAACATGTTTCCATATAGTATGAGATTGAGAACTCAAGGTCATTTCTCTTCCCCTTGATTTGAGCTAGGAATGGTAGAACCTTGTAAAGCCGAGAGAATCTATAAGATAGGGAACTCACTGGGATTTAATATCTCACCCCATGTTGTTGAATATACTACATGTGCTTCAGGTTCCGCGAAGAGTAAGGATAAGGCTGTTTGAATATCCTTACTTATCTTGGCTTTTGGGATGGCAAGACTTCCGTTGTTGGAGTTTATTTTTGAGATTATTGTGTTGATCTAGTTCTTAGTGCATCGGGACACCTTGTATATACTATGCCATAGTTTTTTTTAGTATGTTGTATTTTGGGCATGTAATTGTACAATGTGTTAACTTGGAACTTATGGTATTTCAATACCAAAATTTGGATTCATATATAATATTTATGCTTTGATGTATGATGTTATATGTGGGTGTTACAGTTGGTATCAGAGCAGGTCATATCCTTGACCTAGCCATGAAATAATATAAGTAATTCTTTCGGTTTCATATGTGTTATGTCGCCATTTGTCTTAAGTGGTATATTTATGGCATTGAGCTAGATCAACTTAATCCTATTTGTACGACCTTTAGGAACATGGCTGACAGACGCAGAAGCAATCGTGGTAGACCTAGAACTACTCCTATTGGGCCGAATCTTCCGGGCGGCGATGAGTATGTCCCATGGCCTCAGTTTTTACAACAGATGCAGCAGCAGCAGCAGAACCAGTTCATGCAACAGATGGTACAACAAATGAATGAGGGTCTTCATCCTCCAGTGGTTGTTCCAAATGCTGTAGGTGGGAGTTTTCGGGATTTCATCCGCATGAATCCTCCAGAATTTCATGGCGGATTAGATCCTGTGAAAGCTCATGAATGAATAGCTGGCATGGAGAGAATTTTTCAGATTATCCAGTGTAATGAAGAGAACAAGGTGGTGTTCGCTTCTCACTCGTTGAAGGGTCCTGCCATGAGGTGGTGGGAGAGTGCCTCAACCCTAATGACTATCCAAGAGGTACCTAAGGTCTGGGAGCAATTTAAGATTTCTTTTATGGAGAATTATTTCCCTAGTTCTTTGAGGACCCAGAAAGAATTTGATTTCCAACAGTTGAGACAAGGTACTTTGACTGTGGCTGCTTATGCTGAAAAATTTGAGATTATGGCTGCTTACTCTAGGCAAGCCATGTATGCTCCGGATGAGAGGTGGAAAGTTGACCAATTTCTTTTTGGATTAAAAGCTGAGATTTCCCATAGTGTGTCTCAAAGAGAGTTCACTACTTACGCTGAATTGCTAAGGCAATGTTATGTGGCAGAGAATAGTTTAAAGAAAGTTCAAGCAGAGAGGGATTTGAGTAGGTCGAATCAGAATGATCGTGGAAGATCAAATCAACAGTTTAGGCCTAGACAGAAAGCTTTTAAAGGGAAGCAGGTTCAGAATTCTAGGACTAGTGTACCTCCCATGTGTCATACTTGTGGCAAGAATCATCATGGTAGATGTGGTTTTGAAGGAATGAGGTGCTACCAGTGTCAGAAAGTGGGCCATATGACGCAAGGAAAGGGTACCAGTCGAGTTTATACGTTGGATGCAAGGAAGACCAAGGATGACAACTCTTTGATTGCGAGTACATGTTTTGTTAATGGGAATCCTTGTTTTGTATTATTTGATTGTGAGCAACACACTCTTTTGTGTCAATGCAATGTATGAAGCGACTTGGGTTGCAAGCTATTCCGTTGTCTCCACCCATGGTGGTTACTACTGCCATGGACTAGATGGTTGAAACACCTTTAATGTGTGAAAACTGTGTATTATCTGTGGATGGAAGAATTTTTCAGATTGATCTGATTTGTTTGTCGCTTAAGAAAGTAGATGTTGTTTTGGGAATGGATTGACTTTATGCTAATTTGGTATTTATTGGTTGTGAAGAAAAGCTAATCATCATCCCATCTGTTGAAGCTACTCCGAAAGATGTGTTAACAACTATTTTAGAAGGTACGATTGGAATGATAAATTTCTTGTTTGAGAAGGAAAACTCTGTTCTTTTGGTTCTCACTAAGGAGGAGAGTAGCGATCTTCAAGTTCTGAGTATTCCTGTAGTATGTGAGTTTTCAGAAGTTTTCCATGAGAATATCACTTCTCTTCCTTCGGAAAGGGAAGTGGAATTCTCTATTGACCTGATACCAGGGACGGCTCCTATATTCGTTTCTCCGTATCGGATGACACCACTTGAGTTAAGAGAATTGAAGGATCAATTGGAAGAGTTAATGGCTAAACATTTTGTTTAACCCAGTGTTTCGCCCTGGGGAGCTCCAGTGTTATTGGTAAAGAAGAAAGATGGTGGAATGCGGTTATGTATTGATTACCGACAGTTGAATAAAGTCACCATCAAGAACAAATACCCATTACCCAGGATAGACGACCTGTTAGATCAATTGAAAAGAACCTACATGTTCTTGAAGATTGATTTACTGTTAGGTTATCATCAAATCCATGTGAAGAGTTCAGATGTATCAAAGACCGCGTTTAGAACCCGTTATGGCCATTATGAATTCTTAGTAATGCCTTTCGGTATGACGAATGCTCCGACAGTTTTTATGGATTATATGAATCAGATATTTCAACCTTACTTGGACCAATTTGTAGTGATCTTTATTGATGACATTCTTATTTATTCTCGTACTTCTCAAGAGCACGAAGAACATTTAAGAATCGTTTTATCGATCCTACAAGAGAGACGGCTTTTTGCTAAGCTAAGCTAGTGTGAGTTTTGGATGTTAAAGGCTAGTTTTCTTGGTCATGTCATATCTCAAGGAGGTGTGACGGTGTATCCATCAAAAGTGGAAGCAGTGATTAATTGGGAGAGACCAAAGAATGTTTCTGAAGTTAGAAGTTTCTTGGGACTGGCAAGTTATTATAGAAGGTTTATCAAGGGCTTTTCTCAATTTTCCTTACCAATGACTAAACTTACTCGAAAGGATTGTCCTTACGAATGGGATTCGGCTTGTGAATGAAGTTTTATGAGTTTGAAGGAAAGATTGACGTCTGCACCTGTGTTGATCATTCCTGATCCTAGCAAGTCGTATGAGGTATTTTGTGATGCATCAAATATGGGATTAGGAGGTGTTTTAATGCAAGATAGTCATGTGGTGGCTTATGCTTCTCGACAATTAAAAGTTCACGAGAAGAATTATCCAACCCAGTGTTGCGTCATTATTTGTATGGGGTACATTTTGAGATGTTCAACGACCACAAGAGTTTGAAGTATCTATTTGACCAAAAAGAGTTGAACATGCGTCAAAGGAGATGAATGGAGTATTTGAAGGATTATGACTTGGAACTAAAGGACCATCTTGGTAAAGCGAATAAAGTGGCAGATGCATTAAGCCGAAAAGTGTTGGATAATGCCAAGTTGATGATGTTAGAGTATACCTTATTGGAAAAGTTTCGAGATCTTAATCTCCAATTTGTTTGGACTCCTAATGGTGTGATTATGGGAAACTTGAATGTTAATTATACTCTAAGAGAGGAAATTCAACAAGGACAAGTATTGGATGAGAAATTACAGGAAGTGTTGATTCAACCGGGTTTCGTGCGAGCTACTGATAGAATTATTTTGTTTAACCAAAGGATTTGTGTTCCGGCTGATGCGATGTTAAAAAGAAGAATTTTGGTGGAAGTGCATAAGGGTGCTTTTACTATACATCCTGGTTCTTCGAAGATGTATCAAGACTTAAAAAGGTAATATTGGTGGTCCGGTATGAAAAGAGATATTGCGGTGTGTGTATCGGAGTGTGCGGTATGCCAACAAGTAAAGATTGAGCACCAAAGGCCGGGTGGCTTATTAAAACCGTTAGAAATTCCAATGTGGAAGTCGGATAGTATTTCTATGGACTTTGCAGTTGGATTACCCCATACGCAAGGTGGTCATGATTCTATTTGGGTGATTGTGGATCGGTTGACGAAGTCTACGCATTTCTTAGCCGTAAAAACTACCTACAATGCAAGTCATCTTGCAAGGTTGTTTATTTCGAAAATTGTGCGGTTGCATGGTATTCCCTCTAGTATTGTTTCGGATAGAGATCCAAAATTTACTTCAAGATTTTGGAGAGCCTTTCAACAAGCTATGGGAACAAAGTTAGGTTTGAGTACGTCGAATCATCCGCAAATGGATGGTCAGACGGAACGGACGATACAAATGATGGAAGATATTTTAAGGGCTTGTGTACTTGAAAGTGGAGGAAATTGGATAGAACTTCTACCATTGATTGAGTTTTCATACAACAATAGTTATCATGCAAGTATTGGTATGGCTCCTTACGAAGCATTGTATGGGAAGAAATGTAGGATGCCTTTGTGTTGGATGGAAGTTGGCGAAGATAGAATTTTGGGACCCGAGATTATCCAAGAGACTATGGAAAAGATTAGAATGATCTGTGATAGTGTTAAACAAGCACAAAATCGTCAGAAGAGTTATGCGGATAACTGTAGGAGACCTTTAAAGTTTGATGAATGTGATCACGTGTTTTTGAAGGTTACTCAGAGATTGAGGTTGAAAGGACCGTTTAAGTCGCGAAAGTTAAGTCTGAGATACGTAGGACCGTATCAAATTTTATAAAGGATTGGTGAAGTAGCTTACAGATTAGCCTTACCGCCTTCTCTGTCTGAAATGCATGATGTTTTTCATGTATCTCAACTCCGAATGTTTGTTCCAGATCCTCTTCAGCCAATTCTACCAGATATAATTGAGATAGAAACAGATTTAACGTTTGAACCTCAAGCAAGCCGTATCACATGAAGAGAAACTAAGGTACTAAGGAATAAAGAGATTCTTCTTGTGAAAGTTCAGTGGGATGAGACGCATCCGGGTGATGCAACTTGGGAACTACAATCAGATATGCGATATGCTTATCCTCATCTATTCAGGTAATTTTAAATTCCAGGACGAATTTCTTTTTAAGGAGGGGGGATGTGATACCCCGTACTTTTATTTTGCTCTAGATAATATTGTTTCTGATCAACTGGGTTTCGGTGTACTTTGTGAAATTATCTGCAAAGATAATTAGAGTAACTGACGAGCTCAGAGCAGGTCAAATTAATATTATCTGACCTTGAGGTTTTACCAAGTGATACATTAGAGATAAATTGGACATTTAAGTTAGTGTTACTAACTAAGTGATATCTCTACATATCATAACCTTTTCCTTTCCTCTTCATTTGTCTCAAGATAGAAAGAGAAGTTAGTAAGAGTAGAGAGAAGGAAGAGCAAGAAGAGAAAAAGAGAAAGAAACCTAGAGGAAGAAGAAAGCTTGGATCATCATCTCATCTCCATCAAATCTTTCCAACATCTTCATCATCATCTTGTCTAGAGGTGGGTTCTAGTTAGAACTTGAGTTTTAGAATTCTAGAAATGTTAGAAGTTTAGGTTAGAACTGTTGGATTGTGAATAATATTATGGAATCAATGTTTCTAACGGTTAAAAAATGGAAATAGTCGGGTTATGTTTACATTGAACCTAATATGCTTGCTTAATGTTCCTATGAATTTTGGATGAGTTTCCATTGAGTTTATGCTGAAAATAGCAGGTTTTTGGCCTCTGGTTAAGTGGTAACCGGTTACTCACTTTGAGGTAACCGGTTACTTGCACGAAAAATAGTTGTTTTTAGGAAAAAATGAACTGAGTAACCGGTTACTCATTTTGAGGTAACCGGTTACCCTATTGAATTTTGGTTACTGTCTGCGCAAGAAGAATGCGTAACCGGTTACCACTGTTGGTGGATGAAAATTAATTTTTGAAAATTCATAACTTTTAAACCGTGATTCAGATCGAGGTGTTCTTGGTACCGACGGAAAGCTGTGGAAATATTCTACACTATGAAAGTGGAAAATATCGGTTTTGTTACCCGATTAAATAATCGGAGGAAAGCCCGAGAATGTATTAATTTTATAAATTGAATTACAATGTGTAATCTTGTTATACTATCGTATTGTGTTACATTTAGCCCCTTATTGTGAAAAGAAAGTGAGTGATAGCATGCTTAAAATGAATTAGGAAAAGTGAGAAACCTTACCCCAAAACCTAAAGATATGATTCTAGGTTGTGAATAGGATTGTGATAGAGAACCTAAATGGCGATGCTCATGCATTCGATGTAGAAAGGTGCATCCGTGAGGAGTATTGGTTTAGGAGAGAGTGAAACACTAGTATGGAACATGTGTGAACCATTGTGATTATAAGAAAAGGGAAAAGAGCCTTTAAGGCGAATGTGGTCTTGTGATTGTCGAATACAATCACGTTTGTGTGTGTGTGTGATCACGTAAGCGTAACCGTTTCACTTGAGTTGCAGTTTCATGAGACTCGAGCTCCTCTGAAACGTATGCACAATTACTTGGCAAGTTTGATTCTTGCGTGTAGTACGTATGAAGCCTATATGGTAAAGAGACTTGCAATGGTTAACAGGCCATGAGAAGTGACGGTTCACGGATAACAGGCCGATGATCCCGAATCCATTTCGTATGCCAAGTAACTACAAGGATCCATGACTCGTGTCGACTTCTAGACGCAGAAGCGGACGGGAAAAGGGGATGCCTTGGTAAGGTTATCGATTAGTGATATTTTGAGTTGGTGAACTCATGAACATGTTTCCATATAGTGTGAGATTGAGAACCCAAGGTCATTTCCATTCCCCTTGACTTGAGCTAGGAATGGTAAAACCTTGTAAAGCCAAGAGAATCTATAAGATAGGGAACTCACTGGGATTTTAAATCTCACCCCATGTTGTTGATTATATTACAGGTGCTTCAGGTTCCGCGAAGGGTAAGGATAAGGTTGTTTGAATATCCTTACTTATCTTGGCTTTTGGGATGGCAAGACTTCCGTTGTTGGAGTTTATTTTTGAGATCATTGTGTTGATCTAGTTCTTAGTGCATTGGGACACCTTGTATATACTATGCCATAGTTCTTTTTAGTATGTTGTATTTTGGGCATGTAATTGTACAATGTGTTAACTAGGAACTTATGGTATTTCAATACCAAAAGTTGGATTCATGTATAATATTTATGCTTTGATGTATGATTTTATATGTCTGTGTTACAGCGTGGGTTCAACACCCACCCAGACCATTTTTTGTCTCCCTCTCATTTTGCTATTTTTTCGTATTTTCCATGATTTTCTTAATTAATCTCAAAATTAATTTCTCTCTCAATTTTAATTATTTTTTATTGATTATATTTTTGAAAATTCACAAAAATATTGAAATATTTTATTCCACAAAAAAATTGAATTTATATTATTTATTTAATATAGGTTGAATTTTGTAATTAATTTCATTTTTATTTGTTTTTAAACATTTTTAAATGAAATTTCCACTTTGATTTTTCAACTTCAAATGAATTTCAAGCTTCATGTGATTAAACATGATTTTTCAAAACATTTTTCAAAGTTTACAATTTGTTTTTGAATATATTTGATATTTTATTTAATTTATTATTTAATTTTCTTTGAAAAATTATATTTTTAGGTTTTTCTCTGGATTTTAAATTTTCAAGCTTCATTTGAAACACTTTTGGGCCTCTAATAGAGTGTAAGACCCATCCCTTGTCACATAAGTAATTTGGGCATCAGTCATTATATAAGTTCCGATACGATCTCGGTACGATCGTCGTTTTCAAAACAAAATTCATCTGGGTCTCTCCTTGAGCTATATTTCCCATCTTTTGTATAAAAATAAACTTTGGGCCTCTAATAGAGTGTAAGACCCATCCTTTTTGTAAATACAATAGTTTGGGCCTCAGACATTGTATAAGTCCCTCTGTGGTTTTCAAAACTACGACGCGATTATCGTCTTTTCAAAAGATATCATCTGGGCCTCTCCTTGAGTATAAGCCCCAAACTTCCTTTTAAAACAACTTTATTGTTTTGATTTAGATTCAAAATTCAAAGTTTTTTTTATTAAAACTTTCTTCAATTTCTTGAATAACTAACCATGCAGCTGTAGTTACTATGCTTGGGCTTGCACAATTGTAAGTTCCACTATCTTCTCAACATACTTGTTTATATATATCATCTGTATATATATGTTTGAACATACCTGCTTAGAGTTTTCCCCAGCAATTAGGTTTAGGTCTAGATCAAACCGGTGGTTACTCTTTCAACACAGTCAAAACTAGTTCCCCATAGGAAAATCCAGATACAATCTTGCCTCCTCTTGGGCTTATACAATATCGAACAGAGAAAGGCATTATTCCCGGTGAAACTTTTCTCAAGATTGTCCAAATTTAGAAGTATTGTGTACAAGAAATTCATTTCCCCAGAAAGGATCAATTCCCGGTGAAACCTCTCTTAAATTTCTTCAAACACTAGAACTGTTCTGCAAGGAAAAGACTTATTCCCTGTGAAACCTTTCTTGAACTTTTCTTAGTCTTGGACCCACAGGCTTCCTATAAACATCCCCAGCCTCCTCTTGGGCTTTGTACAAGGACACACAAGCTTCTTAAAAGTTCTCAATCTCCTCTTGGGCTTAGTACAAGGACCCAAAGAGCTCCTACAGGTATAGGATAGAACTTAGTCATCTCTACTAGTTCAATCCTCCAGAGAGTCAGAATTCCAGAATATTTAACCATTCTAGGGTTAATTCTCATCCCTTAAAACCACAACCTCCTCTTGGGCATCATAAGAAGATCATTCTCCAGTTAAGAGTCAACTTCTCCATACCCGTAGACTTGGAAAGTCTCATCTCCTCTTGGACCTCACCAAGAAAAACCCTCAAGTTTCCTAAAAGCACAGGAAAAACCCTGATTATCTTATCAACATACTAATCTCCAGCTGAATTTAAACCTCCATGGGATTTCATACTCAAAGTTTAAAACCTTTACCATCAATAAAACCTTAACAGAATCAGAACCTCAGGGCATCTGATATTTCAACTCTTCTTCATTCCTCAGCAAGAGTTGATTCCACAATTTGGACCTATCTCTGAATCTCAATAATCCTTCACAGAAGCCAGCCTCATCTTAGGCTTCATATAAGAATTTTCCCAGCTAGCCTCTTCTTAGGCTTTGTATAATGATTTTTCCTCAGCAGATTCAGCCTCAATCTTGGGCTTTGTACAAGACAGATAAAACCTCCCTAGTTGAGTCAATTTCTTTTAGCCTCAATAGTGGGCTTTGTACAAGATAGATCATACTCTCCAGCTGAGTCAATCTCTTTTTTTTAGCATCAATCTTAGGCTTTGTACAAGACAGATATAAAATTCCCATAAACAAAGTCAACCTTTTAGCTTCAACCTTGGGCTTTGATCAAGGTACATAAAAATCAACACCCCTTAGAGAATATCAAGATTTCTCTCTATAGGAAGACATTCCTCTGTATATCACATATCAAAACAAATAATCAAACAAACCCTAATTCCAGATAACTACTGTAAGTGGCACACTTGTTGATTCAAAAATCCAAGCTGTTGTCCCTCTTTATCCTAGTAAATCTCTTCTTTCATCTAATTGCTGTAAGTGGCAAGCCTCTAGATTATTTACATCCAAGCCAATGTCCCTCTCTTAGCATGAAAGACTCCTAAGGAAAAATGACATTGCTCTACACTGAGTTAAAGTTTCTTCCTTCAGGACAATTCCCTTATAAAGGAAATTATAGCATTGTTGGATTCACATATTCCAGTTAAAGTAATTCCCCTTTATAATCAATGGCCAAACCACTGTGATGAACATGTGAGATATCTCCCTTTAGAGATGACAAATTCTCTCTCAGTCAAACCCTTTAGCTTCAATCTTGGGCTTTGAACAAGACACAAATAAAATTTAGCTTCAATCTTGGGCTTTAAACAAGACACCAAATATCTTTTCCTACCGTAGAATAGGAGGAACTACGATTGCTCTGATTTCCTGAATATCTTTACGATAATACGTAGGCATAAGAATGCGAAATCTTAGCGATCACACAAATCAAAAACTTTAGGTCCAGTACCTTACCAAAAACAACAGAAAAAACCAAAAACAACAAAAACACTCTCTCAACACTCCCAAAGTAGAAACTTTCCTAACCTATAACAGATAAACACCAGAAAGTATTTAAACATGCCACAGAAGATCTATGGATAACTATATATACATTGGGTAATTGATAACTTCCCTTTGTATAACCTGGCCCCGACCTCCCAATCTCTTAGCATTTGTTAAAGAAAACATTTGCGTGAAAGGTTAGTTTTAGATAGCTTCCCTTTTCTTTCCAGCTTTATAGGGTAAATAAGAAATCAGAAAGTAACACCCAATTCCAACCATTGGGTAAGGTGATCGCCACCGACAAAAATCGCACGCTACACAAAGTATTATTCAGCTCAAACAAATCTGTCTTCAGGTTATTGTACTGCATGAAATGGTTCCTCCTAATAGTCGAGGTCCAGTTATTAGCAGTCCAAACTCCCTTGTCAGAAACAAAAACCTCTTTGCACAAAGTAGCTTGAAACAAATAAGGGAACCTAAAACTGAGCAACGAATCTCCCAGCCATAACATGGACCAAAATATAACATTCTTCCCATTTCCAATGGAACAATCAACCAGATTAGAAAACCTTACCTCAGGAACAGGATTTATAGATAGCATCACGTCTCACATCCACAACGAGTCCTTAACCGTTTTTGCTATATTAGATTGATCCAGAATTTTCATAGCTAAATTTCTATACCTGCTCAACACAAAAGGCCTCAAGATTTCCTTCCCCTGTTGAAGAAACTTCCAAAACCATTTAGAAATAAGCGTTATGTTGAATTTTCCGACGTGCTTGATCCCAAGACCTCCACTAGTCTTTGGTTTACAGACAGAATTCCAGCTGACCCAAGATATACTCCTCCTTGTCGTCGCTCCCGACCAAAGGAATTTTCTTTGGATAGCGATAATATCCTTGACAATAGAATTCGGCATCTTGAAAAAGGACATATGGTGTATGGGCAGATTTGCGAGAACAGTACTAATCAACGTAACTTTTCCTCCAATCGATAAATTCCTTCCAATCCACGAAGATAATCTAGACCTGAAGCAAGAAATAATTGGACTCCAAAAGGCACATCTCCTATGGTTTTCCCCCACCACTAAGCCGAGGAATATAAATGGAAAGTGTCCCGATTTGCAATAGAGGAATCTCTCTGCAGCAAGAATAAATTCTGGGTCTAAACTGATCCCAAAGAGGCAGCTTTTTGCAAAATTAATTCGCAATCCCGAAATTAATTCAAAACCACGCAGAATTGCTTTAAAAGCCTAGACATTTGAATAAGTTCCATCGCATATCAGAGGCGTATCATCCGCAAACTGCAATAAACTAACAGACGAGTTTACATCAAACTTAAAATTAGAAATAATATTCAAACTGACTTCCCTACTAACCAACTTTGCCAAGCCTTCAGGAACAATAGCAAATTAGAAGGGGGAAAGGGGGTCCCCTTGCTTTAATCCTTTAGAAGCCTTGAAGTCTTTGGATGGAAAACCATAAATAATAACCGACACATAATTGTCGAAAACAGTTCCTCTCACCCACTTAATCTATTTTACTCTAAATCCCATAGCAAGCAGCATTGACTCCAGAAAATCCCACTCGACACAATCGTATGCTTTCGCGAAGTCAATCTTAACCTTGGATGCGAAGTTGATTTAACCTCGATGGTATTCGACCTAGAAAGTCGCCTCTTTTGGTGTTCGACTTAACAAAAAAACACTACCACAATGCTATGTCGCCTCTTTTGGTGTTCAACTTAGCAAGTTTTTTCTTTATGTTTTCTTTTTTTGTTGAAATAGACTGTCTTGTTAATGATTGGTGAGGAACAAACGCTATAAACTTTTTGGATTTTCACGACCTCTTTGATACTTCAAGAGGTGTGTGAATTATGTGGTTGATCCCTAGATGGGATGTTCCTCTTGCAATTCAAATGCATAGTCAGATTAACTGAATAGATCTATCATACCCCTGGTTAATTGTAAGGGTTTTTAGTTAGGAAAGAAACACCAACTTCTAGGATTAAAATAGGTGACTAGGGACTAACTCCTTATCCCTTCGGTGTTTGGGAATTTTAAATAATGCCTTACCTCATCAGAAAAGTCTATTTGAAAGCATATCTTAGCAATTTTGGGTATTTCATTTTCATCATTCTCCCTCCGATCTTTGCTTAAAAAAAGTTTGATAAAGATATGTGAATGGCAGAAATATATATATATATATATATATATATATATATATATATATATATATTACTTTTGTGCGATAAAAATGAAAATAAATGAATATAAAACAGTTAATTCAAAAGATTCATGCTCATTTCATTGATATTACCATTAAAAACAACAATGTTTAAAAGCAAATGAGTGTTCAACATGCAAGGAAATTACAACAATGCCGAAATAGCCAAAATATTGATAGTGTAGAGGATCAATTTTCATGCTCTATCTGTTGGCTTTAGGAAAATCTACCTGAAGTTCGCGCACTCATCCTAGTAAGGGGTTGTTCATCGCATTAGGGCCTCCTTAGAAAGTCAACCACCCACTTGTGGAGGACGATAGTCAAGGGAAGACCGTACATTGGGTTAGTGATAAGTTCCAAAATGTTGTGTTTTGAGTAGTAGTTTGCGGCGCTTATCGATTCATTTGTATTGAATTCTTTGAATAAATCCCCAGTTTGTTTGTAAAAGTGTATATTTAGTGTATACTAGTATTTTTGTGTAAATATCATTGAGTTTAATTGTTTTTATATCATTTTTGTAGGTATTCAAGCATTGATATTTAGTCATTGTTAGATAGAGCATTGAATTAGCTTTCCGACGCTTCTGACCGAGCCTCAAACGGAGTTACGGTTCGAAAGTTACGAAGAAAACAAGATGCTAAATTTTTCTACTGTCAGCTCTCGCCCCGAGCTCGCCAGGCGAGCCTGAAGCGAGCCAGAAATTCCAGAAGCTGTAGAAAAGACCGCCTTAATTCGCCGGGCGAACCGTTGCTTCGCCGGACGAATTTACCTTGGCAGAAACACATTAAAAGGGGTAAAAACACATTTTTTTAGGTAATGTTTTGGGGTGTTTGTTCCCAATTCATCAAACCTTCATTTTTGAGTAGATTTATCTTAGAAAAAACACATGGAGTGTGCATCTTAACGATTCGGAGTCGAATCCACTTTAATCGGAATTGACAAACCGTGAGATTTGTGTTCTTCTTCTCTCATCTCTTTGTACCCTTTATTTATTGGGGTTTTGTATGTAAGTTTATCTTGATTGCATGTATATTTATGGATATTTGTATAAAATCTGTTTTACAACTCTTTATCGATGGTTATCTTTGATTTTTTACTTAATGGGTTTGGATTGCTATAGACATATACGGTTCGAACTCGATCTAAGATGAACATTTGTTAGATTCTAAACTCTAGACATAGATTTAGGTCTAATATTTGCGTGGGTAGCGGTTCTTAATACTCCATGTTGTTCAGTTGCGTGAGATATCACCGATGAGACAATACGGTTGATCTCTCGACTTTGCGTTAGACATAACCTCTATTGTGAGCGATACGTGGGGGTTTTGACAAGTGATTTAGGGTGAGTGCATTTGATCCATATATTTTTTAGTACATGATGGGTAGAATGAAATAAAACTCCTGAAGAGTTTTCTCATGTCTTAAGAATGTATTTATTTTCTTGTTTTTATGTTTTTCCTTTTGCACTTTTATTCCAAACCATTTAAACCCAAACTCAATAACATTTAAATTGTCGAACGACAGTTCAATAGCACCAATCTCTATGGACACGATAATTTCCCGGTGTAGCGTCGGTTTTTTGGTGACGGGACCACCTACAGCTATTTGGTGCTACTTTCTGATTTCTATATTTATCCTATGAAGTTTAAAAGGAAGGGGAAGATATCTTAAACTAACTCTCCACGCAAGTGTTTTCATTAACAAATGCTAAGAGATCGGGGATCGGGGTTTGGTTACACAAAGGGAAGCTACTAATACCCAGAGTATCTATAGTAATCTATAGGAACCTTCATTTGCATGTTTTTCTACTGTTTGAAATGCTTTCTTGTGTTTATCTGCTATTGATTGGGAAAGTTTCTCTTTTGGGAGGGTTAAGAGAAAGTTTTTTTTGTTTTCGGGTTTTCTATTATTTTTGGGAAGGTACCTAGACTTAGAATTTTTTGATTTGTGTGCTCGCTAAGATTTCACAATCTTATGCCTACGTATTTCTGTACAGAAATTTAGGAAATCAGAGCAATCGTAGTTCCTCCTATTTCTATGGGAGGAAAGTTGGTGTCTTGTTCAAAGCCCAAGATTAAAGCTATCAGAGTATTTGTGTTTTGTTTAAAGTCCAAGATTGAAGCTAAAAGGGTGTTTGTGTCTTGTTTAAAGCCCAAGATTGAAGCTAAAAGGGTGTTTGTGTCTTGTTCAAAGCCCAAGATTGAAGCTAAAAGGGTGACTAAGAGAGAGAATTTGTCATATCTAAAGGGAGAAATCTCACTTATTCATCACAGATGTTGAGTAATTGGTTATAAGGGAAATTACTTTAACTGGGATATGGGATCCAGCAATGCCATATTTTCTTTATAAGAGAGATGTCATGAAGGAAGAAGCTTTAACTCAGTGTAGAGCGATGCCACTTTTTCCTTTATGAGTCTTTCATGCTCAGAGAGGGACATTGGCTTAGATGTGTAGAATCCAAAGGCTTGCCACTTATATCAGTTAGATGAAAGAGAAATTTTAGCCAGGATAAGTGAAGGACTCCAGCTTGGATTTTGAATCAACAAGTGTGCCACTTACAACAATTATCTGGAAAAAGGTTTTGATTATTTGTTTTGATATGCGATGTATAAAAAAGGCATCTTCCTACAGAAGGGACTCATGGTCTCATCTGTTGGGATGTTGTTTTTTTGTGTACCTTGTTCAAAACCCAAGGTTGAAGCTGAAAGAAAATGACTCCTCTGAGGAGTGTTATATATGTCTTGTACAAAGCCCAAGATTGAGGATGTTTGGGAAAATCATTATATAAAGCCTAAGAGGAGGCTGACTCTTGCTGAGGATTATTGAAATCCAAGGGAAAGTCTAAATTGTATTGGGGTATCCAAAGGGAAACTAACTCTTGCTGTTGATTTGAACATAGTTGATTTACCAGATGCTCTGAGGCTCTGATTATTTTGAGGATTTGTTGATGGTAAATTGACCAGGGCTGGGATTTTTAAGGTGAAAGTTAAGCCTTGTTGGGGGTCAGAGGGGTTTAAAGGTGAGTTTGAAAACCTTATAAGTTTTCACTCTTCTGGGGACTGATGTATTGGTAAAATGTTCAGGATCTATCTTATGTTTTTAGGAAGCCTGTCGGTCTTTGTGTTAAGCCCAAGAGGAGACTATGGAAATGAAACTTTCCAAGTCTACTTGTATGAAGCCCAAGAAGAGGCTGAGTCTATCCAAGTCTCTTAAGAAGAGGTAGACTCTGGTTGGAGAGAGATCTTTATATGATGTCCAAGAGGAGGCTGTGGGTTCTAGGGATGAAGATTAACCCTTGAATGATTGGATTTTTTTGGAGCTTTGACCTTTCTGAGGATTGAACTAGTAGAGATGACTGAATTCTATCCTATGCTTTTAGGAAGCCTTTGGGTCCTTGTACTAAGCCCAAGAGGAGGCTAGGGAACTTTTAAGAAACCTGTTGGTCCTTGTACTAAGCCCAAAAGGAGGCTATGGGGAACTTTTAAGAAGCCTGTTGGTCCAAGCCTAAGAAAAATTCAAGAAAGGTTTCACCGGGAATAAGTCCTTTCTTTGTTGAACAGTTTTAAAGTTTGAAGACATTCAAAAGAGGTTTCACCAAGAATTAATCCTCTCTAGGGAAATGAATTTCTTTTATATGTTTCTAAGTTTTGACAGTCTTAAGAAAAGTTTCATCGGGAATAATGCCTTTCTTATTTCCATATTGAATAAAGCCCAAGAGGAGGTAGGCTGTATTGAGGGAAGTTTCCTACCAGGGAACTAATTATTGACTAAGTTAGAAGTATCCTCCTATTTGACCTAAGGATGACTTAACATATGGGAAAACTCTAGACAGATATGCACATGTATATTCAAATAAGTGAATCAACAGGTATATAAACATGTATGTATTGAATTAAAAAGATGTTGGGTTTCATACTCTAGAAAGAGGCCCAGGTGTATTGTGATTGGTTATATGATTACAATTATATGATCAGGGTTTTGAGAAATTGAAGAAAGTTTTGAAAAAACTTTGATTTTTGAATTTGAATTAAAAGAATTGTTATTTGAATGAAAAGAAAATAAAGAAGGTTTGGGGCTTATAACTCAAAGAGAGGACCAAGTGGTCTAAGAGCAGTTTCACCTGGAATAATGCTCTTCTTAGTACCAGTTTTAAAAACAGACAGATGATTTTTAAAACAGAGATATGGGGCTTACAACTCAAGGAGAGACCTATGGAGGTTGTTTTTTTAAAACAAAGTTTATGTACAAAAGATTGGGGCCTATACTCAAGGAGAGGCCTAGATGTTTTATTTAAAAACAAAGATCGCACTGCGATACCGACAGACGTTGTGGGACTTATACTATAGTAGAGGCCCAAAATTATTTATGTACATAGGGGGGTTGGGTCTTACACTCTATTAGAGGCCCAAAATGATTATTGAAAGAAAGAAAACAAAAGCTTATACTCAAGGAGAAGCCTAGATGAAAAATAGTGGACGCACCATTATTTTGAAAATCGCACTGGGACTTACTATAACAGAGGCCCAAAAATTAATTATTTACAAAAGGGTTTGGGTCTTACCCTCTATTAGAGGCCCAAAAGTGTTTAGTGTGAAGTTTGAAAGATTGAATTTTAAAGGAAACCCTAATTCCTAATTTTTTTTTCATTTTTTAAAAGAAAAATCAATTAAAAAATGATAAAAATTATCAAATAAATCCAATAAACATGTTGTGAATTGTGTCCAAGGTTTGAAAAATGAAGTTTTATTCACACGATGATTAAAAATCAAATTGGTTTTGAAAAATCAAGAAAAAATTATTTAAAAATGTTTAAAAACAAATTAAAATAAAAATCTTTGAAAATTTTAAAATATATCAAAATAAAAGTATTTTTTGTGATTTTTGGTAAATAAAATATTTTTAATGTGTGGGTGATTTTTGTGCAAAAAATCATTTAAAAATAATTAATTTTAAATATTAAAACAAATATTTGAAATTAAATAAGAAAAATATGAGAAAATGGGAAAAGTGGCAAAAATGACATAGGTGGGGTTTCAACCCACGACCTAACCCTCCAACTCACAAAACAGGCATATGCCAACTGAGCCAACATGTGCTGGTGATAAAAATACCAAACCAGCACATAATATATGAAACCTGCGTGGCAAATTCAAAATTCGCGCCAGACTTCATCTTCTTCCTCGAGCCAACTTCTGATTTGCAAAACCTATGCTATCTCTCTCAATACGCAACCATTTGACATGATTTAAACACCAAAGTTGGGTGTTTTTTAACAAGGAATTAAATGGTTCTTTTTAATTTCATTTATTTTAAGTGTATCACAAGACTTCATGTTGTAATTAGATGAACCCTAAAAAATACAAGAACTATATGAAATCCCATACACGCAAGATAAATGGCAAATTGATTGAGGATTAATGATCTATGAACACCCAGAAACATGTTGGTAACTTGAAAACATATTTATGATGCATGATTCATAATGTTCAGTTTTGAGAAAGCTTACCTTGCAAGTGAGAATCGAATTCTGTAATGTAGGTGTTACAAATGCAAGATGATGATCTGGATAGATTCC
The DNA here is from genome assembly GCA_022829125.1 of Lathyrus tuberosus. Classification (NCBI taxonomy): domain Eukaryota; kingdom Viridiplantae; phylum Streptophyta; class Magnoliopsida; order Fabales; family Fabaceae; genus Lathyrus; species Lathyrus tuberosus. The sequence continues at coordinate 2,448,766 of JALAZF010000037.1, forward strand.
TTGACCCCCAAGGATGGTGTTCGAATTATTAGAATGGGTTGAAACCTTCGGGATCACTTAGCTCGACTCAATCTGCAGGCTTGAGGATAATTTGAGAAAATGGATAGTGACTTGGTGATTCTGATGTTACAGAAGTGTTTTGAGGTTATGGATCACTTCTATGATGCTTATGTGAAGTGTTTGGATGCTTGGTTTGAGTGGAATTGGACTGATTTGAGAATCCCAAGTTTTCACTCTTTGAGAACTTTGAATTTTGCAAGAAGAAGGATTTGTGAGAAAACAAGCTTGTAGTTGTTTTGGTGTCTTTCGAAACCTCAAAACTGAGCTCTATTTATAGGTGAAAAAGTTTGTCTTGGAGGAATAGTGCTGGCTTAAAGGATAAGAGCTTGGTTCAATGGTTTTGGATTGGCGTCATTACTTCTCAAGCAAGGTACAATAGCTCTCTCAAGTGGCATAGCTAATTTTTGACCAATTCCACATTCCTCATATGTTTTTATTGTTGTTTATGTGAGCATCTTGACCGAGGAGTATGGAATCTTTGAATGTGCACCATTGCACATAAATGCCATTTGTATTTAAGGCATCCGTGACAAAACTTCATCATTTTTATGAGATTCTTTCTTGGTTCTTTGGCATTATCTTGAAGGTTTGTGATGAGTCATTCTGATCCATGTTGAAATGGTATGATTATGATCATTGCAATTTGACTAAAAAATCGCGTGGTGCAAGAAATGACAAAACTGATTTTGAATAACAGTTTGTAGCAAGGCATGTTGATCACTTCATATCTCTTTGCTTAAATGGAGTTTGATGATGTTCTTGTACTCTTTGCAAAGCTTGCACATCATACTTCAACTTTGATGTTTCCATTTGGTCTTGGATCATTGTGGATCATGGAGAAAAATGACCTCAAAGTTGGCTAAAACACAAACAGATTCTGTCTCAAAATTTCACTAAGTGTCATAGTGGAAATCCCATTAAACCCTAACTTTATGGCTTTATAACTCAAAATCCATGCATCTTTTGACTATGGACCAGTAGTACACTATTGTAGTATGTAATGAGAGCTTTCATTTGAGCTTTGGATGGAAGAAAATGGTTTCTTGGATCATAAGTTATGGCCTTGAAAAGTTGGGTAAAAATAATCTTTTTTTCTTAACTTAGTGAAAATTTAAGTTTCTTAAGATTATCCCTTTTGCAAGTAACCTCAGTTTTCTTGATTTTTCTAGATGGATGATGATCCAAATCATAATTTAACATTGTTTTTGACTTGAAGAAGCCATATTTGTCAAAAAAATCCCAAAAGTCAAACTTGGTTTGGATCATAGTTGACTTTTTATCAGATTGATCCTTTATGAAATCAAGTCCTTGGGCTAAATTAAACCTAATGGATGGATTCCATAGGTTTTTTAGAGTGTCTTGACTCATGTCCCAAGGTTTGAGATCATGTCTTGTTCAAAAGTCAAATGTATGGTTGACTTTTTCTCAAAAACCTTAGTTTGTGGTCCAAATGAATTTGAATCTTTATATTGCTCATGAACTAAGTTCTTTGTGTCAATTTAAACTTGTAAGAGGATCAATATAAGATATTTGAGGTCTTCAAAACATTTCTTGAGGTCTTGGCTCATGCCTTGTTCTAAAAGTCAACTTAGGGTTGAATTAGGTCAAAAAACCCTAATTCCTGATATTTGATGAATGCATCCCCTGAGGCTATTTTGAACTCATGATTGGATCCATGAGGTACCTTTGAGCTTCTTGAATCATGTTTTGAAGTATTGGCTCATGCCTAGATAAAAATTTCCCTCTGGAGCCTTTGGTCGACCAAAATCATAATTTGGTGACACTGGTGATCTTGTGGCTTGATCAACTTGAGATGTTGCATTCCTATGCTTGATTCTTGGTGTGGGGGACCTCTTGATACTTCATGGATGTTTGAGAGGCTTGACAAGTTGAAGATCATGTTAATTCTTGATTGATCCTTTACCTGAGTGCTCTGAGAGGGCTCAAAACCCTAATTCTTGATTGAGGTTAATGCTTAACAATCTTTAAGAGGATTGATGAGGCATGAAGGTACATCCATATTTTGGTGATGATTTACATAATGATGTGGAAACTTGTGTTCAAAATTTAGGGTATGACAAATACCCCTATTTAATCTTCTTGGACTTGAAGGTGTGAATGGTGAAGGCGTTCGGACATTCAAGGTAAAAGAGGATTAAATATCGGAATACCCAAAATTTTGATTGTGGTTGTGAATGGTAGCTATTTGCTCATCCATCTTCTTTTGCTAAGTAAGGTCACTTAGGAAAAGGTGTAACCTCCCCTCGATCCTGGTTTTCAGCCATGGAACTGGTCTCAGTTTCTTTTTTTGAAATAAACCTCCCCTCGATCCCGGTCTTCAGCCACGAAACTGGTCTCTGTTTCTTTTGAAATAAACCTACCCTCAATCCTGGTCTTCAGCCATAGAACTGGTCTCAGTTTCTTTTGAAATTAACCTCCCCTCGATCCTGGTCTTCAGCCACGGAACTGGTCTTAGTTTCTTCTTGTCGAGTTCTTTTCTTGACAAGGAATGCTATTTGCGAGGGTTTTCACCAAACTTCTCGCTGAGGAGAAGCCATTTGATGGAAAAACGTGCTTCATCATACTTCTCTTCGAGATTTCTTCGGAGGGATGCCATAGGATGAGTAAAGTTTTGACGTTAGACTTGCTGGTGAGGACCATTTGTCTGAACTGCTGAGGTGTGCAAACTTCTCTTATGGGAGATGCCATTTGCTTGGGAAATTACATCATACTTCCTCTTTTCGGAGAGATGCCATATGATGTAATCCAATTTTGAGGTGCTGATGACTCCATTGAAAACAAATTTCTTGGGGAGAAACTGCCATATTGCCAAGAGCCTTTTGTTGAGAGGCTTCCTCTGGGGATTTTCTTTAATCCGAGAAAGAAAAATATCCTCTTCATTGGTGAAGAGTTAAGTTCCAAAGGTGTACAACTAAATGGATTCTTATCTTTCAGAGGTTCAAGTTATCAAGGTGGTCGAAGACTGACTTCAATCCAGGAATAAACTAGAGAGAAATTGTCTAATCAAGACATTTTCTGATGAGTGAAAGAACTGAAACTGGGGTTTTATCCTATCCAAGTGTGGAAAGGAAACTGAAGAAAAGTCTTCCACGAGGATCAAGCTCAGTGGGGATTTAGGAAAAGGTACATCCTTTCTGCCTAAGGTTGACTTCTCTAATTGAGAGAGGACATTTACTTTGGGAATAAACACCACCAAAGTTAATGACATAACTTATGCATTATGAATATGAACATGAAAATAAATCAAATATGCATGTATGAATAAATGCTTATGCTGACAAAATAGATATGACATACAGACTGGTGATGAACACAATTGGATACTTGGCCACTGTGGGGGAAAAAAAGTATCACTGGTTTGTCGAGGGAACAAAGCCCTGTTGCTGAACTTTACCTACTCTTGGCAGTAACAAGATGCGACTCCTAGGGAGTGAAAACTTTTACTGGTATTTTTTGAAAGTAGCAGATTGTCGGAGGAAGGAGATCTTGTTCCTTTCTTTATTCTTGGGGATAGAAACCCTACTGGGGATGACAGATGGGAAGTTATGTCCGGGGTACTTGATCTTATATTCGGGGTATACTGATCACAAGAAATATTTTGATTCTGAATTTTGATGTTTGACCGCTTTCGGAGAAGCTATTAATGTTCCTTCTTGTGTTCAATAATCAAAAGGAAATTGCCATTTTTATTTTTAAAATAGAAGTAAATTTGAAAACAAAAGTAAAATGCATTTTTTGTGTTTCAAGAATGTTAATCAAATAAACATGTCATTTTGCAAAGCAGTGTGAATTAGAATTACAAACAAAAGACACCAGGGCTCAAATTTTTATTGATAGAATGGTAATCAGCCAAGCGCATGATCCCATGGAGCATTACAAAGTTTATAAAATGGTAATTTAGAGGGAAATGGGCTACATTGAAATATAAAGACCGCTATCTTTCTACCAACTTTGAATTCTGGATATTTTTGAGCTTTTGTTGAAAGTGACTTTGATTGAGGATTTCTCGACAGACGATGTTGCCGCTGGAGAGCCAATCTTGTCAGATGCAGTTACTTTCCATGAATCCCTAACTTTTGCCTAGATTTCCCTTTTGGGTTTTCAATCCATCGGGATGACCATTATTTATGCCTCTAATTTTTCCTTGGACTGCCCTTTCGGGTTTTCAATCCAACGAGACTTTTTTTTTTCATTTCGGCGAAGTATTTCTTGACTACATCAACATTTGTGGGGTAGGTAAACTCCTCTTCATCCATAGTGCAAGTCTTAAGAAACCGCCTGAAAAGGCTTTCTTAACAACGTAGGGGCCATCGTATTTCGGAGTCCATTTGCCCTTGGAATCAGTGAGAAATGATTGTATCTTCTTGAGCACGACGTCTCCTTCTCTGAAGACACGGGGTCCGAATTTTTTGTTTAACGCTTTCTTCATCCTTTGTTGATATAAATGACCATGGCATAAAGTCGTCATTCTCTTTTCTTTGATTAGATTTAGTTCATTGTATCTGCTCTGACACCACTCAACTTCCGTTAACTTGGCTTCCATCAATATTATCATTGATGGGATCTCTACTTCTATGGGGAGCACTGCTTCCAAGCCATATACTAGAGAGAAAGGGGTTGCCCCTGTTGAAGTGCGGATGGATGTTCGATAACCATGAAGAGCAAAGAGTAGCATCTCGTGCCAATCTTTGTAGGTTACAACCATCTCCTGAATGATCTTCTTGATATTTTTATTAGCTGCTTCTACCGCTCCATTCATCTTAGGCCGGTAGGGAGATGGGTTATGGTGTTTTATTTTGAACTCAGCATATAATTCTTTCATCATCTTGTTGTTCAGGTTCGATCCATTATCAGTAATGATCTGGCTTGGAACACCATAATGGCAGATGAGATTGTTCTTGATAAATTGGACCACCACTTGTCTGGTCACATTGGTGTATGATACTGCTTCGACCCACTTGGTGAAGTAATCAATGGCTACCAGGATGAACCGATGTCCATTTGAAGCTTTGGGTTCAATCATGCCAATCATGTCAATTCCCCATATAGAGAAAAGCCATGGAGAAGAAAGAACTTTGAGATGCGTTGGCGGTACATGAATTTTTTCGGCGTATATCTGACACTCGTGACATTTCCTCATGTACTTATAGCAATCAAATTTCATTGTCAGCCAATAATATCTTGCTCTCAGAATTTTTCTTGCCATTGTCTGTCCATTGGCATGAGTGCCAAAGGATCCTTCGTGAATCTCTTTCATTAACATGTTTACTTCGTGTTTGTCCACGCATCTGAGCAAAACCATGTCGAAGTTTCTTTTGTAGAGCACCTCATTGTTCAGGAAGAAGTTTCCAGCTAGTCTTCTGAGAGTTTTCTTATCTTTTCATGATGCCCTAAACGGGTATTCTTGTTTTTGAAGAAAACATTTGATATCGGGATACCATGGTTTGTCATGTATGGCTGCTTCAACTGCAAATATATAAGCGGGCCTATCAAGGCGCATTATGTCAATCTTAGGTACGTCGTTCCATCGATTCACAACAATCATGGAGGATAGAGTAGCCAGTGCGTCAGCCATGTTGTTCTCTTCACGAGGAATATGATGAAAATCAATCTTGTTGAAGAAAGGTAACAACCTTCTTGCGTAGTCTTTGTAAGGAATCAATCCTGGTTGATATGTGTTCCACTCTCCTTTGATCTGATTTATAACTAGGGTTGAGTCTCCAAACACATCCAAGTTCTTTATCCTTAAGTCGATGGCTTCTTTGAGACCCATGATACAAGCTTCGTATTCGGCCTCATTATTTGTACATTTGAATGTCAATCTGGCGGTGAAAGGAATATGGGTACCCTGAGGTGTTACGATGATTGCCTCAATTCCATTTCCATAAGCGTGAAAACTTTGTCGAATATTAGCCCCCATTGGGATCCTGGCTCTGGCCCTTCGCTCGGTAGCAATTTATCGCAATCTTTCATTTTCAGGTACATGACATCCTCGTCTGGGAAGTCAAATTTGACTGATTCCTGATCGTCAATCGGTTGATGAGCCAAATGATTGGCTAAAACACTTCCTTTGACGGCTTTTTGAGCATGGTACTCGATGTTGTATTCTGATAACAACATCTGCCAACGAGCAACCCTTCCTGTTAAAGGGTCTATTTCGGAGATTAACCAAGTAGTGTGACAAATCATGTACTGGCGAAGATGTTTAGCTGCCCAAGCTAGAGCGCATCAAGTTTTCTCGGGCATAGTGTATCGAGTTTCATAGTCCGTGGATTTCTTGCTTAAGTAATAAATGGCAGACTCATTTCTCTTTGTTTCGTCTTGTTGGCCAAGCACACAACCCATGGAGTCTTCCAAGACGGTTAACTAGATGATTAGTGGTCTTTCTTCCACCAGAGGAGACATAATCGGTGGATTTAGCAGATATTCTTTGATGTTGTCAAAAGCTTTTTGGCAATCTTCTGTCCATATGCAGCTTTGGTTCTTCCTTAGTAGCTTGAAGATTGGCGCGCATGTCGCGGTCATAAGGGATATGAATCTTGAGATGTAATTTAGACGTCCCCAAAATCCTCTTACTTGCTTTTCAGTCTTTGGTGAAGCCATCTCTTGAATGACCTTGACTTTGTCGGGATCAACCTCAATTCCTTTCTAGCTGATGATGAATCCCAAAAGCTTTCATGAGCGAACACCGAATGTACATTTATTGGGATTCAAGCGGAGTTTATATTTTCTCAAATGCTGAAATAAGTTTGATAGGTTTTCCACATGTTCTTCTTCTGTTTTAGATTTGGAAATCATGTCATCGACATACACTTCAATTTCTTTGTGTATCTTGTCGTGAAACAGAGTTGTCATGGCCCTTTGATAAGTTTCCCATGCGTTCTTCAGACCGAACGACATTACTTTATAATAAAAGGTTCCTCATGGGATGATGAATGAAGTTTTCTCCATTTCTTCTGGTGCCATTCTGATTTGATTATAACCCGAGAATCCATCCATGAAAGAGAATACATTGAATTTTGTTGTGCTGTCAACTAGCATGTCAATGTGAGGTAGGGGAAAATCATCTTTTAAACTTGTTTTGTTTAAATCCATATAGTCTACACACATTCTGACTTTTCCGTCTTTCTTAGGAACTGGCACTATGTTGGCTAGCCATTGATGATATTCTGAGGTGGCAAGGAAACCTGCGTCGATCTGTTTCTGCACTTCTTCCTTAATTTTGATGGCCATATCAGGGTGAATCCTTCTCAATTTTAGTTTTACCGGAGAACATTCTGATTTAAGCGGTAAGTGATGTTCCACGATGCTGGTATCCAACCTTGGCATGTCTTGGTAGGACCAACCAAACACATCCGAAAATTCTTTGAGATGCTTTATCATGCCTTCTCTGACAATTGGACTGAGCAGCGCTCCAATCTTAACTTCTTTCCTTTCTTCTTCTAAACCCAAATTGACTGTTTCCAAAGGCTCTTTATAAGGTTCAACGGGCCTTTCCTCTTGTCTGAGTATTCGAGAGATCTCATCCAGAATTTCTTCGTTCTCTTCTTCTTCGGCTTCGAATACCGAGAATTCAAAGTTGGGAAAAGGCATTGGATCGTATGATTTCTTTTTAGAAAAGGCAGAGAGACTGCAAAAGTGTGTGCAGTTTATATAGCAATAAATGCAGGAATTCAGAATGACATTATTTATTCATGATTTGTCGATTCTTGAAACACAACCCTATAAAACAAAACTCTTTCGCTTTGGGCGAAGCGAAGAGAGAGATTTACAGAAAAGCAAGCCCTATAAAACATCCTTTTCACCCGGGCAAAGTGAAAGGTCAAAACAAAGACGCAACAATTACTTTGATTTATGAACGACATTCGGGACATCGACCGCGACCCAATGGCGATGAACTCCTCTGTGAATCACAAAGTCCGGTATCTTTCTTCTCAGTTTGTCTTTAGTACAACAGTGATTTCTGGCGGAGTGAGATTACTGGAGTCTTCTTCCCATGTAGAGTTATCATAGGAGGACTCTTCTGTTATATCTTCAACTATACTTTCATTCTCAAGGGAATCTCCCCATCCAGTTGGCTGGATGTCCTCGTATCTGATGCGAGAGCTTTTGGGAGCAGTGTATTTTACTAAAAAGTCATACTTGCCGCTTGGCTGCCCCAAAGTATCCCAAGTTTCTATGGGAATAGATGAGGCATCTTCTTCAATGACATTGACCTCAAGAAATGCAAAATTGATAAATTTTTGTCCTGCGATCTTTGGAAATTCACCTATGTGGCGTTGGAAATTCTCAGAATGTTCTGGGTAAGGATTCCATGACTCTGGGGAAACATGTGTATTTTCCTCATGGTCATTCAGCATATATGCATTATCTGGCTGACTCTTTTGCCCCAAGTCTTCCATGTAAGGCTTCCAGATAGGTAAATCATCCATGGGATCATACGAGTTATAGTCAAAGTTGTCCTTCATCAGAGTATCTTCCTCTAATGAGTTGGGTGGAGCACGACATCCTTCGGGATCACAATCTCCATAGATCATTCTGACGGCTGATCTCGGTATGCATCTAGGACTTTGCTTTGGAGAACAAAATGGCATATACGTTTCTTCCTGAGATACATATACTTCATCATTGAGATAATATTTCCATTCTTCATCTGTATCAGAAGAGTTGTTTTCCTCGATGGTGTGGACTTTCTGAGAAACCGGGTGGAGGAATCGTCCACTATGGAAGAAATCCTGAATCGGACGAAAGCTTTCATACTTCTTTGTAGTCTGGGTACATGTTATAGAAAAACCAAGACCTTTTCTTGTCTTGTTATCAGCAGGAATTACAATCTGCACGCACCCTTTTATGTTACCACTCCCCATTATTTGGAGAGCGTTTTTATACGAGGAAATTGACGTTCCTTTTTCTTAGTGATTCTCATTGCTCACCGAGAGCGCCTGAAATTGAGTTCCAACAACCTTCTCTGTTTCTGAATATGAAAATGATGATAGGTTGCTCACGATTAAAGCTTGTTCTCCACATACTGTGACCAACTTGTCGTTCTTGACAAACTTTAGCTTCTGGTGAAATGTCGAAGTGACTGCCCCTACTTCATGTATCCAAGGTCGTCCCAATAAACAGCTGTATGCTGCTCGGATGTCCATGACCTGGAAAGTGACTTGGAAAGTGTGAGGACTGATGGTTATGAGAAGATCGACTTCGCCGATAACTATTTTCCTGGATACGTCAAAAGCCTTGCCGATGATCTCACTACCTCTCATCGGAGTACCTTGAAAAGATAATCGTACCAGAGTTGATCTTGGCATGACGTTCAAGGATGAACGTGTATCTACCAGTACGCTGGCTAACACATTGTCCTAGAAATTGATTGTGATATTGAGTGCCATCTTATGATTCTTGCCTTCCTCTGGAAGTTCTTCATCACTGAAACCCAAATTGTTGCAGGAAGTGATGTTGGAGATAATGTTGCCAAATTTCCCTACTGTCACATCTTGTTCTACAAAGGCTTGTTCCAAGACTTTCTGTAGAGCTTCTCTATGAGCTCTGAACTGAGTAGGAGGGATAAAACGGATATCCGAGAAGGAGTTTATAACAATCGATCCACAATGATGTACTCGCTTTTCGGGATGAGCTTTAGCATTTCATCATTGTTCTTTATAGGTTCCGTGTTGCTGGATTGACCAATTTGTTGATTAGGACTTTTAGCTTGTGGTTCCTTTTCTTTCACAGGTTCTCCAACTCCTCTGTTGAAGATTCGGCCTCTTCGGGTGACTTGACTGATATCAGTAATGTTAACAACTGACAGTAGTGGAATTTCTTTTCTATCTTCTATTGTAGTCGCACCGTACTTGTATGGAATAGCTTTCTTTGACTTGTAAGGTATCGGGCCTGGCAGGTACATAACCACATAGGCTTTTTGGGCCTTTTGACTGTCATAAGCAACCTTAATTGGTTCCAGGTTGGGAATGTCAGATACTTTTCTACTGTCAAGAGGGATTTTTGACTCATTGAGCAGAGGAATTATGGTGAAAACATCCTCGGTAATTCCATTATTGAGATGTTCTCTTTTGTCGTAGATTGTGACAATGCTTTTGTCTAGTAGTCCTTGGACCTTGTTTTGAATAGGGAGGCAACCTTGCACCATGTTGATTGACTAAAAATTCAAGCATGGTTGAGTTTCCCTTTGGTCTACCTGATGCTGGTGAGCTGCTCACACGAGGTAGCATCCTTGGTTATTTCCTGAACATATTCCATAGCGTTCATAATTGCGAGGTGGCACCCGACCGTACCCACTTTGTATGCAGTGCATCTTTACCAAATCTATTTCTAGTAAGCGGATGTCACAACTTTGGTGTCTATCACGATTTCCATTAGTTATGCTAACTTGTTGCGTGTCTTCATCCTGGTAGATTGGGAGCCACCAGTGGTCCAAGAGATGTTGAAGATTTCTTTGTACAAGTGCACAACCTTGATTGTCTTCGGAGCAATCTCCGCAGTCCTGGTAATTATGTGAGGATAGAAAACTGAGCCATATTGACTTGATGATCTTTCCTTTCATGGTAGTCTTGATCCATACAAGATCCATTTGACGCTGGAGGGCCTCTTGTACAAAAGAGCATCCCTGGTTGTCTTTTGAGCGAATCGGGCACGCGCTGTAGTCCGTCGTAACCCGAAATTTGCCCTCCCCTTTTGCCACTTGCATAAGCATGTGCATTTACATCGTTGGCATACGCACTCACACTTTTTTCTCTTTGTTTCTTAGTGTAGGATTTTCAGGTTTTCCAAGCCCGATTAATCGCATCTTCTCAAGATCGTCCCATTGTAACGCCCCAAATTTCGTAGAATATTTATTTAATTTATTTAAATATTATATTCGTGGATTTCCGTGAATTTTGGTGTTTCGTGTCGAGGTCGGTGATTTTGTGAAGTTTTGGTTATTTTAATTAAATAATAGTATATGATATGAATATATTTGTATTATTATTTATTTTAAATAATATTAGAAGAATGAAGGGTAAAGTGGACATTTAGGGGTATATTAGGATAGAATAATGAAAGGAACTTATTATTCATATTATTTTGAGCAAAAGGCAAAGGTGCTCTGAAGAACAAGTGAGAAGGAGGCTAGGGCATAGAAGAATTCCGGTGAAACTTCAAGAGAGGTCGAAGGAGACAATATTCTAAGGTATGGGGAGTATCACTTTGCAATATGTTGATATAAAGGTTAGGTGTTGGTGGGTGATTGGTGTTTTTGGGGGAAATCCATGGGGTTGAATGAGGGTTTTAGGAAGATTTTGTGATAATATGATTGGAATTGATGAGTTGGTCTTGTTTGATTTGTTTGCTTAAATTGCAAATGTTAGATGTAGGTTATTGGAGCAAAATCTATGAAAAATTGCTGTTAAAAATCGAGTTTAGTGCAGAAAATCACAGATGGAGGAGTGCTGTTATCGCAGGGTTTTTTTGCAGAAATCGCAGAGCCCGCTTAGCGTGGACTAGCGCGCTTAGCGCGGGTGGGGCGCGCTTAGCGCGACCTGGGACTGAAAAATAATATTTTTTTATTGATTAAAATTCATGGAAAATATCTGTTTTATATTATAGTGATGTCGTGATGTTGCTGTAAGTTGCTGCTATGTGTTGACGTGTTATATGATGAATTATTTAGTGATGAAAATGATGCTTTGATGATTAGATGATAATATGATGTTATTGATGATTATTAGATGTTTATATGTGATGTTTGAGGATAGAATGACGATGTGAAGTCATGAGTATATTGATGAGTATGTGATGATGATTCGTGATGTTTTGATGATTAAATGATGAGATGGATTAACATGAGATTTTCATGAATGTTGATGCACGTAATGACTATTGTTGATGATGATGATATTGACATTGTGCATCATGCATTCATAGCATTTAGACTTCGGTCTATTGATGACGTTAGGACTTCGGTTTAGTGGCGGCTTCAATCCTATTGTGTGGATTGAGGTGTTTGTGACATGCTCCCTTGTGGAGGGTTGATGGCCTAGTGTCCATTATTATGAGGATTTGGTACCACATGCATTTTTATGACGTTGCATTTCATTTTTGGTGGCATCGAATGAGTGCATATGAGTGATATTGGTGATGTGATATTTTATATGATGTTTGGGTGAGCCACTGAAGTAATTGATGAAAACACCTGTTGCCCTGTTAATGTCTTTTCTTTATATGATTTATATTGAATTGTGATTACTCACCCTGCCTGTTTGAATGTTGCCTCTACGTGGGTAACGTGCAGTTGATCAGGCTTAGCTTTGGATGCTTCCTAGGACTTGAAGTTTATTTGCTTTGGTCGATTTATAGGATTTTGCTCTGATAGTGTAACATCAGGTTGGGGTCTTTTGAGTCGAACTATGTTGTTTCTTTATTTTGTTGTCATGCGATGATGTGGTTTTATTTTTGATTATTACGACATTGTGGAAAACCTTTTTATTGAGAATTTTGAGTTCTGCTGCCATGTGAAGGCTTTTTGTGAAACTTTGAGGAAAAACCCTTTTTGTTTACAGGGTAATTGTGTTATTTTGATTTAATGAAAAGTGTGCACCCTTCGAGGGAATTTTTATGTTTTACTCTGATATTTGAGTTGTTTCTGCTGTAACATTATTTGGGGATAGAAAAGGGTGTTACATTAGTGGTATCAGAGCAGGTCGGTCCGTCTGGCCAGGTTTTTACTTGATGTCTGTCCCTGTCAGTCGATGAGTGTGTGTACACTGTCTATGTTTTAGTTCTTCTAACCTTGTTGGTGGTGTGTAGGATGGCTAGAAGAAATGATCGTGCGATTGCCGATGCGTTGGAATTGGTTGCTAATGTGGTGTCGCAGCTGAATCCGAATGGTGGAGCTCCTGATGAGTTTCGTGCTTTGGGGAAGTTTCAAAGGAACAATCCACCAACTTTTGTGGGTACGCATGATCTAGCAAGTGTACACAAGTGGCTGAAGGCAATCGAGAAGATCTTCCGGGTGATGGGGTGTTCTGATGAGCAACAGGTTCAGTTCGGAACGCATATTTTGAAGAAGAGGCTGAGGACTGGTGGGATAACACCCGTTAGAGACTCACGAATGTTGGCACTGTGATAACTTGGGTTGTGTTTAAGCAGGAGTTTCTGGGGAATTATTTTCCAGAGGATGCTCGTGGCAAGAGAGAAGTGGAATTCCTTGAGCTGAAACAAGGAGATATGACTGTGGCAGAGTATGCCGCGAAGTTTGAGAAGTTGGTGAAGTTTTGTCTGCACTACAATCGTGCTGATGCTGAGATGTCCAAATGTCTCAAGTTTGAGAGCGGACTGAGACCAGAGATTAAGCAGGGTATTGGGTATCAGCAGATCCGCAGGTATGCTGAGTTGGTTGACAAGAGTAGAATCTACGACGAGGATAACCGAGCTCAATCTGCTCACTACAAGCAGTTGAGTGAGAAGAAAGGGCAGTATACGGGTAAGCTTATACAAATTCAGCTGACAAAGGGAAGCAGAAGGCTTCATATGGGGAAAAGACAAGTGGGGGAGCAGTTCCCGCTTCTGGAAAGTGTCATAAGTGTGGTGAGCAAGGTCACCGTGCTGATGCGTGCACCAATAATGTGGTGAGGTGCTATCGATGTGGTAAAAAGGGACATAAAGCTACTGACTACAAAGATGAATGTCCGACCTATTTCAATTGTGGTGAGAAAGGTCATATCAGTACTCAATGTCAGAAGCCGAAGAAGACTGCTACTGCTTCCCAGACCAGTGGCCGTGTATTTGCTTTGAGTGGTGCAGAAGTTCCAGAGAAGGATAACCTGATTCGAGGTACCTATTTTATTAATAATATCGAGTTGGTTGCTATTATTGATACTGGTGCTAATTGTAACACCCCTTCTATACCCCGTACAAAAACCGGAATAAACTAATCTTATAAATAAAACATCAGAGCAAAGAATAATTTATCATGATATAGCCAGAGATGCCACACCAACGTGAACTAAAAACAACCTGCTCATAAAGATATATAACACCTGGATAGTTTTTATAAACAAAGGAACTCCGTTCCAAAATATCAGCATTCAGTTACAGAATTAAAGCGGAACATCCATAACTGATGTCATCACAAAATATAAGTATGTCACATACATATTCATACAAGGCCACTATATACAAGCTAAAAGAAACATCTACACTCGAACCCCGACTACCCGTGTTACATATCAGAGCCGACGGAACGACAAAAAGACGAAGACACTAATCTTCGCAAAAGATCTCCAGCGTCTAATCTGCAATGCCATTACAGCATTAAACCACAGCAGAAGGGTGAGAAACAGGATTATAATATAATTGCATATCATTATATAACACTTAGCAAAATATGCATAATTATTCTCACCACACAAATATGATACTTGTAAACAACACAAGACATAATAAACCCATTTCACACATCAATCACATAAGCATATACATTAACGCAATGCATAACAAATCCTTCTCAAAATTCAACACATAAACATTCATGTAATGAATTATGCAAATGCACAGAGACCGACACAACGACTCTACGCATGCGGTACCAATCCAACCTTGTAATTCATTAGTCCCCCAGGAACTCTTGGAATCATCGCTCGTTACATAGAGTAACTCCCCGTCGGGCCTACGATGTTCCCCGTCGCTATAAACCATTATTTCAGGGCGTACGACGTTTATGGATTGCTTTCGACCACTATTTCAAGGCGCACAATCCGATTGCCATAGTCCACTATTTCAGGGCGCACAATCATTTGTGATTAATCGCTTCTACCATTATTTCAGGGCGTAAGACGATAAAACTGATTCATCTATGAATCTTCCAATGCAAGAATGCATATCATGATACTTGACACATTAATGACTCATGCCAACATCAAATGCTCATGCATTAACAATAATCATGTATTTCAAGTACATATAAAGTAATGCACACAATTGCCCAAAATGGCCACAAACACCAATATACCATTCCACAACATCAAATTCCCATCAAAGAATCATCACACAAGCCATCTCATAACATATCATAATATGTCTTACAATATTGAAAAATAACTCAAAATTCCATTATTCGGTTTTCCGAAAAGTCGGCTAAAATCGGCCAAAAATAATATTTTCTATCATCATCAAAAAGTACTCATCGACAGCTTCGATTCGGTATAAAGAACTCTTAAATACGATAAACGGTTAACAAGATATGAATATTTCAAAATAATGCGAAAACGTAAACCGGACGCCCGACACTACGAAACGGTTCGTAAAAACTGTACCGATTGGACCAAGTTCAGACCCCAAAACTATTTTTCCTAGAAAGAACATCTCGTTAGCTTCCCAACGCTTCGAACGGGGATCAAAACCGACTTACGGTTCAAGAGATATGAATTTCCGAAGTTTCCCCGACAAACCAGAATTTCTGCTTCAGCACAGTAGGTATCGATACATAGGCTTTATGTATCGATACATAAAGACCTCATGTATCGATCCCTAACTCGCATGTATCGATCCCTGCTGTAGTAAAAATTCCATTTATCCCAATTTTCACAGTAGGGATCGATCCCTGGGATTATGTATCGATCCCTAACCCTGTTTTTCACAAAAAACCAGATTTTTCAAATTACAACTTTGCTGTCCTTTTCCCGAATCTCCGAAAACTCGACTAAATCGAACATTTTCACCGAAACAAACATATACGCGCAACCACCAAATACATAAGAACAATTTAGAACACATAAACGAAATTTCTACGACGTTCGATTTTTCGATTAAATTTCAACCTTTCAAAAACCAGAATTTTCAAACATCACCAAATTGAATAAAAAGCACGACATACGACGACCTAACCTTACTCGATACAACTACGTAATTTATTTCGAATTCTAACCGTGAAAACATCGTTTTCTATCAATTTCCTATAATTCGACCTAAACGGACAAAATAACGGAACATAACGAAAACTAACCAAAACATAACCAAACTTCATGAAACTTTAAACAGTAGCTCACATACATATAACCAACCAACACATGTATTTATACGACTTTTCGACCGTAGAAACATCGGTTTCTATCGATTTCGTCCAATACGGCATAAACGGAAACATGTGGAAAACCAACCAAAACATCCATACAAAACATACATAATCATACACAATGATATAATAACCGAGTTTCGCACCCTTACCCGATTTAATCGTGTTCTAGAAAGTCGGGAGATTGATTTCTTCCTTCACAAGTTTTTCCTCTCTTTTCTTCTTTCTCTTCTCTTTTGGGAAACTCTTACTAACTTTTCTTTTTCTTCTTTTTCTAAACTTATACTAACTATTTTCTTTTATATATTTTCTTAACTTAAAAATTCTAAACATTTCTAATAAATATCTAAACGAACTATTATTAACTAACACTATTAATTATGAAATATGTCAAATACCCTCTATTCCAATTTTCCCCGCAAACTCTCAAAAACGGTAAAAATACACAATGTGCAAAAATAACATATATTCATACCAATTAGAAATTAAAATAAATATTGCTCAATTAAAAATAAAGACTCTACCAATTAACACCAAAAAGCACGGGAAAAGGAAATATTAAAAACGGACCGTTACAACTCTCCCCCACTTTAGAAATTTTCGTCCTCGAAAATATTACCTGATCCAAACAACTCCGGATACGACTCCCGCATCCGACCTTCCAATTCCCATGTCAAATTACCCTCAGCAGCACCTCCCCATGCCACTTTCACAAGTGCAATCTCCTTGCCTCTTAACCTTTTCAACTCGCGATCTAAAATCCTCACCGGTAAAACCTCAACCGTAAGATTATCTCTTACCTCAACCTCATCCATCGGAATCACATGAGACGGATCTGGAACATACTTCCGTAGCTGTGAAACATGGAAAACATCATGTAGATTCGAAAGATTCGGTGGCAATGCTATCCTGTAAGCCACTGCACCAACTCTTTCGGATATCTGATATGGACCAATAAAACGTGAAGTAAGCTTCCTCGACTTCAAAGCACGTCCAACACCAGTCACCGGCGAAACCCTAAAAAACACATGGTTACCCGCTTGAAACTTGAGATCTCTTTTCCTTTTATCATGATAACTCTTTTGCCTACTTTGAGAAGCTTTCATCTTCTCCCGAATAAGTTTCACCTTTTCCGTCGTTTGTTGAACTAACTCAGGTCCAACTACTGCACTTTCACCAGATTCATGCCAACACAAAGGTGTTCGACATCTTCTTCCATACAGTGCCTCAAAAGGTGCCATTCCGATACTAGAATGGAAACTGTTATTATACGTAAACTCGATCAATGAAAGAAAACTGTCCCAAACTCTACCTTGCTCAAGAACACAAGATCTCAGTAAATCTTCCAATGACTGAATTGTTCTCTCCGTCTGACCATCAGTCTGCGGATGATAAGCAGAACTCAATCTCAGCTTAGAACCTAACGCCTTTTGCAAACTTTCCCAAAATCTGGAAGTAAACCTCGGATCACGATCAGAAACAATACTCAACGGGACGCCATGTAACTTCACAACCACACTGATATAAATCTCAGCCAAACGCTCCATAGAATAACTGATATCAATCGGAATGAAATGCGCCGATTTAGTCAGTCTATCCACGATCACCCAAATAGCATTATGCCCACTCGGAGAATTAGGCAAACCCGTCACAAAATCCATCGATATACTATCCCATTTCCACTCCGGAATATCCAACGGTTGCATTAATCCTGCAGGCCTCTGATGTTCCACTTTCGACTTCTGACAAGTCAAACACGCATACACAAACTGAGCCACATCTCGTTTCAAACCAGACCACCAAAATATTTTCTTCAAATCTTGGTACATCTTATTAGCACCAGGATGTATACTCATACTACTCCGGTGTCCTTCCTCAAGAATCATCTTTTTCAACTCTGCATCATCCGGTATACAAATTCTACCACGGAATCTCAAAATACCCTGATCATCCACTTTAAAGTCACCGTTCACTTCTTGATTTCCAACTAGCAACAAATCAACAAGTTTCAAGTCCAACTTCTGTTTCTCTATAACAGACAACAGAAAATCATTAGTGATCTTTAACATACCAAGCTTCACACTCTCATGTGAAAGCTCACAAACCAAACTCAAGTCTCGAAATTGCTCCAGAAGTTCCCACTCTTTCACCATCAAAGCAGATATACGCAAAGATTTCCGACTCAAAGCATCAGCTACCACGTTAGCCTTACCAGGATGGTAATTCAAGCTAAAGTCATAGTCCTTCAGAAGTTCCAACCATCTCCGTTGCCTCATATTTAACTCTTTCTGATCAAACAAGTATTTTAAACTTTTATGATCACTAAAGACTTCGAATCTAGCACCGTAGAGATAATGCCTCCAAATCTTTAATACAAAAACCATCGCAGCTAATTCCAAATCGTGAGTAGGATAATTCTTCTCATGAACTCGTAACTGCCTCGAAGCATAAGCAACCACCTTACCATCTTGCATCAAAACACCACCTAAACCAATTAGAGATGCATCACAATACACAACGAACGATTCATTAGGATTCGGTAAGATCAAAATCGGAGCTGTAGTCAATCTCTTCTTCAGCTCGTTGAAACTTTCTTCACATTGAATATCCCAAATAAATGCCTTACCCTTACAAGTCAGTTGAGTCAACGGAAGTGCCAACTTGGAAAAACCTTCGATAAACCTTCGGTAATATCCAGCTAAACCCAGAAAACTTTGAATTTCAGTAACAGATCTAGGAGCCTCCCATTGTAGAACAGCCTCTACTTTGGATGGATCCACAGCAATACCATTACCTGAAATCACATGCCCAAGAAAACTCACTTCTGACAACCAGAACTCACACTTGGACAACTTAGCAAAAAGTCTCTTCTCCTTCAGAATCTGCAACACAATTCGCAAATGCTCCGCATGTTCTTCCTGAGACTTAGAATAAATCAAAATGTCATCAATAAAAACAACAACAAAATGATCTAAATGCTCATGGAATATACGATTCATATACTCCATAAACACACCCGGCGCATTAGAAACCCCGAACGGCATCACAGAAAACTCGTAATGTCCGTATCGTGTCCTAAAGGCCGTCTTCTGAATATCCTCCTCTTTAACCCGAATTTGATGGTATCCTGACCTCAAATCAATCTTACTAAACACACTTGCACCCACTAGTTGACCCATCAAGTCATCGATCCTTGGAAGTGGATACTTGTTCTTAATCGTCACTTTATTCAACTGCCGATAATCGATACACAAATGCATACTTCCATCTTTCTTTTTGACCAACAAAACAGGAGCACCCCAAGGTGATACGCTAGGCCTTACAAACCTCTTTTCCAACAACTCATTCAATTGTCTTTTCAACTCCACCAACTCAGATGCTGACATCCGATATGGTGCCATAGATACAGGTCTAGTACCAGGAACTAGGTCTATAGAAAACTCCACCTCTGTTTCTGGCGGCACATCTGAAAAATCATCCGGAAACACCTCCTGAAAATCACACACAACAGGAAAACTTCCAATTGCAACTTGACTCTCCACAGACAACGATGCAAACAATCCAAACAACTGAGCTTCCTCCGCCAAAAGTTTCTTCAACTCTTTGGTAGATAAGAAACCAGATTCCCTTTCTTCTTCAAGAGAAGGAAATCTCACCCGCTTAAGATAACAATCAAGATGAACACGATTGAACTCTAACCAGTTCATTCCCAGAATCACATCCAAACCCTTCAATGGCAAACATACCAAGTCCATCACAAAATCTCTACCAAAAATTGTCAAAGGACAACTTAAACAAACGAAAGAAGTAGTTACCGACCCCGAAGCTGGAGTATCGATAACCATCTCTACACCCATCTTAGACAACACCAAATTAAAACGTTTCGCACAATCAATCGAAATAAATGAATGAGTCGCTCCAGTATCAATAATAGCAATTAAAAGATTACTATTAATAAAACAAGTACCTCTGATCAAACGATCTGCATTAGTAGGCTGAGCTCCCGCCAATGCAAATACTTTCCCTCTAGGTTGAGCTTGCTTCGGTTTCGTGCACCTCGTACTAACATGACCAACTTCCCCACAATTATAACATGTAACCCCATTCTTCCTCCTACAATCAGCAGCCACATGACCCTTTAAACCACAATTAGAACACTTATCCACATTATTCATATTCCTCTTACATTCCGATATACGATGACCTAAACCACCACAATTGTAACATTTCACAGCAGAATTCATTCCTCCACCACTAGGCTTCCTATCAAAAGTAAACTTCTGTTTCCCTTTATCAACAGGGGTAGCATAAGGCCTACCTCTGAACTGCCCCTTTCCTTTCTTATCATTCAGATTCTTGTAATGAGTAGCACGCGCCTTGCTATCCTCATCAAAAATCCGACTCTTGTTCACCAACACTGAAAACTGTCTTATCTCCTGATAACCGATACCTTGCTTAATTTCTGGCCTCAAGCCATTCACAAACTTCAAACACTTAGACCTCTCCGAACCAGCCGTATTATAATTGGGACAAAACTTCACCAGTTCTTCAAACTTAGCAGCATAATCCGCAACAGAGGAATTATCCTGCTTCAGTTCAAGAAATTCAATTTCCTTTTTACCTCTCTCATCTTCCGGAAAATACTTCTCCAGAAAAGCATCTTTGAACACAGCCCATGTAACCACTATCTCATCCTCCTCAAACCTCTGAGAAGCATTCGCCCACCAGTCTTCAGCTTCCTTTTCCAACACATGAGTACCAAACTGCACCTTCTGATCCTCGGAACACCTAATGAAACGAAAGATCTTCTCAATCTTCTTCAGCCAAATCTGTGCTCCCTCAGGATCATGAGTACCCTTAAAGCTCGGTGGATTATTCTTCTGAAACTTATCCATACAACGCGATTCCTCGTCTGCCGCAGCATTGGGTAAATTCTGCATCGCTTGCGCCATAGCTTGCATGGCCGCAGTCATAGCAGCATCGCGTCTTCCCGCCATAATCTGAACATTCCCAATGATAGCAAATTATGGTTAAACAACCACTCAACAGAGTGCAACAGTCCAACAACGACACAAGGACACGGTCGGACAGACCAAACAGACACTGGCTCTGATACCACTTAATGTAACACCCCTTCTATACCCCGTACAAAAACCGGAATAAACTAATCTTATAAATAAAACATCAGAGCAAAGAATAATTTATCATGATATAGCCAGAGATGCCACACCAACGTGAACTAAAAACAACCTGCTCATAAAGATATATAACACCTGGATAGTTTTTATAAACAAAGGAACTCCGTTCCAAAATATCAGCATTCAGTTACAGAATTAAAGCGGAACATCCATAACTGATGTCATCACAAAATATAAGTATGTCACATACATATTCATACAAGGCCACTATATACAAGCTAAAAGAAACATCTACACTCGAACCCCGACTACCCGTGTTACATATCAGAGCCGACGGAACGACAAAAAGACGAAGACACTAATCTTCGCAAAAGATCTCCAGCGTCTAATTTGCAATGCCATTACAGCATTAAACCACAGCAGAAGGGTGAGAAACAGGATTATAATATAATTGCATATCATTATATAACACTTAGCAAAATATGCACAATTATTCTCACCACACAAATACGATACTTGTAAACAACACAAGACATAATAAACCCATTTCACACATCAATCACATAAGCATATACATTAACGCAATGCATAACAAATCCTTCTCAAAATTCAACACATAAACATTCATGTAATGAATTATGCAAATGCACAGAGACCGACACAACGACTCTACGCATGCGGTACCAATCCAACCTTGTAATTCATTAGTCCCCCAGGAACTCTTGGAATCATCGCTCGTTACATAGAGTAACTCCCCGTCGGGCCTACGATGTTCCCCGTCGCTATAAACCATTATTTCAGGGCGTACGACGTTTATGGATTGCTTTCGACCACTATTTCAAGGCGCACAATCCGATTGCCATAGTCCACTATTTCAGGGCGCACAATCATTTGTGATTAATCGCTTCTACCATTATTTCAGGGCGTAAGACGATAAAACTGATTCATCTATGAATCTTCCAATGCAAGAATGCATATCATGATACTTGACACATTAATGACTCATGCCAACATCAAATGCTCATGCATTAACAATAATCATGTATTTCAAGTACATATAAAGTAATGCACAC
Source organism: Lathyrus tuberosus (assembly GCA_022829125.1). Taxonomy (NCBI): domain Eukaryota; kingdom Viridiplantae; phylum Streptophyta; class Magnoliopsida; order Fabales; family Fabaceae; genus Lathyrus; species Lathyrus tuberosus. The sequence continues at coordinate 2,471,130 of JALAZF010000037.1, forward strand.
AATTGCTCAAAATGGCCACAAACACCAATATACCATTCCACAACATCAAATTCCCATCAAAGAATCATCACACAAGCCATCTCATAACATATCATAATATGTCTTACAATATTGAAAAATAACTCAAAATTCCATTATTCGGTTTTCCGAAAAGTCGGCTAAAATCGGCCAAAAATAATATTTTCTATCATCATCAAAAAGTACTCATCGACAGCTTCGATTCGGTATAAAGAACTCTTAAATACGATAAACGGTTAACAAGATATGAATATTTCAAAATAATGCGAAAACGTAAACCGGACGCCCGACACTACGAAACGGTTCGTAAAAACTGTACCGATTGGACCAAGTTCAGACCCCAAAACTATTTTTCCTAGAAAGAACATCTCGTTAGCTTCCCAACGCTTCGAACGGGGATCAAAACCGACTTACGGTTCAAGAGATATGAATTTCCGAAGTTTCCCCGACAAACCAGAATTTCTGCTTCAGCACAGTAGGTATCGATACATAGGCTTTATGTATCGATACATAAAGACCTCGTGTATCGATCCCTAACTCGCATGTATCGATCCCTGCTGTAGTAAAAATTCCATTTATCCCAATTTTCACAGTAGGGATCGATCCCTGGGATTATGTATCGATCCCTAACCCTGTTTTTCACAAAAAACCAGATTTTTCAAATTACAACTTTGCTGTCCTTTTCCCGAATCTCCGAAAACTCGACTAAATCGAACATTTTCACCGAAACAAACATATACGCGCAACCACCAAATACATAAGAACAATTTAGAACACATAAACGAAATTTCTACGACGTTCGATTTTTCGATTAAATTTCAACCTTTCAAAAACCAGAATTTTCAAACATCACCAAATTGAATAAAAAGCACGACATACGACGACCTAACCTTACTCGATACAACTACGTAATTTATTTCGAATTCTAACCGTGAAAACATCGTTTTCTATCAATTTCCTATAATTCGACCTAAACGGACAAAATAACGGAACATAACGAAAACTAACCAAAACATAACCAAACTTCATGAAACTTTAAACAGCAGCTCACATACATATAACCAACCAACACATGTATTTATACGACTTTTCGACCGTAGAAACATCGGTTTCTATCGATTTCGTCCAATACGGCATAAACGGAAACATGTGGAAAACCAACCAAAACATCCATACAAAACATACATAATCATACACAATGATATAATAACCGAGTTTCGCACCCTTACCCGATTTAATCGTGTTCTAGAAAGTCGGGAGATTGATTTCTTCCTTCACAAGTTTTTCCTCTCTTTTCTTCTTTCTCTTCTCTTTTGGGAAACTCTTACTAACTTTTCTTTTTCTTCTTTTTCTAAACTTATACTAACTATTTTCTTTTATATATTTTCTTTACTTAAAAATTCTAAACATTTCTAATAAATATCTAAACGAACTATTATTAACTAACACTATTAATTATGAAATATGTCAAATACCCTCTATTCCAATTTTCCCCGCAAACTCTCAAAAACGGTAAAAATACACAATGTGCAAAAATAACATATATTCATACCAATTAGAAATTAAAATAAATATTGCTCAATTAAAAATAAAGACTCTACCAATTAACACCAAAAAGCACGGGAAAAGGAAATATTAAAAACGGACCGTTACACTAATCATTCTTTTATCTCGCTTGAGTGTACTAATAGATTGAGTTTGAAGTTATCGGATATGAATGGGAATATGGTAATAGAAACTCCAGCTAATGGTGTTGTTACTACTACCCTTGTGTGTTTGAGATGTCCTGTGACAATTTTTTAGAAGAGTTTTGTGATGGATTTGGCGTGCTTACCCTTGCACCAGATCGATGTGATCTTTGGAATGAACTGGTTAGAGTTCAACCGGGTTCACATCAATTTTTATACCAAGGCTGTAGAGTTTCCTGAAATTGATGCCAGTGGGGAGTTGATATTCTTATCTGCTAAGCAAGTAGACGAACTTGTGGAGGATGAAGCTTTGGTGTTTGCAATGTTTGCATCTTTACAAATTGATCGTGAAGCTGCGAGTGTGGAGTTGCCGGTTGTCTGTGAATTCCCAGATGTGTTTCCAGATAACATCAGTGATTTGCCTCCAGAGCGTGAGGTAGAGTTTGCAGTGGACTTAATACCAGGTACGAGTCCAGTGTCGATGGCTCCTTATCAGATGTCAGCTTCTGAGCTAAGTGAGTTGAAGAAACAGTTGGAAGAATTGCTTGAGAAGAGGTTTGTTTGACCAAGTGTTTCTCCGTGGGGTGCTCTTGTGTTGTTAGTGAAGAAGAAGAATGGAAGTATGAGGTTGTGTGTTGATTATCGGCAGCTAAATAAAGTGACTATCAAGAATAAGTATCCGCTACCGAGAATCGATGATTTGGTGGATCAGCTAGTAGGTGCTTGTGTGTTTAGCAAGATTGATTTGAGGTCGGGTTATCATCAGATTCGTGTTAAGCCTGACAATATTCCGAAGATGACTTTCAGGACGAGGTATGGACACTATGAATACACTGTGATGCCGTTTGGTGTATCTAATGCACCTGGTGTGTTCATGGAGTACACGAATCGGATTTTCTATGAGTATTTGGATAAGTTTGTAGTGGTGTTTATCGACGATATCTTGATATATTCTAGATCTGAAGAAGAGCATGTCGAGCATTTGAGGACTGTGTTGCAAGTGTTGAAGGAGAAGAAGTTGTATGCAAAGCTGTCGAAGTGTGAGTTCTGGTTGAAGGAAGTGAGTTTCCCTGGCCATGTAATTTCAAGTGGCGGATTTGTTGTTGATCCTTCTAAGATTGATGTCGTGTTACAGTGGGAGACTCTGAAGTCTGCTACTGAAATACAGAGTTTTCTGGGATTAGCGGGTTATTACCGCAAGTTTATTGAAGGCTTTTCTAAGTTGGCATTACCATTGACTCAGTTGACTCGAAAAGGTCAAGCCTTTGTGTGGGATATAGCTTGTGAAGAGAGTTTTGTGGAATTAAAGAAGAAGCTGACGACTGCTCCAGTGTTGATTTTGCCTAATCCGAGCGAATCTTTTGTGGTGTATTGTGATGCGTCCAAGATGGGTCTTTGTGGAGTATTGATGCAGAATGGACAAGTTGTTGCCTATACCTCGAGACAATTGCGAGTTCATGAGAGAAATTATCCTACACATGATTTGGAATTGGCCGCGTTGGTGTTTGTGTTGAAGATTTGGAGACATTATCTGTTTGGCACTAAATTTGAAGTGTTCAGTGATCATAAGAGTCTGAAGTATTTATTCGATCAGAAGGAACTGAATATGAGGCAGAGAAGGTGGTTAGAGCTGTTGAAAGATTTCGATTTTGATTTGAGTTATCATCCGGGAAAAGAAAATGTAGTGGTCGATGCGTTGAGCAGAAAGTCATTGCATATGTCGATGCTTATGGTGAAGGAGTTGGAACTAATTGAACAATTCAGAGATTTGAGTTTGGTATGTGAAGAGACCTCTGACAGTGTGAAATTGGGAATGTTGAGGTTGACTAGTAGTATTCTGGAAGAAATCAGAGTGGGACAACAATCTAACTGAAAGTTGGTTGACCAATTGACTTTGATTAACCAAGGTAATGGAGGTTACTTCCGGATTGATGAGAATGGTGTGATGAGATTTCGAGATAGAGTGTGTGTTCCAGATGTTCCAGACATTAAGAAGAACATTCTTGAAGAAGGACACCGAAGTAGGTTGAGCATTCACCCTGGTGCTACGAAGATGTACCAAGATTTGAATAAGTTGTTTTGGTGGCCAGGTATGAAGAAGGATATTGCAGAGTTTGTTTATGCGTGTTTGACTTGTCAGAAGTCGAAAGTCGAGCATCAGAAGCCTTTAGGTATGATACAGCCGTTGAGGATTCCATAATGGAAATGGGATAGTATTTCCATGGATTTTGAGGTGGGGTTGCCGAAGACTACTAAGGGAAATGATTCAATTTGGGTGATCGTGGATAGATTAACCAAGTCGGCTCATTTCTTGCCGATGAAGATTAATCATTCCATGCAGAAGCTAGCCGAGATGTATATTGAAGAGACTGTGAAGTTACATAAGGTGCCTTTGAGTATTGTGTCGGATAGAGACCCGAGGTTTACATCGAGTTTTTGGAAAAGTTTGCAAGATGCTTTGGGTACTAAGTTGAGGATTAGTTCTGCATATCGTCCGCAGACGGACGGTCAGACATAAAGGACTATCTAATCTTTAGAAGATTTGCTGAGGGCTTGTGTGTTGGATCATAGAGGACCGTGGGACAACCATTTGCCGTTGATTGAGTTCATGTACAATAATAGTTTTCATGCTAGTATTGGAATGGCGCCTTATGAAGCTTTGTCTGGGAGAAAGTGTAGGACTCCGTTGTGTTGGTATGAGTCGGGCGAGAGAGTTGTACTCGGACCTGAAATTGTGCAAGAGACGACTGCGAAGATTAAGAAGATCCAAGAGAGGATGAAATCTTGACAGATTCGTCAGAAGAGTTACCATGATAAGAGGAGGAAAGCACTTGAATTCCAAGAGGGAGATCACAGGTTTTTGAGAGTGATTCAAGTGACTGGTGTGGGTCGAGCTTTGAAGTCTAGGAAGCTCACTCCACATTTTGTTAGTCCATATCAGATATCGTAGAGGATAAGAGAGGTAGCCTATCGAATTGCTTTACCGCCGTCACTTACGAATTTGCATGACGTGTTCCATGTGTCTCAATTGAGGAAGTACATTCTGGATTCGTCGCATGTAATTCAGATGGATGATGTACAAGTAAGGGATAATCTGACTGTGGAAGCGTTACCGGTGCGTGTTGATGGTCGAGAGACGAAGCAACTGCGGGGTAAGGACATAACTTTGGTAAAGGTGTTGTGGGGCGGACCAGCTGGCGAGAGTTGGACTTGGGAACGTGAAGATCAGATGAGGGAGTCAAATCCGACTCTGTTTCCTTGAGGTAATTTTCGAGGGCGAAAATTCTTTAAGTAGGGGAGAGTTGTAAGGCCCCAAATTTTGTAGAATATTTATTTAATTTATTTAAATAATATATTCGTGGATTTTCGTGAATTTTGGTGTTTCGTGTCGAGGTCGGTGATTTTTTGAAGTTTTTGTTATTTTAATTAAATAATAGTATATGATATGAATATATTTGTATTATTATTTATTTTAAATAATATTAGAAGAATGAAGGGTAAAGTGAACATTTGAGGAGAATTAGTGAGGATATAATGGGAAGAGCACATTTAGGGGTATATTAAGAGAGAATAATGAAAGGAACTCATTATTCGTATTATTTTGAGGAAAAGACAAAGATGCTCTGAAGAACAAGTGAGAAGGAGGCTAGGGCATAGAAGAATTCCGGCGAAACATCAAGAGAGATCGAAGGAGACAATATTCTAAGGTATGGGGAGTATCACTTTGCAATATGTTGATATAAAGGTTAGGTGTTGGTGGGTGATTGGGGTTTTAGGGGAAATCCATGGGGTTGAATGAGGGTTTTAGGAAGATTTTGTGATAATATGATTGGAATTGATGAATTGGTCTTGTTTAATTTGTTTGGTTGAATTGAAAATGTAAGATTTAGGTTATTGGTGCAAAATCTATGAAAAATTGCTGTTAAAAATCGAGTTTAGTGCAGAAAATTGCAGATGGAGGAGTACTGTTATCGCAGGGTTTTTCTACAGAAATCGCAGAGCCCGCTTAGCGTGGTCTAAAGAAATTTCGCCTCTTCGAGGCAGTGAGTAGCACACTTAGCGCAGGTGGGGCGCGCTTAGCGTGACCTGGGACAGAAAAATAATATTTTTTTATTGATTAAAATTCATGGAAAATATCTGTTTTATATTATAGTGATGTCGTGATGTTGCTGTAAGTTGCTGCTATGTGTTGACGTGTTATATGATGAATCATTTAGTGATGAAAATGATGCTTTGATGATTAGATGATGATATGATGTTATTAATGATTATTAGATGTTTATATGTGATGTTTGAGGATAGAATGACGATGTGAAATACCATGAGTATATTGATGAGTATGGGATGACGATTCCTGATGTTTTGATGATTAAATGATGACATGGATTAACATGAGATTTTGATGAATGTTGATGCACGTAATGACTTTTGTTGATGATGATGATATTGACGTTGTGCATCATGCATTCATAGCATTTAGACTTCGGTCTATTGATGACGTTAGGACTTCGGTCCAGTGGTGGCTTCAATCCCATTGTGTGGATTGAGGTGTTTGTGACGTGCTCCCTTGTGGAGGGTTGATGGCCTAGTGTCCATTATTATGACGATTTGGTACCACATGCATTTTTATGACGTTGCATTTCATTCTTGGTGGCATCGCATGATTGCATATGAGTGAGATTGGTGATGTGATATTTTATATGATGTTTGGGTGAGCCACTGAAGTAATTGATGAAAGCACTTGTTGCCCTGTTAATGTCTTTTCTTTATATGATTTATATTGAATTGTGATTACTCACCCTGCCTGTTTGAATGTTGCCTCTACGTGGGTAACGTGCAGGTGATCAGGCTTAGCTTTGGATGCTTCCGAGGACTTGAAGTTTATTTGCTTTGGTCGATTTACAGGGTTTTGCTCTGATAGTGTAACATCAGGTTGGGGTCCTTTGAGTCGAACTATGTTATTTCTTTATTTTGTTGTCATGCGATGATGTGGTTTTATTTTTGATTATTACGACATTGTGGAAAACCTTTTTATTGAGAATTTTGAGTTCTGCTGCCATGTGAAGGCTTTTTGTGAAACTTTGAGGAAAAACCCTTTTTGTTTACAGGGTAATTGTGTTATTTTGATTTAATGAAAAATGTGCACCCTTCGAGGGAATTTTTATGTTTTACTCTGATATTTGAGTTATTTCTGCTGTAACATTATTTGGGGATAGAAAAGGGTGTTACATTAGTGGTATCAGAGCAGGTCGGTCCGTTTGGCCAGGTTTTTACTTGATGTCTGTCCCTGTCAGTCGACGAGTGTGTGTACACTGTCTATGTTTTAGTTCTTCTAACCTTGTTGGTGGTGTGCAGGATGGCTAGAAGAAATGATCGTGCGATTGCCGATGCGTTGGAATTGGTTGCTAATGTGGTGTCGCAGCTGAATCCGAATGGTGGAGCTCCTGATGAGTTTCGTGCTTTGGGGAAGTTTCAAAGGAACAATCCACCAACTTTTGTGGGTACGCATGATCTATCAAGTGTACACAAGTGGCTGAAGGCGATCGAGAAGATCTTCCGGGTGATAGGGTGTTCTGATAAGCAACAGGTTCAGTTCGGAACACATATTTTGAAGAAGAGGTTGAGGACTGGTGGGATAACACCCGTTAGAGACTCACGAATGTTGGCACTGTGATAACTTGGGCTGTGTTTAAGCAGGAGTTTCTGGGGAATTATTTTCCAGAGGATGCTCGTGGCAAGAGAGAAGTGGAATTCCTTGAGCTGAAACAAGGAGATATGACTGTGGCAGAGTATGCCGCGAAGTTTGAGAAGTTGGTGAAGTTTTGTCTGCACTACAATCGTGCTGATGCTGAGATGTCCAAATGTCTCAAGTTTGAGAGCGGACTGAGACCAGAGATTAAGCAGGGTATTGGGTATCAGCAGATCCGCAGGTATGCTGAGTTGGTTGACAAGAGTAGAATCTACGACGAGGATAACCGAGCTCAATCTGCTCACTACAAGCAGTTGAGTGAGAAGAAAGGGCAGTATACGGGTAAGCTTATACAAATTCAGCTGACAAAGGGAAGCAGAAGGCTTCATATGGGAAAAAGACAAGTGGGGGAGCAGTTCCCGCTTCTGGAAAGTGTCATAAGTGTGGTGAGCAAGGTCACCGTGCTGATGCGTGCACCAATAATGTGGTGAGGTGCTATCGATGTGGTAAAAAGGGACATAAAGCTACTGACTACAAAGATGAATGTCCGACCTATTTCAATTGTGGTGAGAAATGTCATATCAGTACTCAATGTCAGAAGCCGAAGAAGACTGCTACTGCTTCCCAGACCAGTGGCCGTGTATTTGCTTTGAGTGGTGTAGAAGTTCCAGAGAAGGATAACCTGATTCGAGGTACCTGTTTTATTAATAATATCGAGTTGGTTGCTATTATTGATACTGGTGCTACTCATTCTTTTATCTCGCTTGAGTGTACTAATAGATTGAGTTTGAAGTTATCGGATATGAATGGGAATATGGTAATAGAAACTCCAGCTAATGGTGTTGTTACTACTACCCTTGTGTGTTTGAGATGTCCTGTGACAATTTTTTAGAAGAGTTTTGTGATGGATTTGGCGTGCTTACCCTTGCACCAGATCGATGTGATCTTTGGAATGAACTGGTTAGAGTTCAACCGGGTTCACATCAATTTTTATACCAAGGCTGTAGAGTTTCCTGAAATTGATGCCAGTGGGGAGTTGATATTCTTATCTGCTAAGCAAGTAGACGAACTTGTGGAGGATGAAGCTTTGGTGTTTGTAATGTTTGCATCTTTACAAATTGATCGTGAAGCTGCGAGTGTGGAGTTGCCGGTTGTCTGTGAATTCCTAGATGTGTTTCCAGATAACATCAGTGATTTGCCTCCAGAGCGTGAGGTAGAGTTTGCAGTGGACTTAATACCAGGTACGAGTCCAGTGTCGATGGCTCCTTATCAGATGTCAGCTTCTGAGCTAAGTGAGTTGAAGAAATAGTTGGAAGAATTGCTTCAGAAGAGGTTTGTTCGACCAAGTGTTTCTCCGTGGGGTGCTCTTGTGTTGTTAGTGAAGAAGAAGAATGGAAGTATAAGGTTGTGTGTTGATTATCGGCAGCTAAATAAAGTGACTATCAAGAATAAGTATCCGCTACCGAGAATCGATGATTTGGTGGATCAGCTAGTAGGTGCTTGTGTGTTTAGCAAGATTGATTTGAGGTCGGGTTATCATCAGATTCGTGTTAAGCCTGACAATATTCCGAAGATGACTTTCAGGACGAGGTATGGACACTATGAATACACTGTGATGCCGTTTGGTGTATCTAATGCACCTGGTGTGTTCATGGAGTACACGAATCGGATTTTCTATGAGTATTTGGATAAGTTTGTAGTGGTGTTTATCGACGATATCTTGATATATTCTAGATCTGAAGAAGAGCATGTCGAGCATTTGAGGACTGTGTTGCAAGTGTTGAAGGAGAAGAAGTTGTATGCAAAGCTGTCGAAGTGTGAGTTCTGGTTGAAGGAAGTGAGTTTCCCTGGCCATGTGATTTCAAGTGGCGGATTTGTTGTTGATCCTTCTAAGATTGATGTCGTGTTGCAGTGGGAGACTCTGAAGTCTGCTACTGAAATACAGAGTTTTCTGGGATTAGCGGGTTATTACTGCAAGTTTATTGAAGGCTTTTCTAAGTTGGCATTACCATTGACTCAGTTGACTCGAAAAGGTCAAGCCTTTGTGTGGGATATAGCTTGTGAAGAGAGTTTTGTGGAATTAAAGAAGAAGCTGACGACTGCTCCAGTGTTGATTTTGCCTAATCCGAGCGAATCTTTTGTGGTGTATTGTGATGCGTCCAAGATGGGTCTTTGTGGAGTATTGATGCAGAATGGACAAGTTGTTGCCTATACCTCGAGACAATTGCGAGTTCATGAGAGAAATTATCCTACACATGATTTGGAATTGGCCGCGTTGGTGTTTGTGTTGAAGATTTGGAGACATTATCTGTTTGGCTCTAAATTTGAAGTGTTCAGTGATCATAAGAGTCTGAAGTATTTATTCGATCAGAAGGAACTGAATATGAGGCAGAGAAGGTGGTTAGAGCTGTTGAAAGATTTCGATTTTGATTTAAGTTATCATCCGGGAAAAGAAAATGTAGTGGCCGATGCGTTGAGCAGAAAGTCATTGCATATGTCGATGCTTATGGTGAAGGAGTTGGAACTAATTGAACAATTCAGAAATTTGAGTTTGGTATGTGAAGAGACCTCTGACAGTGTGAAATTGGGAATGTTGAGGTTGACTAGTAGTATTCTGGAAGAAATCAGAGTGGGACAACAATCTAACTGAAAGTTGGTTGACCAATTGACTTTGATTAACCAAGGTAATGGAGGTGACTTCCGGATTGATGAGAATGGTGTGATGAGGTTTCGAGATAGAGTGTGTGTTCCAGATGTTCCAAACATTAAGAAGAACATTCTTGAAGAAGGACACCGAAGTAGGTTGAGTATTCACCCCGGTGCTACGAAGATGTACCAAGATTTGAATAAGTTGTTTTGGTGGCCAGGTATGAAGAAGGATATTGCAGAGTTTGTTTATGCGTGTTTGACTTGTCAGAAGTCAAAAGTTGAGCATCAGAAGCCTTTAGGTATGATGCAGCCATTGAGGATTCCATAATGTAAATGGGATAGTATTTCCATGGATTTTGAGGTGGGGTTGCCGAAGACTACTAAGGGAAATGATTCAATTTGGGTGATCGTGGATAGATTAACCAAGTCGGCTTATTTCTTGCCGATGAAGATTAATCATTCCATGCAGAAGCTAGCCGAGATGTATATTGAAGAGACTGTGAAGTTACATAAGGTGCCTTTGAGTATTGTGTCGGATAGAGACCCGAGGTTTACATCGAGGTTTTGGAAAAGTTTGCAAGATGCTTTGGTTACTAAGTTGAGGATTAGTTCTGCATATCATCCGCAGACGGACGGTCAGACAGAAAGGACTATATAATCTTTAGAAGATTTGCTGAGGACTTGTGTGTTGGATCATGGAGGATCGTGGGACAACCATTTGCCGTTGATTGAGTTCATGTACAATAATAGTTTTCATGCTAGTATTGGAATGACGCCTTATGAAGCTTTGTCTGGGAGAAGGTGTAGGACTCTGTTGTGTTGGTATGAGTCGGGCGAGAGAGTTGTACTCGGACCTGAAATTGTGCAAGAGATGACTGCGAAGATTAAGAAGATCCAAGAGAGGATGAAAGCTTCACAGATTCGTCAGAAGAGTTACCATGATAAGAGGAGGAAAGCACTTGAATTCCAAGAGGGAGATCACATGTTTTTTAGAGTGATTCCAGTGACTGGTATGGGTCGAGCTTTGAATTCTAGGAAGCTCACTCCACATTTTGTTAGTCCATATCAGATATCTCAGAGGATAAGAGAGGTAGCCTATCGAATTGCTTTACCGCCGTCACTTGCGAATTTGCATGACGTGTTCCATGTGTCTCAATTGAGGAAGTACATTCCGGATTCGTCGCATGTAATTCAGATGGATGATGTACAAGTAAGGGATAATCTGACTGTGGAAGCGTTACCGGTGCGTGTTGATGGTCGAGAGACGAAGCAACTGCGGGGTAAGGACTTAACTTTGGTAAAGGTGTTGTGGGGCGGACCAGCTGGCGAGAGTTGGACTTGGGAACGTGAAGATCAGATGACGGAGTCAAATCCGACTCTGTTTCCTTAAGGTAATTTTCGAGGGCGAAAATTCTTTAAGTGGGGGAGAGTTGTAAGGCCCCAAATTTCGTAGAATATTTGTTTAATTTATTTAAATAATATATTCGTGGATTTTCGTGAATTTTGGTGTTTCGTGTCGAGGTCGGTGATTTTGTGAAGTTTTTGTTATTTTAATTAAATAATAGTATATGATATGAATATATTTGTATTATTATTTATTTTAAATAATATTAGAAGAATGAAGGGTAAAGTGAACATTTGAGGAGAATTAGTGAGGATATAATTGGAAGAGCACATTTAGGGGTATATTAAGAGAGAATAATGAAAGGAACTCATTATTCGTATTATTTTGAGGAAAAGACAAAGATGCTCTGAAGAACAAGTGAGAAGGAGGCTAGGGCATAGAAGAATTCCGGCGAAACATCAAGAGAGATCGAAGGAGACAATATTCTAAGGTATGGGGAGTATCACTTTGCAATATGTTGATATAAAGGTTAGGTGTTGGTGGGTGATTGGGGTTTTGGGGGGAATCCATGGGGTTGAATGAGGGTTTTAGGAAGATTTTGTGATAATATGATTGGAATTGATGAATTGGTCTTGTTTGATTTGTTTGGTTGAATTGAAAATGTAAGATTTAGGTTATTGGCGCAAAATCTATGAAAAATTGTTGTTAAAAATCGAGTTTAGTGCAGAAAATCGCAGATGGAGGAGTACTGTTATCGCAGGGTTTTTCTACAGAAATCGCAGAGCCCGCTTAGCACGGTCTGAAGAAATTTCGCCTCTTCGAGGCAGTGAGTAGCACACTTAGCGCAGGTGGGGCGCGCTTAGCGTGACCTGGGACGGAAAAATAATATTTTTTTATTGATTAAAATTCATGGAAAATATCTGTTTTATATTATAGTGATGTCGTGATGTTGCTGTAAGTTGCTGCTATGTGTTGACGTGTTATATGATGAATCATTTAGTGATGAAAATGATGCTTTGATGATTAGATGATGATATGATGTTATTAATGATTATTAGATGTTTATATGTGATGTTTGAGGATAGAATGACGATGTGAAATACCATGAGTATATTGATGAGTATGGGATGACGATTCCTGATGTTTTGATGATTAAATGATGACATGGATTAACATGAGATTTTGATCAATGTTGATGCACGTAATGACTTTTGTTGATGATGATGATATTGACGTTGTGCATCATGCATTCATAGCATTTAGACTTCGGTCTATTGATGACGTTAGGACTTCGGTCCAGTGGTGGCTTCAATCCCATTGTGTGGATTGAGGTGTTTGTGACGTGCTCCCTTGTGGAGGGTTGATGGCCTAGTGTCCATTATTATGACGATTTGGTACCACATGCATTTTTATGACGTTGCATTTCATTCTTGGTGGCATTGCCTGAGTGCATATGAGTGAGATTGGTGATGTGATATTTTATATGATGTTTGGGTGAGCCACTGAAGTAATTGATGAAAGCACTTGTTGCCCTGTTAATGTCTTTTCTTTATATGATTTATATTGAATTGTGATTACTCACCCTGCCTGTTTGAATGTTACCTCCACGTGGGTAACGTGTAGGTGATCAGGCTTAGCTTTGGATGCTTCCGAGGACTTGAAGTTTATATGCTTTGGTCGATTTAGAGGGTCTTGCTCTGATAGTGTAACATCGGGTTGGGGTCCTTTGAGTCGAACTATGTTATTTCGTTATTTTGTTGTCATGCGATGATGTGGTTTTATTTTTGATTATTACGACGCTGTGGAAAACCTTTTTATTGAGAATTTTGAGTTCCGCTGCCATGTGAAGGCTTTTTATGAAACTTTGAGGAAAAACCCTTTTTGTTTACAGGGTAATTGTGTTATTTTGATTTAATGAGAAATGTGCACCCTTCGAGGGAATTTTTATGTTTTACTCTGATATTTGAGTTGTTTCTGCTGCAACATTATTTGGGGGTAGAAAAGGATGTTACACCCATCATCAAAACAAGCTCCAAATATTGGTTAACATACCTATTCATCAAAACAAGAAGTGGAAAATCGAAACCGGGACTTCAGCACTTGTTCCTGAGCAATCTGGGCAAATTTTGCCTAGAGTAACCAGTTACTCAATATAGGATAACCGGTTACTCTGTACAGCTTTGCAGATTTTGCTGCATTTTTGGGACAACAACTCTGCACTCTCTTTGTTTTTGAATTCTATATAGTTCTAGCAACATGTGGAATATTCTAGACTCTTCAAGTGATTCATTTACATTTATTGCAATGCATCCTTCCCATTCAAGACTACCATGCACTCTACTTTCATAAATCGCGAACCCTTGGATGTGAAGCTTACATTAGGATTGCTACCGAGTTAAGTTCCTAACTAACCGAGTTAACCGCCGACTCGGTGAGTCAAGTGTAACTTACTCCTAGCCTAATTCCAAACCACCCAAAGCTAGCTCCTAGCCTAATTCCAAACCACCCAAAGCTAGCTCCTAGCCTAATTCCAAACCTCTCACACTCCAAACCAAAACTCTATATAAACAAACCTTCAATCATTTTTCAAGGACTCTCACCTTCAACATTTCAACCATTTTCACAACACTTCAATCTCAATTCTCTCACTTTCTCTCTGAATTTTTCTGCAACTTCTTTATCTTCATCTCAATTTTCTTCCCAAACCTCACCATAGCTCTTAACCATTGAAGAATAATCACTTCTATATTAGAAGTGATTATTTATTGAGCTTAACCTTCATCATCTTGCAATTATACTTGGATTTCTGGAGTTTTACTAGCTTTCAGATTCATCTCAAGTGTTTGCTCGATTTCGGTACGATTCGACTACAATTGGAGATTCCTCTGATTTTCTTCGATTATCTTCATCAAGATTTCTTTGCAATAATCACCAAGCAAATTCTCCAGCTTGTAGGTTGGTAGCTCTCATTCATTTTATCGTTTCAAACATTTTCATATCATTCGCAATGTAGTTCGATACTTTTTGTGTGAATTGATTATGCCATTACTTGATCCATGATCTTGATGTGTTAATTGATTCCATTACTGTTTATTTGCTGTTTTTAAACTTGATTTTCATTTACAAATTCATACCCTAGCATGTGGTAATTTGAACAAGTGATTTGGATGCTTTAAGTGCTTTTTCAAAAGTTATTTTTGCCATTGTTACAGTGGTAACCAGTTACTCAATCTAGGATAACCAGTTACTCTTCACAAATTTTGCACCAGCGCTGCTTTTTTCAACTGGGTAACCGGTTACTCAATATAGGATAAACGGTTACTCTGCACAAATTTCACCAGATTAGCCTCTTTTTCAAGCAAGTAACCGGTTACTCACTTTAGAGTAACCGATTACCACTGTAACAAAGTGCCTCTTTTTAGTGTTTTTCTAGCTTGTTTGCCATGCTCTCTCCTTCTAACTTCCATGGATTGATATGATTGATTTTTATGTATGTTTTAGGTGTTGTTTCACTTCGGTTTAAAGCATGATTGTGACTTTTCCGATGCTCGATCTTTCGATTTCATAATTGTGCACATTTTAGCATTGTGTGAACATGATCATTTTTTCACTTTCTTTAATCACATGATACATGATTTATAATGCATGCTAAATATCATTTGGAACTGTTTTGCACTTTCATTCGTGTTTGTATTAGGTTTATTCTTCAAAGGATAAGCTTAATCTTGTACAATCAATAATGCACCCTTTGCTTTAATAAATTTTCAATTCATTTTGTAAAATTATTAGCATAGTCCTCCCTTTTGATTAATTAATCGAAACATCGTTTCGATAATTGATCCTCCCTTTGGGGCTTCTCTTTATGTTTCCTTTAGAGCTTTCTTTGTCTCTTCCCGAGCGGAGTCAGAGTTTCGCACGACACGGGAGCACTGTACAACTTGGGGCTATTACGCTATCCGTTTCAATTTCTGCACTATACTTTGAGTGCTAGAGAAGGAATGAGGATAGAGTTGTCCTAATCCTCATTCTGACTATTTCTTGGGTAAGGGCGTCTGGCCCTCTCGCTGAGAATAGTCACCTTTATCCTCAAGCTGTAGTGTTTCTCCTTCCCCAGTCGATTCAATCCTTGATCACTCTTGCTCTTTCAATCTCTCTTTTGATCAATCACCATCCTCTTGGTTAAAGATCATTGTATTGAGTTTGCACCCATCTCTTGCCTCATTTGTCCTTTTCTTGTGGTCAGTCATTGCTTTTTTTGATTCCCCTGAAGAGTCTCATCCCTTTTCTTCAGTTAATCACAGTCTTTCTGTTAAAAACCGAATCCCCAGGAGTTCACAACCTTCTCTTGGTTCTTCCCCCTCTGTTTGGTTAACCACTGCCTGTCAGTTAAAACTCCAATTTTCACTTCTCCTCAGTTAACCACAGTCAATCTGTTAACATATTGAGCTTCTTCTTGGGTTAATCAACTTCTCTTCGTTAATCACCCATTTTTTCAGTTAACCACAGCCTGTCTGTTAACATACTAAACCCTTTCTAGTTAATCACCTTCTCTTGGTTAAGCACTCGTTTTCCTTTCGGTCAATCATAGTCTTTCTGTTAACACCGAATCCTCAGCGGTTAGCAACCTCTTTTGGTTCAATACCTTTTTCGTTGGTCAAGTATTGTTTGTTCAGTCAGTACCGACATCCCCTTTGGGTCACAACCTTTGCTTGGTTCTACACCCGTTCTTTTGGTTGATCACAGTTTATCTGTTAAAACCTTTATCCCCGCAGAGTTTCAATCTTTTCTTATCTCGGTTAGCCACTGTTTATCAGTTAATATACCGAAATCCCCTCAGGGTCAAACACCTTCTCTTGGTTCAGCACTCTCCCTTTTCCCAACCAGAGTCATTATCTCTTTTTCTCTCCGGTTAACCACTGCCAGTCAGTTAATATACCGAACCTGTTTCCTTTTGATCCATAGTAGGGTCAATACTCTTTGATTCCCATCACGATTCTTTATTCCCTTTCTCCCCAGTGGAGTCTCTGTTATTCTTTTGCTTCTTTATCTCCTTAATTTCGACACCATTCTTGCACTTTATTCTCAGCACAGTTACTATCTCTTCCATCACACTCCTTTCTTGGTTTTGACACCATTTCTTTGGAATCCCCAGCGGAGTTTCCTTCTTTCTTTTGGTTTCGGTTTTGACACCACTTTCCTTTTCCTTTTCTGTCTTGGTTTCCTGAACTATGGAAGCTCTGATTCTGCATTCATTCGAATGTATGATACGTAGGCACGAGATCGCGACGATCTTGGCGAGCACCCTTCCACCTTCTTCCATTCTTCTTATCTTCCCTGGTTCCATGAACTCGTGCGCTCTGATTTCCTCATTGCACTATGAGTGTACGTAGGCACGAGGGCCCTAATCCTCCGCGAGCACTTTCTTTCTTTCTTTTCTCCTCTATCTCTCTCTCTCTCTCTCTCTCTCTCTCTCTCTCTCTCTCTCTCTCTCTCTCTTTTCTTTTAGCTAGAATCCTTTAGATAGATAACCCATCCAAGCCTAGAAGCAAGTGAAATGGTTCCCGTTGAATACGACGGATGCGTAAGGTGCTAGTACCTTCCTTTCGCATAACCGACCCCCATTCCCGTTTCTCTTCCCTTTGGGTTTTATTGATATTTTCCCTGTCCTTTAGGACTAAATAAAGTTCGGTGGCCACTCTGTTGTATCTTTGAGTGTGCGATTCACTCAGGTATAAACCAGCCATCTTCAGCTGGCGACTCTGCTGGGGAGTCTTTGCGCTCTTGCAAGTTGGGGTCTCGCCTAGTTTTGCTTACATTCTTGCTTGTTTAGGTGTTTATCTTTTGTGCTTTACTAGCTTTATCTTTACGCCTTATTTGCTTTGTGTTTATTTATTGCATTTCTTTACTGCTTTGAATATTCATATGCTGCATATTCTGGATATCTGCTATATTCTTTATTGTTGGTGGGAGGGGTGTTTTGAGAGATAAGCCCACTACCCAGGCTTGAGTATACACCTAGGATTAGAGTGGAAAGTAGTGTGACTTGTGTGGCGTCTGGCCAGACTTAGTGTACACGAAAATTCCACATCCAGACGAGGTTTTCTTTGGTGATGTTCTATCCTGTGCGTTGGGGCAGACAATAGAATGTAACCTAGAGAGCTGTCGACTCTGGCGACCATTTCCGAGAAATCAGTTGAGGCACTCCTCCCAAGGGGCAATAATGGTAGACCAGAAATGACAAACCCATTACACTTCTTGATCCGAGGACCCAAAGCTAAGAACTTGCTATAGGATGACCTTTTTGAGGGGAATCAGTGGAGGCCTACTTGAGGAGTAATAATAGCAAACCAGAAATGGTGAACGTATTATTACCTCTCGACCTGAGAGCCTGAGAAGTTGAGGACCATTAGGGATTCTTGATCAGATCATACCTATGAGGAGGATATTGGTGTTTTCTGTAGGAAACCAAGACTCTTCCAACCTTTGTTCTCTCACCATGTCAGATTTTTGCACCGATACAAAATTACCTTTGCAGATATCCAGATTGTTCAGATTTGATTATTCAGACTGCGCCGGGTTCTTGATTCTGGTGTTGCATGTCATTTCATCATGTCAAATTAATTTTTGCACATGCATTAAAAAATTATTTTTTGCATGAATTGTATTCATTCATGCACGCATATGCATGTCCTTCATCCAGAAAACCATTGCTTACTCTGGTCATTCTCGACTTGTAGCAAGACGACGACTCGACATTGGTATTTCACTCGCTCAAGCAAACCTAGAATCATGGTTGACTTCGAAGATGAGAACGCTGCTTATAAGGAAACTCTGGCTCAATTTCAAGGTTGGATGGATCAGTTCCAGACTAATATGGATGCTATCATGGAACTTCTTCGTGCTCAGAGGGACGCCGTTGCTGCTGCCGCTGTTGTTGCAACCATCACCGATGTAACCGTTGTCACTCATGTTGTGACTATGTCTCTTGTTGTTACAGCTACTCCTGCTATTGTTCCTTCTCCTACTACTGTTAAAGTGCCAGTTAAGCCTGTGAATCAGCCTGTTGTTCATCCGTCAAACTCTCAGTCTGGTTTGAACAAAATTCCTGCTGCTTTTCCTTAGGGCATTCCACCGAATTACACTCCTCAGATTGCAAATAATGGTGCCTTCGTACCATATCAGCCTTTTGTCATGCCCATGCCTAATGGGAATGTTGCTGCGTATCCATGGGGTATGCCTACTCTGGTTCCACCTCCAGTGGTGAATAATGATCATGAAAATCTTCACATTCCGACTCGTCAGACTCCTGGGTTGACTGACATTGAAACTCCTGATGACAATGAGCATGTGTATAGAGGTCCTCTTATTCATGTCTTGATTTCATCCCAAGCTGCTCAAACTGCCGTTAGAACATTCATCCTGGAATGTTCTATCCTGGGGCATCTTTAGCCGCTATGGCACCTCCTCCGAACTATCTGTTTGGTGTTCAGATGGGTCAGAATGCTGGTCAGATGATTAATCCGGATTTGGTATATCCTTCTCATTTTGCTACTCCGCAAGTGCACGCTCCGGCCGCATCCCAGCTGCCAAATCCTCAGATCCTTGTCAGGCCAGCTAATCAAGATAGACCTGCTAGTTACAAGTTGTTGGAAGACCGTATCAGAGCTATTTAAGGGTTTTCTGCTTTTGGCATAAAGGCCAAAGACTTATGTTTGGTTCCAAATGTTGTATTGCCACAGAAATTCAAAGTACCCGAGCTTCCAAAGTATAAAGGTTTGAGTTGCCCACGTAGTCACATCACTATGTACTGCAGGAAGATGGCATCCTATATTGATAATGATGAATTTCTAGTTCATTGTTTTCAAGATAGTTTGTTTGGTGCTTCATTGGATTGGTACATGGGCTTAGCACACAGCAAAATCTATACTTGGAGGGATCTGTCTGAAGCGTTCTTGAAACAATACAAATATAATCTTGATCTGGCGCCTACATGATTACAGTTGCAAAACCAATCTCAACGCTCAGCTGAAAAATTTAAAGATTATGCGCAAAGGTGGCGCGAGATGGCGTCTCGTGTGAGGCCGGCTCTCTTTGAGAATGAGTTGGTTGACATATTTATGGGTACACTGCAAGGATCCTACTATGAGAAAATGGTGGGTAGTTCTTCATCGAACTTGGCTGACATTGTAACCATCGGTGAACGAATTGAGAATGGGTTAAAGACAGGAAAGATTTTTGGAGCTGCTTCCCAGCAGCCGGCCAATAGAAAGTCTCAGAACAGTCAGTCAAAGAAGAAGGAAGGTGAAGCCAATGTTGTGACAGCTCAAGTTTCTCCTCAGTATCAAGCACCCATGGCTCCCATGCCATATTATCCATATCCATACATTGATGCTGCACAATATCAACAACCGCCATACCAGTATCATCTGCAACAACCGGTTCAAACGCACATAATCAGTAACAACCGCAACGTCAACAATAGTCTCAACAGAACAACAGAAATCAGCAGAATCAAAACCGTCAAAACAACAACAATCAAGGGAAATCGTAAGCGTCTGAATTTCGACAGAATTCTGGTGCCCTACACTGAATTGTTCCCTTACTTGGTTCACCAAGGGGCAATTGTTCCTAAAGAGATTGCGCCTGCAATTCCTCCATTCAACCCGAAGCATAATCCAAATGCATCTTGTGCTTATCATGCTGGATACCTAGGACATGCGACAAAGGACTGTATTGTTTTCAAAACCAAGGTTCAAGAGCTCATTGACCGGAAGATTTTGACTTTTGCTGAGGAAGGTGTAACGCCCCAGTTTTTGTCAGTTTTATTTAATCGAGTCTATTTGATTATTTGATTATTATATTATTTTATTCTTGACTTTTATTTGGCAATATATTATTTTTCATCGTTGTTTATGTTTTATCGCATTTTGAGAGCGTTTGGGAGATATTTGAGCTGAGGGGTATTTTGGTCATTTGGTTAGTAGATATTTTATATAAATAGAAAGTGGCGAGAGAAAAGATAGAAAGGAAAAGAAAAAGAGAGAAAAGTGAGAAAGAAGAGAAAAGAAGAACAAGAGGAGAAAAGTGGGAAAAATGCTAGAAATCATCAAAATCAACGGTTAGGATTCGAATCGAACAGGTAAGGGTGTGAAATATCGTTATCTTAACTTTGTATACGATTATGTATGGTTTCGTTTCGGTTGTTTTGGATCGTTTTCATATATTTTTCATTTTAGGTCGAAATGAATAAAGTCGATAAAAACCGCTGTTTTCACGGTTAGAATTCGAAATAAATTACGTAGTTGTATCGAGGAAGGTTAGGTCGTCGTATAGCGTGCTTTTTATTCGATTTGGTGATGTTTGAAAATTCGGGTTTTTGAAAGGTTGAAATTTAATCGAAAATCGAACGTCGTAGAAATTTCGTTTATGTGTTCTAAATTGTTCTTATGTATTTGGTGGTTGCGCGTATGTGTTTGTTTCGAAGAAAATAATTGAAACGGTTGGATTTTCGGGCAAAATAGCCGAAATCCGTAGCGGCCCGCTGGGCATTTTCTGGTTTTCGGGAAAACTTCGGAAATTCATATCTCTTGAACCGTAAGTCGGTTTTGACCCCCGTTCGAAGCGTTGGAAAGCTAATGAGATGTTCTTCCTAGGAAAAATGGTTTTGAGGTCTGAACCTGGTCCAATCGGAACAGTATTTTCGAAACGTTTCGTTGTGTCCGGCCTCCGGTTTATGTTTTTGCGTTATTTTGAAATATCCATATCTTTTGCGTTGTTTATCCGATTGAGGTGTTCTTTATATGGATGTGAAGCTAAAAATATGTTCTATGATTTAGTGAAGAAAAATGTT
This sequence comes from Lathyrus tuberosus, assembly GCA_022829125.1. Taxonomy (NCBI): domain Eukaryota; kingdom Viridiplantae; phylum Streptophyta; class Magnoliopsida; order Fabales; family Fabaceae; genus Lathyrus; species Lathyrus tuberosus. The sequence continues at coordinate 2,492,369 of JALAZF010000037.1, forward strand.
ATTTTTAGCCGACTTTTAACCGACTTTTCCGGGAAACCGTAAATCGAATTGTTTGGTTATTTGTGAAAACGTTCGGTTGCCGTTTGGCACAATTGATGTGAATGTATGTGGATTGTGTGTGATGAATGCATGACTATATTGTGAATATGTATGCATGTCAAGAGTGCCATGAGTCATGTTGTATGTGAAGCATCATGATGTGCTTTCTTGCATTGTGGGGTTCTAAGATGAATCCGTTGTAAAGTCGTAAGCCTTTTGAGAGGTGGGGGCGATGATTACAAACGATTGTAAGCCTTTTGAGAGGTGGGAGCAATCGGATTGTAAGCCTTTTGAGAGGTGGGAGCAATCCATAAACATTGTAAGCCTTTTGAGAGGTGGTAGCAATGGGTGAACATCGTATGCCCGACGGGGAGTTACACTAAGTAACGAGCGATGGTTCCAATAAGTTCTTCAATTAAACTTGAGATGAAATGAGTCGGTACCCGCATTGCATTTGCATAGAGTCGTGAGTCGGTCTCTATAATTTGCATTGGTCATCTTTGTATATGTGCATTGATGAATGAACATGAATATATGTGTTTATGTTGAATGAATGGTGATGAATTGAGATGTATTGGTGATACATGTATTTGAGCATGAATGAATATGCCTATGTGAAGGAGGCGTTAATTACGGATTGTTATGCCGTGTATTTGATTTATGGTATATGTTTGGTGTTATATGTATATATACATGCACAGTGATAAGTTGTGGTGAGAATGTGGTATATGTGTATTATATGTTGAGATATATAATTATATGCAGCGTTATTATGATAATATTTCTCACCCTTCTGCTGGAATATGCTTTTTATGGCATAGTGCAGATTGCCAGCTTTAGAGGCGTGGAGGCAAGTGGAAGAGTTAGATCTTCGTCTTTGCTTAGGTCTTGGTGTCTGCTCTGATACGTAGCACGGGAGTCGGGGAAACGATTATTTTATTTATGTATATAATTGTTGAATATATTTGGTATTACCTTTATATGGAAAAGTTTCCCAATTGAGGGTAACCTATTTTATGCTATGTATCAAATTTATGAGCAGGGAGTGTGTATTCTTATTTTAAAATGTGGCATCCTTGTTTCTGTCAGAAAAATAAATTTTTAGTTACTCTGATTTTATTTATGTATTATTTATTCGCGATGGGAATTGGGGTGTTACAGAAGGTCCTAACATTCAGCATAATCCGTTGCCCAATCACGGTGGACCTGCAGTAAATATGATTGAGGATAATTCAAGGGCTGAATTGATCATGGATGTCGATGAAGTAAAGACTCTGATGACTGTGGTTATCAAGAGGTTGAATGAACATGGGATGTTGAAAGGGCTACATGGTAAGTGTCAGATTTGTAACGATAATACCAACCAGTGTCGAAGACTGAAGGGTTGTGTCCAAATTTTGATGAACCGAGATGAGGTTCACTTCGCCAGAGCTAAGTCTGTTGAAGAAGTTGCTACTATCGAGTCGTTCAACATCATCTATAGGAAGGTTCCTGTTGAATCCCCTAAAAAGAAGATACAACCTATCGTTGTTTGCCCGCCAAAACCGTTTCCGTATCAGAATTCTAAGGAGGTGCCTTGGAGGTATGGGTCTACTGTGTTTTCTGGAGGCCAAGAGATAAGGTTTGCTGAGTTTGAGATTGTGAATGTTACAACCGCTGGTGGTATGACTCGTAGTAGGTGGGTATTCGCTCCGAAAGTCACTACAAAGCCTGTGCAAGTTCCAACCGTTGTTCCTCCCAAGGAGAAGCCTGCATCTGCAACCTCTGTTGTTCAATAAGGGGCCTCTACTACAACACCAGTACCAGCCATTCCATCTGAGGATGTTACAAAAGCAAGGAGAAAATTGATGATCAAGAGTTCCTAAGGTTGATCAAGAAAAGCGATTTTAAAATTGTGGATCAACTTGGGCAAACTCCCTTAAGGATCTCAATTTTGTCCTTACTCATGAGCTCACCTGCGCACAGATCAGCTTTGTTGAAAGTTTTGAACATTTCTCATGTTATGCATGATATATCCGTTGTCGAGTTCGATGATGTAGTGGCCAATATAACTGTAAGCAGATACTTGGGCTTTAATGAATCAGAATAGCCCCCTGAAGGAGCTGCCCACAATAAAGCACGACACATATCTGTAACCTGCATGGATGCTTTATTATCTCGTGATCTAGTAGATACCGGTTCTTCCCTCAATGTCATGCCCAAGGGCACATTGAGTCAGTTACTGGTAGAAGGGAGTGAGATGAGGCCGAGCACTTTGGTTGCCAGAGCCTTTGATGGTTCTTGAAGGCAAGTTATTGGAGAAGTGGATTTACCCATCAAGGTGGGACCGCATTTGTTCACCATTACTTTCTAAGTGATGGATTTCAATCCCGCGTACAGTTGCCTAATGGGTCGCCCGTGGATTCACGCCGCAGGGGCAGTTACTTCCACTTTACATCAAAAATTGAAATTCATGTTTGACGATCAGCTGGTCATCGTTTGTGGTGAGGAGGATCTAATTGTAAGCCAATTATCATCTTTCCGATATGTCGAGACCGAGGAAGGCATAGCTAAGGTGCCATTACAGGGTCTCGAGTTCGAAGATGTCAGTTCCGCTTCAACGAGTCAAAGTAAACCACCACAAATGACTTTGACATCAGCCAAGAGTGCTAAAGAGATCGTCGAGAAAGGTGTCTTGCCTGGCTGGGGGACGTGATTGATGTCGTTGAAAAACATAATCGTTTTGGATTGGGCTATCGTCCTGGTCAATGTTCACATGGTCAGAAGCAGTGTAACTTGATCAAGTTCAGTAGCGTGGGTTTTCAAAAGGGTGACATCGTGGCAACCATTGATGATGTTGGTCCTAGCAACCAGACTTCAAGCTTTGTGCGCAAGTGCCCGCCAGGTTTCAAGATCAACAATTGGACATCTACTGTGATTCCTGTGGTTTTTCCAATAAACATGTAATGCATTTTGCTTTCTCATTCCCTCGTCCTCACCCGAGACGAGTGGATAGCTTGTAAAGGGCCTCACGCTTTTGCAATATTATGTGATCAATAAATAAGAGTTTTTTGCATTCAAAATATTGCTCTATTTTTCTTTCTTTACTTTACTTTTTCATAAACAAATGGCAAAAGTTTCTTTTATTTTCACTTTTCAAAATAGCTCATTCTAAACATATTCATAAACATGCAGAACAAATAAACACATTGATAGCAACATGGCAAACATCCATTGTAATTCTGGGATTCCAATTAACCAAGCCGAAGAAGATGGTGAGGAGGATTATAAATTACCAGCTGAACTATCAAGGCTCCTTGAGCATGAGCATAAAGAGATTCAGCCACACAAAGAGCCAGTGGAAGTTGTAAATATTGGTACTGACGAGGTCAAAAGAGAAGTCAAGGTTGGCGCATCCCTCGCAAAGCATGTACACTCTGAGTTGGTCAAGTTATTGAAAAAGTATGTTGATATCTTCGCCTGGTCCTATCAAGATATGCCTGGGTTTGATACCAACATCGTTGAACATCACTTACCACTCAAGCCCGATGTCCTCCTGTCAAGCAGAAACTAAGGAAGACTAGACCCGACATGGAACTAAAAATCAGCGAAGAGGTAAAGAAACAGCCTGACGCTGGATTCCTGGCCACTTCCGAGTATGCTGAATGGAATGCCAACATCGTCCCGGTTCCAAAGAAAGATGGGAAAGTTAGAATGTGTGTGGATTATTGAGATCTTAATAAGGCAAGCCTGAAAGATGATTTTCCTTTGCCTCACATTGATGTCTTGGTAGACACACTGCGCAGTTCTCTGTCTTTTCCTTCATGGATGGTTTCTCAGGATATAATCAGATCAAAATGCCCCCAGCTGATATGGAAAAGACTACTTTCATCACGCCATGGGGTACATATTGTTACAAAGTCATGCTATTCGGTTTGAAGAATGCCGGGGCAATATATCAACGTGCCATGATAACCCTCTTTCACGATATGATCCATAGAGAGATTGAGGTTTACGTGGACGATATGATTGCCAAGTCCAAAACTGAGGATGATCAGCTGGTCCATCTGAAGAAACTGTTTGATAGACTCTAGAAGTTTAGACTGCAGTTGAATCCTGCGAAGTGCACCTTCGGAGTTCGATCTAGTAAACTATTGGGCTTTATTGTGAGTCAGAAGGGCATTGAAGTTGATCCTGATAAAGTTCGAGCAATTCAGAACATGCCGCCTCCCAAAACAGAAAAAGAAGTCCGTGGCTTTCTGGGCAGACTTAATTACATGTCAAGATTCATTTCGCACTTGACGGCTACCTGTGAACCAATGTTCAAATTACTAAGAAAAAATTAATCGGTCGAATGGAACAATGATTGTCAAGAAGCATTTGACAAAATAAAACAATATTTGCAAGAACCACCGATCTTAGTACCGTCGGTTCCTTGTAGGCCTTTAATCATGTATCTCACCATTCTCGATGAATCAATGGGATGTGTATTAGGTGAACATGACGACACTGGAAGAAAAGAACATGCAATTTACTATCTGAGCAAGAAGTTCACGGACTGTGAGACCAGATACTCACTCTTGGAGAAAACTTGTTGTGCTCTGGTCTGGGCTGCTCGACGCCTAAGACAATACATGATTTTCCACACTACTTTATTGATATCCAAAATGGATCCGATAAAGTACATATTTGAAAAGCCTGATGTCTCTAGAAGGATTGCCCGGTGGTAGATGCTGTTAACTGAGTATGATATCCAACATGTTACCTAGAAAACAATAAAAGGGAGTGTCTTGTCTGACTACCTTGCTCATCAACCTGTAGAGGGTTATCAACAAATGAAGTTTGACTTTCCCGATGAGGATGTTCTATTTATCAGAGACTATGAGACTCCAGACCCTGACATAGGACCTGAACCAGGGGAGCGATGGACGTTCGTGTTCGACGGTGCTTCTAATGCTAAAGGTTGCGGAATCGGTGCTATCCTCATCTCCACAACAGGTTTTCACCTTCCCTTCACTGCCAGATTATGCTTTGTATGCACCAATAATATGGCTGAATACGAAGCATGTATCTACGGTATTGAAGCGGCAATAGACATGAGAATCAAGATTCTTGAGGTCTATGGAGATTCTGCTTTGGTTATTGGCCAAGTCAAAGGGAACATTGTGACTCGGGATTCCAAGATGGTTCTGTACCAAAAACACATAGCGAAATTGATTCCTTACTTTGATGAGATCTCTTCTCATCATATCCCCAGAGAGGAAAATCAACTAGCTGATGCACTTGCTACTCTAGCATTCATGTTCAAAGTCAAATGGAAGAATGAAGCTCCTTCTATCCGCATTGATCATTTGAACGAACCAGCTCACTGTTTAGCAATTGAGGACGAGTCTGATGACAAGCCTTGGTTCTACGACATTAAGAGATATCTGGAAAAACAGGAATATCCCGAGGGTATTACTATCACTGACAAGATAGCTCTTAGACGGCTTTGCGCCAAATTCTTCTTAAGTGGTGGTGTACTGTACAAGAGGAATTATGATTCCGTGTTGCTCAGATGCGTGGATAGACATGAAGTAAACGCGATCATAAGGTCCATACATGAGGGCTGCGAGGGTGTACATGCTAAAGGTCTTGCCATGGCCAAGAAGATCCTTCGAGCTGGGTATTACTAGACAACAATGGAGGTAGATTGTTACAACTTTGCCAAGAGATGTCACAAATGCCAAATCTATAGCGACAAGATTTATGTGCCTCTAACTCCATTGAACGTTTTGACTTCAGCTTGGCAATTCTCTATGTGGGGTATTGATATGATTGGAATGATCGAACCGAAGGCTTCCAATGGTCATTGATTCATTCTAGTTGCTATCGACTACTTCACTAAGTGGGTTGAAGCTGCTTCTTACACAAACGTTACACGACAAGTGGTTGCCAGATTTATCAAGAGAGAGATAATTTGTCGCTATGGTATTCCTAGCAACATTATCACTGACAATGCAAGTATCCTAAACAATAAAATGATGAAAGAGTTGTGTCAAGAATTCAAGATCGAGCACTGTCATACCCCAAATTTTGACCACTAAGATTTCCCATCATTGTGCAAATCATTAGCACAATATGGATGGACCATCATACCTCATTAGTCTCCCCAAAGGTGGGTGAGCATTCACTACAAACAGGATTTAGGGTTTCAAGCCCTCGCAGAGCTCTTAGACAAAGGATCAATCAAGGAATGACATGATCTTCAACTTGTCTAGCCTCTTAAATATCCACAATGGATCAAGAGGACTCCCACTTCAAGGATTAAGCACAAGTTTGCTCCCTTCTAGGTGGATCAAGCCTCAAGATCGCCAGTGTCACCAAATTAGGGTTTGGTCGACTAGGGCCTCCAGATGGAAATTTTCCTCTGGGCACGAGCCAATGCTTCAAAGCATAACCTAAAATGCTCCATGGAACATCATAAACCCCATCATCAAGTCAATTTAGCCTCAGGGGATGCATACATCAAAAATCAGGAATTAGGGTTTCTTGACCTAATTCACCCCTAAGTTGACTTTTGGGACAAATCATGAACCAAGACCTCAAGACATGATTTGAGGGTCTCCAACATACCACGTTGATCCATTTGCAACAATGGATTGACCCAAGAAGCTTGAGCAACAAGTTTCAATTTCAGCTGAACCACAGTTAGGGTTTCGCGAGAAAAGTCAACTGTAGCTTTGACTTTTGACCAGGACATGCTCCCAAGCCATGGGACACGATTAAATACACCCTATAACACCCATGGAACATGTCCATCAATTTTGATTTAGGTCAAGGACATGATTTCCTAAAGGATCGCACAGTTTGGAATTCATCTGATAAAAAGTCAACTGTGCACAAAAGTCAAACTTTGACTTTTTGAGATTTTTCATAAAAATGGTTTTTTAACCCTAAAATGATGTTAATGTGTGATTGGAATCATCATTCATAAAGAAAAATCAAAGAAAGTGGGATAACCTGTAAAAGGGGTAACCATAAAAACTTAGAAAATTTTCTAAGTTATGGAATAAAGTGGCAAGGGTACCAACTTTGGAGGATCATAACTCCTAAACCACAAAGCCATTTTTCCCCATCCAAAGATGGATTTGTAGCCCTCATGGCCCTCTACAAAAGTGTCAACTACACTTCATCCCAATTCATCATGGATTTTGAGTTATGGTTGGATCAAAATGGCTAAAAACTTAAAATTGACATTTTTCAGCACTTAGCAAAAATCTGCCTTGTAATTTCAGCACAATGTCCCAACTTCAAGGCTGTTTTTCTCCATGATCCAAGTTGAACCAGGTCTAGTGTCAAACATCAAAGTTGAAGTACGTCATCTAAGCTTTCCGGAAAGTCCTAGAACGTCCATGTAGCATACTCGAGCAGGGAGTTATGGATCTTACAAAAAGGCTTGCTGCAGCTGAATTTTTCAGTGCAGATTTGCACATTTTTTGTGCCACACGAATTTTCAAGCCTTGTCATCATTTTGGACACATCTAAGGATCAAATCCAAGTGGGATGATCTGATCCATGAACCTCCCAAGTCCAAGGAACCAAAAAAAGCATGCCAAAACCTATAAATCCCTAAAAGAGGGACAAAACTCCAATTTTGGTTTGGAGCATTTAATGGATGCTTAGAGGTGGCATGAACTGAGCTTCCTCCAATTGAATTCAATCAAGATTCCTCCAACAACTAGGGAACCAGCAGCCTGTGCTCTAACCTCTAGTCAATGGCTAGAGGAGACTTGGATTTTCATTGGCCAACATTGGCCAAACCTCTGCTACAGCCACCATTCAATATTGCATGCAAAACAAACATGCTCTACTATAAATAGAGCTCATTTGTGCTCAGTTTGAGTACACCAAAGCCATCAAACAAATGTTTTCCTCAAATTTTCTCTTTCACTCCAAAATGCCTTCTTTAGTAAGGAAATTCTGAGTTTTTGAGTTAGAGAGCATTTCCATCATAGCTCATGATCCTAACACCTCATAAACATCATATGTAGGTGATCTAAACTCTCACAAGTGACCTATAACACCAACATCACAAAGTCGCATCTCAAAACCTCAAAATGGCACTTTTTTGCATTTTTCAAGCCTTGTCTTGATTTAACCACTTTCCAAACTAGATAAAACCTCAAACACACTCTAAATATCATCCTTGAACTGTCCCAAATGGTGCCACACATCTGGAACACCATTTGAGAGAGTTGGCATTTTGGCCACTTTTGACCATTTTGCGAGAAAGTGCTCAAACTTGCTCCAGAGGTTTCCAGCCGATTCCAACCATCCTAAAAGCTTATAAGAGGTCATTTGAGGTTGTCCAAAGCATCAAATCATTTTTGGAACAAAGCACTTGGTAGGTTGCCCAAAATCTCCAAAAAAGAGGTAAAATTCACAACTTGAATTCTTTGAATCATGCTTTCCTTTGTTGTCCACATACATGCATCATATTGAACAATTCTTGAGGCAAAAATGTAGTCCTTAATGTGTATGTTGTGATCCTCCCACTGTCTGCATTTTAACATGTTTATATGTGGAATTTTGGTTGTTTTAAAATCATGTCCAGTTCTGATTTTTTTTTATTGATGTGTTCTGTACATTAAGTTTTAGTGTGCATGAGTAACACCATTGGATTCCTTGCGAAAAATCGGTCAATATAGGTTTTTATGGATTTCAATTCCGATGAAAATTTAGAGAGTTACGCACGTTGGAAATTTGACGCGAAACGGCGCCGAGAACAACATGCAGTTCTGGTTTTATTATTTCTGCGTTTTGTGTGTTGATTTTCCATGTGCGTGAGTAATACCATTGTATTCCTAGCGAAAAATTGGTCAAGATAGGTTTTTACGGATTTCAATTCGGATAAAAATAGAGAGAGTTACGCGTGTTGGAAATTCGACGCGGAACGATGTTTTCAAAATAGTGCAGTTCTGGTTTTTTTATTTTTGCATTTTATGTGTTGATTTTCCATGTGCATGAGTAATACCATTGGATTCCTTGCGAAAAATCGGTCAAGATCGGTTTTTACGGATTTCAATTCGGATAAAAATCGAGAGAGTTACGCGTGTTGAAAATTCGACGCGGAACGACGTTTTCAATTAGTAGCAGTTCTGGTTTTTTAATTACTGTATTTTGTACGTTGAGTTTCAGCATGCATGTGCGATACCATTGGATTCCTCGCGAAAAATCGGTCAAGATAGGCTCTTCCGGATCTTAATTCGGTTAAAAATCGAGAGAGTTACGCGTGTTGGAAATTCGACGCGGAACGATATTTCGAATTAATAGCAGTTCTGGTTTTTTGATTTGCGTGTTTCGTACGTCGATTTTCAGTGCGTGAGTAATACCATTGGATTACTTACGAAAAATCGGTCAAGATAGGTACTTCCGAATTTTGATTCCGATAAAAGTTGAGAGAGTTATGAGTGTTTGAAATTTCATAAAAAACGTGTTGAAAATTAAAGTTTCGGTACTAGTTTTTACCCCAAAAGAAATGTCGGAGATAATATTGTGACATCTTTCCTCTTTTTCTTACTTTCAAAACTCAACCAATTTTTTTACATAGCAAAAAATCATCATTTTCCAATTCATAACCCATAATATTTTAATCCACAAAAAATCATAAAAAAAGTATTATTTTTAGATTATTTTTAATATATTTAAAAATAGTGTTTTAAATTGTTTTAAATGCTTTTAAAATGATTTCTTTTTTCTTGATTTTTAAAACCAAAATGATTTTAAATATTTATGTGGTTAAAATATTTTTTTTATAAACTTTAATCATTATTTAATGATTTTTATTTGATATTTTTATCATTTTTTTACTTAATTTTTCTTGGAAAAATGCCTTAAAAAATGAAATTGGAGTTTCTTTGATTTTCACCCTAACAAATCTTTTTCAGACTCTTTGGGCCTCTATTAGAGTGTAAGACCCAATCCCCTTTTAACCAAAACAATTTTGGGTCTCACTTATTGTATAAGTCCCTCTGCGTTAAAAGAAAACCTCGGTGCGACCGCCATTTTCAAACGAAAATTAACCGGGCTTCTCTTTGAGCTGTAAGTCCCATTACTTTTCATTTTTAAACACTTGGGCCTCTATTAGAGTGTAAGACCCAACTCTTTTTTAACAAAATAATTTTGGGCCTCAGTTATTGTATAAGTCCCGATAAGTTAAAAATCTCGGCGCGATCGCCATTTTCAAACTGAAAATATTTTGGGCGTCTCCCTGAGTTGTAAGCCCCATCTTTTGTACAAAAATAAATTTTGGGCCTCTAATAGAGTGTAAGACCCAAAACCCTTTTTTTATCACTTTTTCATATTTTCCCATTTTTCATATTATTTTTTAATGATTTGGAAAATTAATAACTCCCTCAATTTTGATTATTTTTTATTGGTTCTTTTTCTGAAAAATCACAAAAATAGTAAAATATTTTATTTTACAAAAAAATCAAATTTATATTATTTATTTAATATAGCTGGTATTTTTGTGAATAAATTAATTTTTAATTGTTTTTAAACATTTTAAAAGTGAATATTCATCTTGAAAATCAAAACTAAATAAGTTTTAAATCATCTTGTGATTAAAACCTCATTTTTCAAACCTTAACCAAAAATTGCAAGTGGTTTATTTAAACTTATTTTATTTTTTTGTCATTTTTTATTAATTTTCTTTGAAAAATTACTTTTAAAAAGTGAAAATTGGGGTTTCTTTGATTTTTAATAATACTCAAATGTTTCAAGACTCTTTGGGCCTCTAATAGAGTGTAAGACCCAATCCCTTTGTAAATACCAAAATTTTGGGCCTCAGTCACTTGTATAAGTCCCACGGTGTTTCCAAACACTCGGCGCGATCGTCGCCCTTTTCAAAATTAACCATTGGGCCTACCCTCGAGTAGTAAGACCCATTTCTTTTCTTAAAACTCACTTGGGCCTCTTGAGAGAGTATAAGACCCATCCCTTTGTACAGAAAACCTTTTTGGGCCTCAGTCACTTGTATAAGTCCCTCTGTACAAATTCAACAGTGCGCTCACTGATAAAACCCTGGGCCTCTCCTTGAGCTGTAAGCCCAAAATCTTTTTATTTCAAAGCACTTTCTCCTTTGATTTTGAATATACTGTTGTTTTTTATCTTTCTTTGTTGAACAACTAACCAAACAGCATGGAAGCTCTACAACCGAGTAAGTGTTTACCCGCTTTCATTTACCACTTTCATATGTATATAACTGTATTGTGGGGCTGTTTCACTGTAAGTCTCCTTTCATAAACTCATATATATAACTGTATTGTGGGGCTGTTTCGCTGTAAGTCTTCTTTCATAAACTCATATCAACTGTGTAATAATAGTATAGATATTTAGAGTTTCCCCGGCAACTACGTCTAGCACTAGGTAAAGCCGTTTCGATCACTCTTAGAAATAGTCTAAACTAGATCCCCATAGGATTACCAGACACAGTCTTCCCTCCTCTTGGGGTTAAACAATATGGAGATATGAAAGGCAGCATTCTCTGTGCACCCTTTCATAGACTGTCACTCATAGAAGTTGTCAAGAAACTCTATTCCCCAGAGATGATCTCTTCTCCGTGAATTGCATCTCTTGAGTTTCTTCTAAATTCTCGAACTTTCCTGACTTTGATCTATTCTCGGTGAATAGCATTGCCTTGAATTTCTCAAGGTTTGGGGACCCACAGGCTTCTTAAAAGCACTTGTCAAAGAAACTCTACTCCCCAAAGATGATCTCTTCTCCGTGAATTGCATCTCTTGAGTTTCTTCCAAATTCTCGAACTTTCCTGACTTGATCTATTCCTTGTGAATAGCTTGCCTTGAATTTCTCGGGGTTTGGGGACCCATAGGCTTCTTAAAAGCAACCGGCCTCCTCTTGGGCATCGTACAAGGACCCACAGGCTTCCTAAAAGCAACCCCGCCTCCTCTTGGGCTTAGTACAAGGACCCTACGGCTTCTTAGAAGTACTCACAGCCTCCTCTTAGGCTTCGTATAATGATCTCTTCCTCCGGGAATGATACCCTCCTCTTGGGCTTCATACAAGGACCTCTCGGCTTCTTAAAAGCTTCCAGCCTCCTCTTGGGCTTCGTACAAATTGTCCCGACGACCTCCTAAAGGTATAGGAACAGAACCTAGTCATCTCCATAGAGCAGTCCTTTCATAGAGTCTACTACTATTTCTCAAAGCATAGTACAAAAGATGAAACTCTAGACTAGGACGGTCTAATCTCCTTGAGTCTCAAAGACATTCTTAAGTGACCCCTTCGTCAAATAGGAAGGAAACCCGTAGACTCGGACAGTCTCAATACCCTTCGGATTTCCGGCTTCCTTAAAGAACAGGAATATCACGGATCCTTGAATCAAATCCCTGAGTACACTGTTGCTCATATAAGAACTAATTTTCTCTTTTGAATCAATATACTGGACCTGTCACTTAACTGAAACAGTTACCTTAGCCTCCTCTTGGGCTTTGTTCAATGATTCTTCCTAGCGGAGCAAACCTTTTAGCCTCTCTCTCTGGCTTCGTACAAGATACAAAAGACTCCCTCGTTGAGTCAAACAACGTTTAGCCTCTTTCTCGGGCTTTGTACGAGACACATAAGAGACTCCCTCATTGAGTCAATCACCCGTTTAGCCTCCATCTCGGGCTTTGTACGAGATACAAAAGGGTTCTTATTGAGCCAAACAAACAATAGCCTCCACCTCGGGCTTTATACGAGATACGAAAAGATTCCCTCGTTGATTCAAAACCTTTTTGCCTCTCTCTCGGGCTTTGTACGAGACACCTATTAGCCTCCTCTTAGGCTTTGTATAAGAAAACCACTGGTTGATCCAATCAACCTTTTAGCATCAAAGTTGTGCCTCGTTCACAGTACACAAACATCAACCACTCCTTCCCCTTCATCTAATCGCTGTAAACGGCAAGCCTCTGGATCATCTATATCCACGCCACTGTCCCTCTTTTAGCATGAGAAATTCCTAAGGAAAGATAGCATTGCTCTACACTGAGTTAAAGTCTTCTCCTTCAGGTTGGAAATCCCCTTTTAAGGAAATTATGGCATTGCCGGATTCACACATGTCGGTTAAAGTAATTCTCCTTCATAAACAGTTGTGACATACAACCCCCTCTTTAGAGGTGACAAATTCTCTCTAAAGTCAATACCCTTTTAGCTTCATATCTTGGGCTTTGAACAAGATACAAATAGACCCTTCAGCTTCACATCTTGGGCTTTGAACAAGATATATATCACCTTTCGCTTCATGTCTTGGGCTTTGAACAAGACACCAAAAACACCCATTTCCTCCCATAGAATAGGAGGAACTACGAACGCTCTGATTTCCCTATTTCGGTAAACGGGAATACGTAGGCATAAGATTGAAAGAAAAAAATCTTAGCGAGCACAATCAACAAAAAACCCAAATCCCATATCTCCATCAATCAAAAGCAGTAATTCAAAAAGCATCAGTCCTAACATCCTAATCCTTGTTCCCCGCCAGAAACCTCCTGTCAAAATGAAAAGAAAGAAAATAGTATTGGAGAAAATACAAATAACCAGTACAAAGGCCCCCCACATTGATAGCATCCGTAACCTAACAGACCGCTGTTTAACCTAACAGATTGGGGCTTCCGCCGGGGAACCCATTTTCTGTCAGGAACTTAGGATTCATAGCTTTAAAGGTCTAGGATGTTTAGGACAAATATATATACTACTTTTCCTAATTGCTATACGTGTTTATTTTTCTGCTAATGGGAATGCGGGTGATGCCGTATGTGGAAAGATTGAGTATACACTTAAGATAAGTGATGGCGACGGGGTCGACTATCAACCTCAGTGGAGGCTGACTAATGTAACCATTCTCTCACCTAGACAATGGGTCGGTTGTGATGCCTGAGAAGCCGAGGAGCCAAACCCTTTTGTAGTGCGGAAACTATCAGGAATAGTTGTTACGCGATACTACCCTCATTTGAGGCTGGTGATCTATTCTCGGTGAATGGCACTTACTCTAAGATTGCTCTACAACTCGCTGGCGATCCGCTTGTTGTTTTGCTTTCCTGGGAGGAGCTGATGATAATGAGTACAGGTAAAAAAATCACCTAGTATAAACCTTTGGGGATGGGTAGAGCCTTGACTTCATGACAACGACCCTTTGACCCCATGTTTTTTCTATGTTTTTGTGTGCTGCATTCATGCATTCATTTAAAAAAAAACATTAAAACATTCAAAAAACTTCTCTTCTAGTCTCTCTGTTTTTCAAATTAAACTAAGATTGTGAATGCAAATATCAAAGAAGAGGATTGCACTAATGGACTTCGGTAGAAGGAGAACTCATACGTACACCTTCAAGGTTCCAAAACTAGGGGATTTGAGAAGGTTAGCAAGGATGATCACTAGCCCTGAGGCTTTCAGAGCCAAGTACGGAGGTTTTCTACCACTGTTAAGAGTCCATGTGATTGAGGGAATCATGGATGCGCTCATTCAATTCTACGATCCGGTTTATCACTGTTTCACATTCCCGGATTACCAGCTATCACCAACGCTGGATGAGTATTCTCATCTGATTGATCTACATATCACCGATCGAGCTCCATTTTCTGGACTGGAAGAAATTCCAAAGAATCCGACCATTGCAAGAGCAATTCATTTGGACGAGGCTGAGGTTAGGACTCACATGACCGCTAAGGGTGGCATCCAAGGTTTGCCAGCCCAGTTCTTGACGAAGAAAGCCCTGTATTTTTCCAGTATAGGGAACGTGACTGCTTTTGAAAGCATCTTTGTCTTGCTCACCTACGGGTTATTTTTGTTTCCCAACATCAATAACTTCGTCGATATTAACTCCATTAAGGTTTTTCTCATTGGAAACCCTGTGCCGACTTTCCTCGCAGATGCGTATCATTCTGTACACTTAGGAAATTTGTACAGTGGAGGGGAGATCACATGTTGTGTACCTTTGCTTTATAAATGGTTTATTTCCCACTTGCCCAAGTCTGCTGCTTTTTGGGATTGCAAGAGTGCCTTACGTTGGTCGCAGAAGATCATGTCCCTTACTAACTCTGATATAAATTGGTGCAATAGGATTTATGAGGGAATTAGGATCATTGACCGTTGTGGAAACTTCCCCAACGTACCCCTCATAGGAACTAAGGGAGGAATAAACTACCATCCGGTATTGGTTCTTCGTCAATTTGGATACTCGATGAGACACATCCCACTGGGTGTTCATCTGGAAGGTCTCTTCTTCAAGGAAGGAGAAAGTGACAGAGCACTGAAAATGGAAATAGTGCACACTTAGAAACACGTTCATAAGAAAGGATGAGAGTCTCTGGGAAAACCGGACTGTGTCTCAGTGGAGCCTTATCTCCATTGGGTACAAACTAGAGCTCTCAAGCTAAAGATGCCTTATCCTCGTTACGGAATTCTTCCGCCAAAGGAATCTGTCATGTACTTCATGACGGAAACTGAAAAGCTTCAGGTTACTCTCAACAAAGTTCAACGGGAAAGAAGGTCTTGGAAGAACAAGTACCGCACCCTCGACGTAGAGTGCATCAGAATACAGCAATTACTGAAAGAGAAAGATGCTCTGATTGAAATTTTAGAGCAACATGCTGTAGAGAATCAAAATGATCAAAGGAATTTGCTCACTCCTTTCACCTGGAAAAGGAATGACAACCCGACAACGGCCCATGAGCCCCGGTCAAAGAAAA
This sequence comes from Lathyrus tuberosus, assembly GCA_022829125.1. Taxonomy (NCBI): domain Eukaryota; kingdom Viridiplantae; phylum Streptophyta; class Magnoliopsida; order Fabales; family Fabaceae; genus Lathyrus; species Lathyrus tuberosus. The sequence goes on from JALAZF010000037.1 coordinate 2,508,115, forward strand.
GGAAAGTCCTAGAATCAACACCCGATTTCTCTTCAGAGAGGACTCGGGACCCATTAGTTTAGGTTTCTGTTTCTGCACCTTGTAATCTACTGTATTTCCATTTCTGTAATCCTTTGAAATTCAATAAAAAGGGGTTTCCCCACTGTTTGATATTTACAATCTAATTGTCGAAGTTTATTTTGATTAAACCAAAAGAACAATTAATATAATCATTGCATTCATCATTCTCACATCGCGTATTCTTCTTACCTATGAATCTCACATTTGTGTCTCGGTTCTAGAGTCAAACTGTCTCATTCTTACAATACTCGGGCCAATCGTCAGAAAAAGATGGATGATCTTGAGGAAGAAAACAGAGAGTTGAAAGAAGAGATCGACGCTCTAAGAGAGGATATGAGAAAGCTTCGTAACGACATGCAAGCCATGGCAGAAGCTCAGCTACGAAGAACTGTGATATCAGAGATCACCTCAATGCCCATAGTGGAGAAGAATGATCCTAGGTATCAGATGCCGAAAGATCGTCCCTGGGGCATGCCTGTCAACTATATCCTGGGAGGATATGTTCCGCCGATCACTGAGGATCAGGGAATCACAGCAGAAGCCGCTGGGCCTGAAGGTTACAAACTTCGGGAAAGCGAAGATGTCAGGGGCATACTGAAGACTCCTGAAGGTTACAAACTTCGGGAAACACCAAGATTCACTGCCGTAGTCACAGTCCTACCCCCTGTGGTGCACACTGTCCCGGAAGGACAGATTCCGCCAATACTTTCTGGTAAGAAGGAAACTATGTTCGATAGAATGGATGAATTCCAGGAACAGTTCTTGGAAATGCAGAAGGAGCTGCAAACCATTCGTGGTCAGGATTTATTCGGAAAGGACGCCGCAGACCTCAGCTTGGTCCCCAATGTGAAAGTCCCGCACAAATTCCAAGTGCCCGACTTTGAAAAATACAAGGGTAACTCTTGCCCTCAGAGCCATCTGGTGATGTACGCTCGGCGAATGTTAGCTCAGACGGAGAATCAGGACCTACTGATTCACTACTTCCAGGATAGTTTAACCGGTGCCGCACTCAAATGGTACATGGGTTTAAACCGTACTGCGATTAGTACATTCATAGATCTTGGTACTGCCTTCGTCCAACAATACAAATACAATTTGGACATGGCACCCGACAGAGATCAACTCAGATCGATGTCACAAAAGGACAAGGAAACCTTTAAGGAGTATGCTCAAAGGTGGCATGAAATTGCCGCTCAAATTTGTCTACCTCTTGAGGAAAAAGAGATGACAAAGATCTTTTTAAAGACCTTAAGCTCATTTTACTATGACCGAATGGTTTCCAGTGCGCCCAGTGATTTCACCGAGATGGTCGGCAGGGGCGTACGTCTTGAGGAAGCCGTCCGAGAAGGACGTTTGGTAAAAGACACTAGATCGACGAGCGGTACTAAAAAATACGGTAGTTCTCTCCCTAAGAAAAAAGAGCAAGATATTGGGAATATCTCTCTCAGAAAGCAAAGGCGACGTTATCAACCGGTAGCAGCTGTGACTCCTGCTATCAGCCTTGCGCCTATTCCTACGTATCAACCTCAGGTTGCGCAGAGCCAACCTGATATGCAAAGGACACAACAGCCTCTTCAACAGGCTCGTCCTCCATATAACAACAATTGTACAACACGACCACCAGGATTTGATCCTATACCCATGTTGTACGCAAAATTATTTCCGTTACAACTGGCTAAGGGGCACATCCAGACTAAGTCTCCTCTTACAGAACTGGAAAATTCGCCTTTTTGGCTTAAGGTGGATCAGACATGCCCTTATCATCAAGGAGGATCAGGGCATAACATTGAGAATTGTCTCAATTTCAAATATGACGTGCGAAAGCTTGTTAGGAGCGGGCTCTTATCTTTCAAAGATACGAATCCCAATGTTCTCACGAACCCGTTGCCTCAACATGAGAAAGCTGCAGTCAATCTGATTGAGAAAGAGACTAACAATGTCTATCAAATTCACGATGTACTTTTGTTAAAGACCAATCTGGTTAAGATGCATTGTAGACAGAGTGGATATGGCCATGTGCCACCTCATAATTATCACCAGTGTGATATCTGCTCTAAAGACAACCAAGGATGTTTTGTGGTGCAAGCAGCTCTACAGGAACAAATGGATCTCAGATGGATCCAAGAGCACCGAGCTCGTGGAGTTAACATGGTCTATACGAATTCTAACGTCATTAAAAACCACGACATCCGTGCGATGAATGCCAACTTGGTGGCAATGCACTCAAGGCAAGGCCAGTATCATAATCTGCCGCGGTATGATTACAATTCTTGTCTGACTTGCTCGGTAAACAAACAGGGATGCTCTTTCATACAAGAGGCCCTCCAGCGTCAGATGGATCTTGGATGGATCCAAGACTACCATGATAGGAATTCCTATCAGATCAACATGGTTTAGATCTTTGACATTCGTGTGATGAATACCAGCCTGGTAGAGTTACATGCTGAGCAGGTCCGACTCAGATTCTTAATATCACACGACTATCAAAGCTGTAAAGCGGGTTGCGAAAACGATCAGGGTTGTACCCTTGTCCAGGAGGCACTTCAGCACTTGTCAAATCATTGGTGGATGCCAATCTACATGGATGAAGATACTTGGCAATTTAGTATCAGTAACAGGAATCCTACTCGGCGTCAAAGTCAGGATGTCCAATCAGTGGAAGGTAACCTAGTGAGGTTACATTGTATTCAAAGTGGGCGTGGCCAGGTGCCACCACACAATTACGACCGTTGTAGCGTCTGTTCGGAAAGTAACCAAGGGTGTTACCTTGTGAGAGCAGCTCTTCAGGGTCAGGTGGATCGTGGAGAAATTCGTCCATATCCGGGTTCTGGACCCATCAACTGGACGCCGAATTACCTTGCCGATCAAGTTGAGGATGTTGTCACCATCTCTGGTCGTCACCAGACCAAGGATGTTTTTGCCATCATCCCTCTACTTGACGAATCTAAAGTTCCCAACCGGGAACGGATCGAGATTACTTACGATGGTCAGAAAAATCAGAGGGCTCCCATAGTCATCTATCTACTGGGACCACTACCGTATGAATCAACTAAGGTTATCCCTTACAAATACGGTGCAACGACAGTTGAAAATGGAAAGGAAATTCCATTACCCTCCGTTGTGAACATTGCAGACATCAGTCGAGTAACACGGAGTGGTAGAATCTTCAACCGAGGGGTTGGGGAACCTAACAAGGAAAAGGAACTTCAGACAGAAGCTCCTGATCCACCAATCGGTCAATCCAGTAATCCCGACCTTTCAAAAAATAGTGATGAGATGCTGAAGCTCATCCAAAGGAGTGAATATAACATTGTGGATCAGCTGTTACAGACTCCTTCAAAGATCTCGGTATTATCACTGTTACTTAGTTCAGAAGCCCACAGGGAGGCTCTACAGAAAGTCTTAGAGCAAGCCTTTGTGGAACAGGATGTAACAATCAGACAGTTCGATAGCATTGTCTCTAACATCACTTCCTGCAACAATTTGGGATTTAGTGATGAGGAATTACCCGAAGAGGGTCGCCGTCATAACATGGCGCTCAACATTATAGTTAACTGCCAGGACGATGCTTTAGCCAGCGTACTGGTAGACACAGGGTCAGCCCTGAATGTTATGCCGAAGTCCACTTTGATGTAATTATCATTCAAGGGCCCTCCGATGAGAACCAGCTAGGTCGTCGTCAAAGCGTTCGATGGATCCAGAAAAACGGTTATCGGCGAAGTTGATCTTCCCATAACTATCGGTCCTCACACTTTCCAAGTCACTTTCCAGGTCATGGACATCCGGGCAACATACAGTTGTTTATTAGGAAGACCTTGGATACACCAGGCTGGAGCAGTCACCTCGACCGTCCACCAAAAGCTAAAGTTCGTCAAGGACGATTAACTTGTTACAGTTTGTGGGGAACAAGCCTTGCTTGTGAGTAACTTGTCATCATCTACTTGTGTAGAACCCGAGGAGGTTATTGGAACTCAGTTCCAAGCACTGTCGGTAAGCAAAGACAATCAGTTCAAAGGAGGAACCTCGATTTCCTCATACAAAGATGCTATCAAAGTGGTCGAGAGTACCGATACAACCGAATGGGGACAGCTTGTCATTCCCATTGACAATAAAACAAAGAAGGGTCTTGGTTTTTCTACAACCGGTACCCAGACAGCTGCCAACGTTGAAAGTCTTCATCCCCTTCAAAACTTCTTCCACAGTGGAGGTTTCCTTCACCCAGTGTCTCAAGCAGTACATGCTATCAATGAGGAAGATCCCTCTGACACAGATGAAGAATGGAAGTCCTATCTTAACGAGGACGGTTATATGTCTCAGGAAGAGGTGCCTACGCCATTTTGCTATCCCGCACAGAGTCTGAGATTTATACCATGGTCAGATGTCGAAATGATATACGGAGGTTGTGATCTGGAAGGATGTCGTGCTCCGCCAAATTCATTAGAGGAGGACACTCTGATGAAAGACAACTTTGACCATAATTACTATGGCCCGATGGATGGCCTGCCAATATGGCAGCCTTACCCAGGAGACTTGGGGCCAAAAAGTCAGCCGAACAATGAAACTCAGCTGAGTCTCATTGAACAGAATACCTGTGTCCCCACCATGTCATGGGATCAACACTCAGGTCATTCAGAAACTACTCAACATGACGATGAATTTGCAATGTTTACAGGACTAGAATTCATCAACTATGCTTTTCCCGAGGTCAACGTCATCGAGAGGGATGACCCCTCCGGTTCCAGAGAAGTGTGGGACACCTTGGGACAACCGAGTGGGAAATACGACTATATGGTCAAGTACACCGCTCCCGAAAGCTCTCGTATCAGGCTCGAAGATATCCAGCCAACTGGATGGGGAGATACAGCTGAGAGCACAAATACTATGCAAAATGCAACTGAGGAATCCTCCTACGACAATTTTGCATGGGAGACAGATTCCAATGATCCTGCTCCACTAGAAATCAGCGTCATTTCTGAAGACAAATCAAGGAAGGTGCCAAACTTTGTGATTCACCGAGGAGTCTGCCACCAGTGGGTTGCTGTCGATGTTCCAAAGATCGTTCATCAGTCAAAGTATTTGCCGTCTTTAACCTTTCACCCTGCCCAGGTGAAACGGATGTTTTGATAGGGCTCGCTTTCTGTAAACTTCCCTCTTCGCTTTGCCCAAAGCGACAGAGTTTTGTTTTATAGGGATGTAGTTTCAAGAATCGACTTGTTCATTAATAAAATAACGCCGTTCTGTAATTTCAGCATTAATTGCTGTTTTCTCTTTTCGCTTTTATCAAAAAATGGTAATCCTAAAAAACAAAACAAATAATAAAAACAAGCAGTAAAACAAATACACTGCACACACTTGCATTTTCTCTATCTCTTCTAAACACGAATCATCACGTCATGCAAATTGCTTGTTTTAAACCCAGTTGAAACATACGATCCGATGCCTTCTCCCAACTTTGAGTTCCCGGTATTCGAGGCTGAAGAAGAAAGTGACAACGAAATTCCAGAAGAGATCTCCCGACTACTCAGACAAGAGGAAAGGTCCATTGAACCTCACAAAGAACCGTTGGAAACGGTAAACTTGGGTTCAGAGCAAGAGAGAAAAGAAATCAGGATTGGGGCACTACTCAATCCAACTGTCAAAGAAAGTTTGATAAAGCTTCTCAAAGAATTCCCCGATGTATTCGCTTGGTCCTATTAGGATATGCCAGGGTTGGATACCAGCATCGTGGAACATCACTTACCGTTGAGATCGGAATGTCCGCCAGTAAAGCAGAGGTTGAGATGGACTCAGCCGGACATGGCTATCAAAATCAAAGAGGAGGTACAGAAACAGATTAACGCGGGTTTCATCGCCACATCAGAATATCCTCAATGGTTAGCCAACATAGTACCTGTTCCCAAAAAGGACGGAAAGGTAAGAATGTGTGTCGACTACAGAGATCTAAACAAGGCAAGTCCAAAGGACGACTTTCCTTTACCACACATTGACATGCTGGTAGACAGTACATCAAAGTTCAAAGTTTTCTCCTTCATGGACGGATTCTCGGGCTATAATCAAATCAAAATGGCGCCGAAAGACATGGAGAAAACTTCGTTCATTACCCCCTGGGGTACCTTTTGTTACAAGGTAATGCCGTTCGGTTTGAAGAATGTCGGGGCAACCTATCAAAGGGCCATGACTACTCTGTTTCATGACATGATACACAAATAAATTGAGGTATATGTCGATGATATGATTGCTAAATCTAGAATAGAAGAGGAGCATGTGACCCACTTGTCAAAACTATTCGAGTGGTTGAGAAAGTACAAACTCCGCTTGAATCCCAACAAGTGCACCTTCGGTGTTCGTTCAGGGAAACTACTAGGGTTCATCGTCAGCCAGAAAGGGATTGAGGTTGATCCTGACAAGGTCAAGGCCATTCAAGAAATGCCTTCTCCAAAAACTGAAAAACAAGTCAGAGGATTCTTGGGACGTTTGAACTACATCTCCAGATTCATATTCCTTATGACCGCCACATGTGCGCCGATTTTCAAATTACTCAAAAAGAACCAGGATTGCGTTTGGTCAAAGGACTGCCAAACTGCCTTCGACAATATCAAGGAATACTTGTTGAACCCACTAATTCTATCACCTCCAGTGGAAGGAAGACCACTGATCATTTACCTCACAGTTCTAGAGGACTCAATGGGGTGTGTACTTGGCCAACAAGACAAAACCAAAAGGAAAGAGTCTGCCATTCACTATCTAAGCAAGAAATTCATCGACTGTGAAACTCGGTACACGATGCTTGAGAAAACTTGTTGCACTTTGGCTTGGGCAGCCAAACGGCTTCGCCAATACATGATTCGTCATACTACTTGGTTGGTCTCCGAAATGGATCCAATCAAGTACGTTTTTGAAAAACCAGCTCTCACGGGAAGGATCGCCCGTTGGAAGATGTTGTTATCAGAATATGACATAGAGTATCACGCTCAGAAAGCCGTTAAAGGAAGTATTTTAGCCAATCATTTGGCTCATCAACCGATTGATGATCAAGAATCAATCGGGTTTGACTTCCCAGAGGAAGATGTCATGTATCTAAAAATGAAAGATTGCGATGAACCGTTACCCAGTGAAGGGCCAGAACCAGGTTCCCAATGGGGACTTATCTTTGACGGAGCAGTTAATCATTATGGAAACAGAATTGGGGCAATCATTGTTACCCCTCAGGGTACCCACATTCCTTTTACCGCCAGACTTACATTCAAGTGTACGAACAACGAGGCCGAATATGAAGCTTGTATTATGGGTCTCAAAGAAGCGATTGATTTAAGGATAAAAAACTTGGACGTATACGGCGACTCAGCCCTGGTTATCAATCAGATAAAAGGAGATTGGAACACATACCAATCAGGATTGATTCCTTACAAAAACTATGCAAGAAGGTTGTTACCTTTCTTCAACAGAGTTGAGTTTCATCATATCCCTCGTGAGGAGAATCACATGGCTAATGCATTAGCCACTATTGCTTCCATGATTAGTGTAGGTCAATGGAATGACATACCTAAGATCAACATAATGCGCCTTGAACGGCCAGCTTACGTCTTCACGATCGAAGCAGTCATAGATGACAAACCTTGGTATCACGATATCAAATGCTTCCTTCAGAAACAAGAGTACCCATCTGGGGCACTCAGAAAAGACAGGAAAACCCTCAGAAGACTAGCTGGAAACTTCTTCCTGAGCGGTGACACTCTCTATAAGAGAAATTTTGACATGGTTTTGCTTCGATGCGTCGACAGACCGGAAGCAGACATGCTTATGAAAGAAATTCACGAAGGGTCCTTTGGCACTCACGCCAACGGACACACAATGGCGAGAAAAATTCTGAGAGCAGGGTACTACTGGTTGACCATAAAATCCGACTGCTACAAGTACATGAGGAGGTGTCACAAGTGTCAGATATACTTTGACAAAATTCATGTACCGCCATCACATCTCAAAGTTCTCTCTTCCCCATGGCCTTTTTCCATATGGGGAATCGACATGATTGGCATGATTGAGCCCAAGGCTTCGAACGGACATCGGTTCATCTTGGTAGCCATTGACTACTTCACCAAGTAGGTCGAAGCAGCGTCATACGCTAATGTAACCCGACAAGTGGTGATCCGATTTATCAAAAACAATATCATCTGCCGTTATGGTGTTCCAAGCGAGATCATTACTGATAATGGATCTAACTTGAACAATAAGATGATGAAAGAGTTGTGTACAGAGTTCAAGATCGAACACCATAACTCATCTCCCTACCGACCTAAGATGAACGGAGCGGTAGAAGCGGCTAACTAGAACGTCAAGAAGATTATTCAAAAGATGGTCGTAACCTATAAAGATTGGCACGAGATGCTACCCTTTGCTCTTCACGGTTATCGCACATATGTCTGCACTTCAACAGGGGAAACCCCTTTCTCTCTAGTATATGGCATGGAGGCAGTTCTCCCCATAGAAGTAGAGATCCCATCAATCCGGGTATTGATGGAAGCTAAGCTTTCAGAAGATGAATGGTGTCAAAGTCGACACGACGAACTGAATCTGATCGAAGAGAGGCGAATCACGGCACTATGCCATAGTCAGCTGTCTCAACAAAGAATGAAGAGGGCGTTTGACAAAAAGGTCCGACCTCATGTCTTCAGAAAAGGAGACCTCGTGCTCAAGAATATACAATCGTTTCTCACTGACTCTCGGGGCAAGTGGACCCCGAATTATGATGGCCCCTATGTGGTCACGAAAGCTTTCTCAGGCGGTGCCTTGAGACTTGCAACCATGGACGGAGAGGAATTTTCCTACCCCACGAATGTTGACGTAGTCAAGAAATACTTCGCCTAAAAAAAAAACGTCTCGGTGGATTGAAAACCCGAAAGGGTTGTCCAGGCAAAAATTTGAGACATGAAAAAATCATCCCGATGGATTGGAAACATCAAAGTACAATCCAGGCAAAAATTAGGGATAATGGCAAGTAACTATGTTCAACAGAGGCAAGTCCCTCAGCAGCAGCAGTTACATCATCCATCTGAGGAAAATTCCAGTCAAGGTCATCTTCGACAGAAGCTCAGGATGCCCCGAATTCAAAGTTGGTAGAAGGATAGTGGTCGTTATGTTTCAACGTAGCCCTTTTCCCTGTAAATTACCATTTTCAAACTTTGTAAATACTCTTTGGAATCACGCGTTTGGCTGATTTCCATCCTATCAATAAAATTTGAGCCCTTGTGCTTTTGTTTGTAATTCTTATTTGTTTTAGCTTTACAGAACGACGTTGTTAACATGATTAACGATTCTTGAAATAAAACAAAAATGAATTTACTTGTTAAAACTTTTTCTGCTTTTTAATAAAGATGGCAATTTCTTTTGACTGTTGAACATCGAAAGAGCATCGATTACGTCTCCAAAGGCGTTTAAACTTCGAAGTGCAGAAGCAAAGTACTCCTTCTAGACCATTACACCTGAATGAAGGATCAACAATGTCAGAGACCATGTTTCGTCTGACATCCTCGGCAGAGTGCTCACCTCCTAAGCCCGACCAGCGTCACCCCCAACAGGGACCGTTTCTCCTAAGCAAGGCAGAATTGCTATCTTGAACCAGCGATATTTCTACATGCCCCACTGTGGCCGAGTATCCAGTCGTGTTCATCCTCTAGTCTGTATGTCGCGTCTGTTTTGTCAGCATAAACATACATACATCATGCATTTTATTTGCATTCATATTAATATTGCATCACTATCACTCTAGTCGGTCTTATCCCCTAGTGATAAAAGTCCTCTTAATCGAGTTGTTAGACCTTTCCCCGTTAGGAAGTGAATCATCTAAGCAATCTCTCTCCCATTTATCTCTGGATTAGAGACGGTCCTTGACCACTTTGATAACTTGAACCTCTGAGAAACAAGAAAACTTTCAACAAATATCACTCTTCGCCATTGAAGATGATATCCTTGCTTTCCCGGATTAAGGAAAATCCCCAGAGAAAGCCTCTTAATCAGAGATTCGGCGGTACGACAGTTTTTCTCTGAAAAAACCACTGATGAAAAGGTCATCGGCACCTCAAAATTGGATCCCATCATATGGCATTTCTCTTAAAAGATCCCGAGAAAAGTATGATGTAAGACCCCAAACGTAAACAGTTTCTCAAGAGACTCGCTTTCCCCAGTAGAATCGATAAATGGCGTCTCCAAAACAGATAAGTTTGTACACCTCTACAGCTCAGACGATTGGGTTCCCCAGCAAGTCTGACATCAAAACTTTTTTCGCCAAATGGCATCTCTCCAGGAAAATTCGGCGAGAAGTTTGAGGAAAATCCGCTACAAACATGGTTCCTTGTCAATAAAGTTTATTGACAAAAGAAACTAAGACCTGTTCCTTGGTAGGAAACCAGGATCGAGGGGAAGTTTATTTCAAAAACTGAGACCAGATCCTTGGTAGGAAACCAGGATCGAGGGGAAGTTTATTTCAAAAGAAACTGAGACCAGTTCCTTGGTAAGAAACCAGGATCGAGGGGAAGTTTATTTCAGCAACTATGACTAGGTCCTTGGTAGGAAACCAGGATCGAGGGGAAGTTTATATGAGAAACCGAGACTAGATCCTTGGTAGGAAACCAGGATCGAGGGGAAGTTTACAAAAGAAACTAAGACCAGTTCCTTGGTAGGAAACCAGGATCGAGGGGAAATTTATTTCAAAAGAAAACTGAGACCATCTCCTTGGCTGAAGATCAGGATCGAGGGGAAGTTTACCTTTTCTAAACATATTCGCTTAGCTAAAGAAGATGAATGCGTAAGCTACCATTCATAACCACCATCAAAATTTCGGGTATTCCGATATTTAATCCTCTTGCACCTCGAATGCCCGAATACCTTCGTCATTCACACCTTCGGGTCCAAGAAGATTAAATAGGGGCATCTGTCATACCCCAAATTTTGACCACTAAGATTTCCCATCATTGTGCAAATCATTAGCACAATATGGATGAACCATCATACCTCATTAGTCTCCCCAAAGGTGGGTGAGCATTCACTACAAACAGGATTTAGGGTTTCAAGCCCTCGCAGAGCTCTTAGATAAAGGATCAATCAAGGAATGACATGATCTTCAACTTGTCTATCCTCTCAAATATCCACAATGGATCAAGAGGACTCCCACTTCAAGGATTAAGCACAAGTTTGCTCCCTTCTAGGTGGATCAAGCCTCAGGATCGCCAGTGTCACCAAATTAGGGTTTGGTCGACTAGGGCCTCCAGATGGAAATTTTCCTCTGGGAATGAGCCAATGCTTCAAAGAATAACCTAAAATTCTCCATGGAACATCATAAACCCCATCATCAAGTCAATTTAGCCTCAGGGGATGCATACATCAAAAATCAGGAATTAGGGTTTCTTGACCTAATTCACCCCTAAGTTGACTTTTGGGACAAATCATGAGCCAAGACCTTAAGACATGATTTGAGGGTCTCCAACATTCCACGTTGATCCATTTGCAACAATGGATTGACCCAAGAAGCTTGAGCAACAAGTTTCAATTTCATCTGAACCACAGTTAAGGTTTTGCGAGAAAAGTCAACTGTAGCTTTGACTTTTGACCAGGACATGCTCCCAAGCCGTGGGACACGATTAAATACACCCTATAACACCCATGGAACATGTCCATCAATTTTGATTTAGGTCAAGGACATGATTTCCTAAAGGATCGCACAGTTTGGAATTCATCTGATAAAAAGTCAATTGTGCACAAAAGTCAAACTTTAACTTTTTGAAAATTTTCATAAAAATGGTTTTTTAACCCTAAAATGATGTTAATGTGTGATTGGAATCATCATTCATCAAGAAAAATCAAAGAAAGTGGGATAACTTGTAAAAGGGGTAACCATAAAAACTTAGTAATTTTTCTAAGTTATGGAATAAAGTGGCAAGGGTACCAACTTTGGAGGATCATAACTCCTAAACCACAAAGCCATTTTTCCCCATCCAAAGATGGATTTGTAGCCCTCATAGCCCTCTACAAAACTGTCAACTACACTTCATCCTAATTCATCATGGATTTTGAGTTATGGTTGGATCAAAATGGCTAAAAACTTAAAATTGACATTTTTCAGCACTTAGCAAAAATCTGCCTTGTAATTTCAGCACAATGTCCCAACTTCAAGGTTGTTTTTCTCCATGATCCAAGTTAAACCAGGTCTAGTGTCAAACATCAAAGTTGAAGTACGTCATCTAAGATTTCCGAAAAGTACTAGAACGTCCATGTAGCATACTCGAGCAGGGAGTTATGGATCTTACAAAAAGGCTTGCTGCAACTGAATTTTCAGGGCAGATTTGCACTTTTTTGTGCCACACGAATTTTCAAGCCTTGTCATCATTTTGGACACATCTAAGGATTAAATCCAAGTGGGATGATCTGATCCATGAGCCTCCCAAGTCGAAGGAACCAAAAAAAGCATGCCAAAACCTAGAAATCCCTAAAAGAGGGACAAAACTCCAATTTTGGTTTGGAGCATTTAATGGATGCTTAGAGGTGGCATGAACTGAGCTTCCTCCAACTGAATTCAGTCAAGATTCCTCCAACAACTAGGAAACCAGCAGCCTGTGCTCTAACCCCTAGTCAATGGCTAGAGGAGACTTGGATTTTCATTGGCCAACATTGGCCAAACCTCTGTTGCAGCCACCATTCACTATTTCTTGCAAAACAAACTTGCTCTACTATAAATAGAGCTCATTTGTGCTCAGTTTGAGTACACCAAAGCCATCAAACAGATACTTTCCTCAAATTCTCTCTGTCACTCCAAAATGCCTTCTTTAGTAAGGAAATTCTGAGTCTTTGAGTTAGAGAGCATTTCCATCACAGCTCATGATCCTAACACCTCATAAACATCATATGTAGGTGATCCAAACTCTCACAAGTGACCTATAACACCAACATCACAAAGTCATATCTCAAAACCTCAAAATGACACTTTTTTGCATTTTTCAAGCCATGTCTTGATTTAGCCACTTTCCAAACCAGATAAAACCTCAAACACACTCTAAATATCATCCTTGAACTGTCCCAAATGGTGCCACACATCTGGAACACCATTTGAGAGAGTTGGCATTTTGGCCACTTTTGACCATTTTGGGAGAAAGTACTCAAACTTGCTCCAGAGGTTTCCAGCCGATTCCAACCATCCTAAAAGCTTATAAGAGGTCATTTGAGGTTGTCCAAAGCATCAAATCATTTCTGGAACAAAGCACTTGGTAGGTTGCCCAAAATCTCCAAAAAAGAGGTAAAATTCACAACTTGAATTCTTTGAATCATGCTTTCCTTTGTTGTCCACATACATGCATCATATTGAACAATTCTTGAGGCAAAAATGTAGTCCTTAATGTGTATGTTGTGATCCTCCCACTGTTTGCATTTTAACATGTTTATATGTGGAATTTTGGTTGTTTTAAAATCATGTCCAGTTCTGGTTTTTTTTATTGATGTGTTATGTACATTAAGTTTTAGTGTGCATGAGTAACACCATTGGAATTCTTGCGAAAAATCGGTCAAGTTAGGTTTTTACGGATTTAAATTCCGATGAAAATTGATAGAGTTACGCGCATTGGAAATTTGACGTGAAACGGCGCCGAAAACAACGCGCAGTTCTGGTTTTTTTATTTCTGTGTTTCGTGTGTTGATTTTCCATGTACGTGAGTAATACCATTAGATTCCTTGCGAAAAATCGGTCAAGATAGGATTTTACGGATTTCAATTCGGATAAAAATCGAGAGAGTTACGCGTGTTGGAAATTCGACGCGGAACGATGTTTTCAAAACAGTGCAGTTCTGTTTTTTTATTTCTGCATTTTGTGTGTTGATTTTCCATGTGCGTGAGTAATACCATTGGATTCCTTGCGAAAATTCGGTCAAGATAGGTTTTTACGGATTTCAATTCGGATAAAAATCGAGAGAGTTACGCGTGTTGGAAATTCGACGCGGAACGATGTTTTCAATCGATAACAGTTCTGGTTTTTTAACTTCTGCGTTTTGTGTGTTGATTTTCCATATACATGAGTAATACCATTGGATTCCTTGCAAAAAATCGGTCATGATTGGTTTTTACGGTTTTCAATTCGGATAAAAATCGAGAGAGTTACGCGTGTTGAAAATTCGACGCGAAACGATGTTTTCAATCGATAACAGTTCTGGTTTTTTAACTTCTGCGTTTTGTGTGTTGATTTTCCATATACATGAGTAATACCATTGGATTCCTTGCGAAAAATCGGTCAAGATAGGTTTTTACGGATTTCAATTCGGATAAAAATCGAGAGAGTTACGCGTTTTGGAAATTCGACGCGGAACGATGTTTTCAATCGATAACAGTTCTGGTTTTTTAACTTCTGTGTTTTGTGTGTTGATTTTCCATATACATGAGTAATACCATTGGATTCCTTGCAAAAAATTGGTCAAGATAGGTTTTTACGGATTTCAATTCGGATAAAAATCGAGAGAGTTACGCGTGTTGGAAATTCGACGTGAAACGACGTTTTCAATTAGTAGCAGTTCTGGTTTTTTAATTGCTGCGTTTTGTACGTTGAGCTTCAGCATACATGTGTGATACCATTGGATTCCTCGCAAAAAATCGGTCAAGATAGGCTCTTCCGGATCTTAATTCGGTTAAAAATCGAGAGAGTTACGCGTGTTGGAAATTCGACGCGGAATGATATTTCGAATTAATAGCAGTTCTGGTTTTTCGATTTGCGTGTTTCGTACGTCGATTTTCAGCGCGTGAGTAATACCATTGGATTCCTTGCGAAAAATTGGTCAAGATAGGTACTTCCGGATTTTGATTCTGATAAAAATTGAGAGAGTTATGAGTGTATGAAATTTGATAAAAAACGTGTTGAAAATTAAAGTTTCGGTACTAGTTTTTACCCCATAAGAAATGTCGGAGATGATATTGTGACATCTTTCCTCTTTTTCTTACTTTCAAAACTCAACCAATTTTTTTTACATAGCAAAAAATCATCATTTTCCAATTCATACCCCATAATATTTTAATCCACAAAAAATCACAAAAAAAGTATTATTTTTAGATTATTTTTAATATATTTAAAAATAGTGTTTTAAATTGTTTTAAATGCTTTTAAAATGATTTCTTTTTTCTTGATTTTTAAAACCAAAATAATTTTAAATATTTATGTGGATAAAATATTTTTTTCATAAACGTTAATCATTATTTAATGATTTTTATTTGATATTTTTATCATTTTTTTACTTAATTTTTCTTGGAAAAATGCCTTAAAAAATGAAATTGGGGTTTCTTTGATTTTCACCCTAACAAATCTTTTTCAGACTCTTTGGGCCTCTATTAGAGTGTAAGACCCAATCCCCTTTTAACCAAAACAATTTTGGGCCTCACTTATTGTATAAGTCCCTCTGCGTTAAAAGAAAACCTCGGCGCGATCGCCATTTTCAAACGAAAATCAACTGGGCTTCTCTTTGAGCTATAAGTCCCATTTCTTTTCATTTTTAAACACTTGGGCCTCTATTAGAGTGTAAGACCCAACTCTTTTTTAACAAAACAATTTTGGGCCTCAGTTATTGTATAAGTCCCGATACGTTAAAAATCTCGGCGCGATCGCCATTTTCAAACTGAAAATATTTTGGGCCTCTCCCTGAGTTGTAAGCCCCATCTTTTGTACAAAAATAAATTTTGGGCCTCTAATAGAGTGTAAGACCCAAAACCCTTTTTTTATCACTTTTTCATATTTTCTCATTTTTCATATTATTTTTTAATGATTTGGAAAATTAATAACTCCCTCAATTTTGATTATTTTTTATTGGTTCTTTTTCTGAAAAATCACAAAAATAGTAAAATATTTTATTCTACAAAAAAATCAAATTTATATTATTTATTTAATATAGTTGGTATTTTTGTGAATAAATTCATTTTTAATTGTTTTTAAACATTTTAAAAGTGAATATTCATCTTGAAAATCAAAACTAAATAAGTTTTAAATCATCTTGTGATTAAAACCTCATTTTTCAAACCTTAACCAAAAATCGCAAGTGGTTTATTTAAACTTATTTGATTTTTTTGTCATTTTTTATTAATTTTCTTTGAAAAATTACTTTTAAAAAGTGAAAATTGGGGTTTCTTTGATTTTTAATCATACTCAAATGTTTCAAGACTCTTTGGGTCTCTAATAGAGTGTAAGACCCAATCCCTTTGTAAATACCAAAATTTTGGGCCTCAGTCACTTGTATAAGTCCCACGGTGTTTCCAAAAACTCGACATCGTCGCCCTTTTCAAAATTAACCATTGGGCTTACCCTCGAGTAGTAAGACCCATTTCTTTTCTTAAAACTCACTTGGGCCTCTTGAGAGAGTGTAAGACCCATCCCTTTGTATAGAAAACCTTTTTGGGCCTCAGTCACTTGTATAAGTCCCTCTGTACAAATTCAACAGTGCGCTCACTGATAAAACCCTGAGCCTCTCCTTGAGCTGTAAGCCCCAAATCTTTTTATTTCAAAGCACTTTCTCCTTTGATTTTGAATATACTGTTGTTTTCAATCTTTCTTTGTTGAACAACTAACCAAACAACATGGAAGCTCTACAACCGAGTAAGTGTTTACCCGCTTTCATTTACCGCTTTCATATGTATATAACTGTATTGTGGGGCTGTTTCACTGTAAGTCTCCTTTCATAAACTCATATATATATAACTGTATTATGGGGCTGTTTCGCTGTAAGTCTTCTTTCATAAACTCATATCAACTGTGTAATAATAGTATAGATATTTAGAGTTTCCCCGGCAACTACGTCTAGCACTAGGTAAAGCCGTTTCGATCACTCTTAGAAATAGTCTAAACTAGATCCCCATAGGATTACCAGACACAGTCTTCCCTCCTCTTGGGGTTAAACAATATGGAGATATGAAAGGCAGCATTCTCTGTGAACCCTTTCATAGACTGTCACTCATAGAAGTTGTCAAGAAACTCTATTCCCCAGAGATGATCTCTTCTCCGTGAATTGCATCTCGTGAGTTTCTTCCAAATTCTCGAACTTTCCTGACTTTGATCTATTCTCGGTGAATAGCATTGCCTTGAATTTCTCGGGGTTTGGGGACCCACAGGCTTCTTAAAAGCACTTGTCAAAGAAACTCTACTCCCCAGAGATGATCTCTTCTCCGTGAATTGCGTCTCTTGAGTTTCTTCCAAATTCTTGAACTTTCCTGACTTGATCTATTCCTTGTGAATAGCTTGCCTTGAATTTCTCGGGGTTTGGGGACCCATCGGCTTCTTCAAAGCAATCGGCCTCCTCTTGGGCATCGTACAAGGACCCACAGGCTTCCTAAAAGCAACCCCGCCTCCTCTTGGGCTTAGTACAAGGACCCTACGGCTTCTTAGAAGTACTCACAACCTCCTCTTAGGCTTCGTATAATGATCTCTTCCTCCGGGAATGATAGCCTCCTCTTGGACTTCATACAAGGACCTATCGGCTTCTTAAAAGCTTCCAGCCTCCTCTTGGGCATTGTACAAATTATCCCGACGACCTCCTAAAGGTATAGGAACAGAACCTAGTCATCTCCATAGAGCAGTCCTTTCATAGAGTCTACTACTATTTCTCAAAGCATAGTACAAAAGATGAAACTCTAGACTTGGACGCTCTAATCTCCTTGAGTCTCAAAGACATTCTCAAGTGACCCCTTCGTCAAATAGGAAGGAAACCCGTAGACTCGGATAGTCTCAATACCCTTCGGATTTCCCGCTTCCTTAAAGAACAGGAATATCCCGGATCCTTGAATCAAATCCCTGAGTACAGTGTTGCTCATATAAGAACTGATTTTCTCTTTTGAATCAGTATACTGGACTTGTCACTTAACTGAAATAGTTACCTTAGCCTCCTCTTGTGCTTTGTTCAATGATTCTTCCCAACGGAGCAAACCTTTTAGCCTCTCTCGGGATTCGTACGAGATACAAAAGACTCCCTCGTTGAGTCAAACAACGTTGAGCCTCTCTCTCGGGCTTTGTACGAGACACATAAGAGACTCCCTCGTTGAGTCAATCACCCCTTTAGCCTCCATCTCGGGCTTTGTACGAGATACAAAAGGGTTCTTATTGAGCCAAACAAACAATAGCCTCTACCTCGGGCTTTATACGAGATACGAAAAGATTCCCTCGTTGAGTCAAAACCTTTTCGCCTCTCTCTCGGGCTTTGTACGAGACACATGTTAGCCTCCTCTTAGGCTTTGTATAAGAAAACCACTGGTTAATCCAATAAACCTTTTAGCATCAAAGTTGTGCCTCGTTGACAGTACACAAACATCAACAACTCCTTCCCCTTCATCTAATCGCTGTAAGTGGCAAGCCTCTGGATCATCTATATCCACGCCACGGTCCCTCTTTTAGCATGAGAAATTCCTAAGGAAAGATAGCATTGCTCTACACTGAGTTAAAGTCTTCTCCTTCAGGTTGGAAATCCCCTTTTAAGGAAATTATGGCATTGCCGGATTCACACATCTCGGTTAAAGTAATTCTCCTTCATAAACAGTTGTGACATACAACCCCCTCTTTAGAGGTGACAAATTCTCTCTAAAGTCAATACCCTTTTAGCTTCATATCTTGGGCTTTGAACAAGATACAAATAGACCCTTCAGCTTCACATCTTGGGCTTTGAACAAGATATATATCACCTTTCGCTTCACGTCTTGGGCTTTGAACAAGACACCAAAAACACCCATTTCCTCCCATAGAATAGGAGGAACTACGAATGCTCTGATTTCCATGTTTCGGTAATCGGGAATACGTAGGCATAAGATTGAAAGAAAAAATCTTAGCGAGCACAATCAACAAAAAACCCAAATCCCATATCTCCATCAATCAAAAGCAGTAATTCAAAAAGCATCAGTCCTAACATCCTAATCCTTGTTCCCCGCCAGAAACCTCCTGTCAAAATGAAAAGAAAGAAAATAGTATTGGCAAAAATACAAATAACCAGTACAAAGGCCCCCCACATTGATAGCATCTGTAACCTAACAGACCACTGTTTAAACTCAGTATGCAAAGAAGGGTTAATTGGAGACATCTAGTTCCCTTCCTTCATCAGCTCACAATAGGATAAAAAATGAATCGACCTGTAGTACGCTCAAACCGCAGAGAGGGCCAGCGCTTAAGAACCGCATCCAAAATCGCTCGCTACAAGCACCACAAGTCTTCACCATATCGGCCCAAGATGAACGGTGTCGTCGAAGCAGCAAACAAAAACAACAAGAGGATTGTACAGAAAATGGTCAAGACTTACAAGGATTGGCATGAAATGCTTCCATTTGCACTACATGGCTGCAGAACTTCAGTCCGTACTTCACTGGGGCAACTCCGTATTCGCTTGTGTATGGTACGGAGGCTGTTCTACCAATTGAAGTCGAGATTCCTTCGCTCAGAGTCATCATGGAAGCAGGTCTTGATGAAGCTGAATGGTTCCAATCCAGATATGGCCAGCTGAATCTCATCGAAGAGAAGCGCCTTACAGCCGTTTGTCATGGTCAATTGTATTAGAGATGCCTCAAGTGAGCTTTTGACAAGCAAGTTCTCCCTCGAGCGTTCCAGGAAGGCAAACTCGTGCTCAAGAGACATTCACCTGTTCACTCAGATCCACGCGGCAAGTGGACTCCAAATTACGAAGGACCCTTTGTTGTCAAGAAGGCCTTCTCATGTGGAGCCCTGATCCTCACCACCATGGATGGGGAGGAGTTTCCATCGACCGTGAACTTTGATATAGTCAAAAAATATTATGCCTGAAAAAAATGGATAAAGAGCCCGTTAGGCTGACATCCACAAGGACAATCTAGGCAAAAATGGGCGTCCCGATGAACTGAGAAAAAGAAATGTCCATGCAAAAATTAGGGACAACGAAAATGAAAAAACAATAACAGCCCGCTAAGTTGAAACCCCGAAAGGGCGACTTAGGAAAAAATGGGTATCCCGGTGGACGGAAAAAAATAGAGAAATATGTCCAGGCAAAAATTCGGGATAAAGGAATTTGACTGTGAACACTTGAGCCTCTCTTCATCATAGTTGGACTTCAGACGGTAACATAGCAGTCAAATCATCATCAACTGGTTCAAGGCGTTGGAACCTAGACTAACAGTGGATGGTAGCCAATGTTGTAATCAATGCAAAACATGATTTCCCTTTGCCATTTACTTTTGTTTTTCAATTTTATTGCAAATTTCCTCATCAAGGAGTTTTCATCCTTGCACACATCTTATGTACATGTTTCACATCTCAATAAAAATGCATCATTCAATTTCTCAATTATTTTATTTCCAGTATTTTGTTTGCAAAATAAAACAATTATTTGTGATCACATAATACTATAAAATCTTGAGAACAATAAAAAGCTAAATCAATCGAGAAAGCATTATACATTGCATATTTTACTTGTAAATGATGCAGGATAATCAGTAATATCCATTGGCAAGCCTAACGCCCGGCCAGCACCGTGACGATTCTTTGAAGAAGTTGTTATTTCCTCAGCAGAGCCATCATTTCCTCAGCAATCGCCATTATGGTTCTCCGAAAAGGTTGGTTACTTTCCATTTCCCCAACAGATCCATAATGTCCCTAGTAAAGCTGTCATGATGTACCCCGAGAAGAGACATGTCTGTTCTTTTCCCCAGCACGGGTCGTGCATCATTCCCAGCCTGTCGTAACTGTTATGCACTAGCAACGATACAACTTGGTTCCTCGTCCTCCCCAAGCAGAGAAGATCTTCCAGACCTTGGTAAATTCCCTGCAGCAGAGTCAGTGGTAGTTTTCTGGGTTCATTCCTCCCGGCAGAGGCAGTCATGATGAAAAGATTGACCTGATCTTCTCATCCCCAACAGTGTCAACGGTGATAATCTAGAAATCTGATATTTCTCGGTTTCTTCCCCAGCAGAGTTGTCACCCATCGTGTACTTTTCCTCCAGCAGGATATGTCTTCATTTGTGGGTTCTCTCCCCAATCGAGGATGTCGAGTTTGTTTTGCTACAATCCCCGCCTAACCCACCGTGCAATACATTGACCCGCACCTTTGCATAACATGATATCCAACATCATGTAGAACACATACATGGCATATGCATCAAGCATACTTCATTTCTTTTGGCCTGATTCATCTCTCCAGCAGATATTCAGCCAAACTTCAAATGCTCTCAAAACTCTTCTTTTGTCGCCGTCGGCCAAACTTTCGAGCTACTCTTTTATTTAATCCCCTTTTACCTCGAATCATCGAAAAGCTAGTGCACATCGTACATTCAGGTCCAAGAGGATTAAATAGGGGAAGTTTTCATAACCCGAAATTTGACCTCCCCTTTTGATTCTTGTATAAGCATGTGCATTTGCATTGCTGGCATACGCACTCACACTTTTTTCTCTTTGTCTCTTGTTGCAAGATTTTTCAGGTTTTCCAAGCCCGATTAATCGTATCTTCTAAAGATCGTTCCATCATCAAAACAAGCTCAAAATATTGGTTTCCATGCCTATTCATCAAAACAAAGGTGGAAAATCGAAACCGGGACTTCAACACTTGTTCCTGAGCAATCTGGGCAAATTTTGCTTAGAGTAACTGGTTACTCTGTACAGATTTGCAGATTTTGCTACATTTTTGGGACAACAACTCTGCACTCTCTTTGTTCTTGAAATCTACATAGTTCTAGCAGCATGTGGAATATTCTAGACTCTTCAAGTGATTCATTTGCATTTATTACAATGCATCCTTTCCGTTCCAGACTACCATGCACTCTACTTTCATAAATCGTAAACCCTTGGATGTGAAGCTTACATTGGGATTGCTACCGAGTTAACTTCCTAACTAACCAAGTTAACCGCCGATTCGGTGAGTCAAGTGTTACTAACTCCTAGCCTAATTCCAAACCACCCAAAGCTAGCTCCTAGCCTAATTCTAAACCTCGCACACTCCAAACCAAAACTCTATATAAACAAACCTTCAATCATTTTTCAAGGACTCTCACCCTCAACATTTCAACCATTTTCACAACACTTCAATCTCAATTCTCTCACTTTCTCTCTGAATTTTTCTGCAACTTCTTCATCTTCATCTCAATTTTCTTCCCAAAACTCACCATAGCTCTTCACCATTGAAGAATAATCACTTCTACATTGGAAGTGATTATTTCTTGAGCTTAACCTTCATCATCTTGCAATTATACTTGGATTTCTGGAGTTTTACTAGCTTTCGGATTCATCTCAAGTGTTTGCTTCAAGATTCAACGGTTCGAATTCGTATTTCGGAGTTTCATCGCAGTTTGCTCGGTTTCAGTACGATTCGACTACAATTGAAGATTCCTCTGGTTTTCTTTGATTATCTTCATCATGATTTCTTTGCAATAATCACCAAGCCAATTCTCCGGCTTGTAGGTTGGTAGCTTTCATTCATTTTATCGTTTCGAACGTTTTTGTATCATTCGCAATGTAGTTCGATACTTTTTGTGTGTGAATTGATTATACCATTACTTGGTCCATGATCTTGATGTGTTAATTGATTCCATTACTGTTTATTTGCTGTTTTTAAACTTGATTTTCGTGCACAAATTCATACCCTAGCATGTTGTAATTTGAATAAGTGATTTGGATGCTTTAAGTGTTTTTTCAAAAGTTATTATTGCCACTGTTACAGTGGTAACCGGTTACTCAATCTAGGATAATCAGTTACTCTTCACAAATTTTGCACCAGCGCTGCTTTTTTCAACTGGGTAACCGGTTACTCAATATAGGATAACCAGTTACTCTGCACAAATTTCACCAAATTTACCTCTTTTTCAAGCAAGTAACCGGTTCCTCACTTTAGAGTAACCGATTACCACTGTAACAGAGTGCCTCTTTTTTAGTGTTTTTCTTGCTTGTTTGCCATGCTCTCTCCTTCTAACTTCCATGGATTGATATGATTGATTTTTATGGATGTTTTAGGCGCTGTTTCACTTCGGTTTAAAGCATGATTGTGACTTTTCCGATGCTCGATCTTTCGATTTCATAATTGTACACATTTTTAGCATTGTATGAACATGATCATTTTTGCACTTTCTTTAATCACATGATACATTATTTTTAATGCATACTAAATGTCATTTGGAACTGTTTTGCACTTTCATTCGTGTTTGTATTAGGTTTATTCTTCAAAGGATAAGCTTAATCTTGTACAATCAATAATGCACCCTTTGCTTTAATAATTTTTCAATTCATTTTGGAAAATTATTAGCATACTCCTCCCTTTTGATTAATTAATCGAAACTTCGTTTCGATTATTGATCCTCCCTTTGGGGCTTCTCTTTATGCTTCCTTTAGAGCTTTCTTTCTCTCTTCCCGAGCGGAGTCAGAGTTTCGCATGACACGGGAGCACTGTACAACTTGGGGCTGTTATGCTATCCATTTCAATTTCCACACTATACTTTGAGTGCTAGAGAAGGAATGAGGATGGAGTTGTCCTACCCAAATTCTGACTATTTCTTGGGTAAGGGTGTCTGGCCCTCTCGCTGAGAATAGTCACCTCTATCCTCAAGCTGTAGTGTTTCTCCTTCCCTAGTCGAGTCAATCCTTGATCACTCTTGCTCTTTCAATCTCTCTTTTGATCAATCACCATCCTCTTGGTTAAAGATCATTGTCTTGAGTTAGCACCCATCTCTTGCCTTATTTGTCCTTTTCTTGTGGTCAGTCATTGATTTTTTTTATTCCCCTTAAGAGTCTCATCCCTTTTCTTCGGTTAATCACAGTCTTTCTGTTAAAAACCGAATCCCCAGGAGTTCGCAACCTTCACTTGGTTCTTCTTCCTCTGTTTGGTTAACCACTGCCTGTTAGTTAAAACACCAATCTGTGCTT
This sequence comes from Lathyrus tuberosus, assembly GCA_022829125.1. Classification (NCBI taxonomy): domain Eukaryota; kingdom Viridiplantae; phylum Streptophyta; class Magnoliopsida; order Fabales; family Fabaceae; genus Lathyrus; species Lathyrus tuberosus. The sequence goes on from JALAZF010000037.1 coordinate 2,532,035, forward strand.
CTCCTCAGTTAACCACAGTCAATCTGTTAACATACTGAGCTTCTTCTTGGGTTAATCACCTTCTCTTGGTTAATCACCCATTTTTTTCAGTTAACCACAACCTGTCTGTTAACATACTGAACCCTTTCGAGTTAATCACCTTCTCTTGGTTAAGCACTCATTTTCCTTTCGGTCAATCACAGTCTTTTTGTTAACACTGAATCCTTAGTGGTTAGCAACTTCTTTTGGTTCAATACCTTTTTCATTGGTCAAGTACTGTTTGTTCAGTCAGTACCGACATTCCCTATGGGTCACAACCTTTGCTTGGTTCTACACCCGTTCTTTTGGTTGATCATAGTTTATCTGTTAAAACCTTTATCCCCGTAGAGTTGCAATCTTTTCTTATATCGGTTAACCACTGTTTATCAGTTAATATACCGAAATCCCCTAAGAGTCAAACACCATCTCTTGGTTCAGCACTCTCCATTTTCCCCACCAGAGTCATTATCTCTTTTTCTCTCCGGTTAACCACTGCCAGTCAGTTAATATACCGAACCTGTCTCCTTTTGATCCATAGTAGGGTCAATACTCTTTGATTCCCAGCATGATTCTTTATTCCCTTTCTCCCAATGGAGTCTCTGTTATTCTTTTGCTCCTTTATCTCCTTGATTTCGACACCATTCTTGCACTTTATTCTCAGCACAGTTACTATCTTTCCCTTCTCACTCCTTTCTTGGTTTTGAAACCATTTCTTTGGAATCCCCAGCGGAGTTTCCTTCTTTCTTTTGCTCTCGGTTTTGACACCACTTTCCTTTTCCTTTTCTGTCTTGGTTCCCCGAACTACGGAAGCTCTGATTCTACATTCATTCGAATGTATGATACGTATGCATGAGATCGTGATGATCTTGGCGAGCACCCTTCCACCTTCTTCCATTCTTCTTCTCTTCCCTAGTTCCAGGAACTATAGCGCTTTGATTTCCTCATTGCATTATGAGGGTACGTAGGCACGAAGGCCCTAATCCTCCGCGAGCACTTTCTTTCTTTCTTTCTTTTCTTCTCTCTCTCTCTCTCTTTCTCTCTTCTCTCTCTCTCTCTCTCTCTCTCTCTCTCTCTCTTATTTTATCTAGAAGCCTTTATATAGATAACCCATCCAAGCCTAGAAGCAAGCAAAATGGTTCCCGCCGAGTACGATGGATGCGTAAGGTGCTAGTACCTTCCTTTCGCATAATCGACCCCTGTTCCCGTTTCTCTTCCCTTTGGGTTTTATCGATATTTTCCCTATCCTTTGGGACTAAATAAAGTTCGGTGGTGACTCTGTTGTATCTTTGAGTGTGCGATTCACTCAGGTATAAACCAACCATCTTCATAGTCGTGCAGCGGCAAGTTGTAATACCGACTTTGTCTTGAATGCATTGCCACTAGATTGACATTTAATGCACGGATGTCTTGATTTTGAACAATGTTTGGATGTGTGTGGGCCATATTTACTTCACGAATCCTGTGATCCTGAATCCAGCCTAAATCCATCTGCTCTTGAAGAGCTGCTTGTATAATGGCACATCCTTGATTTATTTTAGAACAGATATCACATTGATGATAGTTGTGAGATGGTTCATGGGCATACCCGCTCTGCCTACAATGCATTTTCACCAGATTTGCTCCTAGTAGGCGCACATTGTGAATTTGATAACTGTTGTCGGGTTTTTCTTCTATCAAGTTCACCGTAGTCTTTTCATGTTGTGGTAATGGGTTCGTTTGAACATTCGTATTAGTATCTTTGAAAGATAAAATTCCATTTCTGATGAGCTTTTGTACATCAGATTTGAAGCTGAGGCAATTCTCAATGTTATGTCCTGATCCTCCTTGATAGTAAGGGCAAGTTTGATCGTCTTTGAACCAAAAAGGTGGTTGTCTGGTACTGTGAGAAGAGTCCTGGTTTGAACGTGCCCCTTGGCTAGCAGAAGTGGAAATAATTCTGCGTATAACATTGGTATAGGGTCAAACCCTGGGGACCGCATAGTACAATTGTTATTGTTTTACTACTAGAGAGCTTGATGAAGAGGCTATTGCTGGCTTTGAGCCACCTGGGGTTCATATGTCGGAGCTGGCACTGGGTTGATAGCGGGAGTTACCGCTTCTAACTGTCGAGGTTGATACCTTCGTATTTGTTTACCCAGAGAGATATTATTGATATCTTGCTATTTCTTCTTTTGGAAAGCACTCCCGTATCTTTTAGTACTACTGGATGGTTCTGCATCTTTAACCAATCGTCCTTCTCGGACTGCTTCCTCAAGGCGTACCCCCATGTTCACCATTTCGGTGAAGTCACTAGGTGTACTGGCGACCATTCGGTCATAATAAAATGAGCTCAATGTTTTTAGGATGATTTTTGTCATTTCCTTTTCCTCGAGAGAAGGACAGATCTGGGCAGCGACTTCACGCCATCTCTGAGCATACTCCTTGAATGTTTCTTTAGCTTTTTGGGACATTGCTCTGAGCTGGTCCCTATCTGGCGCCATGTCCAAATTGTATTTATACTGTTGAACGAAGGCTGCCCCAAGATCTATGAAAGTACTAATCTTGGTACAGTTTAAACCCATGTACCATTTGAGTGCGGCACCGGTTAAATTGTCTTGGAAATATTGGATAAGTAGCTCTTGGTTTTCTGTCTGGGTAGACATCTTTCGGGCGTACATTACCGAGTGACTTTGAGGGCAAGAGTTGCCTTTAAATTTCTCAAAGTCAGGCACCTTGAATTTGTGTGGCATCTTTACATTAGGGACCAAACAAAGGTCAGTGGCGTCCTTACCAAACAAGTCCTGTCCACGAATGACATGCAGTTCCTTTTGCATTTCCAAGAACTGTTCCTAGAATTCATTCATCCTTTTGTATACTTCTTCGTTTCTGCCAGAAGTGGCCTGCAGAATATGTTCCTTTGGGATAGTGTGTACCACTGGTTGTGGTATAGACATTACGGCGGTAACTCTTGGTGCTTTAGTGACCTGAAGTTATTAACCTTCAGGAGTTTCTATCGTAACCCTTGCATCTTCATTTACCTGAAGTTTGTAACCTTCAGGCCCGGAGGTTCCTGCTATGGCTTTCGGTTCTTCAGTGACCAGAGGTATATATCCGTCAGGTATAAAATTGAAAGGCATGCCCCAGAGAAAACCTTTGGGCATATTGTACTGAGGATGACTGCTAGGTGTCTCAAACGCTGGTGTAGACATAATCTCTGAGATTGCAGTCCTTTGAGGTGGTTGATCTTGAGCTGCTGCCATGGATTCAATCGTGTTGTGGAGTTTCTCCAAACTCTCTTCCAGAGCGTTGATTTCTTCTCTCAGTTCTCTGTTTTCTTCTTCGAGATTGTCTATTTACTTTTACCGATTGGCCCGAGTATTGTACGAATGAGACAATTTGACTCTAGAGTGTGACACATGTGTGAGACTCAATGACAAAGATGTGTTATGTGAGAATGATGAATGATATGCAAAGAATGATTTTTTTTAGTTTTGTTTTCAAAATAAATTTTAGCAATTATGTTGCAAATATCATACAGTGGTGGAAACCTTTTATTGAACTCAAAAGATTGCAGTAATATTACAGGGAAAAGTACAGTTTTTTACAAAGTGCGAGAAGGAAAACTAGGCCTATGGATCCTGAGTTTTCTCTAAGGAAAGCTTAGATGCTGGTTGCTGAATTTTTCTTTTCTTTGATCGGGTCCCTTCAACCGTTGTCGGGTCGATGATCCTTTGCCAAGTGAAAGGAGAGAGTAGACTTCTACGCTCCTCATGACTTTCTATAGCATGTTACTCCAATATCTCAATCAGAGCATCCTTTTCCTTTAAAAGCTCTTGGATTTTTGCGCAATCCACTACTACAAAAAGCGTAAACAACAACTCCATGGTCACCACGCTTATTCCCTACACCGCTGTGACATCTGTAAACCAAGGCGTTATCATAATAATAATTTTTTTTGATTAAAAATTATTCGTATATAACAATGGTTAAGCAACCAACCGTTGTGATAACCTCAAGCTTTCATGGGTTCGAACCTCAGGGCCCCCATATATGTTATTCCTTTAATGTTAAGTGGCGCCTTTTCTTTTTTAATTATTTTTAAATAAAAAACTTTAAAGTTTATGACGATGGTTCAATAGTTCCACCGTTGTTAAGTTGCGCCTTTTCATTTTTATTTATTTTTAAATAAAAAACTTTAAAGTTTATGACTACGGTTGATGTTTACAACCTTTGTGATATATTTTATTTTTTATTTAAAAATTTTTAATTTTTAATACTCTGGCGCTTTTTTATGAAATTTCACCATGAAAGTAAAATATCATTACGGTTGCAAGTATTGGCCGTTGTGGTAGCGTGATAATATTATACACTCCTAGATAGCTTGTCTCTTCAGTATCCTTTTTCCATTGCAAATAGAAACTAGATGAAACAATACACGATTTCAACCCAAACCCTAACGTTCATTACTGTGAAACATTACACGATTTCTTCCAAAACACCATTGTTCCTACTTCACTGTGTATTTTCCATTCCCGCCATCATCGTCAACCAAGTTGACAAGACCATCATGATCAACCAAGTTGTTATCATCTAGAAGGAAAACAACAACAACAACAACGTCGTCACCCCAAACGAAGGAAGACAACACCATCACCAACACCAACTTCATTTACTTAGTCATCACGTTTAGGGTATGTAAAATATTTTTCCCCATGCATCTACAGTAAACTTCATTTGCCATTGTTGTGGTTGTTGTTGTTTTATTTTGTGGTTGATGTTTATGTTCTTCTTGTTTATGTTGTTGTTGTTGTTTTTGAACTTAGATGTCGACCTTGTTGAGTTCTTCATCAGAAACCAGCGAAGAAACTCAAACAAATGAGATGTTTGACAATGATACTCAAACAACTGTAAGTCAAACGAAAAGATCACAAAGAGGCATCACAATGACGCCCAATTCACATCTATCCAGAACGTATCAGGTGAAAAAATTCCTATCCAGTTTGATTCTTTGTACAGAGTAGTGGATTGTCAACACTACTCTACTTTTAAGAGTTATGTTTCGTTCCTTGCACGTACCAAGGTCAGTATATTGATTGATGATTGGAAAAAAGTTGATAATAAGGTCAAAGAAATCATATGGACTGATGTTAAGGTATTACATACTATAATTTTCATATATCGCCAATATCAGTATCTATAATTTCTAATACATACTTATATATTGATTTAAATGTAGTTGAATTTTGAGTTTAACGACGATGACTCAAATTTGAAAAGAAAGTGGAAATCATATGCTGGTACTCGTTGGAGGGGATTTAAGGCACATCTCACAGCTAACTACATTAGGAGGCCTAAGAGCGGTCTTGCTCATCCATGGATTCGATATAGTTTTATATCGAAGAAGCAATGGAAAAGGTTTACAAAGATACGTCGTTCTGAGGAATTCAAGGTTACTATTATTCTCATGTAACCGATAATGTCATGCTAATGAGTTATAGATACTAATCATTTTTTTTAACTAAGTTCATAACAGGTTAAAAGCGAAGTCGGGATACTCAATAAAGCCAAGAACATGTACCCCCATAGATTGTCTCGTGGGGGTTATAGGAATCTTGAGAAAAAAATCATGCTTGAGAGACAATCCGAAACCAGAGATGATCGCATCCCATCTCCACCTTCAAGACATGAAAAATGGAAGAGGGCTCGATTAAGACCAGATGGAGAGTACACCTCTGAGGCTTCCAGAGTAGTTGCCGAAAAAATTATAAGTATGATTTGTGATGCTTATGTTATTTTTTTTTTATTTAAATGTGTTGGTAACTAATATATGTAAGTTTCTCATGTTGTGTAGGATAAGTTGGTTGAGGCAGCATGTGAAGGCACATTTGTTCCGCAAGCACGACATGATATATTAGTAGAAGCTATCAGAACAGATGAGCATGGTGGGCGTGTCCGTGCTATTGGAGAAGGTGTCGGGTTGAGGTCATTCTTTGGGTCTCAAAGAAAAAGAACCGAAAGCCCGGAAATAATTGCTCAAAGAAAAAAGATTGAAAATTTTGAGAAGCAAATAGAAGAACAACGGAGAATGCTAGAAGAGGAGAATGAAAAAAGCGAGAAAGATATGGAAAGGTTCCAAGAGATGTATTCGGTATGTACTTTACTTGAGATGTTAGTGTTTTATCAGAAATGTGAAATTCTGGCATAGCAGACAACAGATGTCCTAACACATGTCAAGACATTGTTCTTTATAAACATTTAAACACAGAGGCATAACAGCAGACTGTTACTGTGAATATCAGAACTGCAACAACACAGATGTTACGACATCTGATCAAACATGTTTATCATGAAAACTAACAAAATAATTAAATCTGTAGAATGATAAAAGACACATCAATTATTAACCCAGTTCGATGCAATTCACCAACATCTGAGGGTTACCAATCCAGGAAGAAGACTCCACTATCTGTAGAATTATTACAAAGCTAAACTCCCCCGTTTACAACGTTATCTCCTAATCTCTACCCAATGAAATCCTTATCAAAGAACACTTTCTTTGATACGAGATACCCCACTCACTTCCCTAAATCACAAACTGTGATATCTACATCATCCCTGCCAATACAGAATTCTGTCAAGCATACTTGACAAACATGTTAACTTGGATTTGCTTAAAAGCTTCATCCAAGAACAATCCACAATCCAATACCTCAAGGCTTATGGATCTGTGCGACACCTATGTCTACCACAGTGCATCCAACGATACAAAGGGAGACTTACAGCCTAGAGAGCCAACGACTCTCAAAACCCTAAACCCTTATTTTACACAATAGAACTAGGTTACAAAAGGCATGCCAAATCCTATGTCTAAGTCTTCTTTTATAGGCTTCAGCAGTCTTGGGCTTCATATCTTTGGTCCTTGATCCATGCGCATTAAATCTTGGCATATTTGTTACTGATCTAAAAACCTGCTAAATCAGTATATCAGTCCAAGATGTCGTGTCTTCAGGTTGGGACATCTTCATCGACATCATTGTTCATGGTCAAATTTATTCATCTTTATCAACAATATGTTTTACCAAAATTCTGTCAAACCATAGGAGCTTTCAAAATGTATGATATATATTGTGCTGGTTTTTGTTTTATGTTTTAATTGAATATTATGATGTAGAGATTAAGTGAAAACTTGGAACAACAGACAAATGAAGATCACCGTAATGTTGATGGTGATGATGATGCTCGAACTCCTAGTAGAAGTGTTATATGTCATGCTTCTACAAAAGGAAGTAATTGTTCAGCCCATCCCCCCATGCGGGTAACCGCAATGATATAATGGGCCCTAATCCCAATGAAATCACAATGTTATACTTGAAAGTTGCGGTGATAAATGAAGCGCAACCTCTCCCGCTAGAACATTGTCCACGTTTGGGTTTATTCTATTATAATCCTGATGGTGTAAGGGATTTTCTTGGTGGGTATAAGTCACTGGACATCGGGATATTACAAGTTTGGTGCACGTAAGTATATATAGTTGAATATACATGTCATTATAGAACATTATCATTTATAGAACATCACCCCTAATTTATTCATTTTCTTTAACCATTTAGGTACATTCACCGTCTTTGTATAGAGTTGAATAAATCGAGTACTTACGGAATCTTGGATCCACTTTTTATTTGTTGGACTTTTAATGAATCAAAAGCTATCCGAGAGTGATAACACGGTTAAGTGAGGGAGGAAAAGAATGTTACTTAGCACCATTCCTCTGCACGTAAGTATTTTTGGAATTGATGTTTATTCTATATTTAGTTTTGTTTTAGCAAATACCATTAACCTATATATATATATATATATATATATATATATATGCTCTTATTTATTCAGTGGTCATTGGCAATTGATCATCATATCATTACGGAAGAATACGGTAACTTTTTTGTGTTCCTTGCATGATCTACTGTACAACAAAATGAAAGATATGATTAATTCATAAGTGTATGCTTAATTCATTTTCTATGACATTGTAATTAGTTTATCATGTAATATGTTTAATTTAAATTCAATGTGTAGTGTTGTGGAGCAAGTGAATATGATGAACAATGTTAGAAGAAAGCCCAGATGGATCTATCCTAAAGTAAGTGGAACGATTATGTTTCTTTCATTTACATTCATTGTGGTTGTATTCATGTGATTTTTGCTTAAATTTATAGACAAGGAAATAACCCGGGAAATTCAAGTGTGGTTACTATGTTCTGAAACACATGCTAAACATTGTCCTTGTCGGCATTGTTGATTCATGGGATAAGGTATACATGTCATAAAATGTTTACATATATTAACAGATAAGTTGACTATTGAATTATTATCATACATGTTATTGCCTCTTTCTTATGTAGATGTTTCTTACAATGTTACAATGTTAGCTGTATTTTATGGTTATAATAGTTACAATACTTACAAATGAACAATGTTAGCTTATCTGTTATGGTTAAAATGGTTACAGGTTAAAAACTGGAATGAATTTGAATTGCTGAGAAATGCATATTTAAAATGGTTACAGGTTCAATAATGGGATGAATTTGAATTGCTGAGAAATGCATATTTAAAACATAGGAAGTTTTGACTGCGGTTATGAAACAAAGTCGTGGTTGTATATTTGTGTTTGCAGAGTATATAACGACGAGTAAAAAATATAACCGTAATAATATCTCGCGCGCTGCACAGAGAAAAAGAAATATCAAGATGGCGCAGTTGGGAATCGAACCTAGGAGCATTATATTTATCACAACGGTTCGTTATAATAATCGTTGTGATAGGGTGCGCTGTTTCTAGGTAATTACAATGGTTAATGGCCCATGATTATAAGTATCCATTTACAATGACACTCTACATAACAACGCCTGCACCTGCGTCATTATATACCTTTCCCAACCATTGTTAATTGGTATTTACGTAGTAGTGTTCCAAACTGATAATCTGGTACTTGTTCTTCCAAGAGTTCTTCTTGCGTTGGACTTTGTTTAGAGCAATCTAGAGTTTTTCCGCATCGGACATGAAATAAAGGACAAATTCCTTTAAGGGAAAAACTTCTTGACGAGGGTAAGGCATCTTCAGTTTGATGGCTCTAGTTTGTACGCAGTAGAGGTAAGGCTCTGCAGAGATGCAATTTGGCCTTCCTTGGGACTCTCTCCCCTTCCTATGAACATGTTGCCAGGCATGCACTATTTCTTTCTTTAGTGCCCTGTCATTTTCTCCTTCCTTGAAGAAAAGACCTTCCAGATGAATGTTGTGTGGTACATTCTTCATCGGGTATCCAAGTAGACGAAGAGCTAAAATTGGATGATAGTTGATCCCTCCTTTAGTACCAATGAGGGGCACATTGAGGAAACTTCCACATTTGTCAATAATTTTTATTCTGTCATAGATCTGATTGTACCAATCTATGTAAGAATTGGTAAGAGACATAATCTTCTGCGACCATCGCAGACCACTCTTGTGACCCCAAAAAGCAGCAGACTTGGGTAAGTGGGAAATAAACCATCCGTAGAGTAATGGTACACAACATGTGATCATCCCTCCACTGTACAAATTCTTAAATGTATAGAATGATAAGCGTTTGTGAGCAAGGTTGGGACTGGGTTCCCAATTAAGAATATCTTGAAAGCATTAACATCGATGAAGTTGTCAATGTTGGGAAAGAGGAATAACCCATATATGAGTAGGACAAAGACATTCTCGAAAGTAGTTACATTTCCTATACTGGCAAAGCATAGGGCTTTCTCCATCAGGAATATAGCTGGTAAACCCTGGATTCCTCCCTTAGTGGTCATGTGAGTCCTGATATATGACTCTTCCAATGAGGTTGCTCTTGCAATGACTTGATCTTTTGGAATTTCTTCCAGTCCAGAAAATGGATCTTGATCAGTGATAGGTAAATCAATAAGGTGAGAGTACTCTTCCAATGTTGGTGTGAGCTGATAATCTGGAAAAGTGAAGTAGTGGTATACTGGATCATAGAACTGAACCAATGTAGACAGAACTCTTTCCACCATGTTGACCTTCAAAAGAGACAACAGTCCTCCGTGCTTAGCTCTGAAAGCCTTGGGATTAGTAGTCATCCTTCCCAATTTCCTTAAGTCTTCCAGTTTTGGAACCTTGAAGGTTTACTTGTGCATTTTTCTTCTACCGAAATCCAAATTACGATCTCTGATATTTGCAACAATTGTTTTAGTTCTTTTAGAAAAAGATTTTTTCTTGTTAAAAAGAGTTTTTTAATGAATGAAATGCATGGATGCATGAATACAGCAAACAAAAACATTTGAAAACATGGGTTTAGGGGTTCATCGTCACGAGCATGGAGTCATGGATCTACCCATCCCCAAGGTATGTACTAAAGGTCAATTTTTTGTACCTGTAGAACGGGTTCTAACAAAGGTTCCCAAAATCATTGACCCCTGTCAAGAATATTAACAGCACACCGACTAACTCATGAGAGCTGTAATATTCCCAAGATGAATCTCCTTTGAGTGTTGTATCGCATATCAACTATTCCTGATAGTCACCGCACTACCTAACAATGATCAGGGGTTTAAATATCAACTAAACCTCAGTTTCATGGGCGCCTAGCGAAAAAGTAATGTTTTCACGACTTGCTCGTTTAACATCAGTAATTCCAAAGGGTACCTCCACTGATTCGGAGGAATTCCAAGTTAGCTTGGTCGGGATATACTCCCTATAAGACTTCCTGAATATGCCACCACTTATCTTAATGTTCTCTCGGATTCACCACATGTGTATTAATCGCATTCCCAGATAACGGTAATTTAAACAAATATATCAAATAATATGACAATATATGATATATAAAAATAAGAAAGCAAGTAAAAAATAGCAGAAAAAATAAATGCAAAACAAGGCCTAAACCTCTTAGGAAATCCTAAAGCTCCCCAACGGAGTCGCCATTTTTCTGTAGCGTCGATTTTTTGGTGACGTGACCACATACCGCTATTTGGTGCTACTTTCTGATTTATGTATTTATCCTATGAAGCTTAAAAGGAAAGGGAAGATATCTTAAACTATCCCTGCACGCAAGTGCTTTCTTTAACAAATGCTAAGAGATCGGGGATCGGGGTTTGGTTATACAAAGGGAAGCTACTAACACCCAGAGTATCTATAGTAATCTATAAGAACCTTTGTTTGCATGTATTTCTACTGTTTGAAATGCTTTCTTGTGTTTATCTGCTATTGATTGGGAAAGTTTCTCCTTTGGGAGGGTTAACCGAATGTTTTTGTTGTTTTCGAGTTTTCTATTGTTTTTGGGAAGGTACCTAGACCTAGAATTTTTTTATTTGTGTGCTCGCTAAGATTTCGCAATCTTATGCCTATGTATTCCCGTAAAGAGATATGGGAAATCAAAGCAATCGTAGTTCCTCATATTTCTATGGGAGGAAAATTGGTGTCTTGTTCAAAGCCTAAGATTGAAGCTAGCAGAGCATTTGTGTCTTGTTTAAAGCCCAATATTAATGCTAAAGGGGTGTTTGTGTCTTGTTCAAAGCCCAAGATTGAAGCTAAAAGGGTGTTTATGTCTTGTTCAAAGCCCAAGATTGAAGCTAAAAGGGTGATTGAGAGAGAGAATTTGTCATCGCTAAAGGGAGAAATCTCACTTATTCATCACACATGTTAAGTAATTGGTTATAAGGGAAATTACTTTAACTGGGATATGGGATCCAGCAATGCCATAATTTCCTTTATAAGAGAGATGTCATGAAGGAAGAATCTTTAACTCAGTGTAGAGCAATGCCACTTTTTCCTTTATGAATTTTTCATGGTAAGAGAGGGACATTGGCTTGGATGTGTAGAATCCAGAGGCTTGCCACTTATATCAGTTAGATGAAAGATAAATTTTAGCCAGGATAAGGGAAGGATTCCAACTTGGATTTTGAATCAACAAGTGTGCCACTTACAACAATTATCTGTAAAAAGGTTTTGATTGTTTGTTTTGATATGTGATGTATATAAGAGGCATCTTCCTACAGAGGGGACTCATGGTCTCATCTGTGGGGAGTGTTATATTTGTCTTGTACAAAGCCCAAGATTGAGGCTGTCTGGGAAAATCATTATATAAAGCCTAAGAGGAGGCTAGCTCTTGTTGAGGATTATTGAAATCCAGGGGAAGGTCTAAATTGTATTAGGGAATGCAAAGGGGAATTAACTCTTGTTGTTGATTTGAACAAAGTTGATTTACCAGATGTTATGAGGCTCTGATTCTTTTGAGGATTTGTTTATGGTAAATTGATCCTGGCAGGGATTTTTAAGGTGAAAGTTAAGCCTTCTTGGGGGTCGGAAGGGTTTAAAGGTGAGTTTGAAAGCCTTAGAATTTTTAACTCTTCGGGTGCTGATGTATTGGTAAAGTGATCAAGATATATCCTATTTTTTTAGGAAGCCTGTGGGTCTTTGTGTTAAGCCCAAGAGGAGACTATGGAGATTAAACTTTCCAATTCTACTTGTATAAAGCCCAAGAGGAGGCTGAGACTATCCAAGTCTCTTAAGAAGAGGTAGACTCTGGTTGGAGAGAGATCTTTGTATGATGCCCAAGAGGAGGCTGTGGGTTCTAGGGATGAAGATCAACCCTTGAATGATTGGATGTTTTGGAGCTTTGACTTTCCTAAGGATTGAACTAGTAGAGATGACTGAATTCTATCCTATGCTTTTAGGAAGCCTTTGGGTCCTTGTACTAAGCCCAAGAAGAGACTATGGAACTTTTAAGAAGCCTGTTGGTCCTTGTACTAAGACCAAGAGGAGGCTATGGGGAATGTAACGCCCCGATTTTGATTATTTCCATTTTGTCGAGTCTTTTATTTAAATTGAGTGGTAAATTATTTTATTTGTGAAATTGGTGTGTTAAAGGTTATTTTTACCATTTTGAGAGTTTTCGGAGAAATTAGAATGGAGGGTATTTTAGACTTTTCTCAATTAATATTAAGTTAGAAAATTTAGTAGAAATAGATTTGTGAGTGAAAATGTATTAATTGAATTGGTGTAGAAAATGAGAGAAAAGAAATAGAAAAGAAAGAAAAAGAGATAAGAAAGGAAAAATAGGAGGAAATAGAAAGAAAAGAGAAAAAGATAGAAAAAGGAGAGAAAGAAAGAGGAAGAGGAGAAAAGAGAAGGAAAATAGGGGAAAAGATAGGAGATCAAGAAATCAACTTCTAGGAATCAATTAAATCCGGGTAAGGGTGTGAAATATCATTATCTTATCAATGTGTATGATTATGTATGATTGTGTTGTTGTTGTTGTTGATTTTTATGAATTTGGTGGAAACCCATTTGTATAGAAAATGATAGAAATCGATTTAATCGTGTTGAAAATGATGTTTTCGTGTCCCTTGTGGTTGTTACATGAATGATACATGTTGTTAGATATCAAATTGGTATTTTTCTGAGTTTAGATGATGAATTTGGGTATGGGTTGGGTGGAAAACGCAGAACAGAATTCTGCAGGAAAATTCTGCATTCTGCCTGGCCATACGCGTAATGGGGAGGGCCATACGCGTATTGACTTGGGCAATACGCGTATGGATGGCGCATTTCAGGGCCAATACGCGTATGAACCTTCCTTTTTTCCTGGCCATCTGGTGATTTGCGTAGTGTACGCGTAAGGGGTTTTGGCCATACGCGTATGACATAGGTCCATACGCGTATGAGCAGGAGAAGTGTTAAAATGAGATTTTTCAAAATGTCGTTTTCGTTTTCGTCCGTAACTTTTGTTCCGATTATCCGATTTTTACATTCTTGGTGTCGTTGGAAAGCTAGTGAGCTGTACTTTCTTATTATGATGATTTGGAAATTGTTAGCCAATTTTATTATGTTGGAAAGTCGGGAATAGTGATATTTAGCGACTTTTACCGTTTTGACTATGTGTTGGAATGTGTTTTGTGATGCTTCGTTGATTGGTTTAGTTGGTGTTTTGATGCAAGATGGAAAAGTAGTGGCTTAAGCTTTAAGACAATTGAGAGTGCATGAAAAGAATTATCCTACACATGACTTGGAGTTAGCGGCCGTGGTGTTTGTTTTGAAAATATGGAGGCATTATCTTTATGGTGCGAGATTTGAAGTTTTTAGTGATCACAAGAGCTTGAAATATTTATTTGATAAAAAAGAATTGAACATGAGACAGAGGAGGTGGTTAGAACTTTTGAAGGATTATGATTTTGGTTTGAATTACCATCCGGGTAAGGCAAACGTGGTGGCCGATGCCTTAAGTCGGAAGTTGTTACATATGTCCGCATTGATGATGAAAGAATGGGAACTTTTGGAGAATTTTAGAGACTTGAGTTTAGTTTGTGAAATGACGCCGAGAAGTGTGAGACTTGGTATGCTACATGTTACAAATGATTTTCTTACAACCGTATGTGAAAAACAAAAGTTGGATTTGAAATTCGTTGATTTAATGTTGAATGAGAATGAGGATTTCAAGGTTGATAATTTTGGAGTTTTGAGATTTCGTGGTCGTATTTGTATTCCCGATGATGCGGAGTTGAAAAAGATGATATTGGAAGAAGGACACCGAAGTAACTTAAGTATTCATCCGGGAGCGAACAAAATGTATCAAGATTTGAAGAAAATCTTTTGGTGGTCCGGATTAAAGAGAGATGTAGCTCGATTTGTGTATGCGTGCTTAACTTGCCAAAAGTCTAAGGTGGAACATCAAAAACCTAGTGGATTGATGCAACCGTTGGACATTCCGAAGTGGAAATGGGATAGTATATCGATGGATTTTGTTACGAGATTGCCGAATACGCAAAGAGGTCATAATGCTATTTGGGTAATTGTTGATAGGCTTACTAAATCTGCTCACTTCATTCCAATTGATATTAGTTATCCTTTGGAGAGGTTAGCCGAGATTTATGTTCTTGTGGTGGTGAAGTTACATGGAGTTCCTAAGAGTATTGTATCGGATAGAGATCCTAGGTTTACATCGAGGTTTTGGGAGAGTTTACAAAAGGCTTTGGGTTCTAAGCTAAGATTGAGTTCGGCTTATCATCCGCAAACGGATGGTCAAACCGAAAGGACAATTCAATCGTTAGAAGACTTATTGTGTGCTTGTGTACTAGAGCAAGGTGGTGCTTGGGATAGTTATTTGGCGTTGATTGAGTTCACCTACAATAACAGTTTTCATTCGAGTATAAGTATGGCACAATTTGAGGCTTTGTATGGTCGGAGATGTCGAACACCTTTGTGTTGGCATGAAACGGGTGAGAGGATGATAGTTGGACCGGAGATGGTACAACAAACGACGGAGAAAGTGAAGTTTATTCGGGAGAAGATGAAAGCTTCTCAAAGTAGACAAAAGAGCTATCATGACAAGAGAAGGAAAGATCTTGAGTTTCAAGAAGGCGACCATGTGTTTTTGAGAGTTACACCGGTTACGGGTGTGGGTCGTGCTTTGAAGTCGAAGAAGTTGACTTCTCGTTTTATTGGTCCGTATCAGATTACTTCACGAGTTGGTGTTGTGGCTTACCGTGTGGCGTTGCCTCTGAACCTTTCAAATTTGCATGACGTATTCCATGTTTCGCAACTTCGGAAGTATGTTCCGGATCCGTCACATGTTATTCCTATGGATGAGGTGGAAGTGAGAGATAACCTTACGGTGGAAGCTTTACTGGTTAGGATTTTGGACCGTGAAGTTAAGAAGCTAAGGGGCAAGGATATTGCGCTTGTGAAAGTAGCGTGGGGAAGCGCTGCGGAAGGCAATATGACTTGGGAGCTAGAGAGTAGGATGCGAGAGTCGTATCCGGAGTTGTTTGAATCAGGTAATATTTTCGAATACGAAAATTTCTAAAGTGGGGGAGAGTTGTAACGCCCCGATTTTGATTATTTCCATTTTGTCGAGTCTTTTATTTAAATTGAGTGGTAAATTATTTTATTTGTGAAATTGGTGTGTTAAAGGTTATTTTTACCATTTTGAGAGTTTTCGGAGAAATTAGAATGGAGGGTATTTTAGACTTTTCTCAATTAATATTAAGTTAGAAAATTTAGTAGAAATAGATTTGTGAGTGAAAATGAATTAATTGAATTGGTGTAGAAAATGAGAGAAAAGAAATAGAAAAGAAAGAAAAAGAGATAAGAAAGGAAAAATAGAAGGAAATAGAAAGAAAAGAGAAATAGAGAGAAAAAGGAGAGAAAGAAAGAGGAAGAGGAGAAAAGAGAAGGAAAATAGGGGAAAAGCTAGGAGATTAAGAAATCAACTTCTAGGAATCAATTAAATCCGGGTAAGGGTGTGAAATATCATTATCTTATCAATGTGTATGATTATGTATGATTGTGTTGTTGTTGTTGTTGATTTTTATGAATTTGGTGGAAACCCATTTGTATAGAAAATGATAGAAATCGATTTAATCGTGTTGAAAATGATGTTTTCGTGTCCCTTGTGGTTGTTACATGAATGATACATGTTGTTAGATATCAAATTGGTATTTTTCTGAGTTTAGATGATGAATTTGGGTATGGGTTGGGTGGAAAACGCAGAACAGAATTCTGCAGGAAAATTCTGCATTCTGCCTGGCCATACGCGTAATGGGGAGGGCCATACGCGTATTGACTTGGGCAATACGCGTATGGATGGCGCATTTCAGGGCCAATACGCGTATGAACCTTCCTTTTTTCCCGGCCATCTGGTGATTTGCGTAGTGTACGCGTAAGGGGTTTTGGCCATACGCGTATGACATAGGTCCATACGCGTATGAGCAGGAGAAGTGTTAAAATGAGATTTTTCAAAATGTCGTTTTCGTTTTCGTCCGTAACTTTTGTTCCGATTATTCGATTTTTATATTCTTGGTGTCGTTGGAAAGCTAGTGAGCTGTACTTTCTTATTATGATGATTTGGAAATTGTTAGCCGATTTTATTATGTCGAAAAGTCGGGAATGGTGATATTTAGCGACTTTTACCGTTTTGACTATGTGTTGGAATGTGAATCATACAATAGTGTGTTGATGTGAATGTATATAGATTGTATGTGATTGTATGAGAAGAATGCATGAATATATATGCATTTCAAGAATGTCTTGAGTCATTTTGCATGTGAAGCATCATGATATGCATTGTTGTTGCGTCCTGTGTGACGGCGGTTCCGGTGGGGAATCAGCTATAACATCGTGTGCCTCAAAAATATGAGGTATGAATAGCCTGAGGACTAAAAGCGATGGTTATAGACGATCGTGAGCCTCTCTTGGTGGAGGTGTGAGCGATCGGGTCGTGACCCTCTCTCGGTGGAGGTGTGAGCGATCCATAAACACCGTGAGCCTCTCTTGGTGGAGGTGTGAGCGGTGGGTGAACATCGTATGCCCGACAGGGAGTTACATTGGTAACGAGCGATGGTTCCAGCAGAGTTCCTGAGTGAACTAGTGATGATTGAGTCGGTACCGCATTGCATTTGCATAGAGTCGTGAGTCGGTCTCTATGATTTGCATTTATCATCTTTATAATGATGCATTAGTGAATAAACATAAATGTGTATGTTTATGTGGAATGATTGAGAATTGTGAAAGTATTCATGATGAATATGCTTAGTTGTGTATATATATACAATATGATGTATATGAATGAATTGTGATGGATTGTGGTGAGAATGTGGAATATGTGTATTTTTATGCTAAGGTATATAATTATATGCATTGTTATTATGATAATATTTCTCACCCTTCTGCTGTTTTATGATGCTCTATGAGGCATTGTAGAGTAGGTATGCTGGAGGTCTTTTTGTGCAGCGTGTCTTCATTCTTTTGGTCGGTTGGCTCTGATATGTAGCATCGGGTAGCTAGGATGTATATGATTCTTTTGTGATACATTTGTACATGTATCTTGTTGCTGAATGTTTATGTAAACATGAATTACGTTGTTGGATTATAATCGATGATGTATATATATATATATATTTGATGTATTTCAATGTTTGGATTTTCCGTTTTCATTCTAAATATTGAGATGTGGGTGTAAGGACAAGTTCCTCTGTTGCAAAGTTACCCCACTGTTGCATATCAATGTTTGAGCAAGTGTTGTATGTTTTAAAATCGTGTTTGATGTGACACGCCTCTTTTATACCATGTTTATAATTATACTCTGGCAAAATTTTAATATGTGCCTAAATGATTATGTGATTATTTGGGGGTATAGAAAGGGGGTGTTACAGGGAACTTTGAAGAAGCCTGCCGGTCCAAGCCTAAGAAAAATTCAAGAAAGGTTTCACCGGGAATAAGTCATTTCATTGTTAAACAGTTCTAAGGTTTGAAGAAATTCAAAAGAGGTTTCACCGAGAATTAATCCTCTCTAGGGAAATGAATTTCTTTTATATGTTTCTAAGTTTTGACAGTCTTAAGAAAAGTTTCACCGGGAATAATGCCTTTCTTATTTCCATATTGAATAAAGCCCAAGAGGAGGCAGACTGTACTGAGGGAAGTTTCCTATGAGGGAACTAGTTAGCGACTAAGTTAGAAGTATCCTCCTATTTGACCTAAGGATGACTTAACTACTGGGGAAACTCTAGACAGATATGCATAAGTATATACAAATAAGTGAATCAACAGGTATATAAACAAGTATGTATTGAATTGAAAAGATGTTAGGTTTCATACTCTGAAAAGAGGCCCAGGTGTATTGTCATTGGTTGTATGATTACAATTATATGACCAGGGTTTTAAAAAATTGAAGAAAGTTTTGAGAAAACTTTGATTTTTGAATCTGAATTAAAATAATTTTTATTTGAATGAAAAGAAAATAAAAAAGGTTTGGGGCTTATAACTCAAAGAGAGGCCCAAGTCGTCTAAGAGCAGTTTCATCGGGAATAATGCTCCTCTTAGTACCAGTTTTAAAAAACAGACAGATGATTTTGAAAACAGAGATATGCGGCTTAGAACTCAAGGAGAGGCCCATGGAGGTTGTTTGTTTAAAACAAAGTTTATGTACAAAAGATTGGGGCTTATACTCAAGGAGAGACCCAGATGTTTTATTTGAAAACAAAGATCGCACTGTGATACCTGTAATACCCTAATTTTTGCCCCTAAGATTCTCTGCTTGTCATGTGCATTCATGCATACAAACAAGATCACACATTGGTTCCCTCTTTTATAGGATTGTACCTTGCAGGGATCTTTGAGTATGTGTGTGTTTGTTAGTTGTTTTATTGCTTAATTTGTTTATGTTGAATAACCTTTAATCAAAATCCAAAAATATTTTGTTTTCTTTCACTAACATTTTCAGGGGAAGAACAGGTTAAAAATACCAAAACAACAACCTCGCAGCTCGAATGAATTTCATCTGTACAACGTCGAAGTTGATCCGTAATCATGTCAAATTTTATCCGATCAAGGATTTCTCAAGTTTTAATTGATTATTATCCAAGGAATTCCAAGGTTCATGTGTTTATTTCCATGCCTTCTTCGACAAGCAAAAGAATCGAGCCAAAGCCGGAGCAATCCAGTCAAACAAAGCAATTTTTGCCATTTTTCACTGACGCAATCGATTGCACTAAAATAACAATCGATTGCACCTCTCACATTTCGTTCCAATTTTTGATTTTTTGTACAGGCGCAATGGATTGCGTCAGCACTACAATCGATTGCACAGAGGCAAAATTGGCCAAATTCAGCAATTTTAAAATTTCGAAGAATTTGGCACCAATTTTATCACATGAGAATATTCTAGATCACCCAAATATAATTCCCCTACCTCATCACAATTAATTCCCACCATACACCTTCACTAATCACCACTCTTTTGTTAATTTCCCTCCAAAATCAAATTCCAAGCCTAATTTTGATCTTCCAAACCAAATTCAAAACCACCAAATTCCCAAGCCTAAACTCTTTAAATAGAGCCTTCATTTCATTCATTCATTCAAACTTTTGAGAGCTAGAAAACCTCTTGCAAATTCTCTCCCCAACCACAAAATTCACCAAAGCTCACATTTCTTCCTTTGAAAATTAACAAGAATTCACATT
The DNA here is from genome assembly GCA_022829125.1 of Lathyrus tuberosus. Classification (NCBI taxonomy): domain Eukaryota; kingdom Viridiplantae; phylum Streptophyta; class Magnoliopsida; order Fabales; family Fabaceae; genus Lathyrus; species Lathyrus tuberosus. The sequence goes on from JALAZF010000037.1 coordinate 2,552,030, forward strand.
GAATCTTGTTCAACTTTGTTCATCAATCGATTGCACCTTTTGTGCAATGGATTGCGCAGTGTAAAATTTGTGCTGATTTGCTGATTTTGAACAGGTGCAATCGATTGCACCTTTTGTGCAATCGATTGCACAGAGGCAGAATTGTGTTTTTTTGGCTTGTTTTGGGGCTGTTTTGGTGTTTTCTTCCCTTTCTTTCTTATTGTGGCCTTGGAGAATATTATTGAGACTAATTTCTCTTTAATTTCAATGAACTTTGGATATGATTAAAGTAGATTAACATTCATTAGTTCAAATCTATCTCTAAATGAATTGTTGAATTCATTTGAGGTGCTTTGAATTAGTGATATGTTTTCACACTTAAACATATCAATTAAAGGTGATTGAACTTGGAGATGAGAGGATCTTAAAAGTGTAATTCAATTTGGCTTTCTCTTCATCTATTTCTTTTTATTTTGATCGATGAAAGTCTTATGGATCTTAGAATTTCTTTGTTGAATTCTTGATCAAGACTAGATCGCTACCTATTTTCTTTTTGTGCGGTATTGCTTTCGGATGACGATTTACATATCATTCATCTAGCATGCATTAGCACAAAGATCACTATTGATCGGCCTCGAGTAGGGTGACTTTTACATAAGTTACTTGGCGATTGCTTAACATAGCGCTACATTTGTCCTTCCCTCTAAATCGGAACTTGATCTTTTGTGGCCCAAACCTTTTAGTTGTGTAAGCCCAAGGATGGTTAATCGTTTGTATTAGATTCAAAATCTTTGAAGCTTGTTGCATAGAGGCTTTGATTCTATCAATCTTCTGACAAGTCTTCATTAACCTTGACCTAAGTACGTTGTTTAATCATTATAGTTCAAGACGCAAAACAAAATAATCAGTGAAGGTTTATGGCACTAGGGCCTTGTGCTACTAATTACTAACTTCTAACCTTACCTTTATGTTTCCTTCTCGCTCCCTAGGGGTGTTCAAAACCGAACCAACCCAATAGAAAACCGCAAACCAAACCAAACCAAACCGAAACCGCAAAAAACCGCATTTGGTTCGGATTTGTTCGGGCCATCTTTTAACAAAACCGCATGGTTCGGTTTGGTTTGCGGTTTGTATTTTGCAAACCGAACTAAACCAAACCAAACCGCATTATGTTATAACCCAAGCTACACTTATCCCACATCTAACCCAAAACTCAAACCCATTATGCTTTAACCTTACAATTACAAAATATTTTCTCTTATTCACGCTTAGCTTTTCAGTTTTAATCTTCTCAAGTCTCTCATAATAGTATTGCGCATTCTTCTCATCTTCTTTTCCATGTACGTCTCACCTCCTCTACACTAATCTCTCATCTCACATATTCTTTCTTTTTCATCTTCTCATTTTTATGTTACTATTTTCTCTTCTAATTATGTTTTTATCACACATTTCTTCTCTAATCTCACATCTCTTATGTTCTTTCTTTTTCATCTTCTCTAATATCCATTCTCCTCTATTTTTTCTGTTTTATTATAATATTTTTTATATTGTTTTATGCTACTATTTTTTTTCACTTTTGTTGAAATTGATTTTTGTATATTGAATGAGAAGTTTTTATCTAAATATGATGAGTTTTGTTGTTATTTGGTAATGTATGAATGACTAAACACAAAGTTATGTTGTTCTCTATATATGTATATATGACTCAATAAAAATATTGTAAAAAACCGAACCAACCGAACCAACCAAAACCGCATTGGTTTGGTTTGGTTTGGTTCGGATTTTTTAAAAAAGCCAACCGAACCAAACCGAACCGCAAGCTTTTTCTCTTGCGGTTTGGATGATTTTTAGTGTAAAAACCGCCCAAACCGCACCGCGAACACCCCTATCGCTCCCTATCTCTCTTTATTTTTTTATGCTTTATGTCATTATATCATATCATGTTTATGGTTATGTCATTTTTCTTTTGTCCACTTGGACCATATTATCTTGTGCTTTTATTTTTTTTCTTTTGTCTATTTGGACTCAAAAACATTAATAAAGGATTAATTGACTAAAAGACTTGTGCTCTTAATGTTGGACTATGGCCACTATCCCTTGCATCAGAGGATTTTCTTGGCTTGATTATGGACTTATGGACTTAGAATTAGGATTCTCTCCCTTGTGCTTTGGATCATTATGGAGTTGGTATTCTAGCCTTCATTTGGCTTGCTTATTGGCTCAAGAGGATGGAATTATTTTCTTATTATGCTTTGAAGAGTGCCTCCATGTGGTTAGATCTTTCTTGCCTTAGCTTTTATTTTTATGCAATAGGATAGTCACTTCTTCTCCACCCCTTCTTAAATTTTCAAAACCTTCTCCCTTTTTCAAAACCTTCTTGTTTTAAAAATCGAAACCACTTTCATAATAAAACCTTGAATTTTGTCAAGTGATTTTTTTTTAAACTTTGTTTTACTTAATAAATGTCAATCAATATTAATCATATTTTGACCATTTCCAAAAGACAAAAAAATACAAAACTCATTCAAATTTTTTGTGCTTTTATGCACCTTTTTCTTTTAAACTTTTCAAAAGGAATTAGACATGAGTCATTTTCTTTGTTGAGATTTAAAGCTTCTAACCATGGTATTTTGTGTAAAGTATGGTCATTTTCCACTTAGATGTTGAAGCGATAGTCTTGTTGATATTAATCCAAGCAAATCCTCCATCTTAATGTGATACAAATGCCTCTTTCCCATACCTTTGGGTAATTAGTTGAGTATTCTCTCTTGAGAATGACGGGTTGTCTTTTTTTCAAGATAAAATGAATCATAACCAATAAATTTTTGCTATTTGTACCACGAACTACGGGGTTTGATCCTACATTGCACGTCATGGGTACATAGGCATGATGCGATAAGTCTCTCCAAACACAAAAATATTAAAAATAAATTCTTTTCTCATCCCCTCACTCTCATTTAAACAAGCAATTTTCAAACCAAAAAGCATGAATACATCAAAGGGCTCCTATAGAGTACTATAGATGTATTGGGTGCGTAAAACCTCCCATTTACATAACCAACCCCCTTACCCATTTCTCTGTCTTTTTTAGCTTTTTCTTTTTTAGACTTCTTTGGATTTATTTGCTCTTTTTTCCTTTTCCTTTGTGGAATAAATAAAAGCGCGGTGACAACTCTGTTTTCCTTGGGTTGAGTTAATCAATAGGTTACACTCATGATTTTTACCGCTATAATACCGACAAACATTGTGGGACTTATACTATAGTATAGGCCAAAAATTATTTACGTACATAGGGGGGTTGGGTCTTACACTCTATTAGAGGCCCAAAATGATTGTTGAAAGAAAGAAAAGTGGGGATTATACTCAAAGAGAAGCCCAGATGAAAAACAGTGGACGCACCGTTATTTTGAAAATTGAACTGGGACTTATACTATAACAGAGGCCCAAAAATTGATTATTTACAAAAGTGGCAAAAGGACATAGGTGGGGTTTGAACCTACGACCTCACCCTCCAACTCACAAAACACGCCCTTGCCAACTGAGCCAGTGTGTGTTGCTGATAAAAATGCCAAACCAACACATAATATATGAAACCTGTGTGGCAAATTCAAATTTCGCGCCAAACTTCATCTTCTTCCTCGAGCCAACTTCTGATTTGCAAAACCTATGCTATCTCTCTCAATACACAGCCATTTGACATAATTTAAACACCAAAGTTGGGTGTTTTTTAACAAGGAATTGAATGGTTCTTTTTAGTTTCATTTATTTTAAGTGTATCACAAGATATCATGTTGTAAACAGATAAACCCTAAAAAATGCAAGAACTATATGAAATCCCATACATGCAAGATAAATGGCAATTGATTGAGGGTTAATGATCTATGAACACCCAGAAACATGTTGGTAACTTGAAAACATATTTATGATGCATGATTCAAAGAGTTCAGTTTTGAGGAAGCTTACCTTGCAAGTGAGAATCGAATTATGCAATGTAGGTGTTACAGATGCAAGATAAAGATCTGGATAGCTTCCTTGACCCCCAAGGATGGTGTTCCAATGATTAGAATGGGTTGAAACCTTCTGGATCACTTGGCTCGACTCAATCTGCATCCTTGAGGAAAATTTGAGCAAAAAGATAGTGACTTGTTGGTTCTGATGTTACAGAAGTGTTTTGAGGTTATGGATCACTTCTATGATGCTTATGTGAAGTGTTTGGATGCTTAGTTTGAGTGGAATTGGACTGGTTTGAGAATTCCAAGTTTTCACTCTTTGAGAACTTTGAATTTTGCAAGAAGAAGGATTTGTGAGAAAACAAGCATTGTAGTTGTTTTGATGTGTTTTGAAACCTCAAAATTGAGCTCTATTTATAGGTGAAAAAGTTTGTCTTGGAGGAATAATGCTGACTTGAAGGATAAGAGCTTAGTTCAATGGTTTTGGATTGGTGTCATTACTTCTCAAGCAAGGTGCAATAGCTCTCTCAAGTGGCATAACTAACTTTTGACCAATTCCACATTCCTCACATGTTTTTATTGTTGTTTATGTGAGCATCTTGACTAAGGAGTGTGGAATCTTTGAATGTGCACTATTGCACATAAATGTCATATGAATTCAAGGCATCCATGACAAAACATTATCATTTTTATGAGATTCTTTCTTGGTTCTTTGGCACTATCTTGCATGTTTGTGATGAGTCATTCTAATCCATGTTGAAATGGTATGATTATGATCATTGCAATTTGTCTCAAAAATCGTGCGGTACAAGAAATGACAAAACTGATTTTGCAAAACAGTTTGTAGCAAGGCATGTTGATCACTTCATATCTCTTTGCTCAAATGGAGTTTGATGATGTTCTTGTACTCTTTGCAAAGCTTGAACATCATAATTCAACTTTGATATTTGCATTTGGTCTTGGATCATTGTGGATCATGGAGAAAAATGACCTCAAAGTTGGCTAAAACACAAACAGATTCTGTCTCAAAATTTCACTAAGTGTCAAAGTGGAAATCCCATGAAACCCTAACTTTATGGCTTTATAACTCAAAAACCATGCATCTTTTGACGATGGACCCGTAGGGTACTTTTGTAGTATGTAATGAGAGCTTTCATTTGAGATTTGGATGGAAGAAAATGGTTGCTTGGATCATAAGTTATGGCTTTGGAAAGTTGGGTAAAAATCATCTTTTTTTCATAACACAGTGAAATTTTAAGTTTCTAAAGATTACCCCTTTTGCAAGAAACCTCACTTTTCTTGATTTTTCTTGATGGATGAAGATCCAAATCATAAGTTAACATTTTTTTTACTTGAAGAAGCCATATTTTTCAAAAAAATCCCAAAAGTCAAACTTGGTTTGGATCATAGTTGACTTTTTATCAGATGAATTTCAAACTTTGTGATCCTTTATGAAATCAAGTTCTTGGGCTAAATTAAACCTAATGTATGGATTCCATAGGTGTTTTAGATTGTCTTGAGTCATGTCTCAAGGTTTGAGATCATGTCTTGGTCAAAAGTCAAAGGTATGGTTGACTTTTTCTCAAAAACCCTAGTTTGTGGTCCAAATGAATTTGAATCTTTATACTGCTTATGAACCAAGTTCTTTGTGTCAATTTAAACTTGTAAGAGGATCAATATAAGATATTTGAGGTCTTCAAAATATTTCTTGTGGTCTTGGCTCATGCCTTGCTCCAAAAGTCAACTTAGGGGTGAATTACGTCAAGAAACCCTAATTCCTGATTTTTGATGAATGCATCCTCTGAGGCTATTTTGAAATCATGATTTGATCCATGAGGTCCCTTTGAGATTCTTGAATCATGTTTTGAAGTATTGGCTCATGCCCAGATGAAAATTTCCCTTTGGAGGCTTTTGTCTACCAAAACCCTAATTTGGTGACACTGGTGATCTTGAGGCTTGATCAACTTGAGATGTTGCATTCCTATGCTTGATTCTTGGTGTAGGAGACCTATTGATCCTTCATGGATGTTTAAAAGGCTTGAAAAGGTGAATATCATGTCAATTCTTGATTGATCCTCTACTTGAGTGCTTTGAGAGGGCTCAAAACCCTAATTCTTGATTGAGGTGAATGCTCAACAATGCTTAAGAGGATTGATGAGGCATGAAGGTACATCCCTATTGTGGTGATAATTTGCACAATGATATGGAACCTTGTGGTCAAAATTTAAGGTGTGACACCCAGATAAATACTTCCAAAAACTTTTGTTGCTTATCGCTTTACCGCACCAACAAAATGGCGTCGTTGCCAGGGATTGGAGTTTTTATTGGATCGCATTGCGATAGTATCTTTGTTTTTGAGTTTTGTAGATATCATATATATTGATATTTTCACTTGTTTACCATATGTGTGAATTTTACATGTTTTGCATACTTATGAATATAGTGTATATATTTGTTTCTCTTCACATTTGCCAAAAGTGTGGTTAGATGTGTAGTTCCAGTTAGAGCTCGAAGAGATGAGAGCAAAGGCGGGAGTAAAAGCATTTGGCTAATCCCAAGCAACGTGCTGGTTTGAAAATAATAGGCATCGAGCTTACGACGTAAAACAAGCATGTTGTATTATTTTTAGTTTCTTTATTGTTTTTATTGTATTTGTATAGGTAGTACGGTGAATTGGTTAAACAAGTTGAAATTGGACCAATTCTTAAAATTCTCAAATCTTCACACTTCAACTTGTTTAATTCAATTTCACCCGATCTTTTAGTATGTTCATAGTAGTTTAATGTGTTACTTTTTGTGTTCGTCCAAGAGCTTGTTTTGAGTAGCTTGAGGAAATTTGAGGTGATTTTTCCAAGTTTGATCGTTTCCACTTGCGAATGCATGGTAATGATGTTGTTTAAAGTTTGGTACATTTCCAAGGTATGTGTTTATCGCTTTCTAGACTATAACATGTACATGAAACTTAGACTTTTTACAAATTCCATGCCATTCATTCTTTTGTACTACTTGTTGTACCCCAAATTTTACCCCTTAGATGTCATAACATCTTGCAGTTGCATTTAGGCTTCAATCTTCAATGCATTGTTAACTAACCCACATCTTGCAAGTTTGTTCCTTTTGTGTTGAAAATTAGGGTTTACACAGAAAGAGGGAAAGGTCTCCTAAGTCAAGCTCTCACATGATTCAAGGCCTCCTAAGGCATTCTCTGGCTCCATACAATCATCACAACGATTCACCAGTTGATTGGAACCAGGATCTCAAAACATTGGATCAAATCAAGTCAACAGGAGACCATTAGACCAAATTGTGGAATTAGGGTTTTAACCTGAATAATCACTGAAGAGTAACCAATTGAACTTACCTACATTCAATAGGTCATGTCCAACAAGAAATCAAGATCATATGGCTTTCATCACTAGTACAAAGAGTCACAAGTTCATCTTGCCCTCAAACTAGGGTTTTGTCAAGACAAGCTAGCCATTGCCTTTGGTTCTGACCAAGACATGTTCCCAAGCTTTGAAACATAGTTCCATATGTTCATAAACATCTTTGAGGCTATCCATTGGTATTATAAGGGATTGAAGAAGCAAGATCATCAGAGATCATTCAAGTGCATTCACAAGTGAAATTAGGGTTTTGACTGAGACTCTAACCTTTGAGTTTTTGATCCAAAATGAAGCATCTAAGTCCTCAATCCATCATGACATGTCTCATTGATGAGTTAAGGCATGAGAGATTAAGTTTTGAAGGGTTTCTTGCAAAGGAAGCAAGGTTTGGTCTTTGTAACTTTTCAAATGTGGAAAGTTCACTTCTTATGCAAAATTGGAAAGGTCATAACTTTCAGACCATACATCCAAATTGAGTGACTCAATGCTCAAATGGAATCTTTTCCATGATCTTCAAAGTGTATTATAGGACCCTCTTTCAAAAAAGGCATGATTTTTAAGTTATGAGACTTGGAAGATAAGTTACCTTTGGGACTTAGTGAAATTTTCAGCATTTTCACCATAATTTCCATCCAAATTTAACTCAATTTTCACCTAGTTCCAAGCTTCAAATCAAAAATCTTTGAACATGAAAGTTGTTCCTTGTTCTTCAAACTTTCCAAGCATGTGTAGAAATAATTTGGATAAGCCAATATCAAGTTATGATGTGTTAAAGTTAGGTGTTTCAAGTGGTGAAATTTCCATAACTTAGAAATTTTTTCTTAGTCTTTTTGGCAGCTCTGGGTGCATGACTTCATGGACGATTTTCTAATGATTCCAAGCCTCATCTCAAGATTTATTCCACTTGAAAATTGTTCTATCAAATGCCTATTTTGCAAAGGATCAAAAATCTCACAATTTGGATGCATGGTTATTAAGTTATGGTACACTAAAGTTGGTATGTTGGCACTTTGTCTTGCACTTAAAAAAATCAGAATGCCACCAAAACCTTCACTTTTTATGATGTTTAGAGGCCAGCCTAACATCATTTGAACCTTTTCCATGATTTTATCAAGTTGCACATTAAAATAATATAGCTTATGCAAGGGGAAGGTAAGTGGATCAAGAGGTGAGAGAAACTTTTCAAAACAAAAGCATGGTTGCTCCTATTTTACTTGAAAGTTGGACTCTACACCAATCCCATCAGTCCACCAAATCAAAACCAAACCCTATTCTGATCATTTATCAGAACTATGGAATACTCTTGGACCAAAACCAGCTCACACGAAAATCCTCCAAGGAGGACAAAGTTGGCAAAATGTGCAATTCTCACCATGCATCCTATACTCAACCCTTTCCTATAAATAGGGGCTCAGTTCTCACACCAAGACACCAACGATACACACACGAAACCATAATTTTGAAAGTTTTTTAACTGAGTGAATTTGCTTGGTAAGAAAGGAGAAGGAAAAGAGTTCTTGGTAGCTGTTGCTAGGCTGGTGAAGAAAAGGAAACTCAGTCCACATTTGAGAGGGTGCAGTGGACTTATTCCACTAGGTAAATACCTCACCATTTTACTAATCATGTTCATATTATTCATACTGTTATCATGATCATCTTATATCTAAAGTGATGTTGAATGTTTATTTTGGATATATTATTGTGTTTATTTTGGCATCCACATTGTACACTGTCAGTTGTGAGTTTGGAGCACTTTGGTGCACATGCTATGATTTAAAGTTTTGAGCTGTTTCTTAAGTGTTTCAGTTCATGATAGGTTAGTCTAACAACATGTAGTTGTTTGCTGGCATAACAAATACTTGCTCTCACTATCCCTTAACATATAACACCATGTTTAAGATGATATTGATCACATAACCAAGTTTATTTGATTTCCACATTGATCATGTTGTTGGAACTATAGATAATGTTGTTGTCTACATGTTGTTTCTTGAAACTGCCAGTGGTGAATGTTGATGTTAAGTTCATGTAGTGTATATATTGGTATTTCTCATGCTAAGGAGTGTAACCACCCTCAGAACATATGCTTTCTGTTGGGGCGGAATTCTTGTTGGGCGTATGTTCGTCCTGGTATTCACAAGTGCATTATTTTCAGGCTTGTTTTCAATCTAGACCTTAAAATATTTAGTAGGTAGTCTACCCTCTGTGTATAAACAATGACATGATATTTCATTTCATGGAGCTGAGAATGGATTGAGAAACAATTGAACAGATGTTAGGTCTTTGGCTTTTTCTTTATCTTACAAGTTTCAATTGGGATAAAAAAGGATTAGTGTTGTTGAAGCATGAAACTTGAGATTGCTTGTAAGGCTGTCTGTTGTGGGTTTAGAGCAATATTTGATGTCAGTCTAAGGGTATTGGTATAATGATGGTGTCTCATCTTCCCTAGATACATTTTGGTCCTAATATGTCTTTTCTTTGCTAATGCTACAATATGACCATGCTTGAAGATTGTTATTATCTTTTAGTTTGAGTTCTGTGTATGAGGTTACTCTATGTTGTTGTGTTGGGATTCAAGCTTGGTTATGGTGAATCAAGTTGAATATTAGATCATCATTCCCTTTCCTATTGTCATAATACCCTTGTTATGAGTGTCACATGGTGAATGGAACTTGTGCACATGGAAGTGTGAAAATAGTGAGCTCAGTTTGGATGTTTCATTGATGTCAGTTTGATGAGGGCACGATGAATGTTCTTTTCATTTTCTGAATACCTCATGTTTTGTTTTATGTTCACTCTGAAAAGTGTCTGCCATGCATTAGTGTGGATTTAATATGAAAAAGTTTTGTTTGGTTTTGATTGGCATAATAGAAACGTGGCTTCAATTCTATACAACATGTTCCAGTTGTGTTTTCACGTTGATCTTGTTCACGATTTAAGTTGTTTAAAGACCATTAATGTTTCCTTGCTTGGGGTAGTATAATTAAGAATTTTGTCTCACCAATTTTGGCTAAGTTTTGTTGGATGTATTAATCACATTGCTGCTGTTCCACTTTCTTGTTTTCACGTTGAAGTTGCATGATTGCATGAATACACCAGGAAGGGTGTTATGTGATTGGTCCGTAAGAAATTTTGTCTTGTTGTGAGAATGTTTTTCAAATGACTTTGGTCTGCTAGCATGTACACACGTTTCCTCTTGAAATCTTCATTTACCTCGCCTGTGAGTTTATATGTTTCTGGGGATGGCTCATACATGGGATGTATGACCACCCCAGTGGCGAGAAGTCTGCGCGTGAAACCAAAGGGGCTGGGGTTCGAATCCCCCTCGCCCCAGTCCCCTTTCGTTTTGATGTTTTCATTTTCCTTTCAGTTTTAAATTTGATTTGGGCCTAGCGAATTGCTACCAGTACCCCCTGTTTCAAGCCCAACTACACATGACAATATAGCTTAGTTCATCTCCAATTTCTTCTTGCACCCCCCCCCCCCCCCCCCCACATTTTTATTTCCACTTATTTCTTCTTATTTTTATTTTTATTTTCATTTGTAATTATTAAAAAATATTTCTCTTTAACCAAAAATTCCCGAAAAAAATCATAAATATCTTTTGATGCTTAATTTAATTTTTTCATAATTTAATTTTAATTTTAATTTTATTTTACATTAAATTAAAAATTCACAAAAAAACACATATAAAACTTTTCTTTAAATTTTGTACTCCACTTGAAAATCACCTTTTCCTTGAGAATCCTTGTGATAATTTTTGACACATGAGAGGTTTATTTTGAGAGAGTTCATTAACCTTGGATGAGTTCACCATACTAGGGTTTTGTGTGACTTTGGTATTAAGTCCTTTGCCTTGAATGTTCGGTCTTTGATTTCAAACTTGAAAATGATATGTATGTGCATCTTGTGTTTATGATTGTTGTGAGTTATTTCATTATCACATGCTATACATGAATGTTGAACCATACTTTTAAGTTTGGTCATTGCTTAATTATTATACATTCTCTTTAAATTCTTGAACTTGTATTGTTCATTTAATCTCAAGTCCAATTGTAATTTTCTTGCTCATAAGAAGTTGCTACCCTCCCCCCTCCTTCCAAAGGAAAGTCTCTCTATTGACCTCAAAGTCATAGATAGCTCATTACCAGCTTTGACCTCGTAGTCATAGCCACTTACCAGCTTTGACCTCATAGTCAAAGCCACTTACCATCTTTGACCTCATAGTCATAGCCACTTCCCTCCTTGACCTCATAGTCATGGCCACCTTTCCCTTGACCTCATAACCATTCAATCTTACAACTTAGAATTAAGTTAGAGTTCTTGGACTCTATGTGAGACTCATCACTTTGAGTATTCACTTCCCCCATTACAACTTAGACTTAGAGAGTTTCTTAAACTCTACATGAGCTCATACTCATTCCCCTTAGAACTTTGGCCATAGTCAATGGTTCCTTTCTCACCTTAGTTAGGTGAACTACGGTTGCTCTGATTCTTTAGTCAGGTACGTAGGCACAAGATGCGACGTCTTGGTGAGCAAACTTAGTGTATATACTCTTAGCAGATTCCCTTAGCAAGCAAACATAACATAACATAAACTAAACAATGGGTTCGTGTAGAATACTACATATACTTAGGGTGCTAATACATTCCCTTAGTATAACCAACCCCCGAACCTAGATCCTCTTATTAGGGTTTTCGTTCTTTACCCTTTCCTTTGGATAAATCAAAGCTCGGTGGTGAATTTCAAAGATTTGTGATGCAAGTTAGTTAATACCTTGTCATCTGATTCTCACCGCAACACTACTTGTTCATGAATTGAATCACTTTAGTTCCTACCCCAAGTGTGAGGAAGCTTTCCATTGTTCATATATGCGCGGAGTGCCAACATTCTTGTTTTAGCTAGATTTTATTATGTTTAATATTTTATTTGTATTGAATATATGAAAGCATGAAAAGGATCAAGGAACTTGTTTCATTTTGAGCAAAACCACTTGGCCAAATAGTCAATTCACCCTGTGAGTGTGTGAGCATTTCTTAAACCCTTTTGAGCCTTTTTGTCAATATCCATGTTGCATTTGAACTTGATGCTTGTCTATGAGTATTTAATTAACATTTTGAGTGGATTTTGATCCTTGTTTTCTTGAACCCTCAACCCTGATTTATAGTTGGAATTTTTACCTTGCTTTAGAAAGTAGGGAGTATTCACACCTTGATGTTTGTTGAATTCAAGTTTGGGAGAGAAATGTTTGCTCATTTATTTGTTGGTTGCTATGAGGATGTGAAAAAGAAAAGAAAAAGAAAGAAAAAAGAGAAAAGCTTTGAAAAAGAAAGAACAAAAAAAAAGTAGCAAATAATTGTGCTAAATAAGTTGTGTTTTGGTGTAGCAATTTGTGGTAAAGAAGTTGATTGGAATTTTGGTGTTTGAGCCTTTGTGAATTGATCACTCCCTTAGGATTAGGCAAGTTTTTGTTTCAATTACCTTTAGAAATTTCCCCTTGTTTGTTAGCCCGATGGTCGCGACTTTACGTATATGGTCGAATTACTGCTGCAAGTATACAACTTATCTCGTAGTTTTAAAAGATTGTCGAGCCCACATGGATTAATAATTAACCTAGAGTGATCGATTATTGCGGTGTAAAGCTAAGGCTAGATTTGGCGGTAAAAGAAATTTGGTTTTTAACGGGATTTGAAAAACAGCAATAAAGACGAGACCGGAGAATGATTTTCGTGCTCCTTGGGACTCCTTAAAATCTGAGTGTTAACAAAGGTCTGGAAATTGGTCTGAAGGATATACCAGTTTAAAGGCTCGACCTCACGCTCTCACGGTCTTAACCAAGCCACGCCTAATGACCCCAAGATTTTGCTCTCGCTCGCTCAGTAGTTAAAAGGTGCGTTTTGAAAACTAACATAAACTAAATGAGGCCCTAAAGCGCTCTTGCAGCATTTAGGCTCAATGTCCGATGCCTACTATCCGGCGATTACCTCAAACTCTCGCTCTATTGGGTACGCCTTAGTGCGGTTCTGACTCTCGTGACGAAATGCTATTAAACAACCTCTCGCTCTCACGACAAGGCTGCCTAAATTCAGTTTAGACACCAAGATCAGAATTTTAAAAACAAAAGTTAAACACCGAAGGTTCTACAGAGTCTCGTCGGAACGACGGTCCTCAATCTACGGACTCAAAGAAATTCTACTCAGACATAATTAAATCTAACACTAATGCATTAACATTTCTGAAGTTTAAAACATACATATTAGTTGGTTTTTGTTTAAGATCAGATTTACACTTTGGTGGTGAAAACAAATTATAGAGCATAAAAGTAAGACTAAATAATGCAGTAAAATAAGCGAATTGTAAATAACCTGAAATGCGAAGTAATTAAACGGAAAATGAAACTTGTATTAATTAGTTGATCCAAGTGTATATCAGCAACAATAGAAACGAAAAGTACTACAAATGTATCAATCTCTCGGTGTGAGCGATCGATACTATGGCAAATGATATAAGTGGTTAGGCTAATGAAATTTCGGTAGCGGTTCCGCAAGGTTCTTGGATCCCCAAATGCAGACCTCTGATGCTCTATATATAGGAAAATATGGCTCCAAGCAGTTGAATTCGAAATTTGAAAACTAAACTTGCAAACTGCCAGAACTGCCTCAGAAAACTGCTCCCGCGAAGCAACGACAGTAGCCGTATGGATAATGGCGGTCGCCATTCATCTGGGCTTTGAATTTCCCTCCTTTTCTGCTATGGCAAGTGCCATTCATTTGAACTGGGGGGAATGGCGAACGCCTTTCATCTGGGTGAGGCAGAATCATGCAATTCTCCACTTTTTCTATTCTTTTAACCTTAATTCTTGATCTTTTCTTCTATGGAGCTGATATGGGACTTGTAAATGGAAAATGAAAGGAAACATAAGAAAATAATACATGAAATGACAATGAATCGATAAAAATACGATAAAACATACACGAATTGAATCGAAATAAATGATACGGAATCGAGTCATCAAACTCCCCCACACTAAGGCCTTTGCTTGTTCTCAAGCAAACTCCCAATGTAATAAAACAGTAAGCACGATGTATCGACTCTTAGGCACGACAAAAACAATCCAAGAACTAGGTTGTTAAGCTACAGTGAAATGGATAGGTACTGAATAGTGAAAACAAGGATACCGTAGTGACACGATTCCATAAAAGCGGATGAATATTCCTTTCCTATGCAATACCAAATCAAATCATGACATTATAACTAGACCTATATCCTTCAACTTATTTCACCTCTTTTTCATTCGAGCGCAATCACATTAAGCTCGTTATCCTTTGTACTTACATGGTAAGCGAACCTGTTAGTGTTTGTGATCTCTTATTCAACAAATTTTTTTCTTTTTCGCATTTATGCTTTCTTTTGCTTACGAATTTCAAGAGTCCGAACCTTTAGGCTAAATGGTCAGGTGAGGACCACCTAACTTAGCGGGAACATGTCTTTCATTTGTTTTTTTTTCTATAAATATGACATAAAACAACTTTTGAGATCACATATTTGCATCGGTTCGTTACTTAGTTCGTACACACGGATGGTGCTGACTGCTAGAATAAACTAATCAAGGGGTTACTTCTAAGAAACTAGGCATAAGGTCAAGGCATAATGTCTATTTAAATCAATACCACATATTTAGGGAATCTAAGGTGTAGGAACGGTGCCGATATTTTCAAAATTTTCCCAAATCCGCCTACCTAGCCTAAATCAAAGAATGAAACAACCTATATTATACGCGTCATGCCTTTGAGTCTAAACAATTTTTTTTTTCAAATTGGGGTCAAATACGGGAGTTATTAGACACAGAAAACCGTAAAGTAAAAACGACTCAAACGTGCATATGACTCGATAATGAAAACAAACTAGACTAGAAAGCAAGAAATAAATAAAAGCAATAAACGGCTCCCTCCCACACTTAAATTAGACATTGTCCTCAATGTCTTAGTCTAAGGTGAAAGAAGGAGCGATAGAACCTGGATACATCAATGATAGCGAGCACGCCCTCCACGAGGGTGTCTATCCTGCCTGATGGCTGGGTTGTCCTGTGGGACATGCTAGACACAATCTGCAATTCGATTTACCTCATTGCGCAGTCCTGCCATCTCTGAGACAACATCTCTCAAATCTGACTCGGCCCTGGCCATGAACTCGTACTGCCTCCTCTCTAACTCATGCATCTACACATCACGCGCGGTATCTCTCTCCCTCTGTTGTCTAAGCTCTGACAGAATTTCATCCAATGATGAACAAATACATGCAAAATCAGAAAAAGGTGTTGTGTGTGCTTGGGTGCTAGCCCAGGAATGTCAGTGGTACGGCTATGAGTACGGGGCTGCTCAAAATACTGCCCCATGACATCACGGTAGTGCCTCTCGTCACTCTCCTCCTCTAAATCATGGGCTCTTAGATCAAATAGCCAATTGGCGCTTAGACGCGCATTAATACGCTCAACATTTGGCAAAGAAAAACCTCGGAACTCACGTGTCCGGACCATAAAGTGATACTTGTTACGATGCAAACTCTTGACAAGCCGCGCATTACGGCAAAAGTCAATGTCAGCATAGAGACAAGGTTTGCTTTCTTGTTTTTCTAAATCGGCATCTAAGTCTAAATAGGTGGCAATGGCAGTAATGATATCGCCTATGCAGATGGAACCGCCGACTCTGTTTGCTACACTAATAAAATGGGCCAGGAGGAACGGTGTAGGATTCACTCGGGTTTGGAAAAGTGCACAGTGAATAAAGAACATATCCTTAGAATTCATGTTCCCTGGGTTTTCTCAGCCGAAAATGGTGGAGGCAAGGGTGCGATGAAAATAACAAATAGCAGGGTTATGGATGGTCGTGGCTTTCAAGCCCTCCATTTGGTGGCTCTTGTGTTGGTTATTTGATTCCAGAATTGGAAGGATCCTTCCTCCCAGTCACTGTCCAAGGGTGCTTGAGCCGCAAGACCCTCACCGGTAGGAAAACCAAAATATTCAGCTATCTGCTCATGAGTTAGCGAATAATCAACGTTAAACATTCTGAAATAAATGGTTCCGGTGGTGCAGTTAAGATCACGGACATATCGGACCGAACTAAGAAACTCATAAGTAAGTCTAACGGAAGAGGGGTTAAAGATGGAGCAGAAACGAGTTATACCTAAGTTCCTGAGCATCCACGAGACGCTATCATAAAGACCCAAGGTGCGAAGAGTTTCGGGCTCTGGATACCTTGTGGCATAGACTGGACTTTTGGATACTCGGTGAAAGTTTGAACGCATGGTGGCTCCAATTTCTCCATCGGGGAACTCAATGCCATTGTAATCTATCTCTCGGTTAGCAGCCATGGTTGTTTCTTAGGAGGATGGTGCTTGTGGAAATTTTCTGAAGTGTGTAGAGAGATGGAAATTGGGTTTGAGAAAGGTGAATGGTAATGTGTGGTTAGGGGTATTTAAATAAGGGTTAAGTGGGTGAATATGGATGGTTAGAAGTTAATGTGGGATGTTGAAGGATTTACTAGGTACTTAGTGGGTCTAGGAACATGCAAGAGTGTCATGAATGGGTATTAAGGTGGCAAAAGCGTGTTTCACGAAGAAAATAGTGTGTTCTGCCTATTCGAAGGAACGGCGAGCGTCGTTGTGCATATGGCGACCGTCATTTGCTCCAGGCACGCCTTTTGGTTTCTTGCTTGGCAGAATGAAAACTTGTTACTATTTTTTTTTTGGTTTTTCTTGTTTTCTTTACAAACCTAAATTTGCTAAACATTAACTGCAACACCCCCTTCTACACCCCCAACATATATAAGCGATAATTAATATTAAAAATTTCATCAGAGTATATTTAAAACATTCACGGTGTAGACCGAGGGGTCACATCAATTTGAAACAAACATACAACAACCTACTCTTATAGATATGCAACAATTCAGGTAGCACATAACAAAGGAACTGAGTTCCTACAACCCATAATTCAATTACAGAATAAAAGCAGAAGATTCGTAAATGAATCTCATATATATATATATATATATATATATATATATATATATATATATATATCACAAAAAGTTTGTCTGTCATATACAACATCATACATGTACAATCCAAAAGATACATGTATACATAATACAAAATAATCACACTCGATCACCCCGACTACCCGGTGCTACATATCAGAGCCAACCGACAAAAGAATGAAGACCTAAGCATCACAAAAATACCTCCAACATCTAATCTGCAATGCCTCATAGAGCATTAAAAACAGCAGAAGGGTGAGAAACACAATCATAATATAATTGCATATAATTATATAATAACACACAATTACACATACATAATATTCTCATCATATTATACGCCATAATTCAATTACAAACAAACACAATGCATTTTCTCACATATCGGCCACAAAAGCATATCAATCATACACAATTCAATTATCACCAACACGTATATTCATAACTCACCTCATCAATTTCATTCACAATTCCACACACCATCAAAACCATTCATGATTCAATGCGAAAGCACAGATACCGACACAATGACTCTATGCAATGCAATGCGGTACCGACATCAACATCTCAACACCAGTTCGCTCAGGAACTATTGGAACCATCGCTTGTTACTTAATGTAACTCCCCGTCAGGCATACGATGGTCCCCGTCGCTCACACCCCACACGGACACACGACGTTTATGGATCGCTCACACCCCACACGGGCACACGACCCTATCTCTCACACCCCACACGGGCACACGATCGTCTATAATCATCGCTCACACCCCACACGGGCACACGACATTATAACGGATTACCTCTGGAATCGATTCGTCGCTCACACCCCACAAGGGCACACGACATCACAAGAATGCATATCATGATGCTTGGCATACAATGACTCATGACATTCAAATGCACACATATATGCAATCATTTCAATCAATAAAAATCATGCTTGCACTTAAGCCCAAAATAATGCATTTATTTGCCATACGGCCACAAACCATCATCACACCATCTAAACACATACCTTCACATTACATAACATCACACCAGTCATACAGTACATATCACATGCACGTTCCACAATAACACTTCAAATGTACACCATTAAAACGATAAAAGTCAATAACAACACATTCCAAATTCCTGACATAATTAAATCGGCCAACGATCTCGAAACCATCAATATAAGAAAGAACATGCCAAAAGCTTTCTAACGCACCAAACTGCGCCTCAAGCCGGCTTACGGATTAAAAGTTATAAAGAAAACAAATTAGGAAAAGCTATCGCATTCGCATTGCGAAGCTCCTAGCGAGTCCTTCGCTACTTCATTCGCAGTGCGAATGTCCCAGCGAACCAAGTCAGAGCTGAAAATAGTCTATAAAATTCCCAACGTTCACAGTGCGAACCATCCAGCGAAGCTTCGCTACACCCTTCGTAGTGCGAATTGCCCACGAATGTTTGCTTTCCCCTTCGCTAGGGGATTCGCGGTGCGAACCTGCGAATACCAGAAATCCCAACAGCGCCGATTAAATCACGTTTGAAAAGTCGGTTGAATCGGTTCTTAGATTTTCCAAATTTTCTCTCTTTCTCCTTTATTTCTTCCTCTTTTTCTTCTCTTCTTTTTCTTTCCTTTCTATTTTTCTCTCTACTCTTTCTATTTATGTTTCTAACTTAGGAAAAATTAAAGTGAAATAACCAAAATACCCCTACACTCAAATATCTCGCAAACGTTCCCAAAACCCGATAAAACATAATCTCGACGAAAAATAATATATTTTCAAATAAAAGTCATAAATAAAATAATATAATAATAAAATAATCAAAACGACTCAATTAAATAAAACGGACTAAAACTGGGGCGTTACAACTCTCCCCCACTTTGAAATTTTCGTCCTCGAAAATATACCTGAGACGAACAACTCTGGATACGACTCCCGCATCCGACTCTCCAACTCCCAAGTCAAATTACCCTCAGCAGCGCCTCCCCACGCTACCTTCACAAGTGCAATATCCTTGCCTCTCAACCGCTTCGACTCTCGATCCAAAATCCTAACTGGTAATACCTCAGCCGTAAGGTTCTCCCTTACCTCCACCTTATCCATCGGAATCACATGCGACGGATCCGGAACATACTTCTGAAGCTGTGAAACATGGAACACATCGTGCAAATTCGAAAGATTCGGCGGCAACGCCACCCTATAAGCCACAGCACCGGCTCTCGCGGATATCTGGTAAGGACCAATAAATCGAGAGGTAAGCTTCTTCGATTTCAATGCACGACCAACACCCGTTACCGGCGTAACTCTCAAAAATACATGATCGCCCTCTTGAAACAACAGGTCTTTCCTCCTTCGATCATGATAACTCTTTTGCCTACTCTGAGAAGCTTTCATTTTCTCACGAATAAGCTTCACCTTTTCCGTAGTCTGTTGCACCAACTCCGGTCCAACCACCGCACTCTCACCAGATTCGTTCCAACACAACGGTGTTCGACATCTTCGTCCATACAACGCTTCAAACGGTGCCATTCCAATACTCGCATGGAAACTGTTATTATACGTGAATTCAATCAATACAAGATAACTATCCCACGTACCACCTTGTTCAAGAACACAAGCCCGCAACAAATCTTCCAACGATTGAATCGTTCTCTCGGTCTGACCATCCGTTTGAGGATGATAAGCAGAACTCAGCCTCAATTTAGAACCCAAAGCCTTTTGTAAACTTTCCCAAAATCTCGAGGTAAACCTTGGATCTCGATCAAAAACAATACTTAACGGAACACCATGCAACTTCACAATCACACTGATGTAAATCTCAGCCAACATCTCTAAAGAAAAACTGATGTCAATCGGAATGAAATGAGCCGATTTAGTCAGCCTATCTACAACCACCCAAATAGCATTATGCCTTCGATGAGTATTCGGCAACCCTGTCACAAAATCCATAGAAATGTTGTCCCATTTCCACTCAGGAATATCCAACGGTTGCAACAAACCACTCGGCCTCAGATGTTCTACCTTTGATTTCTGACAAGTCAAACATGCATAAACAAACTGAGCCACATCTCTTTTCAAACCCGACCACCAGAAAATCTTCTTCAAATCTTGGAACATCTTATTCGCTCCCAGATGTATACTCAGATTACTTCGGTGTCCTTCCTCCAAAATCATCCTTTTCAACTCCGAATCGTCCGGAATACAAATTCTACCCCGGAACCTCAAAACACCATTAACATCCACTTTAAAATCCTCATTCACACTTTTCTCTCCAACCGTCATCAAATACACAAATTTCACGTCCATCTTTTGTTTCTCACTAACTGTCAACAAAAAATCATTCATAACCTTCAACATTCCAAGTCTTACACTGTCCGACGTCACTTCGCATACCAAACTCAAATCTCTAAACAATTCCAAAAGTTCCCACTCTTTAACCATTAAAGCGGACATATGCAACGATTTCCGGCTCAACGCATCGGCTACCACATTAGCTTTACCAGGATGGTAATTCAAGCCAAAGTCGTAGTCCTTCAAAAACTCCAACCATCTACGTTGCCTCATATTCAACTCTTTCTGA
This sequence comes from Lathyrus tuberosus, assembly GCA_022829125.1. Taxonomy (NCBI): domain Eukaryota; kingdom Viridiplantae; phylum Streptophyta; class Magnoliopsida; order Fabales; family Fabaceae; genus Lathyrus; species Lathyrus tuberosus. The sequence continues at coordinate 2,572,954 of JALAZF010000037.1, forward strand.
TCAAACAAATATTTCAAACTTTTATGATCACTAAAGACTTCGAATCTTGCACCGTATAGATAATGCCTCCAAATCTTCAATACAAACACCACAGCCGCTAACTCAAGATCATGAGTAGGATAATTTTTCTCATGCACTCTCAACTGCCTCGAAGCATAAGCCACCACCTTACCTTCTTGCATTAGCACCCCACCTAGACCAATCAAAGACGCATCACAATAGACCACAAATGGTTCATTAGGATCCGGTAAAATCAAAATCAAAGCTGTCGTCAATCTTCTCTTCAGCTCACTAAAACTTTCCTCACACCGAATATCCCAATTGAACGCTTGAAATTTACAAGTCAATTGGGTCAAAGGAAGTGCTAGCTTAGAAAAACCTTCAATAAACCTTCGATAATATCTGGCTAATCCCAAAAAGCTTCGAATTTCAGTAACGGATCTCGGAGCCTCCCATTGTAGAACTGCCTCTACTTTAGATGGATCCACAGCAATACCATTACCTGAAATTACGTGTCCAAGAAAACTCACTTCCGACAACCAGAATTCACACTTGGATAACTTAGCAAAAAGTTTCCTTTCCTTCAAAACCTGCAAAAAAATTCGCAAATGCTCCGCGTGCTCCTCCCGAGACTTAGAATAAATCAAAATGTCATCAATAAACACAACAACAAAATGATCCAAATGCTCGTGGAAAATACGATTCATGTACTCCATAAACACACCTGGCGCATTAGAAACCTCGAACGGCAACACAAAATATTCATAATGATCGTATCGTGTCCTAAAAGCTGTCTTTTGAATATCTTCTTCTTTCACCCTTATCTGATGATACCCTGATCTCAAATCAATCTTACTAAACACACACGCACCAACCAACTGATCCATCAGATCATCAATTCTCGGAAGAGGATACTTATTCTTAATCGTCACCTTATTCAACTGGCGATAATCAATACACAATCGCATACTTCCATCTTTCTTTTTCACCAACAAAACTGGAGCACCCCAAGGCGACACACTTGGCCTTACAAACCTCTTCTCCAACAATTCCTTCAACTGCTTCTTTAACTCAACCAACTCAGAAGCCGACATTCGATATGGTGCCATCAATACAGGTCTAGTACCAGGAACTAGATCTATAGAAAACTCCACCTCTCTCTCTGGCGGCACATCTGAAATATCCTCAGGAAACACTTCCGGAAAATCACACACAACAGGAAACGCATCAAGTGAAACTTGACTATCCACAGTCAACGATGCAAACAACCCAAACAACTGAGCTTCATCTGCCAAAAGTTTCTTCAACTCTTTGGTAGATAAGAAACTCGAGTCTTCGTCTTCCTCAAGAGAAGGAAACCTTAATAGCTTATGATAACAATCAATATGAACCCGGTTGAATTGCAACCAATTCATTCCCAAAACCACATCTAAACCCTCCAACGGCAAACACACCAAATCCATCTCAAAGTCTTTACCATAAATGGTCAAAGGACAACTTAAACAAACCAAAGAAGTAGTTATTGACCCCATTGCTGGAGTATCAATAACCATCTCACCACCCATCAAAGACAACACAAGATTCAAATACTTCGCGCACTCAGAAAAAAATAAACGAATGAGTCGCTCCAGTATCAATAATAGCAACTAAAGGCGTACTATTAATAAAATAAGTACCTCGGATCAGACGGTCTGCACTTGAAGTTTGAGTTCCCGCCAAGGCAAAAACTTTCCCACCACCTGGAGCTTGCTTCGGTTTCGGACACTTTGTACTAATATGACTAGGTTCACCACAGTTGAAATACTTCACCATATTCTGCCTCTTACAATCAGCCGTTACATGCCCTAAACCTCCACAATTGGTACACTTCCTCATATCTTTCCTAAATTCTAACTGACGATGTCCCAATTCACCACATCTATAACATCTCAAAGAATTAGACATACCTCCTCCACTCGGCCTTCGATCAAAAGTACCCCTTTGTTTACCCTTATCAGCTGGTGTTACATAAGGGCCACCACGGAACTGTTGCTTCCATTTCCTCTCGCTCACACTCTTATAGTGAGTAGAACGAGCTTTACTATCCTCCTCATAAATCCTACAACAATCCACCAAGTCTGAAAACCTTCGAATCCTTTGGTAACCGATTGCCTGCTTTATCTCAGGACGCAATCCGTTCTCATACTTCACACACTTAGAAAATTCCGCAGTCGCTTCAGCATAATGGGGATAAAACTGCACCAGCTCCACAAACTTAGCAGTATAATCAACAACAGACATACTACCTTGTTTCAATTCCAAGAACTCGATTTCCTTCTTTCCTCTTACATCTTCAGGAAAATACTTCCTCAGAAACTCAATGCTAAACACAGCCCAAGTAATCTCCTCCTCTGCAGCTTCCAACACATGACGAGTACTAACCCACCAATCATCAGCTTCTTCCAGTAACATGTGAGTACCCAGTCTCACCTTCTGATCCTCATCACAATCCATCACTCATAAAATTCTTTCAATCTCTTTCAGCCAAATCTGTGCACCATCAGGATCATATCTTCCCTTGAAGATAGGCAGTTTGTTCTTCCTGAACTCATCATTTCCAACAGCATTAGGTGCACCCTGCACAGCCCGAGCCATAACTTGCATCGCAGCAGCTAAGGCAGCGTCATTCCTACCAGCCATATTCTGTTCATTTCCAATAACAGCAAATATAGTTAAACAAACAGCTCACCGAACCACAACGACCAACAAGGACATACGCAAACTGGCACGGACTGGTTCTGATACCACTTAATGCAACACCCCCTTCTACACCCCCAACATATATAAGCGATAATTAATATTAAAAATTTCATCAGAGTATATTTAAAACATTCACGGCATAGACCGATGGGTCACATCAATTTGAAACAAACACACAACAACCCGCTCTTATAGATATGCAACAATTCAGGTAGCACATAACAAAGGAACTGAGTTCCTACAACCCACAATTCAATTACAGAATAAAAGCGAAAGATCCATAACTGAATCTCATATATATATATATATATATATATCACAAAAAGTTTGTCTGTCATATACAACATCATACATGTACAACCAAAAGATACATGTATACATAATACAAAATAATCACACTCGATCACCCCGACTACCCGATGCTACATATCAGAGCCGACTGACAAAAGAATGAAGACCTAAGCTTCACAAAAATACCACCAGCATCTAATCTGCAATGCCTCATAGAGCATTAAAAACAGCAGAAGGGTGAGAAACACAATCATAATATAATTGCATATAATTATATAATAACACACAATTACACATACATAATATTTTAACCACATTATACGCCATAATTCAATTACAAACAAACATAATGCATTTTCTCACATATCGGCCACAAAAGCATATCAATCATACACAATTCAATTATCACCAACACGTATATTCATAAATCACCTCATCAATTTCATTCACAATTCCACACACCATCAAAACCATTCATGATTCAATGCGAAAGCACAGAGACCGACACAACGACTCTATGCAATGCAATACGGTACAGACATCAACATCTCAACACCAGTTCACTCAGGAACTATTGGAACCTTCGCTCGTTACGTAATGTAACTCCCCGTCGGGCATACGATGTTCCCCGTCGCTCACACCCCACACGGGTACACGACGTTTATGGATCGCTCACACCCCACACGGGCACACGACCCGATCGCTCACACCCCACACGGGCACACGATCGTCTATAATCATCGCTCACACCCCACACGGGCACACGACATTTTAACGGATTCCCTCTGGAATCGATTCGTCGCTCACACCCCACACGGGCACACGACATCACAAGAATGCATATCATGATGCTTGGCATACAATGACTCATGACATTCAAATGCACACATATATGCAATCATTTCAATCAATAAAAATCATGCTTGCACTTAAGCCCAAAACAATGCATTTATTTGCCATACGGCCACAAACCATCATCACACCATCTAAACACATACCTTCACATTACATAACATCACACTAGTCATACATTACATATCACACGCACGTTGCACAATAACACTTCAAATGTACACCATTAAAACGATAAAAGTCAATAACGACACATTCCAAATTCCCGACATAATTAAATCGGCCAACAATCTCGAAACCATAAATATAAGAAATAACATGCCAAAAACTTTCTAACGCACCAAACCGCGCCTCAAGCCGGCTTACGGATTAAAAGTTATAAAGAAAACAAATTGGGAAAAGCTATCGCATTCGCATTGCGAAGCTCCTAGCGAGTCCTTCGCTACTTCATTCGCAGTGCGAATGTCCCAGCGAACCAAGTCAGAACTGAAAATAGTCTATAAAATTGCCAACGTTCGCAGTGCGAACCATCCAGCGAACCTTCGCTACACCCTTCGCAGTGCGAATTGCCCGCGAATGTTCGCTTTCCCCCTTCGCTAGGGGATTCGCAGTGCAAACCTGCGAATACCAGAAATCCCAGCAGCGCCGATTAAATCGCGTTTGAAAAGTCGGTTGAATCGGTTCTTAGATTTTCCAAATTTTCTCTCTTTCTCCTTTCTTTCTTCCTCTTTTTCTTCTCTTCTTTTTCTTTCCTTTCTATTTTTCTTTCTACTCTTTCTATTTATGTTTCTAACTTAGGAAAAAATAAAGTGAAATGACCAAAATACCCGTACACTCAAATATCTCGCAAACGTTCCCTAAACCCGATAAAACATAATCTCGACGAAAAATAATATATTTTTAAATAAAAGTCAGAAATAAAATAATATAATAATAAAATAATCAAAACGACTCAATTAAATAAAACGGACTAAAACTGGGGCGTTACATTAACAACTAGTTAAGTAAGGATTTAAAACACTAAAATAAAAACTTAAAGAGAAAGAAACTTGCATTAAACATAACTGAAGTGCATTACATTTACACGTCGGCATCCCGATGGTACACAGTGGAATGGAAATTAACAGTACAAACGATACAAGAAAGGGAAACACTATACATGTAAGCAAACTATCCTAAGAAAAATAGGGAAATAGGTGCGGCTATGGATCATCCATGATGTTGTCTAAGGGAGAAGACAATTTGAAACATATGGTCCAACTCCTCATGTACGACATCCATAAGTCCAATGAAATCGACTCAGAGAGAGGAAATCTCATCTTGGAAAGAATCCACTTTAGACTAGAGAGCATTAATAGCAGCAACTACATTCAAAGGTGGTGTATCAGGATCGACTTCGGAACCTTAACTGGCCTCGGCATACATAATGGTATCTCGGTTTTGGTAAGCCTAAGGAGAGTCGGGTGGAGTCAGAAACTCATTGACGACCTCCAAATCATAGAGCCAATTGTCCTTATTGTGCACACTGGTCTTTTCATGGTTGGGTAAGGTGAAAGTATGGACTACAACATTATCGATAAGTAACTCGAATTCAACCGGGCCAAGATTAGCAATAATGCCTCTATTGAAACAAAAACTAATGTCCATCGGGCGAAAACTACCGAATGCAAAGGAACGGTTCAGATGGTACCTTATCCCAATTGCATCAGCAATCATAGTCACCAGCCCACCTATTAAGATCGGTTCAAAGGAATCACGGGCAATACGAATGAAATTAGCAAGTAAATATGGGGCTACATTGACAGGTCTTTCCTGGGATGTACAAAGCATGATATATAGCTCATCCCTCGACACATATGTAATGTTCTCTTCTTTTCCAAAGAAGGTGTGAGCGAGAACCTTATGGAAATATGTCCATCCAGGACTGTGGATGCTTTCAGAAAATAAGGCATCAGGTTCCGCATTACCGTTTCTGGTTATGGTACCCCAGAAATGTTGAAGATCATAGCTAGTGAAGGCATCAGCAGGGGTCTTGGTCACAGCATCGGATTCATTAGGAAAACCCAATAATTCAGCGAATTCATGGTGGGTGAATCTGTACTTGTTTCCAAATAACCTGAAGGTAGCCAATCCGCGGAAAAATCCGAAACCACGGGTGGCATCATAATAGAGGGAGCTTAAGAACTCCAAGGTCAGGCTACGGTAAGTGCTAAATCTCTTCTCTAAGGCAAAGTGAGACCAGCCTATCTGGCTCAGAAGGAAAACAACATTGTCTCGGATGCTAAAGGTTTGCATAGCCGAGTCGTCAGGATAGATGGACAGACCAAAGTCTCTTTGAGACAAAGCCTCAAATCGACGCCTCTGGACATCGTTCCTGAAAACAACGGCACAGTTTTTAAAAGTCTGCATGGTTGCTGGTCAAAGTTTTCCTAGAGAAGGGTCTCCTGAAAATTGAAAAACATTACAATATTAGGGGAATAATACTATTAGCTACGCGTTAGTAAGATAAAAATAGTGATAATAATCATAATACTGATAATGATAGCAACAATTATGAGATGCAACAAACAATTATGTATATTGTATAGATTTCATACTAAACATGCATGGAGTGTCCTAAAACTAACAAAGTAAAATAAAAACTAAAGATCGTAGTTTAGCTCCCACAGAGCGCTTTGTTTAATGTCGGAAGCTCGACATTAGAATCGAAAAGGGCATCATTTGTTGGGAAGAGCGGGAAGCTCTTCCAACTTGTAATTAGTGATGAATTCCTTGTTTTCTACTAAGTGGTAGTGCTTGAGTCTCTGGCCGTTCACAAAGAACGTCTCATTCGACTTTCCTCTAATTTCAACTGCTCCACTTGGTAAGACTTTTGTAACTTCGAAAGGACCAGACCATATAGAACGTAATTTTATGGGAAAAAGTTTAAGCCTAGAGTTAAAGAGGAGAACTATATCTCCTTCGTTAAACTCCTTCTTTGTTATCCTTTTATCATGCCACTTCTTGGTTCTTTCTTTATATATTCAGGCATTTTCATAGGCATCTAGTCTTAGTTCTTCTACTTCATGGATATCCAGAATCCTTTTCTCGCCGGCTGCCTTATGATTCATATTCAGGGTCTTAATGGCCCAATAAGCTTTATGCTCAAGTTCCACAGGCAGATGGCGACTTTCCATAAACTAGTTTGTACGGCGTGGTTCCTATGGGGGTCTTGTAGGCTGTTCTGTAAGCCCACAGAGCTTCATGAAGCTTATTAGACCAATCCTTCCTAGAGGTTGCAACGGTTTTTCTAAAATCTGCTTGATCTCCCTATTCGACACCTCTACTTGTCCACTAGTTTGAGGGTGATAGGGTGTTGCTACTCGGTGTCGTACTCCATATTTAAGCAATAGCTTCCCGAAAACATTCGAAATGAAATGGGAACCGCCATCACTAATGACAATTCTTGGTACACCGAATCTGGGAAAGATTATGTTCTTGAAAAGTTTTACCACCACTCGTGCATCATTTGTAGGTGAAGTTATCGCTTCAATCCATTTTGATACGTAATCAAATGCGACGAGTATGTATTTGTTTCCAAAAGAAGATGGAAAGGGTCCCATGAAATCAATGCCCCATACATCAAAGACTTCGACTTCCAAAATTCCTTTTTGCGGCATCTCATCGCGTCTAGAAACGTTTCCAGTGCGTTGGCACCGGTCATAGTTCATAATGACAATGTAAAGGTCCTTCCAAAGGTTCGGCCAAAAGAGGCCAGATTGTAATATCTTTAAGCATGTTTTTGATGTACTGCATGTCCTCCATATGGTGCAGCATTGCATTGGGATATGACATCCTCTATTTTCGATTCAGGGACACATCGACGAAATATTCCATCGGCGCCTCTCTTGAATAATAAGGGTTCATCCCAGTAATATTGTTTAAGGTCATGGAAAAATTTCTTCTTCTGTTGGTATGTTAGATCTGGTGGACGCACCTTGGCTACTAGGTAGTTGATAAAGTCAACATACCATGGCAATGTGGTTTTAGTATAGATTGCTTCTACTACTTCATTTGTCTCTGCATCGTTAAATAACAAGGAACATTCTACAGTTTTGTTTTCCCTTTCCAACTGGGCTACTAGTCTGTCGTAAGAAAAATCATCGTTTATAGGCACTCCTTCGGTACCTAGAGAGATGATCTGCTACCACGTTTTCTGTACCTTTCTTAACCTTTATCTCTAAATCGAATTCTTGCAAAAGCAAGATCCATCTCAAGAGTCTTGGTTTGGCATCCTTCTTAGTCAACAGGTACCTAATAGCGGCATGATCGGTATAGATAATAATGTTTGCTCCTACCAGATAGGAACAAAATTTATCTAAGGCAAACACAACAACTAGGAGTTCTTTTTCTGTGGTCGCATAGTTCATATGTGCGTTGTCCAAGGTTCTACTTGCGTAGTAAATAGCATAAAGCCTTTTATCCTTTCTTTGTCCTAAGACAACGCCTACAGCATAGTCGCTAGTGTCACACATTATTTCAAATGGTAAACTCCAATCGGGTGGTTGCATAATTGGTGCGGTAATAAGAGCATTCTTCAGATGTTCAAATGCTTTTAGGCATTCTTCATCGAATATAAATTCACCTTCTTCCATCAGCAGTCCAATCAAAGGTTTTGTAATCTTAGAGAAGTCTTTAGTGAATCGTCAATAAAAACCGGCATGTCCTAAAAAGCTTCGTACTTCTCTAACTAGTTTTGGTGGTCGAAGGTTTTCTATGATTTCTATCTTTGCTTTGTCTACTTCAATACCTCTATCGAATACTACATGTCCAAGAACTATACCTTGTCGCACCAAGAAATGGCACTTCTCCTAATTTAACACAAGGTTCACTTTGACGCATCGTTCAAGTATCATCTCAAGGTTTGACAGACAGTGTTCGAAACTTCCCCCACACACAGAGAAATCGTCCATAAAGACTTCCATTATGTCGTCTATGAAATCAGCAAAGATCGACATCATGCATCTCTGAAATGTTGCGGGAGCATTGCACAGTCTAAATGGCATTCGAAGATAGGCAAATGTGCCATAGGGGCAGGTAAATGTTGTCTTCTCTTGGTCATTAGGATGAATAGGTATTTGGAAAATCCCGAGTATCCGTCTAAGTAACAAAAATATGAATGTTTGGCTAGCCGTTCAAGCATTTGGTCTATGAAGGGTAAAGGAAAATGATATTTTCTAGTATCCTTATTCAGCTTTCTATTGTCTATGCACATCCTTCATCCAGTTTGAGTTCGTTTGGCTACGGACTCGCCTTTTTCGTTAGTTACAACTGTAGCACCACCCTTCTTTGGTACGACATGCACTGGGCTGACCCATTTGCTATCAGATATCGGATATATGATTCCTGCTTCCAACAGTTTTTGCACTTCTCTCTTTACTACATCGCTTAGGACAGGGTTCAATCGTCTTTGATGTTCTCTGGATGTCTTACAGTCTTCCTCCATCATGATGCGATGCATACATATAGAGGGACTTATCCCTTTTAGATCGGAGATGTTATATCCAAGAGCTGTGGGATATTTCCTCAAGACTTCAACCAATTTCTTGGTTTCTATTTGTCCTAATTCAGCATTAACTATTACGGGTTTTTCAAGTTCAGTGACTAGGAATTCTTACCTTAGATCTTTGGGTAATGTTTTGAGTTCTACAGATGGTTTCTTTGGGCAAGGCATTGGATCGGGTATGAGTGCTAGGCATTCTCTTAGACTGTCATCTTCATACGGCTCACGCCAGTTATCGTTTTTTAATATTGGAGGGGCTAAAATCTTTAGTACTTCCGTGTATCTTGTCGGTTCCTTCTCCAGTTCTCTGACGCATTCGTCGATAACGTCTAGAAAATAGCATGAATCGTCTAAAGCAGGGGCCCTTAGAAATTGGGCTAAGATAAATTCGACTTTTTCTTCCCATACTTCGAAGTTTAACTTTCCCTTCTTCACATCTATTATAGCTCCCACTGTTGCTAAGAATGGTCTACCTAAGATAATTGTTATATTAGAGTCTTCCTTAATGTCCATTATCACGAAATCAGTCGGAATATAAAACTGACCTATGCGAACTGGCACGTTTTCTAGCATACCTACTGGATATTTCACAGAACGGTCTTCTAGTTGTAAGTTTCTTACATGTGGATAGGGGCATTAGGCTAACACTGGCTCCTAAGTCGCATAACGCTTTGTCTATGACAGTCTTTCCGATTACACAAGGTATGGAAAAGCTACCTGGATCTTTTAGTTTAGGAGGCATGTTATTTTGAAGTATGGCACTACACTCGACAGTGAGCATAACGGTTTCGTTATGTTCTAACTTTTTCTTGTTTGATAGGATCTCTTTGAGGAATTTGGCATATGAGGGCATTTGCGTAATAGCTTCTGTGAAAGGTACCGTTATATTCAGTTGCCTTAGAAGCACTACAAATTTCTTAAACTGTCCTTCATTTTTGGATTTAGCTAGTCTTTGGGGATAAGGCACAGATGGTTTATATGGTGGCGGAGGCACATAGGGTGTTTCTTTCTCTGCGGCCTTTCCGCTTTCATCTTCCTTCTCCATGTTAAGCTCCTTTGTTTTCTCAGTTCTCTTTGGTAAATTTTGGTGCATGGCTGAATTTTGGAATCTCGGGTCAACGGGTCCATCGTACTCTGTTCCGCTTCGCAAAGTAATAGCGTTAGCATGACATTTTGGGTTTGGTTGTGGTTGGCCAGGAAATGCTCCAGCGGGGGCTGCGTTAGTTGATTGTTGTTAGGCTACCTGAGAAATTTGAGTTTCCAACATTTTGTTATGAGTAGCCATAGCATCAAGCTTGCTTGAAAATTGTTTCATTAATTCACTCGTGTGAGCATTTTGATTCGCGAAATCCCTGTTTTGCTGAGCTTGAGCATTCATAAAGTTTTCCATCATGATTTTCAGATTTGATTTTTTTGGTAGAGGTGGAGCGCGTTGCGCTTCCTTCTGAAATCCAGGTGGAATAGCAGGTGATGGGTTAGGTGAATTTAAAGAATTGTTATTCTTATATGAAAAATTCGGGTGATTTCTCCAGCCAAGATTGTAAGTGTTTGAATATGGGTTCCCTTGAGCGTAGTTCACTTGGTCGGTAGGAGTACTAGCCAACACTTGACATTCAGCGTTTGTATGCCCAGGGTTTCCGTATATTTCACAATTTGGTGTCACCGTAGCTACGGTAGCTGCTGGTGATGCTACTGCTAAACTCTCGATCTTTTGAGCAAGCGCGTCCACTTTAGCATTGACTCGGTCTATACCGTTGACTTCGTGCATTCCTCCTTTCGGAGTTGGTTTCTCTATACCAGCGTGTTCACCTCCCCATTGGAAATGGTTTTGAGCCATAGTCTCTATGAGTTCATAAGCTTCTGCATACGGTTTATCCATTAGCGCAGCGCCTGCGACAGCACACAAATTCATTTTGGTATTGTACAGCAGTCTGCCGTAAAAGGTATGTATTATCATCCATTCTTCAAGTCCATGGTGTGGGCATAACCTCAACATGTCCTTGTATCTCTCCCAAGCATCGAATAAAGATCCGTTATCCATTTGCTTAAATCCGTTAATTTGGGCTCTCAGCATAGTTGTCTTGCTTGGTGGGAAATATCTGGCTAAGAAGACTTTCTTCAACTCGTCCCATGTCGTCACTGAGTGGGATGGTAGAGACTGGAGCCAAGCTCTCGCTCTATCTCTCAATGAGAACGGAAAAAGTCTTAGTCTAATTGCTTCTTGACTAACTCCATTGGCTTTTACGGTGTCTGCATATTGCACGAATATTGATAAATGAAGGTTCGGGTCATCCGTAGCATTACCTGAGAATTGGTTTTGTTGAACTGCGGATATTAGCGAAGGTTTCAGCTCGAAATCATTACGGTTAATAGCTGGGCAGCAATGCTGTTATGTAGTTCATCTTGTGATGGAATAGTGTAATACTTTAGAGGACGTTCTCTCGGTGCATCGGCCATGTTTTGTTCTGGTTCTGATTCGATTTCCGAATCTGAGTAGGGAATAAGAGGATCTGGGATGTTATATCTAAGAAGGAATTCGTTAATTCGGCGTCTTAGAAGTATGTAATGTTCGATTTCGTTGATTGGTCGCTCCAACTCTTCCCTTGTGAGTGAGTGTTTGGCATACAATTTACGAATCGAAAAGGAAAAATAAAAAGTTGCCTTAGTCTATACTGTGCAACGAAAATATCACAATATTGACTAAATTAATCCCCGACAACGGCGCCAAAAACTTGGTCGCGACTTTCCGTATATGGTCAGATTACTTCTGTAAGTATACATCTTATCGTGTAGTTTTAAAAGATTGTCGAACCCACAGGGATTAATAATCAACCTAGAGCGATCAATTATTGCGGTGTAAAGCTAAGGCTAGATTTGGTGGTAAAAGAAATTTGGTTTTTAACGGGATTTGAAAAACAACAATAAAGACGAGACCGGAGAATGATTTCCGTGCTCCTTGGGACTCCGTAAAATCCGAGTGTTAACAAAGGTCTAGAAATTGGCCTGAAGGATATACCAGTTTAAAGGCTCGACCTCACGCTCTCGTGGTTTTAACCAAGCCACGCCTAATGACCCCAAGATTTTTCTCTCGCACGCTCGGTAGTTAAAAGGTGCGTTTTGAAAACTAACATAAACTAAATGAGGCCCTAAAGCGCTCTCGCTGCATTTAGGCTCAATGTCCGATGCCTACTATCTGGCGATTACCTCAAACTCTCGCTCTATTGGACACGCCTTGGTGCGTTTCTCACTCTCGTGACGAAATGTTATTAAACAACCTCTTGCTCTCACGACAAGGCTGCCTAAATTCAGTTTAAACACCAAGACCAGAATTTTAAAAACAAAAGTTAAACAGCGAAGGTTCTACAGAGTCCCGTCGGAACGACGATCCTCAATCTACGGACTCAAAGCAATTCTAATCAGACATAATTAAATCTAACACTAATGCATTAACATTTTTGAAGTTTAAAACATACTTATTGGTTGGTTTTTGTTTAAGATCAGATTTACACTTCGATGGTGAAAACAAATTATAAAGCAAAAAAGTAAGACTAAATAATGCAGTAAAATAAGCAAATTGTAAATAACCTGAAATGTGAATTAATTAAATGGAAAATGAAACTTGTATTAATTAGTTGATCCAAGTGTACATCAACAACAATAGAAACGAAAAGTACAACAGATGTATCAATCTCTCGGTGTGAGCGATCGATACTATGGCAAATGATATAAGTGGTTAGGCTAATGAAATTTTGGCAGCGCTTCCGCAAGGTTCTTGGATCCCCAAATGCAGACCTCTGATGCTATATATATAGGAAAATTTGGCTCCAAGCAGTTGAATTCGAAATTTGAAAACTAAACTTGCAAACTGCCAGAACTGCCTCAGAAAACTGCTCCCGCAAAGCAACTGCGGTCGCCTTAGGGCTAATGGTGGTCGCCATTCATCTGGGCTTTGAATTTCCCTCCTTTTCTGCTATGGCGAGCGCCATTCAGTTGAACTAGGGGGAATGGCGAACGCCTTTCATCTGGGTGAGGCAGAATCATGCAATTCTCCACTTTTTCTATTCTTTTAAACTCAATTCTTGATCTTTTCTTCTATGGAGCTGATATGGGACCTGTAAATGGAAAATGAAAGGAAACATAAGCAAATAATACATGAAATGACAATGACTCGATAAAAATAAGATAAAACATGCACGAATTGAATCGAAATAAACGATACAGAATCGAGTCATCTCCCGACCACATTACAACCTTGAAAAGCCCTTGTGATTCTTGCCTTTGTATGTTCAATTTGAATTTTTTGATGAATGCATAATTTAGTCTTTTGTTTTCAAGATTGTTGTGTGAGTGTCAAATTCCTCATTTTGTGTGTTTTTCATTCACTGATGAATTTTTGCTAGGTGTGATTCATGATTAAGCTCGTGTTATTTTGGAATGTTTGGCATGATTTTTGTACGTAGCGTTTGTTTCGTGGTTATGTTGTCATTGTAGTTTAGTGATAAGTATGTTGCCTTGTATGTACCATTTTCGTTTAAATAATTGCATTTGTTTTTTGTTTGTTAAAACTTGTTGTTGCGTAGTTGCTTGGATGTCGCTTTTGTTTCTTTGAGTTGATTAATTCTTGTTTAGGGACAAATAAGTTCAAGTTGGGGAGAGTTTGATAAGTGTTGAATTGGAGTGATATTGAGTGTGAATAATTGCCACTTATTGGCTTAATTCAACCAATAAACCTCAACTTTAGTATATATTTGGTATAGTTTACATTATAGTGTATATATTGCGTTATCGTGTAAATATCATTAAGTTTAATTGTCTTTAATCTAATTTTTGTAGGTATTAAAGCATTGATATTTATTCATTGTTAGATAGAGCATTCAATAAGCTTTCTGACGCTTCTAACTGGGCCTCAAACAGAGTTACGGTTCAAAAGTTATGAATAAAACAAGTGCTAGATTTTGCTGTACTATCAGTGCTCGCCCCAGGCTCGCCGTGCGAAGCAGGGGCGAGCCAGAAGAGTAAAATCCACTGTAGAGGCAGTAGCAAATTCCGCCTTGGTTCGCCGGGTAAGCCGTGCTTTCGCGGGGCGAATGGGTCTGGGCAGAAACACATTTAAAGGGGTAAAAAACACATTTTTTAGGTTATCGGTTGGGTATTTTTGACCCCAACTTCATCACAAACATATTTTTGATGAGAGAAGCTAGAAAACAACATTGGAGCTTGCATATAGATGATCTGGAATCAGATTTCTCATCAATCGGTGCTGACAACCCGTGAGATGTTTAGTTTTTCTCTATTTCTTCTCCATGTATTTTTCTATTTGTTGGGTTATGTTTGTATATTTACTCTAAACGTATGTATATTTGTTGATTATGGTGTTGTATAATATATATGCTTTACAAATAAATCTTGTGCTTTCCTTGATCTTTTTGCATTTATGTTTGGATTTGTGTTGCTGTAGAGATAGACAATACAACTCTTGATTAAGGATGAAAATCTATTAGCTTCTAGATTCTAGAGATAGATTTAGAGCTAATAATCACGTGGATATCAAAGCTTAATGCTTCCGTGTTATTTGAGTCGGTTGAGAGATTGTCGATGAGAGAAATACGGTTGTTCTCTTAGCTCAGTGTGTAGCACGGTTTTCGTGACCGCACACATCCGCCTGCGGATGGGATTGGGTGCTACTTTCTGATTTCTTATTTATCCTATGAAGCTGGAAAGGAAAGGGAAGTTATCTCAAACTAACCTTGCACGCAAATGTTTTCTTTAACAAATGCTAAGATATTGGGGAGTTCGGGGTCAAGTTATACAATTGGGAGTTGTCAACCACCTATCCTATACATGGTTATCCATGAGTTGTTAGCAATTTTCCTTACTGCTTTCTACTTACTGGTTTTTGTCTGTCATGAGTTGGAAAAGTTTCTCCTTTGGGAAGGTTAAGAGATGTTGAAAAGATATTTTTGTTGTTTTCGGGTTTTTTGATGTTTTTGGTAAGGTACTGGACCTAAGGTTTTTTTGATTAGTGTGCTCGGTAAGATTTCGCAATCTTATGCCTACGTATTCCCGTTAAAGAAAACCGGGAAATCAGAGCAATCGTAGTTCCTTCTATTCTAGGGGAGGAAAAAAGATATTTGGGTATCTTGTTCAAAGCCCAAGATATGAAGCTAAAGGTGATTTGTATCTTGTTCAAAGCCCAAGATATGAAGCTAAATGGTTGAGTATTTTGTGTCTTGTTCAAAGCCCAAGATTGAAGCTAAAAGGGTGTTTGTGGGAATTGATTGAAAAGAGTGAAGAGATTAAAGATTGAGATATGAAGATCCGGGAAAAACATCGTATGAAAATAGAAGGAATATCCGGGAAAGCGTCGGATGAAAATAAAAGGAATATCCGGTAAAGCATCGGATGAAAAATAAAAGGAAAGGGTTTTTCCTGTGTTTAAGGAGGTAAAAAGGGTTCTTTGAAATCCAAAAGCAGATGAGACTATCCGAGTCTACTGGGGTGAAAAGGTTTATCTTTGTATGATGCCCAAGAGGAGGCTGGTGTATTAAGGGATGAGAATCAACCCTAAATTAGTTTGAGGTTTTGACTCTAGAAAGACTGCTCTAGCAAAGGATGACTAGGTTCTGTTCCTATACCTTTAAGAGGTCGTCGGGTCCATGTACTAAGCCCAAGAGAAGGCATGAGAACTTCTAAGAAGCCGAAGGGTCCTTGTACAACGCCCAAGAGGAGGCAGGGTGCTTTTAAGAAGCCTGTGGGTCCCCAAACCCCGAGAAGTTCAAGACATGCTATTCACCGAGAATAGATCAAGCCAGGAAAGTTCGAGAATTTGGAAGAAACTCAAGAGATGCCATTCACAGAGAAAAGATCATCTCTGGGGAGTAGAGTTTCTTTGACAATTTCTAAGGGGGACAGTCAGAGAAAAGGTTCACCGAGAATACTGCCTTTCTCTTTGTTACATATTGTTTAACCCCAAGATGAGGGAAGACTGTATCTGGAATCCTATGGGGATCTAGTTTTGTTTGTATTTAAGAGTGACCAACGGGGCTTTACCTAGTTCTAGACCTAATTGCCGGGAAAAACTCTAAATAACTATACTAGTATATATACAATTGATATATGACAAGTATTTTAAAAGGTTATGAAAGAAGACTAACCATGCGCAGCTTCCCACAATACAGTTATATATATGAAAGCAGTAAATGGAAGCGGATAAACACTTACCCGTTGTAGAGCTTCCATGTTGTTTGGTTAGTTGTTTAATAAAGAAATGAAAGAAAGTTTTGATAACAAATATGTATTTGAATTTAAATCGCAAGGAAAGTTATTTTGAAAAGAAACGATATGAATATCCGGGAAAACGTCGGATTGAAAGAGATAAAAATAAAAAGGTTGCAAATACGAATATCCGGGAAAACGTCGGATGTAAAGAGACGATGGAAAAAAGAAAAGGTTGCTCGCTAAGACTTTACAGTCTTATGCCTACGTATTCTCAACGGGATCTTGAGAAATCAGAGCAGTCGTAGTTCACCCTTATAGGGCACGAACTACAGAAAATAAAGTTTAAATCGCACGACAGCGAGAGGGGAAATTTAACCTAAAGTTATCATGCTTGGTTGAATATTCTAATGTCTGTCTCTAATCGAAAATTAAGTTTGAACTAAGAGATCCTAAGGGAACATGCATACGTGGCAAAACATCACAGAATAAATGAATACACAGCAAAGCATTGTGGAATAAATGAATACTTGGTAAAGCATCGTGACAGATAAAATATACACGGAAAAACATCCTGGTAACTAACAGATATAATATACACGGAAAAACATCCGGAGATTAAAAGCATATACACGGAAAAACATCGTGTGTGAAACTGAATACATGGAAAAACATCATGTGATAAAATATACACGGCAAAACATCGTGATATCATGGCAATTGAAAATATACACGGAAAAGCATCGTGTGAATAAAACATGGATAATGAATTCAAAAACTTACCTATTGGAGCAAGGTCCAATGCCTCTTCTCAAGCTTCCAGAAGCGAGATAATGATCCTCAAAGTATCATATATGCACTCCTGCGTCTGGTAAAAGACAAAGCAGAGAAAACCAGAGATCATAGAGAAATTCCCTAGGTCTTATCAACTGGTTATAATCGAATTTGAACATTTAATTAATTATTTACAAAAGTTTTACTTGAAAATAATCCTAAGAATAAATTACCAAATAATTGAATAAAACAATTTAAAGAATTAAATGATTTATTAAAAATTAATTAAATCAAATTTAATAACTTAGAAATTATTAATATATTTTAGAATATTTAATCAAGATTAACTAAACTAAAAAAATAAAGTTGTATTAAAAAGAAAAAATGGGCCACAAGAAGAATTATCAATTAATTTAAATATTAATATTTAATAAGATTAATTAATAATTTAACTAATCAAAATTAAATAAAAATATTTAAATTAATTAATAATTAAACAATATTTTTACATTTCTAAATAAAACTAGAAATAAGAAAATAAAAATAATAATAATAATGAAAGAGAGAAATATATGTGGGAGAGAATTGAGAAAACAATGTGAGAAATTGTTTTGGTGTGATTTTGAAAGTGAATTTGATGTGGTATTTATAGGAAAAAATTTGTTTGGAAAACAAGATAACGAGCTTAAAAATTACGCTAACTTAGTTTTTAAGCTAGCTTAATTTTTAAGCTAACTTAAATATCTATATAATAGAATAATATAAAAACAAAATTGTATTAAAACAAAAGTTTTTTTAGAACAAAATATATAAAAAACAAAAATTCATAAAAAAACAAAATATATATATAAAAACAAAATATATGAATTTTAAAAATAATATAAATATATATATATATATATATATATATATATATTTGATTTATATATATAAAATATATATATACATATAAAAAATATGAAAAATATATAAAAAATAAAAAGACAAAAAAAAAACAAATATATATATATATATATATATATATATATATATATATATACGGAAATTTATATATATATATATATTTTTTTTTTTTTATTATTTTTATTTTCATTTTTATTTTATATATGTAAAATTATAATAAAAAATGAGAAATTGATTAAATCGTGCGAAAGATAGATGAATAATGAACATTTGTAAATTTAATTGAAAAACACGTCCGTTCATTGATTTTTCGCATAATTAACCAAAAAAGACAGAAATTTCAACGTATTTATTCTGACTGAAAATTCAAACAATATGCATGACAGAAAAAGATGATATGATATGCAGATGACATGAAGTGAAAACACAATCGGGTTTCGACAATTGGTGGTCAAATTTTGGGGTATGACAGATGCCCCTATTTAATCTTCTTAGACCTGAAGGTATGAATTGCAAAGAGTTTTAGACATTCGAGGTATAAGAGGATTAAATATCAGAGTACCTAGAATTTTGACCGTGAATACAGATGAAATGATATGTGATGAATGGAAGAATCTTGAACACTGTGGGGAATGATGTCACAGGAGACAGACCAACAGAATTTTCTTGGGATATAAGATATTGTGGAAATTTTCCGATGCGACAAAAGTATTCAGCAATATTTAGAAAGAGAGGGATAAACCCTGGAACAAAGATACATACATCCGGAAAAACATCAGATGCGAAAGAAGTGTCATACTTTAGAAAATACATCAGAAACATCTAGGAAAACATTAGATGTATTAAAAATAACTTTGAGGGTAAATCCAAAACATTTAGAAAAGCGTTAAATGTACGGGAAATTTTTTTAGAAGACTGGCAGAATGACGGACATATCTAGAAAAGCATCAGATAAGCACATCAGAGCAAAAGTTACATCTGGAAAAACATCAGATGAGAAAAAGTCATATCCGGGAGAGCATCAGATAGACATTAAAGGAGTTTCTGGAAGAGCATCAGAATAAAAGAGACATATCCGGAAGAACGTCGGATGAAGACAAAGAAAGTTCTGGAAAAACATTAGAACGGGTTTTGGAAAAACTTCAAAACCAAAAGATACATCCGGAAGAACATCGGGTAAACACAGAGAAATGTTCTGGAAAAGCATCAGAACAGACAGACATATCCGGAAGTACATCAGATAGAAACAGAGAAAAGTTTTGAAAAAGCATCAGAACAGATAGACATATCCGAAAGAACATCAGATAGAAATAAAGAAAGTTCTGGAAAAACATTAGAACTAGTTTTGGAAAAACTTCAAAACCAAAAGATACATCCGGAAGAACATCGGGTAGACACAGAGAAACGTTCTAGAAAAGCATCCGAACAGGTAGACATATCTGGAAGGACATCGGATAGAAACAAAGTTATATCTGGAAGAACATCAGATAAGACATAAAAGTGTAGGCACCCGATAAGTTGGACTTTGTAGAAAGGTAAGATGTTGATAATACCACGACCACTGATGAATGCAAATGAGGATTAAAACAATCTTGAATGCATAGTATATAAAAATTTTATGATGTATGATTAAATGTATGTAATGGAAATGAAAATGCTGACAATAAGTTTAGACTCTTTGAGGAGTGGAAATCAACAAGTTTATACTCTTTTGGGGAGTGACAGACACGACTGATTCCTCAACACAGAGATCACTGCCATCGCTTAGGGGCTGAAAATTTTGTTTGTTAAACACCTCTTTGTCATACTGATAAACTGTATCAAATTTATAATCCTTAGAGGAAGGCTGGATAGCTTGCTTGGGGATTTTTCCAAATAAATTGCCCCAGACTTACGAACTATTGTAGATGTATTGATTATTGCCTCAGTTTGAATGATAATGATTGTATACTGTATACTAGGAAGGCTTGCCCCAGTAATGAGTCTTGAAAGTTTTTCTGAATAAACCAATTCTGAGAAGGACTTGCACTGAAAAAATCTTGAACTGATTCTTAACAGGCTCTGAAAAGAACTTGCCCCTAATAGGATCACTGACCAAGTTTCTAAACTGTTTTGAAAATTCCTTGAGAGGAAAGCTAGTTTGCAATAAAAAATGTTTATTTAAACATGGCAAATTTAATGCAAAGTCCATGCAAAAATTTTGAAAACAAAATCATTGTTTTTGAAAAAATACAGTAATATGGATTACTGGTTAAAAAACCCGGTGGTTTAAAACATTTTGAATGAACAGTAAAACAGAGGTATAATACCAAAACAAATGATTTGCAAAAAAATGATTTTGGAGTCAATTTACGCAACCTTGCTGTAGTATGCTCTCAAAATAACCTTACTTCAATTAGGCCTTTTGAGGGTTATAACGTGGTCTGGTTCACGGTTTATGAAAGAAAGATAAAGGCTCAAAGTTTATTTGGTGCTCACCCCCTTCGTGATGTTCTCCAATCCTATGCTCAGTTAAACTTAAATTGTGCATTCAGGTTCAAAAGGGTTTCAGAATTGTACAGATGATAGTGATGACGATGGTCCAGAAGTCTTGAGACGGTGGCTACTGTTTCTTTACAACATTTAGTTGTTTTTCGTCTTTGTGGATTTTTTGAAGATCGAGGATTTAAGGACCTCTTCTCTGTATTATCCCTAACTTTTGCCTGACCTATTTTTTTGAAATTTATAGTCAGCGGGATGCCCTAGTTTTGCCTAAGTTTTTGACTTAGCGGGCTTTTTTATTTTTGATTTCTTCCTAGAAAGAAAGTGACTGCAAGATTTGATGATTACGATGGACCATCACTGGTTTTTGATTTGAAAGACGTTTTTCAACATCTGCTGGTTGTATGTAAACTTTTGAACTTGAATGCACAACCCAAATTAAACTGAGAACTACCCTGCCCCGGGTTAAAATTGCGGGTTTTTTATAAAGAAAGAAACTCCTACTTCAAGGCTCAAAAGGGTTAATGAGGGATTATCTTCCTTATATCTCCAGTGTTTGGGAATTGAAAAAAAATGCCTTACATTGTCAGCAAAGTTTTTCATTCGAAAGCGTACCGACAATAATTATGGGTATTACGTTTTCATCATCCTCCCACAAATATTTGCATAGTCAAAAATTTGAAAAAGAGGTGTATTTTTTTGAAAGTTTGTGTTTTTATGAAAGAGAAAACATAAAGATGCGAATGAACAGATGATTTGAATCAAAATACTATACATGCTCATTTCATTAAAATTGACATTTAAAGATAAACAAGCCGAAAGCAACTATGATACAAACAAGGAAAATGCAAAATAGACAGAAACAAGGTCAGTGACTAATCAAACACAAGGATGAGCTGTCCTGTCTTTGGGAAGTAACTGAGTTGAAGTTGATTGAAGTTTCAGTTCTTGTGTTCAGGCAGAGGATTGCGCTGGACAATAGGACTAGTGTCATGAAAGCTGAGGAGGTTGTCCCTGATCAGATCCCACACTCTAGCCTTTCGTGCATAACATCTTTCTAAATCGTGACCCGTAGCTCCTTCATGGAATACACAATGAAGGTCAGATCTAAATCCAGGTGGACGTGGATTTGGAGGAAGAGGTGCTGCCTTAGTAGTAATCGCTCCTTTCTGAACCAAAATAGGGTACAGATCAGTGTACGTAATAGGAATAGGATCAAAGTGAGTCCTATTGTAGTTCTGGTTTTGTCCAACTGTCGGAAGTTGAGGAGCTTGAGCTGGTCGAGCAGCCAGCAGAGGAGTAATAGCAGCAATATGAGCTTGATTAGGCTGCTGAGGTCTGTAATGAGGTTTCCTATCCTCAACCAAGATAGAATTAGTCTGATCTTCCCTCTTCTTTTGAAAGTTCCCATAGGGTTTCTTTACAGCGTTAGAAGATTCAGTGGTTTTAAGGACCTTTCCATTCTTGATACCTTCTTCAAGTCTTTGGCCAATGATGACCAAGTCTGTAAAGTTTGATGAAACACTGCCAATCATCTTTCTCGTTCTGAGTCGTGTTCTGGAGTTGACGACGGTCTGGAGTCATGTCCAGGTTGTACTTGTACTGATTCATAAAAGCATTGATAAGATCCTGCAAGCAATGAATGTTGCTTCGTTCAAGGCTCATGTACCACTTGAGTGAAGCTCCACTTAAGCTATCTTGAAAGCAGTGGATGAGTAACTTCTGGTTTTTGATGTGGGCAGCCATCTTACGAAAGTACATAACCAAATGAGCCTTTGGGCAGGAGTCGCCTTTGTACTTTATAAACTCAGGGGTCTTAAATTTGGCTGGCATGACGAGGTTAGACACAAGACACATGTTGTCTGCATCAACGTTGAAGAAGTTATTTCCTTCTATAGCTCTGAGTCTTTTCTCCAAAGTTTGGTATTGTTCATTGGCATCTTCAGGCTCAATGTCCACATTGTCCTCACTTTGAGCACTAGCATTGTAATCAAAGTTAGGATTCTCAAAGGGAATTCTGGCAGTCCGCACCAGAGGTCTGGGTTTTGAGACAATAGGGATTTGAAACTCTGGTCTTGGAGCTTGACCGACCAAAGTGGTAGTGACCTGTTGTGGAATGAACAGGCTGATGCTCAATAGCAGCACTCTTGATTTCTTGGATGACAGTCCTCTGAGGTGGCTCTCCTCTGGCAATTAGGACCTGAAGCATTTCCGTTAAATTAGTCATGCTTGACTTCAGATCGTCTATTTCCATCCTAATCTCTGCATTGTGCACTTCTTGTTCTGACATTTTGCGCCTGGCGTTAGCTCTAGTCTCGTATCGGTGATGAGGAATCAGTTTGATGACTTACAGATGACTGAAAGAAAGAAGGTTGGAATGAAT
Source organism: Lathyrus tuberosus (assembly GCA_022829125.1). Taxonomy (NCBI): domain Eukaryota; kingdom Viridiplantae; phylum Streptophyta; class Magnoliopsida; order Fabales; family Fabaceae; genus Lathyrus; species Lathyrus tuberosus. The sequence continues at coordinate 2,596,134 of JALAZF010000037.1, forward strand.
TGACGATGACCAGGACATATGTATGAAATATGCAAGGGATTCAAATGCAATGCATGGATGCAGCACACAAAAACATAGAAAAAATATGGGGTTAAAGGTTCGGTGTCATGAAGTCAAGGCTCTACCCACCCCCCAAAGGTTTATACTGGTGATTTTTTGTACCTGTCCTCAAAATCATCAGCTCCTCCCAGGATAACAACAGCAAGCGGATCGCCAGCGAGCTGCAGTATCTTAGAGTAAATGCTATTCACCGAGAATAGATCATCAGCCTCAAATGAGGGTAGTATCGCGTGACAACTATTTCCGATAGCTTCCGCACTACAAAATGGTTTTAGTCTACTAAATCAGTTTCACCGACGACCACAATCGAACGATACTGCTTTCAACAACCGAAGTCGTATAGGCATTGAATCCGCAAAGGGTGCCTCCACTGATCCGATGGTCGAGATCTCTTATTTGGGAGTCACTCCCTGTAAGATTACTCGTTTAGCCATCACCTATCTTAGGTGTATACTCAATCTTTCCACATGCGGCATCACACGCATTCCCATTAGCAGAAAAATAAACACGGATATCAAGTAGGAAAAATAGTAAATATATATATATATATATATATATATATATATATATATATATATATATATATATAGTATGATCACTAACAACCTAGACCTCTTAGGAATTCTAATCCAAAAGACTCCCCAGCAGAGTCGCCATTTTTCTGTAGTGTGGTTTTTGTGACCGCCCACATCCGCCTGCGGATGGGATTGAGTGCTACTTTCTGATTTCTTATTTATCCTATGAAGCTGGAAAGGAAATGGAAGCTATCTCAAACTAACCTTGCACGCAAATGTTTTCTTTAACAAATGCTAAGAGATTGAGGAGTTCGGGGTTAGGTTATACAATGGGGAGTTGTCAACCACCCATCCTATACATGGTTATCTATGGGTTGTTAGCAATTTTGCTTACTGCTTTCTACTTACTGGTTTTTATCAGTCATGGGTTGGGAAAGTTTCTCCTTTGGGAAGGTTGAGAGATGTTGAAAAGATATTTTTGTTGTTTTTGGGTTTTTTTGATTTTTTTGGTAAGGTACTGGACCTAAGGTTTTTTTTATTAGTGTGCTCGGTAAGATTTCGTAATCTTATGCCTATGTATTCCCGTTAAAGAAAACTGGGAAATCAGAGCAATCGTAGCTCCTCCTATTCTAGGAGAGGAAAAGAGATATTTGGGTATCTTGTTCAAAGCCCAAGATATGAAGCTAAAGGTGATTTGTATCTTGTTCAAAGCCCAAGATATGAAGCTAAATGGTTGAGTATTTTGTGTCTTGTTCAAAGCCCAAGATTGAAGCTAAAAGGGTGTTTGTGGGAATTGATTGAAAAGAGTGAAGAGATTAAAGATTGAGATATGAAGATCCGGGAAAAACATCGGATGAAAATAGAAAGAATATCCGGGAAAGCGTCGGATGAAAATAAAAGGAATATCCGGGAAAGCATCGGATGAAACATAAAAGGAAAGGGTTTTCCTGTGTTTAAGGAGGTAAAAAGGGTTATTTGAAATCCAAAAGCAGATGAGACTGTCTGAGTCTACTGGGTTGATAAGGTTTATCTTTGTATGATGCCCAAGAGGAGGCTGGTGTATTAAGGGATGAGAATCAACCCTAAATTAGTTTGAGGTTTTGACTCTAGAAAGACTGCTCTAGCAAAGGATGACTAGGTTCTGTTCCTATACCTTTAAGAGGTCGTCAGGTCCTTGTACTAAGCCCAAAAGAAGGCATGAGAACTTCTAAGAAGCCGAAGGGTCCTTGTACAACGCCTAAGAGGAGGCGGGGTGCTTTTAAGAAGCCTGTGGGTCCCCAAACCCCGAGAAGTTCAAGACATGCCATTCACCGAGAATAGATCAAGCCAGGAAAGTTCGAGAATTTGGAAGAAACTCAAGAGATGCCATTCACGGAGAAAAGATCATCTCTGGGGAGTATAGTTTCTTTGACAATTTCTAAGGGTGACAGTCTGAGAAAAGGTTCACCGAGAATACTTCCTTTTTCTTTGTTCCATATTGTTTAACCCCAAGAGGAGGGAAGGATGTATCTGCACTACTAGAAAACTGCATTTCAGCTGCGAATTTAGCCTCGGCCACCGACACCGAAGCTAGGTAGCCTCGGCCAAACCCACGCTATTTTAACGCAAAAAAGCATTTTATAGTTACAATTTACCATTTTTTTATTTAATTCGTTAGACACGGCTATGCCGAGGCTAGATATTTTCTATTTTTCAAATTATTATTATTTTTTATATATTAGGCATGGAATAACTGAGGCTAAGTTTTAATTATTTTTCAATAATTTTTATTTTATCTAATAGACACGGATGACTCGAGGCTAAAGATTTATTTTTATTTTTATTATTAAGTAGACACGGATACAGCAAGGCTAAATTTTGATTATTTTTAATTTTATATAATAGACACGGAAACACCGAAGCTAACTATTTAATATTATTTATTTATTTATTATTATTATCTAGACACGGTTCCACCGAGGCTAAATATTAATTATTTTATTAATTTATTTTTTAAATTTATTTTATAGACACGGTTGAGCCGAGGTTAACTATTAAATATTTTTTATTTTATTTTCCTCTTTCCAAAATTCATTTTTCCCTCTCTTCTTTTTCCCTTTTCCCTCTTTTCCTCTTTCCCACTTCCTTTTTCCACTTCTGTTTAGTAAAAACCCTAAAATAAAAATCCTAAAACCTGAATTTCTCTTTCCCACTTCTCTTTCCCACTTCTCATTCCCTAAAATCGTCGAAGGTATGATTTCCGATGACGATGTGGTGTGCGAAGCTCCCTCAGTATGATTTCCGGCATGACATCGATTCAATGAAAGAAGAAAGGTGGCGCGGCGGCGATCTCTCTCCTTCCCGACGCTGATGGTGGTTCTTCGACGGTTAAAAGCGTGAGTTCAGTTTCTTACCCTTTTTTATTTCTGCAGATTACTGTTAGAAACAAGTGAAATTTGTGTTAGGGTTTCAAAATTGAAATGAATTTTGATGAAAATTGGTTTTCGGAAATCGAATTGATAGATTAAGTGTAGAAATTATTTGATTTGCTTCAGGAAATTTCGCAATTTCGCAGGTGGAATTTGTTGTGCCGAAACCGTTGATATTGATGAATTTGACGTGTCGGCGACGTCGGTTTCTCGCGACAGATTTTAAAGCTTGGAGCTGCTGCTTGCTTGTAGTAACAGGTTTTCTTTCTCTTCTCTTTTAATTTTTGATTCTGATAAGCTGATAATCAAACCCATTTGAACTGTTTGCTGCTGTAAATTATAGGTTCTCTTTGCAAAACAGTATCTCGTGTCACCATCTTCATGCTCGCAAACGTTTTCTCTCACGTAAATTTCGAATCGGAACAAACACGTATTTCGAATCGCACAAGTTGGTGGCAGCAATCAACAATTGAGCACTACATAAGCAACACAAGGGCGGAGGTGAACAAAATTTCCTGTCGGAGTTCGTCTGACGCGTCTTCGACGGTGATATCGACACGAGCTTGATGTAGGTACCGAATTCAGCCTCATTTCAGGGTACGAAGCACCGAATCTAAGGTAAATAAAACTTTCACAATTAATATCTATCTTAATAATTGAAGGATACTTTTAGAAAGAGAATGAAAAATATTAATAAATTTAATGTGATAACTATTAAGAATTGACATGCAAAAAGAATTGAGTTTCTTTCATTGTAAAGAAAACTTGCAGACAAATTATCAACATCTGGATTCTTAGTTGTTGTTCCTGATCTTCTATATGGTGACTACTTCGATATTGATAATCCGCAATTCGACCGAGTTTCATGGTTAACTGCTCATGGAATGGTCAGTTTCTTTCACGAAAAATGCAATTATGCAATAGCATTCATTTTGATTATCATTTGTTTTTCTTTATAATAAGGTTTTACTATAGTATGTTTATGAGAATCTGTTGTATATTTTTTTTTCTTACAGCATAAGGCATGTGAAGATACTAAACCTTTAATAGCTGCTCTAAGGAGTAAACGTGTTACATCCATAGGGGCTGCAGGTTTCTACTGGGGAGGTGATTTTCTGTTGTTCCTTACACTAACAAATCATACAAAAGAAAAACAAATCTATCGTTAGAATTTAGTTTTGGATAACTCAATTCTAATAAAATCGGTTTTTACTTTTTAGGGTGAGAATATACCATCTTGTATAACTATAATTTCAGGTCATATATCATCTAATTCACTCATACAAAACCGATTTGTAATAGTTAGAGTGTTTAACTTATTAGGTTTGTTGCAGTTGTTGTGGTTGCAAAATTAGCAGTCTATATTGACATTATTCAAGCTGCAGTTATTTTACATCCTGGTCCAATCTCAGATAAAGAATTTAATGGTAAACTTATGCTATTAAGTTGTCTATTATTAAAAAATATTATAGCAGTTATCCACCACCTTAGTTTTTTTCTTTCAGATATTAGGGTTCCTATTGCTTTATTGGGAGCGAAAATTGATGAATTTTTCCCAAAAGAAAAGTTGAAGCAAGCTGAAGAATTATTGTCTGCAAAAGATGAGGTGAAAAACTCTTGTTGATTCTCTTAATAAATAAAAATTTCAACTTTTTGGTTAAGTAGCTAAATTTGATTGAGTTACTATGATAGAATATGGTTCACTAAGATTGACTTTTTGGTTATGCTATATTAGATAGAAAGCCTTGTGAAGTTGTATCCTGGTGTTACTCATGGTTGGTCAGTGAGGTACAATGTTGAAGATGAAGCTGCGGTTATGAATGCAGAAGAAGCTCATGAGAACATGTTGGATTGGTTTATCAAGTATGTCAATTGAATCTCAATAATGATGTATACATAGAAAGAAACTAACACAAATAATAAATGTATTTCCCTTAGTAAATAAAACATGAAGTGATTTATATATTACAAAGTAAAAAAGAAAAACAAGTATTTTACTCTAATTTATTCTTCCTATAAATGTTAATTTATAATGTGATAAATACTCATAATAGATATCATGTATATGTTCCTCAATGTAAACTTGCTCACCATATCATTGATTTCTCTCTTTAGAGTACTCTTTCCGAGAACATAGGCTACTGTACATAGAACATACAAATTTCACCACTATCAATTTTTTCTTATGAAGTCCTTGTCCATTTTAACATGTTTTGTTAGGTTGTGTAGGACAAGATTATAAACAATGGAAATAATAGTCTTATTATCACAGTATATTTTTATTGGTTTTGATCTAGATCTCTTCACTTCATTCATAAAATTTTTCATCCATAATACTGCCCAAAAATTATGGGCCACAAGGTAGAATTCAGCCTATGCACTGCTCCTAGCTATAATATTTTGTTTTTTTTTTCTTCTTCATGTAAATAAGTTTTCACCTACAAAGGTATAATACCTTAAAATAGACCTTTTATTATTTATATTACCTGTCCAATCAGCATTCATGTAAGCTTCAATCTATATAGACCCTCTATTTTTGAACACCAACCCCTTTCAGTATTAATTTTCAAATATCTTAAAATTATGAAAACAACTTTAAAGTACGAACTAGGCCCTAGTGCATACATAAACTAACTATCACACTCATTGCAAAGGCTATGTCACTTGTTGTATGTGACAAATAAATTAGTCTACTAGCCAATTATTGGTAGCATTCTTTATCTACCACTTCATCTTCATATGCGACTTTTGGTTTTACACCATGTCATCCTTGTCTTTATGAATTAATCAATTATATATTTGCGCCTGTTGAGAAAGATTCCTTCTTTTGATCTTGTGAACTGAATTCTTAGAAAATATTTTAATCTTCTGAGATAATTGATATCAAATTTGTATTTATAAATTAATCAAGTATATATTTGCACTTGTTGAGAAAGATCCCTTATTTAGATCTTGTGAACTGAATTCTTAGGAAATATTTTACTCTTTTGAGATACTTATATCGAATTCAGCCTTAAGTCCCGAATTCAGCCTTCAGCCTTAAATATAGGTTTTCTTTTGATTGTTGTTTATGATGATGCAAAAAATCTCAGGATTTCCTATCATGAATCAAAACTTCGAAACCGTGTCGTAGCATACTTACAAGAATTCACCAATAGAAATGCCATGTGTAAACTTTGAATTTTCATTTTCTTGCCTTGGCTGCATGATTTGTTATGGCCTTATTTCATCATTATGCTCCTTTTTTACATTTGTCTCTGAGCAATATCATCACCAGATTTTAATCTTGTTCATTATCATTGTGGCAGGTTTGAAGGCGGTGTAGTTCAAGTGGCTGGACTGAAGATACATGCTGGAGAAGGGTCCACGGGAGAGAAGGATAATACTATTTAGGAGGCTCATAAATTAAGAGACCTATGCGTATTGTGCAGAGGAGATGGCACCCAAACATAGGATTAGGTCTCGTAACTACAAGTTTGTTTAATACCATAGATTTTAGGTGTGTCTGTTTTTAAAGAAACAATACTATTTAATTATAAGTTGTTTTTATGAAATTGAGAGAGTCTAAATACTAAGTGAAAGAATAAATTGAGAGAGTACATATTTGAAATTTACTTATATTAATCAGAACTATTTTTTTATTTTATTTAAGGGTCATATAATGGTTTTGCTCAGGTGTTTGATCTTTCATACAGTAAGAGGACATTAGGGCATATTAATCAGAACTAAAATTACCAAGAATCAGTAGGGTCTATAATTTGAATTTACCCTCGGTTAGGCTGAAGTTAATTATTTTGTTGATATTTGACTTTAGCCTCGGCCAAATCGAGGCTAAATATTTTGTTGATGACCTTAGCTCTGAAATATTCCACGCTAAATATTTTGTTAGCCTCTACCAAGCCCATGGCTAAATATTGTGTGGACTTATGAAGTTTGACTTTAGCCTCGGCCAGACCTAGGCTATTATTTTTGTTGATTTTGACTTTTAAGCGTTGGCTTTAGGGTAGCCTCGACTTAGACTAGGCTAAACCGAAGCTAAATTAGACACGGCACATTTTGGGCGAAGCTAAATATTAGCTTCGATTGTTTTTTACTAACCCCGACACCGAGGCTACACCGAGGCTAATTGTTTAGTAGCGTCGGTTTTTTGCCTTATACCGTCGAAAAATGGCCGAGGCTAAATACAGTATTTCTAGTAGTGCTGGAATCCTATGGGGATCTAGTTTTGTTTGTATTTAAGAGTAACCAACAGGGCTTTACCTAGTTCTAGACCTAATTGCCGGGAAAAACTCTAAATAACTATACTAGTATATATACAGTTGATATATGACAAGTATTTTAAAATGTTATGAAAGAAGACTAACCATGCGCAGCTTCCCACAATACAGTTATATATATGAAAGCAGTAAATGGAAGCGGATAAACACTTACCCGTTGTAGAGCTTCCATGCTGTTTGGTTAGTTGTTCAACAAAGAAATGAAAGAAAGTTTTGATAACAAATATGTATTTGAATTTAAATCAGAAGGAAAGTTATTTTGAAAAGAAACGATATGAATATTCGGGAAAACGTCGGATTGAAAGAGATAAAAATAAAAAGGTCGCAAATACGAATATCCGGGAAAACATCGGATGTAAAGAGACGATGGAAAAAAGAAAAGGTTGCTCGCTAAGACTTTACAGTCTTATGCCTCAGTATTCTCAACGGGATCTTGAGAAATCAGAGCAGTCGTAGTTCACCCTTATAGGGCACGCACTATAGAAAATAAAGTTTAAATCACACGGCAGTGAGAGGGGAAATTTAACCTAAAGTTATCATGCTTGGTTGAATATTCTAATGTCTGTCTCTAATCGAAAATTAAGTTTGAACTAAGAGATCCTAAGGGAACATGCATACGTGGCAAAACATCACGGAATAAATGAATACACAGCAAAGCATTGTGGAATAAATGAATACACGGCAAAGCATCGTGACAGATAAAATATACACGGAAAAATATCCTGGTAACTAACAGATATAATATACACGGGAAAACATCCGGAGATTAAAAGCATATACACGGAAAAACATCGTGTGTGAATCTGAATACATGGAAAAACATCATGTGATAAAATATACACGGCAAAACATCGTGATATCATGGCAATTGAAAATATACACGAAAAAGCATCGTGTGAATAAAACATGGATAATGAGTTCGAAAACTTACCTATTGGAGCAAGGTCCAATGCCTCTTCTCAAGCTTCCAGAAGCGAAATAATGATCCTCAAAGTATCATATAAGAATTCCTGCGTCAGATAAAAGACAAAGTAGAGAAAACCAGAGATCATAGAGAATTTCCTAAGTCTTATCAAGTGGTTATAATCGAATTTGAACACTTAATTAATTATTTACAAAAGTTTTACTTAAAAATAATCCTAAGAATAAATTACCAAATAATTGAATAAAACAATTTAAACAATTAAATGATTAATTACAAATTAATTACATCAAATTTAATAACTTAGAAATTATTAATATATTTTAGAATATTTAATCAAGATTAACTAAACTAAAAAAATAAAGTTGTATTAAAAAGAAAAAATGGGCCATAAGAAGAATTATCAATTAATTTAAATATTAATATTTAATAAGATTAATTAATAATTTAATTAATCAAAATTAAATAAAAATATCTAAATTAATTAATAATTAAACAATATTTTTACATTTCTAAATAAAACTAGAAATAAGAAAAATAAAAAATAAATAATGAAAGAGAGAAATATATGTGGGAGAGAGTTGAGAAAACAATGTGAGAAATTGTTTTGGTGTGATTTTGAAAGTGAATTTGATGTGGTATTTATAGGAAAAATTTTGCTTGGAGAACAAGATAACAAGCTTAAAAATTAAGCTAACTTAGTTTTTAAGCTAGCTTAATTTTTAATATAACTTAAATATCTATATAATAGAATAATATAAAAACAAAATTGTATTAAAACAAAAGTTTTTTTAGAACAAAATATATAAAAAACAAAAATTCATAAAAAAAACAAAAAATATATATAAACAAAATATATGAATTTTAAAAATAATATAAATACACCTAAAGAATATGAAGACACCTAAAGAAGTTTGGTCAGGACATCCACCTAGTCTCGAAAGACTGAAAGTATTTGGCTGCGTGGCCTATGCTCACATTAGGCAAGACAAGGTCGAACCTAGAGCTCTGAAATGCATGTTCATGGGATACCCAGAAGGAGTCAAAGCTTATAGACTATGGTGCCTAGAGCCAGGTTATAGGAGGTGTAACACAAGTTGAGAACTATTTTTCAATGAAGCTGAGATGGCTTTCAAGAAAACTAATGATGCTGACGAAGAACTGGAACAGGGGGAGATTCCTGTTGAGGTGGAGCATGTTGATGATGAATTGCGTATCCCAGATGAAGTCGAAGAAGAAGTAGAAGATGTTGTCGAAGTTGAGGAGACTGATAATGACTACCTTCTAGAAAGAGACAGGTCGAAGTGAGTCATTAAGCCACCTCTGAGACTTGGGTATTCATAGCTTATGCCTTAATCTCTGCAAGTGAGGTTCTCGACGAAGAACCTAGAGACTATAAGGAAGTTATGAGGAGTCGAAAGAAGATTGAATTGCTGAAGGCCATGGATGATGAGATGAAATCTTTTCATGATAACAACACCTGAGAACTTATCAAGAAACATGCTAGAGCCATGTTAGTCAGCTATAAATGAGTTTTCAAAGTTAAGAAAGGAATCAAAGGAGTGGCGTCGAAGAGATAGAAGAAAAAATTGGTCGCTAGGGGGTTCACTCAGAAAGAAGGTGTCGACTTCAATGACGCGTTCTCTCCTATTGTGAAGTATAAGTCCACTCGAATGTTGCTTGCCATGGTGGCACAATTCAACTTTGAACTAGAATAGATGGATGTGAAGACTGCGTTCTCGTATGGTGATTTAGATGAAACAATCCTGATGAGGCAACCCGAAGGGTATGTCGAAAAGGGGAAGGAAGATTATGTGTGCAATCTGAAGAGATCTTTATATGGACTAAAACAATATCCTCGATAGTGGAATAGGAGATTCGACAAGTTTATGGCACGCATAAGTTTCCTTAGAAGTCAGTTCGACCACTGTGTTTACTTCAGATTTCGACCTGGAAATTCATTTGTTATTTTGTTGCTTTATGTGGATGATATTCTAATAGCAAGCAACAATTTCAGATATATAATGAGGGTGAAGGCTGAACTCAATAAGAAGTTCGAAATGAAGGATCTGGGAGCTGCGTCCAGGATTCTTTGGATTGACATCCGAAGAGATAAAAAGCGGTCGAAATTATGCTTATCTCAAGAGGCATACCTGCGGAAGATTCTCGAAAATTTTGGCATGTCGAATTCAAAGCCTGTTGTGCCTCCGATAAATCCTAAATTCAAACTGATTATAGATTAATGTCCTAGTACTGATGTCGAAAGAGTTTATAAGAATAGCATTCCATATGCTAATATAGTGGGTTCTTTGATGTATGTTATAGTCTGTACTAGACCCGACATAGCATATGCAGTAAGTCTTGTAAACAGGTATATGGCCAATCCTGGAAAGGCGCACTGGTAAGCTTTGAAGTTGATTCTTAGATACATAAATGGGTCTCTAAAAAGAGTCCTGATTTATGGTGGAGTCTGTGGTGATGATACCAAAGTCGAAATCGAAGGGTTTATCGACTCTGATTATATAGGTTGTGTGGATTCCAGAAAGTCTATTTCTGAATATGTGTTCACTATGTTCGGCACAAAAATCAGTTGGAAAGCAACACTTCACAAGGTTGTTGCCTTATTGACCACATAAGCAAAATATATTTCCCTCATTGAAGTTGTCAAGGAAGCATTGTGGCTTGAAGATTTTGCAAAGGAGCTGAAACTTCATGGTCAAAGTATCACTGTTAAATGTGATACTCAAAGTGCAATACACCTGTCGAAGAAATCAGCCTATCATGAGCGAACAACGCACATCGATGTGAGGTTGCACTTCGTCAGAGAGATAATCGAGCGTGGTGAAGTCCAGGTGCTAAAGGTTTCGACTGATGATAGTGTTGTTGATATGATCGCCAAGACGTTGCCAAGTTGCAAGTTTTTCCATTGTATGCAGTTGATAAAGTTGCATGATGAAATCTAGTTCATTCCCTATTGTTTGTAGAGTTAGATCCAAGGTGGATATTTGTGAAATTTTGGGTCAAACTCTAGCTCTGTCGAGGAATAGCTTTCACGTGTTTCGACAGGAGAAGAGCATGAAGTCGAAGCTGGGTCACATGCTGATGTCGAAGGGTTATATATTATAGTTGAAGCAAGTTCTAGTATGTAATGTCGAAATATAATATTAACTTATTATGTAGAATTGGGCCTTGTGTTAAGGATCTAATTGTTTAGTTAGCTTGTAATGTAAGTTAGCTAGTTAGCTTATAAATAGGCTAGATCACTCAGGTTGTTGAGTGAGACCAATTGTGATATTCATTTGTAATTATTTGTAAACCCTTATGAGAAAGTGAATAGTAAACAATTTGCCCTAATCCTTCTTCTTCTTTCTTCTTTATCCTTTCTTCTTTCTCTTTTTGTTCTAACTGTTTTTCATTGTTCACCCAAGAACTTCGTTTTTCAATCTTTATTTGTTGAAAGGTATCGTTTGTGATCACAAACATGTTAATATAATAACAATTTAAATATGTCAAACATGAATATTGAAATTCTAAACTCCAAAATAGTGCATTCAATTTCAAAAGATTATAAATTCAGCAACACAAACTGCCAAACAAAACAAAAAATTTGTAGTTGCATAAATAAAACTTCAATATTCCTAAAAAAATTATTAACAACAAAAGTCAAAATGCTACTGTTAATATCAAACTTTCAAAATGCTTAAAAAAGCAATAACAATAAATTCTTGCAAAATAATTACAAGTGTGTTTTTAAAGTCATTGTAACTTCAATATGTGTATTTTGAAATCAATAATAGTATCAAACTTCAATATGTCACTGTAACTTTTTTACTCAATATATTATAAGTGTGTATTTTGAATCTAGTATATAACTTATGATAAATAATTACACATAAGCTAGTATCTAACATAATACTTACATAATTCAAAATTCTACTCAAAATTCTACTATAAAATTCTACTAAAAAAACATGGACACCTTAACACATATTTGTTTTTATATTTTATTTTATTTTTACTTTCTATAAAATAAACGGGCTACCCGCAACCCGATCGGGCTAGCCCGATTAGAGTTCGGGCTTCAACGGGTCGGGCTAAAAGAGCCTGGATGTTAAACGGGCCTGAATTTTCTTGTCCAAGCCCTTCATTTTTCCAGGCTTTTCAAGCCCGACTCGGTAGACATGCCCCTTTTTGCCAGCTCTATTGCATGCCATTACTACACAACCATCATTCCTAGTAGGCCATAATTTTAATTTTCTAAAAAGGTTCTTACGCTACTACAAAACATTGTTTAGCCTCATCATAGAATGGATGTTAAACGTTGGAATCTAGACGCTAACAACAATTTAGCATCCAATTCATTGACGACAATAAAAACCTTAAAGCTAAACATTAGCATCTTGCTGAAGCTAATTAGAATATACATAAATGAACTCTAAAACAGAAGCTAAGTAGTGATCTAATACTAGACGCTAATTATTGTTTATAATCTGCTGAACCTAAATTTAGCATAACATATTTTAAACTCTAACTAACATTAATTTTTTGGGAAGCTAAATTTAGCAGCAGTATATTTAAAAGTCTAAATAGAGTTTATTTATTGTTGATTCTAAATTTAGCGTTCAAGATAAAAAAAATGCTAAGTCAAACTTATAATAGTATTAAATACTTTAATTTAGCATCAACAAAGTTGATTCTAATAGTATTGTCGATTAAATAATAGTTATAAATTATTTATTTTGTAAATCACAACTGATACAAATAATCACATTTAAATAATTTCTATGATGTGTGGTTATAACCTCTAATCAACCCTATAGTAATAACCACTAAATAATAATATCACTTTTATTTTAAGAAGGAAAAAAACAACATGATTAAAATAAAGCAAGCACAAAACATGCTGGAGATATAATAAGATTCAAATTCCAAGCACCTACTACACCCAACCTCTCACACAATATTAAAGAGTAATTCTATACATATACTTACAACTAATCTAGATTTGAAAAAATTCATAGCACTAATTTACCAACACTTAAAAGCATCAAGAAGCAAAAATATAGCAAAACTAAATCAGCAACCAGCTTGGGACAAGAGAGTCATAACAGAATTAAAAAGTTTTCAACCTGCCATAAGTACAACAAACATCAAACCTGCCTCAATCTAATATGATTAACCAACACCATGCAAAACAAAGGGACAACAAGGTATACTAATTTGCTAAAAGCCGACTATATACATAAACTTGTAACCAAACTAGATTTGAAAAAATTCACAGCATTACCCAACACCTAAAAGCAACAAGCACAAATACAACAAATTTAAATTGGCAGCCATCTCTAGACAAAAGGGTCACAACATAACTCAAAAATTCTCATCCTGCCATAATGTACGACCAACATCCAATCTACCACGAACTAGTATAAGCCACGAAATAATATCACTTTTAAAACATGAAATAAAACAATTAAGTTTGCCAAATTTAATTGAAAACTAGTATTCAACAATGATAAGTAACACATATATTGATAAATATTAACCAAAAAACTAATAGAAAATAAATAATCCTAAAGTGAACCCATAATATGTCATTAGTTCATAAAAACTAAGTAGGGTATCAAGACCACCATTATAATGTGGAGGAGGTACTGCAAGATCCACCTCCTGAATGATGCTCTAAAGTTGTTATCCTTTTCCTAAAATCTTCCATATCAATTAGGAATTGGTTATGCAATTCCTTTGTACGTTGATAAGCCTCATGAGCTCTTTGGTTTGCTTCATCAGCTCTTTGGTTTGTTGCAGCTGCCTCTTCACGGGTTAGCTGCCTCCCAACGAAGCATCTCAATAACCTCATTTTCAGGATGACATGACTCTTGAGTAAGATGGAAAACACATGTTATAAGGTAAACAGACAAAGCCCCAGTTTCGCAACACTGACCTCGAGAAATACCCTCCAACAACATCTACCCATAATTGATGTCTTTTCTCACCATCAATCTCTTGTATATCACTTGTAGTATGCTCATCATTCTTAATTGGTTGAGTAAGACAATCCTGATATCCATCCTAGAGAAAAATAACTTACAAAAGTTTGAATAACAAGATAGAACTAACATGAAAGTATTTTGAATAGCACTTTCTTATGTTAAACTACTAACACAATATTGATCATGGAACCAATGTCTCGAGGCTTTTCCCATAACAGAATGCATTGAAATATTTTAATATTACTGAGAGATGGGAATCATAAAGTAACATAACGTTATCAAATATGAATCATGAATGTAGAGAAATTAGGAAGTCTATAAAGAATGCATGGCCAACACTATGTTTTTGAGTCAACCATTCAACACTAGTAGTTTAGAAATTTCGTTAATAGTGTGAAACATTGTTAATAATCCATTATAAATTATATTGGTTAAAGAAGTCCAAAATGGTAGTACTCAAAGTAAGAAACTACTTTGATTCTATATGATACAATTCAAAGTTATGAATTAACACATGACAGAACACACTTGAATTGGTTTTCATATATAGCAGAAGCATGGCTAAGTTAACAGAAAAATCTATCTTGAATGTCCAATCATTAAGAGTTCCATAAACAATTAATGGCCAACAAACTGTATTTCAATAAACTTTATGTCAATTTTCAAAAAAATAATTCCATCAGACAACATGTTTTGTGTAAAGTTGTAGTGAATCAAGACATTGCATTGCGTCGATAAATATGATTGCTTTCAATCTAAGACATCGATATCATAGTTATTATTCTACATCAAAAATATGTTTCTTGTAAACCTAATTCACTATTCCATTGGACTTAACTGGTTTCAATTAAAGATGTTCATATTAGCTAACATAGTTAGGATTTTACCTCAAAAGTTGGAAATTTGATAATAAATGCTAGGTAAAGGAAATGTAAGTTGTATCAACAGGTTTTGTTTCAAGTTTTAGTCAATTCACATATGTCATTGTCTATGATTACAACTTTTATGTCAACCTAAATAACTATTACCCTACACTTAACTGGTTCAATCAGAGGTGTTAATATTAACTAACAAAATTATATTATGAAGCAAGGCATATATGTTGTGACACATTTTGATTGGAAACATAATTGGCTTATATGAATTAATTCAATTAGAAACAACTAAGATCAACTTGAAATTCTGGTACCAGACGTGTGATGTTAAGGTGCGATGTCACAACAACACACTCTGCAATAATGGACAGAATAAGCAACAGGAAAACACAAGGAATTGTTCACCCAGTTCGGTCTAACTACCTACGTCTAGGGGCTACCAAGCCAGGGATGAAATTCACTACTTGTAGATATAATTTACAGACTCAACACACCAGTTGACAATCTCCTAAACTTATACTCTACTAGTGACTTTCTACCTAAGAAACCACTTAGATATGAGAACACTACTCAATCCCCTAAAACACTCAAAGAACAACCTCTTTGAGATCCCTTGATCTTGCTTCCTAGCTTCGATCAATCAATAACTCTCTATTGCTTCACAGTTTCTAGAGAGGACAGAAAATTCAACACCTATTCAAACCTAGAATAGTGTGATTACAAGTACTCTAAATAAACCCTAGACTCTAAGCCTCCAGCTCTTGATCTTCAATCTGTTTTCTGTACCTTCTTCCTTGGTCTTGTGCGCTTTATATAGCTCCTTGAATTTGGATTGGATTTGTCACAATATTTTATCAGATTTGTTAATTAAAAACTGAATCTTTTAAAACAGATTTTATCCCCAAAATCTTTTTAAATCTTCCACCTTTTAATTCTCCAACAAACCTGCAATCAAATCTCCCATGTAACAGAAAATATCTAGCCCAAGATATTCTCATCCAACACTCTCCACAATTCCAGCTAATACGCGACCCTAATAACAACAAGCCCATGCTGTCATTAGCTTTAGTTCTGCAGGTCTGATGTTACAACATCACCTATGTGACATCAGACATCCACTTCAGCAACTAGCAACCTTAACACAACCCAGTGTTAAGTGCAATGTTATGACATCAAGCCCATGACATCAAACATAGTTAACCTTCACAACTTAGTACAGCCCAGTACTAAGACTCAATGCTGCAACATCAACACCATGACATCAGCATTGAACACCTTGTTATTTTACCAAAATTCCAGCCAATCCAAGAACTTACAATCTCCCCCTTTGGCTAATTTTGGCTAAAACAATCTCTGCATCTTCAGAGACTTCAGCAGCGGAATATCTTCAATATTTTGAAACTTTAACTTGCAGCAGTTTGACAATCTTCATATAGTCTTCATTACTTGATCTGCTGCAGCACCATCTTCATTATTGACAACAGCCAATTGGTGCTCCCCCTCAAAAACTTGAACCAGCATCACAGCTGTTCAGTAGCTCACAATGTGCAGCACATCTCCCCCTTGATGTCTGCTTTGCTGCACTCTCCAATTGCTATGAATTCTTCACTAGCAGCTCCACAACTATGCTGTCTATACTCCCCCTCCACAGCTGCATCATTACCTTTTATTTTTATTCTTTTAGCAGCAACTACTCTTCTCCTCATGGCAATTTTTAACTCTCCCCCTTTTTAGCCATAATTAGACAATTATCCCAATAAAGTTAGTCCTAAACTAGCCCTCATTGTTAGCCTCACAGTCAGCAAATAGGCAAAACAAATCATAGAACAAAAATAGGTGCAAAAAAAACAGCACAATATTCAAATTACACAGGCAAGCACATTAAGTGCAAAACAACAAAACAAGAAAACTAAACTACTAACTACCAAAAACAGCAAGGTAGTAAGCTAGTCTTCATCAGAGCTGAGCTCCTCACTTTCTCCTTTATCACCAGGTCCTTCATCATCCTTGCTAGTGTTGACTGCTCCATCTTCCTTTGCTGCCATTTTCAGAGTCATGACAAGTCTTTCAAATTTTTGTTTCCTTTCAGTACTAACTTTGATGACTTCATCCAACTCCTTGCAAGCCTCTTCCAGTTCTGAAATTAACCCTGTCTTGGCTGGCTGCTGTTGTGATGTTGAAGCAGATGTCTTGACATTGTCGGAAACATGTTTCACTTCAAACAATTTGGAATGGACTGACAAGGCAGGCTTCCTTGTGCAAGCTATATCCCAATGCTGTAGAATTCCAGGCTGTTGAGATAAGATAATCCCACAAATGAGAGAGGGAAAAGCAATTGGTATCTTCATAGTAGCAGCATGCTTAACAGTGTAATCAAAGATGTAGGAGCCATAGTCAATTCTTTTCTTTGTCCCTACAGCATAGATTATCTTCCCCAATTCAACCGAAATTGTGGTCTTGTGCCCAGTAGGAACCCAATTGACAGCACCAATTCTGTGCAGAATGGCATATTTGACACTCAACAACCTGGTTTGCAGCTTTCCATCTTCTGGCCAAACTTTTACTTGACCACCAGTGATTTCTTTACATATCACATTGTTGGAGACTTCCAATTCTTCACATTCTTCCTCACTTCTTCCTAAGTAGCCATTGATCACTTTAGGAGAGAACCATACACATTTGCCTCTGATGGTAACTCTTCTGAAGGCTCGACTCTTGCTGTTGTTTATAGATTCAGAGATATTACCTATGAATTCTCTGACCAGCTCATCATAACAATTGGTCAACCCCGTCACAGTCCTTCGCAGACCAGCACACTCAATAATGTCAATAATTTCAGTGTCTTCTGCAGCTACCTCTCTTTCCAGTGCAATCTTTCTTTGAGGCACATAATTCCACATGGCTCCATAGTGATTCTGCACTTGATTATCAGTTGGGTCGATGTCTTGAGCATCGCTCTCAGACTCAGACTCTTTACTGATTCTCCTCTTTTTTCCCTCCTTGTCAACTTTGCTCCACGATTTTGGAGAATCTTTACTTGAGGCCCTTTTCTTGTCCTTCCTTCTTCCAATTTTCTCATCACCAGATGAGTCCTCAATCTCAATGACCTCGACCTGATCCTTCTCTTTACCCTTGTGACTAGCTTCCCTAGGGGATGATGTTCTGACATTACCATTGACATCAGGATCTTTACCCTCATCCTTTTGAAGATCTTTGTCCTCTTGAGTGGCGACCTTCTCAGCAGCCATTTGCCTTAGAGGGACAGAAATCCCTTTTACGCGTATCCCCTTCTCCAGGATTTTGGTGGTAAGCTGTTCCAACTCCAAGTCTACATTAAACTTCTCTTCAACAGGTTGGGATGATGATGTCCTGCCTTCAATTTTATTCGTAGGGGAGGGTTTAGGGTTATCTGACTCGGAAGGAGCACCAGAACCGTGTTCATCATTGCCTAGGTCGTTTTCGGAGGAAACCCTAGTTCGTGCCGGTTCAGAGTTCTTGGAAGACATCATTCCTTTGAAACAGACCAGGCTTAGAACAAAACTCTCTATGTTGTTGAGATTTAGGAAGATGGGGCGTTGTGATGAGATGGTTTTGGAAGGTCTTGATGTGATATTAATATGGTAAGGCCCCTGATTTTGGTTCCAATTACTAAAGTTTTCCCTCCACGAAACCTTTCCTTTAAAAAATTTAAAATGATTCACCCTAGAACTCATTAGCTCAGTTTGACCTTTCAGTATCCCTTCATACTTGATGTCACAACCTAATGTTAAAGCATCAGTCTTGTCATCCACAGTGGGGCTAACCCTTATGGGTTTCCAAGAATAACAATTGTTTCTGGTTCTGACTCCTTTCATAACCACTTCATCCTTCTCACTTGTCACCAGACACTCATCCTTTGAGTAGCAGACTTTGTACCCTTCATCACATAGCTGACTTATGCTGATCAGATTAGCATCCAACCCTTGGACAAGCATCACACTATCAAGAGTGAGTCCATCAAGATTTTTCACTCTTCCAACTCCCTCTACAACTCCTTCTTCTCCATTACCAAAGACAACCTTGTTAGCATGCCCAGACATGATCTCCACCAAATACTCCTTGGATCCAGTCATGTGCTTTGAACATCCACTGTCAAAGTACCAAGTTCCTTCTTCTGCTTCTTTGTCAGACAACTGAGCCAATAAGCACTTCCCCTTCTCCTTAGGTACCCATTGTTTAACAACTTTGGGCTTGTGCTTTCTCCCTCTATTTTGAGGCTGAGGGTATCCATGCAGCTTGTAACAAGAGTACTGCATGTGTCAATACCTTCCACAATAGAAACATCTGATTCTATCATCTCTGAAGTGGTTAAACCTTCTCCCACCTTGATGATAAAGCTGTGGCTGCCACTCATAATGTTGTCTTCTCCTTCTAGAGTTAGCTTGTCTTCTATCGTGCTGGTGTCTTTTACCATAGGTAGACTGTCTCCTGAACTGACGATGCTGTCTTCTAGGCTGTCTCCCATGGTGATGAGGCTTCCTCCTCCTATAATTGTAAGGTACAACATTGTTGAAACCAGATCCATTCCCATTTTCCTGATGTTGAGACATCTGCTCTGACATGTTCTGTTTGTACCTTGCAGCCTTCATGCTCCTATGATATTGGGGAGGCATATATTGTCTAGCACCTTGAGGCTGCTTTCTCTTCTGATTATGACCAGTCTTCTTCTCAATCTTCTTAGGTTGTGAAACATCAGCTTCCTTGGGAGTAAGATTCTGCCTCTTTGGCTGATGTTGAGGCACAGTTTGTGACTCTTCCTTCTTTAGACCTGAAGTACTTGCTTTTGAGGTACCTTTGTCTTCGGCCACATATCCGATCCCAGCTTTGTCTCCAGCAACTTTTTCTGACTGAAGTATCTTGTCAAGAGTGGTTGTACCACTGTTCAACATTCTAACAGTTTTAGTCATATGCTCAAGATGAGCTTTGACACATAGGACTTCTTTCTCCAATTCAGCTTTATCATCCTCAAGCTGAGCTATCTGTTGCTTATGGCACTTGTTTTCTTGACAGACTTCAGCACTCTTAAAACACAGCTCTCTGTAGGTTGAAGCTAGCTCATCATAAGTGACTTCTCCATCACTATCATCATCAGATTCAACAATTCCTGTCAAAGCTGCAACATGCTTTGCTGACTCACTTTCACTTTCACTGTCAGAGTCAGACCAGGAAATTGTCAAGCCTTTATTTTGCTTCTTCAAGAATGTGGGACACTCTTTCTTGACATGTCCATACCCTTCACATTCAAAGCACTGAACTCCTTTATCTTGTGCAATCTTCTCTTCATCTTTCTCTTTTGACTTGTTGATGTCAGAAGAGATGTTCTTGACACTAGGTCTATAGTTCATCTTCTTGAACACTTTATTGAACTGTCTTCCTAACATAACTATAGCCTTAGGCAGATCCTCCTGGGACTCATCATCTTTAGCTGCTGCAGGAGTGGAGACTAAGGCTATACTCTTGGGCTTCTTTTCTGGTTCTTCCTCATTCAGCCCAAGTTCAAATGTTTGAAGAGATCCAATAAGCTCATCAACTCTCATCTTGCTGATGTCTTGAGATTCTTCAATGGCTGTTACCTTCATCTTATACTTCTTAGGGAGGGACCTAAGAATCTTTCTTACTAGCTTCTCTTCTGTCATCTTCTCACCAAGAGCACTGGATGCATTTGACAGCTCAAGAACACTCATGTGGAAGTCATGAATAGTTTCCTCTTCCTTCATCTTCAAGCTTTCAAACTTAGATGTTAAAAGCTGAAGTCTTGACATCTTCACTCTAGATGTACCTTCATGAGTAGCCTTCAAAATATCCCAAGCAGCCTTAGCAGTTTCACATGAGTTGATCAGCCTGAATATGTTCTTGTCAACCCCATTGAAGATAGCATTTAGGGCTTTTGAATTCCCAAGGGCAAGCTCATCTTCTTCCTTGGTCCATTCTTCTTCAGGCGTAGGCTTTGAGGTGCCTTCTTTATCCTTGCCAGCCTCATCTTTCTCACATACCTCTGGAGCTTTCCACTCTTTAATGACAGCCTTCCAAGCTCTGCTGTCTAATGACTTTAAAAAAGTAGTCATTCTAGGCTTCCAATACTCATAGTTTGAGCCATCCAAGATAGGGGGTCTGTTGACGAATCCTCCAACCTCTTTGTCCATCTTTCACCAGAAAGTAACTTCCCTAGATCTCACCCAGAGACAGACAGGATGCCTGCTCTGATACCAATTGAAATTCTTGTACCAGACGTGTGATGTTAAGGTGCGATGTCACAACAACACACTCTGCAATAATGGACAGAATAAGCAACAGGAAAACACAAGGAATTATTCACCCAGTTCGGTCTAACTACCTACGTCTGGGGGCTACCAAGCCAGGGATGAAATTCACTACTTGTAGATATAATTTACAGACTCAACACACCAGTTGACAATCTCCTAAACTTATACTCTACTAGTGACTTTCTACCTAAGAAACCACTTAGATATGAGAACACTACTCAATCCCCTAAAACACTTAAAGAACAACCTCTTTGAGATCCCTTGATCTTGCTTCCTAGCTTCGATCAATCAACAACTCTCTATTTCTTCACTGTTTCTAGAAAGGAGAGAAAATTCAACACCTATTCAAACCTAGAATAGTGTGATTACAAGTACTTTAAACAAACCCTAGACTCTAAGCCTCCAGCTCTTGATCTTCAATCTGTTTTCTGTACCTTCTTCCTTGGTCTTGTGCGCTTTATATAGCTCCTTGAATTTGGATTGGATTTGTCACAATATTTGATCAGATTTGTTAATTAAAAACTGAATCTTTTAAAACAGATTTTATCCCCAAAATCTTTTTAAATCTTCCACCTTTTAATTCTCCAACAAACCTGCAATCAAATCTCCCATGTAACAGAAAATATCTAGCCCAAGATATTCTCATCCAACACTCTCCACAATTCCAGCTAATACACGACCCTAATAACAACAAGCACATGCTGTCATTAGCTTTAGTTCTGCAGGTCTGATGTTACAACATCACCTATGTGACATCAGACATCCACTTCAGCAACTAGCAACCTTAACACAGCCCAGTGTTAAGTGCAATGTTATGACATCAAGCCCATGACATCAAACATAGTTAACCTTCACAACTTAGTACAGCCCAGTACTAAGACTCAATGCTGCAACATCAACACCATGACATCAGCATTGAACACCTTGTTGTTTTACCAAAATTCCAGCCAATCCAGGAACTTACACAACTTGTTGATACAATTTTGTTATGAAAAACGATGCCTAAAAACAAAAGTATAAACGGGTTCTTTATTGACAAGAAACACACAAGGGTTAGGGTTAACGGGAAAAACAATAAGAACACGAAGAAATTGGTTATAGCTGATATTCTTTACTTTCTCTTTGAATCAAATGACAAGTACTCAAGAATAACAAATAACCCTCTCACCCTGAGATGAGATACTAGTATGTTATTTATAATAAACCTAACATACTAAACTAATGGGCTTTTTAACAATTACCCATTATGTAACACCCCCTTTCTATACCCCCAAATAATCAAATAAATCATTTAGGCACGTATTGGAAATTTCATCAGAGTATAATTGTAAACACGGCATAAAAAGGTATGTCACATTATGCTTGAAATTAAAACATCCAACACCTGCTCAACAAATGTTATGCAACAGTGGGGTAACTCTCAAACAACGAAGGATCTCAGTCCTTATACCTACATCTCAATATTTAGAATGAAAGCGGAAAATCCAAACATTGAAATACATCCAAGTATATATACGTAGATATATACATCACCAAGTATCATCCATAATTATAAGTCATGTTTACATAAACATTCAACAACAAGATACATGTACAAATGTATCACAAAAGAATAAGATACATCCTAGCTACCCGGTGCTACATATCAGAGCCAACCGACCAAAAGAATGAAGACACGCTTCACAAAAAACCTCCAGCATACCTACTCTGCAATGCCTCATAGAGCATCATAAAACAGCAGAAGGGTGAGAAATATTATCATAATAACAATGCATATAATTATATATCTCAACATAAAAATACACATATACCACATATTCTCACCATTCCATCATACCACATAAACATACATGTTATGTTTACTATGTCACAATCATCACATCTCACTCAATATACATCGCAAGGCATATATATATAAAACCAAGCATATTCCTCATAATGCGTATCATTCAACATAAACACACATATTCATGTTTATCCATCCATGCACACCTGCACAATTCTACTCATTCCACATCAACATATACATATATATGTTTATTCATCAATGGACAAATACAATGATGACAAATGCAACTCATAGAGACCGACTCACGACTCTATGCAGATGCATGCGGTACCGACTCATCATCACTAGTTCAATTAAAGAACTTATTGGAACCATTGCTACAACCGCACATCGGCCTACAATATGATTGCTACAATCGCACCTCGGCATACAATGTTTACGGATTGCTACAACCACACATCGGCATACAATATGATTGCTACAACCGCACATCGGCATACAATATGATTGCTACAACCGCACCTCGGCATACAATGTTTACGGATTGCTACAACCACACATCGGCATACAATATGATTGCTACAACCGCACATCGGCATACAATATGATTGCTACAACCGCACCTCGGCATACAATGTTTACGGATTGCTACAACCACACATCGGCATACAATATGATTGCTACAACCGCACATCGGCATACAATATGATTGCTACAACCGCACCTCGGCATACAATCCGATTGCTACAACTCCACATGAGCATACAATCGTTTGTAATCATCGCTTCAACCGCATATCGGCATACGACGTTACAACAGATTCATTTTAGAATCCCACAACACAAGAATGCATATCATGATGCTTCACATGCAAAATGACTCGAAAGACATTCTTGAAATGCATACATATTCAAAATATATTCATGCATTCATCACATATAATCCATCTACATTCACATCAATTGTATAACAACATACACATTTATCCAAACAAATCAATTTACGGTTTACCGGAAAAGTCAGTTAAAAGTCGGCTAAAAATAATATTTTTCATCACCATCAAATAGAACATATTTTTAGCTTCAGTTTGATATAAAGAACAGCTCAATCGGATAAACGACGAAAAAGTTACGGACTTTTAAAGAAAACATTTTTCGGAAAACTAGCAGAGTGCAATCGATTGCACTCCTGATGCAATCGATTGCACAGTCCCAGACTTGCAATTTTTCGCCCTTTACACATGTGCAATCGATTTGCATCCTGCTGCAATCGATCGCACCTGTTAAAAACCAGAAAAAGTAGCTGCTGCCCAAACACAAAACCCTCCGGAAACCCGACCGATTCAATTACTTTCTTCCGAATAAATACATGGTAATCCTCCATAAATACATGCCAACATGTTAGGATAAAAAAACACCGATTCCACAACATTCGATTTTCACCAAAATCTCACATTCTCAAAACCCAAAAATGTCAAAACTCACAATATCAACCGATTTCAACCAAACGAGTTTCTATAATCTCGGCCTAACCTCATACGACTAATCTACGCAATTTATTTCGAAATTCATCCGTGAAAACATCGATTTCTATCGATTTCCTACAATTCGACCTAAACGGAAACATATGGAAAACCAACCAAAACATCCACACAAAACACATACATAATCATACACAAAGTTAGGATAACAATATTTCACACCCTTACTCGATTAAATCGTGTTTGAAAAGTCGGTTGAATCAATTTCTTTCTCTCCATGTTTTCTCCCTTTTTCTTCTTTTCTTTCTCTTTTCCTTCTTCTTCTCTTTTTCTCTCAAAATTCTGTTTTTCTCTCTTTCTCACCTCTAACTTTCTATTTTAATAAAACAAATATCTATCCCAACAAAAAGACCAAAATACCCCTACACTCAAATATCTCGCAAACGCTCTCAAAACGCGATAAAACATAATCACGATGAAAAATAATATATTCTCAAATAAAAGTCAAGAATAAAATAATATAATAATAAAAATAATTAAATCGACTCGATTAATTAAATAAGACGAAACCGGGGCGTTACAACTCTCCCCCACTTAGACATGTTCGTCCTCAAAAATATACTGAGACGAACAACTCCGGACACGACTCTCGCATCCGACTAACAAACCAACATGCCAACAAAAGGCACACCACAAATAACACAACTGAGAAACCACCGTGCTCACAGCAGATATAACAACGGCACGACAACGACGACAACAACAATGACAAGATGCAAAGCCCATACGATGCACTTGACGACCAACTCACAACTCAAGGAAAACCACGATACCAACACACAGGTTCACTCTAGAACCGAAACACAACAAGATCGTTACCATCACCACAGGTAACACTCCCCTAATTCACCACAAGAAATTAGCCACACACACTCGAACCATCACGATGGAAACGAGGCAACAACACAAACAAGAACATAAGTTCCACGACACAACATTGATTCCACAACCTCTACAAAACCAGAATACCAACATCCTTGTCACACAACCTTATTACAGCAATGCTACGATTCCCAATCGAACATATAACCAAAACATCCATCTACATAGTAGCCCATGAATAATATTTAAACCTTTCACCTAACACTTCCATTCTGAAACGTCCAATGGTCTCATCATTCCTACATGTTCTCAATGTTCAACCTATGAACTCTTACAAGTCCCACACGTAAATACAAAATGTGCCACCTCACGCTTCCGCTGAGCACTCTTATTACTCGCAACCATCAAAACTATCAATTTCACGTCCAAAGTTTAACTCTTTCTCATATTCGCCAAAAATCACTGTTCACTTTAATATTACCAACCTCACACTCTCCTGTGTTATCTCATACACCATACACAAGTCTCGGAATTGCTCAAATAATTCTAACTCCCTGACCATCAAAACAGACATGCATAGAAACTTCCGACTTAACTTTTCAGGCACAACAACAGCTTTTCCCCGAAGGATAATCCAAGCCAAATTCATAACTCATCACGAACTCTAACCATCCTTGTTGTCTCATACTCTATTCCTTTAGACCAAACAAGTACTCAATATCCTTGCGATTACCAAACACTTCGAACCTAGAACCATAAAGATAATACCTCCAACTATTCCAACACAATACCACCGCAACCAATTCCAAATCCATAATAATACAGATCCTTTTATAAATCCTCAATTGTCGTAAAGCATAAGCCACGACTTTACCCTCTTGCATTTCCACGTTGACTAAACTCATCAAAGACACATCACAATACCCCACAACCGGTTAATTAGGATCACACAAAATCAAAGCTGAAACCGTAGACAACTTCTACTCCAGCTCACCAAAACTTACTCACAACGAACATCCAAACAAACGACTCACCCTTTGTAAGTCAACTGAGATACCAGAAGTACGAACTTAACAAAGTCTTCCATAACCTGTAATAACAACCAACTGAGCCCAAAAGTTCCTAATCTCCTTAACTAACTGCGGAGCCTCTCATGTAGAACTACATCTACTTCCGATGGATCCATTAACCATACTCTCATCTGAAATAACATTTCCAAGAAACTAACCCTTTTCAACCAAAATTCTCACTCGAATAACTTAGCAGAAAACTTCGTCTCTTTTCAACACTTGTAATTCAAATCTCAAACACTTTACTCATTCTTCCTCTGAGTTTATAACAAATCCAAATATCCTCAATCGAAACCACTACGAACTTATCCAATTAAATATGGAAGATACGATTCCTCTACTCCATAAACATTAGAGACGCATTACTAACACCAAATACCATCACTGCGACTTCCTGCCAATTCCCAGAACACTACCATCACAGACAAAACAAACATCTTATTCTCATCTACTAAGAGTTTCCTACTTACTTAGCAGATATAAACCTTAACTATTCACCTTCGTCCAATTAAGTTCAATCTCTACTCTCTGTGAAGCAGTTCTTAAATAAAATCCAATCATTCTCTCTCAATGACTTCCCAACTGGACTAACATACCAAAACCTCTAATCCATTTCATCTTCCGATATTAGCATCTTCATCGACTCATCAAAACAATCTGTAATCATCTCCTTAAATTCCAAACAATTCATTTCACACACTATCAAAGCCGGAAAGACCCGCCTATTCCATCCAACATAATTTCCGTCTGCTATCAACAAGAGATTAAGGGTAATCAGTTCCTCAATTTTCCAATAGACAGTCGACAATCATGATGGGGCATAAACCGTCTTTACCAAACTATAATAGCCTTTCTTGCATCCCATACACAAAACTACCTAAGTTACAAATCCTTAGTTGACATAAACCTTACCTCCGCATTTCTTACGGAATCGGGAACAACACTGTCCAAACAACACTTACAATCTTGCAATTCACAACACACTGGGCCGGCGCTCCACACCTGAAGCAACATGGAGAAGTACCAGCTTCTCCCCCACTTATCTCATTCTAACTCCTGGAAACAAAGGATTAGAAACCAGAAAGCACTGACAGTGTTTCACACACATATCACGTACTAAGGGGCAAACAACAACGACAGTATTCAACTGTCACACCAACAGACTCAACAACTGACTCAACACTGGCTCCGATACCACTTAATCTAACACCCCCTTTCTATACCCCCAAATAATCAAATAAATCATTTAGGCACGTATTGGAAATTTCATCAGAGTATAATTGTAAACACGGCATAAAAAGATATGTCACATTATGCTTGAAATTAAAACATACAACACCTGCTCAACAAATGATATGCAACAGTGGGGTAACTCTCAAACATCGAAGGATCTCTGTCCTTATACCCACATCTCAATATTTAGAATGAAAGCGGAAAATCCAAACATTAAAATACATCCAAGTATATATACGTAGATATATACATCACCAAGTATCATCCATAATTATAAGTCATGTTTACATAAACATTCAACAACAAGATACATGTACAAATGTATCACAAAAGAATAATATACATCCTAGCTACCCGGTGCTACATATCAGAGCCAACCGACCAAAAGAATGAAGACACGCTTCACAAAAAACCTCCAGCATACCTACTCTGCAATGCCTCATAGAGCATCATAAAACAGCAGAAGGGTGAGAAATATTATCATAATAACAATGCATATAATTATATATCTCAACATAAAAATACACATATACCACATATTCTCACCATTCCATCATACCACATAAACATACATGTTATGTTTACTATGTCACAATCATCACATCTCACTCAATATACATCGCAAGGCATATATATATAAAACCAAGCATATTCCTCATAATGCGTATCATTCAACATAAACACACATATTCATGTTTGTCCATCCATGCACACCTGCACAATTCTACTCATTCCACATCAACATATACATATATATGTTTATTCATCAATGCACAAATACAATGATGACAAATGCAACTCAGAGAGACCGACTCACGACTCTATGCAGATGCATGCGGTACCGACTCATCATCACTAGTTCAATTGAATAACTTGTTGGAACCATTGCTACAACCGCACATCGGCCTACAATATGATTGCTACAACCGCACCTCGGCATACAATGTTTACGTATTGCTACAACCACACATCGGCATACAATATGATTGCTACAACCGCACATCGGCATACAATATGATTGCTACAACCGCACCTCAGCATACAATGTTTACGGATTGCTACAACCACACATCGGCATACAATATGATTGCTACAACCGCACATCGGCATACAATATGATTGCTACAACCGCACCTCGGCATACAATGTTTACGGATTGCTACAACCACACATCGGCATACAATATGATTGCTACAACCGCACATCGGCATACAATATGATTGCTACAACCGCACCTCGGCGTACAATCCGATTGCTACAACTCCACATGAGCATACAATCGTTTGTAATCATCGCTCAACCGCATATCGGCATACGACGTTACAACAGATTCATTTTAGAATCCCACAACACATGAATGCATATCATGATGCTTCACATGCAAAATGACTCGAAAGACATTCTTGAAATGCATACATATTCACAATATATTCATGCATTCATCACATATAATCCATCTACATTCACATCAATTGTATAACAACATACACATTTATCCAAACAAATCAATTTACGGTTTACCAGAAAAGTCAGTTAAAAGTCGGCTAAAAATAATATTTTTCATCACCATCAAATAGAACATATTTTTAGCTTCAGTTTGATATAAAGAACAGCTCAATCGGATAAACGACGAAAAAGTTACGGACTTTTAAAGAAAACATTTTTCGAAAAACTAGCAGAGTGCAATCGATTGCACTCCTGATGCAATCGATTGCACAGTCCCAGACTTGCAATTTTTCGCCCTTTACACATGTGCAATCGATTTGCATCCTGCTGCAATCGATTACACCTATTAAAAACCAGAAAAAATAGCTGCTGCCCAAACACAAAACCCTCCGGAAACCCGACCGATTCAATTACTTTCTTCCGAATAAATACATGGTAATCCTCCATAAATACATGCCAACATGTTAGGATAAAAAAACACTGATTCCACAACATTCGATTTTCACCAAAATCTCACATTCTCAAAACCCAAAAATGTCAAAACTCACAATATCAACCGATTTCAACCAAACGAGTTTCTATAATCTCGGCCTAACCTCATACGACTAATCTACGCAATTTATTTCGAAATTCATCCGTGAAAACATCAATTTCTATCGATTTCCTACAATTCGACCTAAACGGAAACTTATGGAAAACCAACCAAAACATCCACACAAAACACATACATAATCATACACAAAGTTAGGATAACAATATTTCACACCCTTACTCGATTAAATCGTGTTTGAAAAGTCGATTGAATCAATTTCTTTCTCTCCATGTTTTCTCCCTTTTTCTTCTTTTCTTTCTCTTTTCCTTCTTCTTCTCTTTTTCTCTCAAAATTCTGTTTTTCTCTCTTTCTCACCTCTAACTTTCTATTTTAATAAAACAAATATTTATCCCAACAAAAAGACCAAAATACCCCTACACTCAAATATCTCGCAAACGCTCTCAAAACGCGATAAAACATAATCACGATGAAAAATAATATATTCTCAAATAAAAGTCAAGAATAAAATAATATAATAATAAAAATAATTAAATCGACTCGATTAATTAAATAAGACGAAACCGGGGCGTTACACATTACAAGCTAACTTTGGATACAAGCTAACTGAAACAATTGGACATAACAAACTGGCCCAATTCGACAACTACATACTAGAACACATTTCGACTACAGCATGTAGGTCTTCGACAACAGCATGTGATCATACTTTGACGGCATGCTAAACATCTGTCGACAATACTAAAGTTCAATTCAATATCTCACAAATTTGATTATACACACTTGAAATAAAGTTTTAGATTATGTTCAGTTAACCATAATAGTTTATACATAATCAAATAATGGCATGAAAGTACTACAAGCTAACAACTTACATATTTTCAGCACGACTATTAACCTAATCGCCTGACTTCTTCTTATGGGTAGCCAAAAAAACTCATCAGGATAGACAACTCGTCCAAGCATTTTGCTCTGCCAGTAAAGTCAATCAGTTGCAACCTTACATGAATTATATGTAACCACAATAATTATTACATAGCCTTAAATTGATTCGCACTCCATGTATAATATCTCGTGCAACAAACATACTACACAACAATCTAGTTGAACAACTTGTGAACCGTATTTAGTATTAAGAACAAATTGATGTATCACTAAATACTATTTCAGTTACTAATTTACAAGATAACTTTTCAATGTTATCACTCCTTACTTTTACTTATTGTTACAGAAAGAATATAACACACATAAGAAAATCTTCCTTATAGAATTTGTTTCCTTAAAATTTTAACTAGTACATGTGAAAATACATTGATTATAAATGGAAAAACATGTTATATTGAAAATACATTGATTAATAATGAAAAAGTATTCATGTTATACTGAAACAGAGTTACATCATAAGGATTGCAAGGCAGAGTTGGGACAATCAGGTTCTACACCAAATTCATTTGACTACACTAAGTAGGAATAATCAATCAGAAGAAATCACACAACCTAAATGACCAAAATAATTAAAGAATTTCACAAATCACAAACCCCTAAACTATGAAGAAGAAATAGAAAACCCAAAATATAAATGCAAGAAATTATAGAAGAAGAAAAGAAAGGCAATATAGTTTTGAGAAAAATAGAAAGCTCCTAGTTCAATGTAGAAGAGTATATAACGATGGTGAACGAAAGAAGAAATAAAAAAAAGGAAAATGGGTAGGAAGTTTGATTACTTACCTCTTTGTCGAATAATAATAAATGAAATTCGTGTAGATCGGTGAACAGAGGTCGTCAGAAATTGTTGGTGAAAAAGAGATCGGAGATTGTCCGTGAATAGTAGTCGCAAGGGAAAAACATGAGAAATGAAAGAGGGAATCTTAAAAGTGAGTGTTGGATAGTGATATTAGGTTAGAGAAATACTCTTTTCTGAAAGAAAAAATAAAAGAGGGAAACATTTTTCTAAAAAAAAAGGGAAATGCAAAAGTAAACGTCAAAAACATTTTTATATATTTTGTTTTAGTCTCAGAACTAATAAACATTAATTATAAAATTGAAATTTAATAATACATTAGTATCAAGAACTGTTGATGCTATTTTAAAATTAAATTATAAAATAATTAGGGTCAACAAATACATTGTATAGCGTCTAATTCTACTTACTCAAATTTGTGTAAAAAATTTAGTTAAAAAAAAGTATTTGCATTTGAATATTTGGATGCTAAATATACACTATTAGCATCAGAAATTGGTTGATGCAAAATTTTTTGAAGCTAAATCATACTTTTCTTGTAGTGTTAGAGTCGCAGACCCTCATGAAAATATTACCGCCTACAGCAAATACATGTCGGACAATAACATCCTCAATAGAATCTACTCTAAGTGAGGTTTCCATGCAAACCCCACGAGATATACATCTCGTAGGCCAACATTACGCAACCATCATCTTATCTTATGTTTTTGCTCTAGACTCAGGTGTAGAATCTTTCTCACAATTTGTTGAAGCAAACATAGTATCCATACCAAAAGCACATGGAAACTATGTAGTAGATATATGATAACTAGGGATGCTCAACGATGGTTTATTCCCATAACCAATCCATATCCAATATAAAACCATTTATCTTAACCGGTTATTATAACCAATCCATATAAATGGTTTTGTTTTTACAAAACCGGTTATAAACCGGTTATATCCATAACCAAATTTTATAACCGATTTTATATTTCATAACCGGTTTTCAACTTAAAACTGGATTTGGATATAAAAATCCATTTTGTAAAACTGGATATTCATTTTCTTACAACTGGTTTTTAAGCTAAAACCGGTTTTTGACTTAAAAATCCTGTTTTTATAAATGAATTTTACACAACTTTTTTCCATATTCTTAAAAAAAAATCCAGTTTTTATAAATGAATTTTACACAATTTTTTTTTTCATATTCTTAAAAATAACACAAAAGCTTAAAGTATAGCAAAGGTGAATTAATTATACACAAAAACTCAAATATTTCCAACATGTTCATTAATAAGCCAAAAACATATAATCTCTCCAAAAATGTATTTACAATAAGTCAATGACAAAATAGCCCAAGGTAAGGCATAAAATAAATCTAAGACAAACTTTAAGCTTTAGAAACAACATAACCATGAGCTAGTTGAACAATGGTATTGACAGCACTTGCAATCCTTGGCCATAGATCAGAACACTCCTTACCAGTGATGGCAGAACCTGTAACAAGAGACATAATACAGACATTAAACAATAATCCAATACAAACAATAAACATCCAGGTATAAGCTTCTATACATATGAAATTCCTTTGCTTATTTATAACCCGTAATCTGCTAACAGCATGCACATTAGTCATAAACTAATTCCTTGGTGTGTCTGGCACTTCAGGACAATCAAATTCCTCCATAACCAAAGGATGAATATCAGTTGAAGGATTGTATTGTTGAATAAACAAAAAAGTTATGTTGTAAATTTCAAAAACAAATCTGACGAAATATTCTATCAATACTCATTTCCTTCAATCAACAAGACATCGACTGTTTTAGATAGTTGAGTTTCTGAGATTTAAAAAAGTTGTGTCAGAAATGCCAGTGGACAACCAGAAATGCACCGGGGACAGCCAGAAAATTTCAGCTCTTAACAGTTCAGATTGACTTCAATCCAAAAATACCATGACAAAATTCCTCACTGTTAACTAAATAATTTTTAACAGCTCTTAACAGTTCAGATTGACTTCAATCCAAAAATACCTTAAATCAATTAACATGACTCATTGTCCTTACTATCATTGACAGGCCATCAACATCAATTGATACTCCTAAAGCTATAACTAACTTGACAATTCCTTATCAGGTCATTAACTATTCTAACATAACTCTTCTAATCATTTCACCAAGGCAATAACAGCTTCAAGTTTCGAATCCTAATCCCCTTGAATTTCACATACTGTTTTCTTTCTTTTTTTCCATCCAACATCTACATTTAATATACCAATAGTTTAGATTAACAAACTGACTATTAATTGATTAGCCTCTTTCAAAATGGATTAATTCACTAATCAATTTCAAACTGTCAAAACTAACTAATAGAACTTAACTAATATGTAACTAACTCTAACAAATCATAACAGTGCTGCTCGCATTTAAAAAGCCATTCAACAATTCAAATCAATCTAACGGTAACCATCCCTCATCCATATGCATAACAGAATCCTCAACCTCTAACCTCCAAAATGATATTGGTATATCGTAGAACTCAAACCAAAATGCAGGAAATAAACCAAAACATATGAACTAGACACACAGAAAATAGAGACAAAAACACAGACTAAACTTTTCCATCTTTGAGTTACAAAAGTGGAAAATACAAGTGGCATTGATCACCAAATTACTCACAGTCTTCAATTCTTTGAGATTATTTGGAACCAGAGACATAGAGTTTTACATGAGCATGCCCTCATGGCAATTAGGACATATTTTTGATTCTATACATAAAAAATGATTCAGAATTTAATCAACCCTAAACCTAATGTTACCTACAGAGTTTTCCACATATAAGCAAGCTTGTACAGTGACAAAAATTCCACACATAAGCAAGCTTGTACACTGACAAAAATGCACAGAATGCAGCGAAAAGGAAATACCTCATAGTTAGAAGTCTCCTTTATCTTCAATCCTCATCAAAAGTGTCATGAGAATTACCTCCATTAGATTGATTTTGCAAAAAAAAAAAGCTTCGGGAGATTGGAATAAATCTTGACTGCAATACACTCATACAACGACGAAAAGCTTTATGATCTGCATGCATATACGGAAGCTCCATTTCCACAATCATGTCAACCACTGCCTTCCTACATTTCTCTTGGTCAAATTTTCCTAACACAATTGCTGAAGGAGAAGTCACATTTGTTGTTGATGAAGGGGTTATTTTCAATCTCTTATCTGCTTCACTATTTGGGTTACTCTTGCAAATCTTTGAATGTGCGGCCATGGAAGTCGTTCCATTATTGGACTTTAGCTTGGAGTCACAGTAGTTACATCTAGCTATCCCAATCAAATCTAGATCAGGAGTGAAATGAGTCCAAACAGAAGATTTATTTCTTCGATGGGGTGGTGCCCGAGTAGTTCCCAATTTTTGTGTTGCCTCAGTCGTCGTAAGATTATGTTCGGGCATTTCCTGCTTTTGATAGACCAACCAAATGTTAAATTAATTCAAAGAAATAAGAAGCTAATAATTATTATTATTTACCATAAAACAACACACAAACAAAAGGAAAACACTACATATTATTGTTAGAAACAAACAAACATCAAGCTGTAATCAAGACACCTAACTACAACAACAGAATTTTTTAAATGTGGTTTGTAACTTAGCTAACATTTCCTTGTGTTACCCAAAATGTCATTATAAAAACACAGCACATATAGTCTAAAATAAAGACATTACAACATAAAGATGATGTCTAAGCTACACTTTACTTAAAATTAAAATAATCATGGTGCCTAAGCTACAGCATACGCTACCAAATGCTTCTGCATACAAAACAGACATAATTGCCATACTAAATAACATTTCTCTTTATAAATTGAAAAATTAAACTGGAACTCATTAGCACATACTAAATAGATTAACAAAATGACTAATAAAAAATATAACAAAATGACTAATAAAAATTAAACGGACATTGATAATCCTTTTACAATCTTCCTTGAAGGAATTCAAACTCAGCACCTTCATAAAAATGTCTCTTAAATGCATCCATATGGACCTCTTGCAGACACATAAAAACCAACAAAGATCCATCATCATGAGGACTAGGAAGAATCAACGAATCTCCTTCAAGTTCTTCATGAAATCCTGGCCCCATATAAATCTCTTTTCCCCACCCAAAATCAATTCCATAAATTGGCAATTGCAACCAACTAACGACTCCTAAATTAGGATTCCGATAAAAAGGCTTGTCATCGTAACTCTATATACAATGAATATCTTGAAATTTAGTTAAATCATATTCTTTAATTTAATCACACATTAGTAATTACAAATTCTCATGTATGAGTAATGAATTAAATTATCAAATGGTTGAACCATTACAATAACACCAACATCTGAAATCTATTCATGCCATAAAGACACAGAAGCAACAAGTTATAATGGATGATCATTGCACTAAATTTTCGAGGAAATGGTCCTTTCATTGCACTACCTACAGAAGACATCTTGCAATGGTCCTTTATAGTAGTGCAGAACCTTACTGGTCATCTCCCGCAAATCATGTATAACAGTGGGGTATATGGATCCTACTCTTAATGCGCCGAACGATAGGCTTGGACGATTCCATCAATTTAAACTTTGGGCGAACAAGGTTCAGCACATTAAATACCTCCTTGACATGATTAGCACAGGTGACGTACGCGTGCTAATCTAGTGCACATTACAATATTCACATTGATTCATTTTGTCAGCCAAACTGCTCCTACAAACACAGTGCCATCATGTTTGTGTGTTCAGAATATATTAACTTGTGTCACCTTGTCTACTTAAAAATTGAATGTCCCATATCAATGTTGTGCAGAGACAAAGAATGCGGATTCAACCCGCACCATATATACCTTATGCTAATAGATTCAAAATAAAAACTGTAGATTATCAATGTAAGAAACACAAGTCATGAGACACAATCAGGGACAATTTAACATGAATTCTACTACAACGTAGTACAGTGATGAAATCATTCACAAACAAACAAATCCACATCTAATAGTTAGTGATAAAATAGTACTAAATAGTTAAAAATAAATAAGCAAAAATTCATCAATCTAACAATTCCAATTAAAATGAAATGAGGCACCTGATTAATAAAATGTCTACAGTTTCTTCTAAAAGCACAAAAATCAAAAAATGGAACACCTTAATCTAGATTGTTCTTGTCCAGAAGAATTCTTGGAAAAACTTAATCAAAAAAACATAGTGTTGGAGCTAAGACAAAGGAAGATGTGGGGGTCATATATAAACGATGTTAACAAATAACTTCAATCTCATATATCCAACAAAACCATGATTCTTACCCAACCACCATCAAACATAAAATCAGAAAATGGAACCGTTGAAATGTAAGTAAAAAAATCGAAAATAGAACACATATCAAACATAAAATTCGAAAAATGGAACATTTGAAATACAAGGAACAATTTGAAAAATGCATTTACCTGAGTTGAAAATCGTTTACGTTAGGGTTTTTCAATGAGATTGACAAAAAAAGAAAGAATTCATCGATTGAGATTGAGAGAAAGGAACAAAGAATGCATCGATTGAGACATTTGAATGTGGGTTCAAATTAGGGTTTTACTGGGATTGAGAGAAACACGATAGAACAAGAAAATTGAAATTGGGCTTCTTCTGGATTTTTATTTGGTTGTGGTTATCCATCCAATTGGGTATGGGTGTCCATTTAATTTTAATAATGGATTGGTTGAAAACCCAAAATAATTTTAACCGATTTTTAAAAACCGGATTTGGATATGGTTATGGATAAACCATCAAACCGGTTTATTTGA
The DNA here is from genome assembly GCA_022829125.1 of Lathyrus tuberosus. Taxonomy (NCBI): domain Eukaryota; kingdom Viridiplantae; phylum Streptophyta; class Magnoliopsida; order Fabales; family Fabaceae; genus Lathyrus; species Lathyrus tuberosus. The sequence goes on from JALAZF010000037.1 coordinate 2,633,493, forward strand.
GCATCCCTAATGATAACAACAAATATAACACATGAGATAACAAAAACAAATGATAGAGGAAAGCCAAACAAATAAAGAAAACACTTAGCACAAAACAACTAAACTAGGCTTGAATCTCTTTAGGGAACCAGGATCTCCAGCAGAATACCCAACAGTTCTTAGTTGTCTCATCACAAAAAATGTGACTTACAAGCGCATCGCACGCTCGCGGATGATAAACAGAGTCGTCACTAAACTTTATTTATTCCAAAAATTAAAAGCGAAAATATCAATAAAGCCCTTAAAAGAAAAGTAAAATGGTCATCGCAACCAAATCGGGATCCACTAGGCGTGCCAATTTGTTTAGCGGTCTTTAGTAAACAATTTTTTTTTACTGGTAAAATTTCTTTTAACTCTTCCACTTCTCAAACGCTTACACACTCAAACATTTAAATGAGGAAAAAAATAAACAATAAAAGACACAATATTTTTCTATAAAAGTTAAGATTTTAAGCAAAAAAGGGTCTCATTGGGCGTGTCAATTTGCTTACTGGTATTTTTAGCAAACAGTCACGAGTTTTTGTTCATCGAAGGGATTAAACTCGAAAAATTCTAAGGACAATTTATGCAGAAAAGTTCATCGAAAAGTATGTGTGATTGAATTTTAGATGTTTGAATGTTGACAAACTGCATGTAAATTTTAATTGAACAATGTAAAGTTGCTTGAGGAAGAAGAAGCAGACAAAAAGCATCATAAATGTCATAAAATAAAGTAGATGTTATAACTTAAAAGACTTAAAGAAAGTAAAAGAAGGGCATAGACATACATTTTCTCACAAAATGTTTCTCTTTGTGATTTGGATACTTTATTTCTATAAGGAATAAATGAAATTTACGACCATTGATCACTACAATGAGATCAACTTATATACTAATACAATGTTAACCGTCGACAATAGTTATTTTCACATGATTTGACATGTATCCCTTTACTTGGGCTTCAACGCTCTAACTGGCTACCACGCTTCTTCAAACTTAAAATTGTTGTAAATCACCTATCATGTTGATAACAGCATTTGAACCCTCTAAGCGACTCTATCGAGGGTCTCTAGTCGACTCATATAATGGCATAAAAATACCTTCGAATCACCTAATCTTTGGACTTAAGAATGTCCTGAGTCCCCAACAATCACGTGAACGCGTCAAAATAGGCACCTCTACACCTCATCTGCACATTCAAATGTTGATTAGTGCAAACATTTTAAATATTTTGGACATGATTCGAAGAGAGAGTAATCCTAATCTTCTAGATCTGTTCCTGAGAATCTTCAAAACCAGGCATTGTGGACGTTAAAATACATTATATCTCAGATCATATGACAATGTGGTCAAACCAACTTTAGTCGACATGGTTATTACCAATCTTTGTTGAATTCTTTCATCTAAAATTTGCAAGCTTACAATAACACATCCCTGCAATGTGTGGAGGGATTGCGAACAAAACCTGAGGATTTTTGTGTTGAAAAGGTTCTTCAGTTCTAAGAGTGAGAACAAGTATTGTGTTACTTTGAATTTTGACCAAGTGACTTCAAACATAAGAGACGGTGATTTGTGATAGGTGATTTTTGAATTTTTTTTACAAAAATGATTTATCTAACTTGGTCAATTTTATAAAGGAGGTGATGCAGAAAATTAAACACAAAAGATAAATAATAGAAAAAGAAAAGAAAAGAGACAAGATAGAGTGCACTAGTATTTATATTGTTTTATTCTTAAACCACACAACATACTTCACTTCCCGGAAGAGTTTTTCCTAGAAAGTTAGTGTTTGAGAGAGGTGGAACTATACAATTGTTAATGAGAAGAATAATTGAGGGTGACTTAGAGTCACATATATATGGTATATGGTTAGATCTGTTCACGGTTGATTTAACGTGGGATGTGAAGGGCATTTGGATGTAAATAAACTGTGGAGACGGGCACGGGAGGCGTGCTCTTATGCTATGCTCCGAAGCAGGTTTCCACTTGTAAGTCAATTAATGGAGAGTTTTGGCTGGATTTAGTCGACGTATTAAGTTGGTCATAATGTGTCTCTTCCTAGCCCAAAACACTTATAAATTCGCTCAAAAGAAATTCAAGGTTATCACTCAATCAACATACGAATTCTATTTTACCATAGGGTAGAGAAATTTCTAATCAATCTATCGAATCAACATTGTAACACACTTTTAAGGTCATTAGGATTGAAACATGGGTTGATTTAAAGTAGGATAAATTTATGGAATAGAAGGATTTATTCTTTGGAGTTAGATATTGTATCCTTTCAATAATCCGATTTATAAAATTTTTTGTTTCCCACAAGATACCATTTAGGAGATGGTACTAACTTATAGAGACTTAATTTTCCTTTAATTTTCTAGGCGTGCAACCCTGTTCTTCAATTATAAACCCCTAATATCTTAGGAGAATTCGTAATTGGATAAGGTTTTATCGACCATTAATCCCTAATTTCACATTGAAGGACCAGGGTAATAAGGATTGTCGACTGTTCAATAAGTCACAGCCGAATCGCAAATTGAATCTAGAATTAGGATCTCCAAGTTATTTAGTACCTTTACTTATAATTTAAATCATTTGGTTGTGAAATAGTTCTTCAATTACTTAAAGAATTGAATGTTATGTTATGATTTTCGAACTTCAACTGTTTTTTAAAGACTATCAAATTTATTTAAAATGAAGGAGTGTCCTCAAAATATTTCAAGTGTCTTTTTTCCTCTTTATAGGAGTTTCTTCAAAATATGTATAAAGAGCTACATTAGATTCAATTTCTTTCTTCTGTTGCATAATATTAAAAAGGATACTTTGCACTGTTCTCTAAATTAGAAATAAAATCATTACTCACTAATCAACATTATTAGTTGTTTTATCAGTTGCAAAGTAAGCTCTTGTTCTCTACATTGGAATTAAAAAAAGATATATATTGTTGGAAGCAAAAGACATGAAGAGAGACCAAACTTGAAAGATTATTGATATTTAATATTACTTATCATATAGTTGACAAATGATAATCAATTACTAATTACAGCAGAGAGAAGAGGATCAAAACAAATCAAAAATGGATAAACAATAAAGCTTCTTCCTTCCTAATGGTCAGGATGAGCTTGAATATGGTGAATTTCAGACTCAGAAATTCGTTTCTTGTATTGAGCAATGAAAGCTGTAGCTCTCATGTCAATGACAGGATCAGCTACACCCCAATTGCCTCTATCTTCATCACTTGACCACACTTTATTAGCATAAGCGGCCTGATCATAGTATCCTCCTCCTCCTCCTCTTTGTTTGTTACTGCTAGATTTGAAAATGCTGAATACAGACCATGATGACTTTGATTTCCTTTGGTTGTTGTTTCCTCCCATTTTACTATTCTGAGTAAAGAGTGGTGAATAGAAAGCAGTTTATGAGGAAAGGAAGTGTGTTGTGATGTACTGCAACTTTGGAAGATAGGAGGTCTCTATATATATGGTACTAATCACTACTAAACACCCTTTTTGTTAAACTAAGACAAAGGAATCTGATTCAAACCACTTGCGTGAATCCAATTTTAATCCATGGTTCAAACTCTTTTTCAAAAGTAAACAAATATGAAAAAACATAAATAAAAATTCAAGGTTGAAACAATATCACATGGAACAGTAAGTTTTGATTACACCTTTAGAAAAGGTACATTTTCTATGGTCCTATGGTTTCTTGCTTGACTAGATTATTGATGTGATTGGTGTTCTTTATGTTTTCTCATTCAATGATGCACATTTGTTGGGGCCTTCCACACACCTCTGAGTTCTATGTTTTTTTCATTTTTATAGGAACACTTTACTATTACAGAATAACTTTGTGTGCATTTTAAACTAGACAGGTAAATTATAATTCTTTTCTTTGTTTTTTAAGTACTAATTAAGTATTGGAAGCTGTTACCTTTTTACTATATTAATAATCTAATAAGCTAGAATAGAACAATGGTCTTTCTAAACTTTTACTAAGTTACCAATTATTCTAGAACTAAAATATCTGATAAATATCTAGATCAACCTTTTGAAATTTGGAGCATATAAACCTAAAGTAGATATGAGGTTTTATTATAATCAGAGATGAAAATTTGACAGGTAGATATGATATGAGAGCATATAAATAATTATATAAAATTGTTAATGGGAAACCAGTAGCTTAAGAACCTGATTAAATTAATTAAACAGCATAGTATACATATTCACATATTAGAAGTGGCAAGATACGATGAAAAGTGAAACACATAGACTTGTTTAGATTAATATAAGCATGGAAGAACAAAATATATTAATATAAAGGGAAGGACTTCCTTACCCTTTTAGAAAAGTTGGGTAAAATTACCCAATTGACGTGTCATTAATCAGAATTCGCCAATTGTATTTCATTAACCTTATTAATCATGTCATTAAAAAAATGTTATATTGCATAATTAGTAAATTAGTTCTTTTAATTATAAATACATCCTTTCGGAATTTAATATCCATTAACTCTTTTAATTTCTCATTATTATTTGTTTTGCAGGTGCATTCATTCTCTATTTACCGCTCAAAACTAACAAAAATAATTTAACATAATTCTATCTATACTATAATATTCTCCTACTTTGTTTTTCTAATCAAGTTTTATTGGGAACACAAAATATGTCTATGAAAAAATCATTTTTCTCTATTCATACACTAAATATCTTCAATAGCAAAGAATCATATATAAATCTTGATGTTCATTTAGTTTAAGTTTTCAAAATTTCATCTTTAAAAATCATATTTATTGACATTTTTATTAAAAATCAATTGTAAATAAATTTAGAATTGCCTCTTATAACTCAAAACATCAAAATTTATTGACGTAGACATGACAACATAACTCGTACTCACGGAAATCCACTCGAATCTGCCCCGAAATTGATGGAAAAAATCTGCTTTGATTAAGTTTGGGTCTGAATTTGTATTTTCTCCAATTATATATAACATTCATTAGAAAGACCCTAAATAAATACACGATTTTTAAAACAAATTTAAAAAGCTAAAATTGAATCATCTTTTAAAAAAATCAAGGGTTGAAAATATATAATTATATCTAGTATTTGTTTTTTTTCCTCTAATTATTTTTGTTTAGTTTTGGTATTACAAGTATATATTAGAATTGGTCTCTATAATATATAAAATATTATATTTTATTTACTCTAATATAAATATTTGAGGATCAATTTTAATATAATTCAATTTTGTGAGTAAAAGAAAATAACAATGATCAAAAAGAAAAATACATATATTTATAAGTACCAAAACAAAATAAAATGGACTAGTACTTTTAATATTTTATTGTCCACATCGTATAAAATGGAATAAGAAACAAAAATTAAAAAAAAAAAAAAAATCATTAATCGGATTTCTGGAGATTCATCATCCCTTTTTCATATCACAATTCACATGTCTTCCATTAGAAATGATCATTCTCAACTGATTGTTTCCTTTACTGGAAGACATCGACTAGAATTTTCTATATTGAACCGTTCACATTAATTGTTTAAAATGGACAAAGAAATAAAAAAAATTCAAAAATACCATCAATCAAATTCTCAAAGGTTCGCTATCACCTTCAAAAATCACAATTGACAAGTTTTCCACTAGAAAAATATCTTTCTCAACTAAGTCTTTCCTTCACTGGAAGTACAACAACTAGAATTTTCAATATTAGACCGTCCATATTGTATTTCTTCCAAGATATATGAGCATGAAGATTACTTATGCTGAAGCATCTTGTACAGAAGGTTACACATGAAATAATGAATAATAAAACTTACTTGAATTACGTTTCGGATTCTGGATCTGCAGTCCGTTTTGATGAAGTATTTCTGACTTATTCAGGAGTCATCATCTTGAACTATCTTCTTCCTATTGAGAAGGAGGCAAGTTACTTTCAGTAGATTCCTTCATCTTGTAGCCACCCTTCTTTTCATACGAAAATGAAAATATACTTTCCTCACAAGATCTTTGTCTGCACCACTGTAAAGTGTTATGCATATACCAAGGCTCTGATGCCAATTCAAGGTATGGAAAATACACAAGAAGGGGGGTTGAATTGTGTTATAACCAAAATTAAATATTTCTGGTTCTGAACAAAGTTCAGTCTCTAAACGTTTGTTCAGAATCTGATCATACGTGCAGCGGAACAATATATCAGAAGTAGAGTAAACATAACAAAGAACACATCAGATTTATCCTAGTTTCTCTTCTAACTGAGAGTACTCTAGTCCCTTTGCTTAGCAAGAGATTTTTCATTATAATCAATCTCATGATTACAACTTCTGTTCTGGACTGGGCCGACGCCTACTCATCAGTCGGGCAGACCCAACCCAAGGATATGACAAGCGGCCAATTAAGGTTCAATTCGTCTCCTCGTCGGGCACACCCAATTACATTACCGTCGAGCAGGTGCTGCATATCCCAAGGAGAGTTCACGCCTCTCCCCCCACATTCTCCACGTGCTCCCCCCGCGGGGACACGTCATCAGGTAACTACCCACCTCCGAAAGAGTTGGTCTACCCACTCTCCGGAGATCTAGGGGCCGTTAATCCAAGGCGAAGACAACGTGATGTTCTTCCCTACGCCACGTAAGCCCTGACAGTTATCTGCATTGGGCCTAGCGACCCAACCCAGTGTAAACGACCGTTGGCCCAGCGCTGGGGGCACAATATAAATACCCTCTCTCACAAGAGGGTCAGGTATTCTATTCTCATTCTTACTCTCACTTTCTGTACTTGCTTGCTCCATTCCTGACTTTGGCATCGGAGTACCTTGTAGGCACACCCCTCACCGTCTCATCACCACCCGAGTAGCGGAGCTCACGACGTTTGTCGGCCACTAATCTACTTTCTGATCAGGTACGATCAACTGCTTATGCACTCAAGCATAAGACTTTCACTGCTCAGACCTGCAGTCTAAGACTTCCCTGCTTCGACGCATCATCTAAGACTTCTCTCCTCAGACTTTCTGTCCAAGACTTCCTTTGCTCAGATTCATTTTCCAGGACTTCTTTGCTTAATCAACACATATCAATACTTTCAATGCTCAAGCACACAACAAGAGACTTACTTGGCTCAAGCTTTTCAACTGGAGACTATGATGCTTAAACACATAGTATGAGACTTTTAATCTTATCTGCTGAACAACATGTTCAGCAGAAAAGAGAACAAGGTGTACTTGATCTTGTTATTGAAGGGAAATTTGCGATCTAAACGCAGCGGAAAACAAAAATTTCCCTTTAGAGATCCTTACGAAAGATCATGATCTGTGATAGAAAGGTTACCTCTTGTGGCGATGAAACCTTTGATTCCAAATCTATGGATGATCACGAGCGTTGTACGATGAACAGCGCCTCTACACAGTCCACACGAACAGCTTCCTTCAGTCACAGTGCTAGCTGATTACGATTGAAGGTTTTAAGTGAGGGAGAGGAAAAATAGAATACGGCCAGGGTTTCAACAACAACAACCTTTGAGCTTTTGCACAAGGGTTCTATTTATAGAACTACTTGTGTGGGCTACAAGCTAAAAAGCCCAACTCAATAATAATATTATTATATTATTATAATAACTATTATTATAATAAATATAATTTTATTATTATTATATTTTATAACTATTATAAAATTAATAATAACTATTATTATATTACATTGTACCTAACAATATTCCGTATTTCATTCAAGTGCACTGTACCTTACGGTGTTCCTTATTTACTCTATCTCTTCTCCAACTGTCCTTATGTGTGTGACCCTGTAGGATTTCGCGACGTTGGCAATTATATTAAATCATGTATTTAACATAATAAACAGTGAGCGGTATCTAGCAACACATCACTGCTACCCAAGTCACAAAATTGTCATGTGATCTGACAAAACCTTTTGTGATAGTACTTGTGTGTACAATTACCCTTTTGCCCCTATGTCTATAATGAACACAAGGCATATACCGTGTCATCCTTGTCCAGTTCAATATTGGGCCCTTAGACATTTATCCTGTTATGCAGGATGGGCAAATTCCATCTAGGCTACTCATGTCCCTTAGCATGCTTTGTGAAGTACCCATCAACTGTCTTTATGATCATCCAGTTACGGACAATGTTTAATCAGCAATAAAGTACTTGACTCTACATCTAGGGTACATAGTAGTTTCAGGTCGAAGGGTGGTATACACCACTATCACCATGAGAGTAACTTATGACACTTTGCATAACATTCTATGTAGTACTCTCATAGTGGGTCAATCCAGTATAAATATTACTCCTAATATTCATACCTATGTCAAGACTTGATAACTCCTTATCCATGATCCATGAGATGTGATCATCAGTCTATCTACATAATAGTCTTAATGTTTTAAGGCTATCCCATTTCACATTAAAGCTCGACTATGGATGCTTTAAGAATAGTGTCCTTATGTTTAATGGAATCTCATGATTAAATCATACCTAATGTTTCATTAAACGAACTAGCTATTCTAGGGACTTTATCATTTTGAAAAAACAAACATAATAAAGAAATGCCTTTTATTATTAATAAATAATTTGATACAAGTACCAAAAGTATTGGCCTCTAGGGCTTACACCAACAATCCCCCACTAGCACTAGAGCCAATCAGGCATACCCCTTGATAGTTCTTTAATTTTAAGGGTTGGCATTAATTTTGTAAAACAAATAATAGCAGCAATATGTTAGATAGTCTGGTTTATCTTGCTAAAGAAGAACAGGTTGAGCAAGAAGTCCTAGTGTGCAATGGAACATGCTGAGCTGAAGAGTTCTTAACATCTAATACAACATGTCGTATCGAGATGTCCCAAGCAGGTCCATTCGACATCGCGCCAGAACTGAAGTGGTTTGTTAATTCTGTTAGGTTTTAACTGATGTAGAATATTCTGGAATATTATGCAATCATGAGGCGCTGATTTATAGGTCTGAAGATTCAAGTCTGAAATTGAGAAGAATATGGGAAAATATACACTTTCTAAATATGGAGATATTTTAGGAAGTTAAAGATTGAAGTCCTATTTTGTAGCAGAAGTTTCTGCTGATTTGTGGCAGCTCATTTGCTGTGTTTTTGTAGGCCCAAATCCAGTTGGGAATAGGTTATATATAGATGTTTTGTAACCTAGTTTTGGAATGAACCAAAGATGTAAAAGTTCTATTATTAGGGTTGGTTCCTGTACCACTCGACCTGTGAGTTGGACAGTTTATATGTGTGATCCTCGAAGCTGTTAAGTAAGAGGAGTATTATTCTTGGAGGAAGCTTTTAAGCAACTCTAAGTTGTGTCTTGGAAGGGTGTCTTCCTTGATGAACTGTTGTGTAGGCGAAGGGTTGTTGATGCAGTGGCGGATTGTCAACTGCTAGACATCATTGCGATGATTGGGAGTGAGAAGGGTTTCTTGTAACACCCCCTTTCTATACCCCCAAATAATCACATAAATCATTTAGGCACATATTAAAATTTTTGCCAGAGTACGATTAAAACATGGCATAAAAGAGGCATGTCACATCATACACAATTTTACGACATACAACACCTGCTCAAAACATTGATATGCAACAGTGGGGTAACTTTGCAACAGAGGAACTTTGTCCTTACACCCACATTTCAATATTTAGAATAAAAGCGGAAAATCTAAACATTGAACCACATTCAAACATCTATACAGAGATATATACTTCACCAAGTATTATCCACCGACATAATTCATGTTTACATCAACATTTATCCACAAGATACATGTACAATGTATCACAAAAGAATAATATACATCCTAGCTACCCGGTGCTACATATCAGAGCCAACCGACCTAAATAATGAAGACACGCTTCACAAAAAGACCTCCAGCATACCTACTCTGCAATGCCTCATAGAGCATCATAAAACAGCAGAAGGGTGAGAAATATTATCATAATAACAATGCATATAATTATATATATATATAAACATAAAAATATACATATTCCACATTCTCACGGCAATTCACCACAATTCAGTACCGTTCATCACAATACTCCGATATACATTACAATGTATATCCGAATATCAACCAAGCATATTCATCATGCATACTTTCACAATTCCCAATCATTCCACATAAACATACACAATTATGTTTACTCAACAACACATCATTATAAGGATGATAAATTCAAATCATAGAGACCGACTCGCGACTCTATACAAATACAATGCGGTACCGACTCAATCATCTCAAGTTCACTCAGGAACTTCTGCTGGAACCATCGCTTGTTACCGAAGTAACTCCCCGTCGGGCCTACGATGTTCACCCATTGCTCACACCCCACATGGGCACACAATGTTTATGCATCGCTCACACCCCACCTGGGCACACGACCAGATCGCTCATACCCCACACGCGGGCACACGATCTGATTGCTCACACCTCACCTAGGCACACAATCCGATTGCTCACACCTCACATAGGCACACAATCGTTCGTAATCATCGCTCACACCTCACATAGGCACACGATGTTACCACGGATTCTCATTAGAATCTCTCAACACAAGAATGTATTTCATGATGCTTCACATGCAAAATGACCCAAGACATTCTTGAAATGCATACATATTCACAATATATTCATGCATTCATCTCATACAATCACATACAATCTATATACATTCACATCAATGCACTATTGTATGATTCACATTCAAACACACCGTCAAAATGGTAAAAATCGCTAAATAGCACTATTCCCGACTTTCCGACATAATTAAATCGGCTAACGATTTCCAAATCATCATAATCACTAAGTACAGCTCAATAGCTTTCCAACGACACCAAAAATGTAAAAATCGGATACTCGGAACAAAAGTTACGGACGAAACCGAAAACGACATTTTGAAAAATCCCATTTTTACATTCCTCCTGTCCATACGCGTACCACTACTCTCATATGCGTACTGGACTGATTTCTCTCCATTCCCATACGTGTACCGCCAATGCCCATACGCGTATGGGCAGAACCGTTTTCCTTCACAAATTTCCCATTTCAGACCCCATACGCGTACTCCCAACATCCATACGCGTATCACCAGAGGGTCGGGAAAAGCCACATTCCATACGCGTATTGACCCCTCCACAGGCCATTGTTACGCGTATCACCTTGGCTCATACGGGTATGGACATGTCCCTTATGCGTATGGCCAGGGGATTTCCAGAAAAATTCTGCAGAACAATGTTCTGCGTTTTCCCTTCCCAATTCCACCAATTCATCATCTAAATTCAGAAAAATACCAGTTTGAAGTATAACAATACATATTAAACATGCATAGACCAACAAGAACACAATCAACACAAGTTTGAACACATTTGAATCAATTTCCAATCAATTTCTCAAAAAGGGTTTATACCCAAAACTCATAAAATCAATCAACCACAACAACCCATACATAATCACATACATTGATAAGATAACAATGTTTCACACCCTTACCCGGATTCCAACTTGCTATATGATTGATCTTGATGAATTTCTAGGTTTTCCTCTTCTTTTCTCTTCCTCCTCTTTCTTTCTCTTCTTTTTCTCTAATTCCCTTTTCTTACTATTTTTCCTTCTACTTTTCCTTTCTATCTCTTTTCTTTCTATTTCTTTCTTTTCTATTTCTCTCATTTTCCAAACAATCAATTAATTCATTTTTCTCATAAATTCTAATTCCACTTAATTTCTAATTTATCATTAATTGAGAAAAGTCTAAAATACTCTCCATTCTAATTTCCCCGAAAACTCTCAAAACGGTAAAATAACATTTAACACACCAAATTCACAATTAAAATAATTTATCACCCAATTGAAATAAAAAAACTCCACAAAATGGGGAAATAATCAAAATCGGGGCGTTACAACTCTCCCCCACCTTAGAAATTTTCGTCCTCGAAAATAATACCTGATTCAAACAACTCCGGATACGACTCTCGCATCCCACTCTCTAGTTCCCAAGTCATATTGCCTTCCGCAGCGCCTCCCTACGCTACCTTCACAAGCGCAATATCCTTGCCTCTTAGCTTCTTAACTTCACGGTCCAAAATCCTAACCGGTAAAGCTTCCACCGTAAGGTTATCTCTTACTTCAACCTCATCCATAGGAATAACATTTGACGGATCTGGAACATACTTCCGAAGTTGCGAAACATGGAATACATCATGCAAATTCGAAAGGTTCGGAGGCAACGCCACACGGTAAGCCACAACACCAACTCGAGAAGTAATCTGATATGGACCAATAAAACGAGAAGTCAACTTCTTCGAATTCAAAGCACGACCCACACCCGTAACCGGTGTAACTCTCAAAAATACATGGTCGCCTTCTTGAAATTCAAGATATTTCCTTCTCTTGTCATGATAGCTCTTTTGCCTACTTTGAGAAGCTCTCATCTTCTCCCGAATAAACTTCACTTTCTCCGTCGTTTTTTGTACCATCTCCGGTCCAACTATTGTTCTTTCACCCGTTTCATGCCAACACAAAGGTGTTCGACATCTACGACCATACAAAGCCTCAAATGGTGCCATACTGATACTCGAATGAAAACTGTTATTGTAAGTGAATTCAATAAACGCCAAATAATCATCCCAAGCACCACCTTGCTCGAGCACACAAGCACGCAATAAATCCTCCAACGATTGAATCGTCCTCTCGGTTTGACCATCCGTTTGTGGATGATAAGCCGAACTTAATCTTAGCTTAGAACCCAGAGCCCTTTGTAAACTCTCCCAAAACGTCGATGTAAATCTAGGATCTCAATCTGATACAATACTCTTAGGAACTCCATGTAACTTCACCACCACAAGAATATAAATCTCGGCTAACCTCTCCAAAGGATAACTAATATCAATTGGAATGAAGTGAGCAGATTTAGTAAGCCTATCAACAATTACCCAAATAGCATTATGGCCTCTTTGCGTATTCGGCAATCCCGTAACAAAATCCATCGATATACTATCCCATTTCCATTCCGGAATATCCAACGGTTGCAAAAATCCACTAGGTTTTTGATGTTCCACCTTAGACTTTTGACAAGTTAAGCATGCATACACAAATTGAGCAACATATCTCTTTAATCCGGACCACCAAAAGATTTTCTTCAAATCTTGATACATTTTGTTCGCTCCCGGATGAATATTTAAGTTACTTCGGTGCCCTTCTTCTAATATCATCTTTTTCAACTCTACATCATCGGGAATACAAATACGACCACGGAATCTCAAAACTCCAAAATTATCAACCTTGAAATCCTCATTCTCATTCAACATCAAATCAACGAATTTCAAGTCCAACTTTTGCTTTTCACCTACCGTTGCAAGAAAATTATTCGTAACATGTAGCGTACCAAGTCTCACACTTCTCGGCGTCATTTCACAAACTAAACTCAAGTCTCTAAAATTCTCCAAAAGTTCCCATTCTTTCATCATCAATGCGGACATATGTAACAACTTCCGACTTAAGGCATCGGCCACCACGTTTGCCTTACCCGGATGGTAATTCAAACCAAAATCATAATCCTTTAAAAGTTCTAGCCACCTCATTTGTCTCATGTTCAACTCTTTTTGATCAAATAAATATTTCAAGCTCTTGTGATCACTAAAAACTTCAAATCTCGCTCCATAAAGATAATGCCTCCATGTTTTCAAAACAAACACCACGGCCGCTAACTCCAAGTCATGTGTAGGATAATTCTTTTCATGCACTCTCAATTGTCTAGAAGCATACGCCACAACTTTTCCATCTTGCATCAAGACACCACCTAAACCTGTCAATGAAGCATCGCAATACACAACAATGGTTCATTAGGATTAGGAAAAATCAAGATCGGAGCCGTTGTCAATCTTCTTTTTAACTCATTGAAACTCTCTTCACAATGAATTTCCCAAATGAAAGCCCTTCCTTTACAAGTCAATTGCGTTAACGGAAGTGCCAACTTCGAAAATCCCTCTATAAACCTCCGATAATAACCCGCCAAGCCTAAAAAGCTTCGAATCTCCGTAACCGACCTAGGAGCCTCCCATTGCATCACCGCATCAATCTTGGATGGATCAACGCTAATACCACTATCGGAAATAATATGTCCAAGAAAACTTACTTCCGACAACCAAAATTCACATTTTGACAACTTAGCATACAATTGTTTCTCTTTCAAAATTTGCAACACAATTCTCAAATGCTCTTCATGCTCATCTTGAGACTTAGAGTAAATCAAAATATCATCGATGAACACAACCACAAAACGATCCAACTGTTCATGAAAAATACGATTCATGTATTCCATAAACACACCCGGCGCATTAGAAACCCCGAATGGCATCACGGAATATTCGTAATGACCATACCGTGTCCTAAAGGACGTCTTTTGAATATCCTCTCCTTTCACACGAATCTGGTGATATCCCGATCTCAAATCAATTTTGCTAAAAACACTCGCACCAACCAATTGGTCCATCAAATCATCGATCCTTGGAAGCGGATACTTGTTCTTAATTGTCACTTTGTTCAATTGTCGATAATCAATGCATAACCGCATACTCCCGTCCTTCTTATTTACCAACAATACCGGAGCACCCCAAGGAGAAACACTTGGTCTTACAAATTTCTTGTCCAACAAGTCATTCAATTGTTTTTTCAATTCTATCGCCTCCGATGCCGACATACGATACGGTGCCATCGAAATCGGTCTAGTACCTGGAACTAGATCAATAAAAAATTCAACTTCTCTTTTCGGCGGTACATCCGTAATATCTTCCGAAAACACTTCCGGAAATTCACACACCACTGGGAACACATCAAGTGAAACTTTACTCTCCACCGACAATGATGCAAACAAACCAAACAATTGAGCTTCGTCCGCTAAAAGTTTCTTCAACTCTTTAGTGGATAGGAAACTCTCAAAATCATCATCTTCCAAAGAAGGAAACCTCACTAACTTATGATAACAATCTATATGAACTCGGTTAAATTGCAACCAATTCATACCCAAGACCACATCCAATCCTCCCAACGGCAAACACACTAGATCCATCTCAAAGTCTTTACCATAAATGGTCAAAGGACACATCAAACAAACCAAAGAAGTAGTTACTGACCCCATTGTTGGAGTATCAATAACCATCTTACCATCCATCAGAGACAACACAAGATTTAAACGCTTCACGCACTCAGACGAAATAAACGAATGAGTCGCTCCAGTATCAATAATAGCGACTAAAGGCGTACTATTAATAAAGCAAGTACCTTTAATCAGACGGTCTGCATTCGTAGTTTGAGTCCCCGCCAATGCAAACACCTTTCCGCCCGCTTGAGCTTGCTTTGGCTTAGTACACTTAGTACTAATGTGACCCACTTCTCCACAATTGTAGCACCTCATCATATTCCTTCTACAATCTGTAGTAGCATGCCCAGTACCTCCACAATTAGAACATTTCACCACTGGCTTCCTACACTCAAATGATTTATGACCCAGTTCACCACATTTGTAACACCTAATAACACCGGAACCTCCTCCTCCTATCAAAGTTTCCCCTATGCTTGCCCTTATCAGCGGGTGTCACATAAGGTCCACTTCTAGCTTGTTGCTTTCCCTTCCTCTCATTCACACTTTTGTAATGTGTGGAACGAGCCTTACTATCTTCCTCGAAGATTCTACAACATTCTGTCAAATCGGAAAACCTCCTTATCCTTTGATATCCCACAGCTTGCTTAATCTCGGGACGTAAACCATTCTCATATTTAATACACTTCGAGAACTCAGCAGTAACCGCAGCATAATGAGGATGGAATTGAACTAACTCCACAAATTTAGCAGTATAGTCCACCACCGACATACTACCTTGTTTCAGTTCAAGAAATTCCATCTCCTTCTTTCCCTTCACACTCTCAGGGTAATACTTTCTCAAGAATTCCGTACGAAATAAATTCCAAGTTATCTCTTCATCATCCACCTCAAGAACTTCACGTATACCGACCCACCAATCGTCGGCCTCTTCCTTCAGCATGTGAGATCCAAGCCTCACCTTATTCTCCTCCGCGCAGTCCATGACTCTAAAGATTCTTTCAATCTCTTTCAACCAATTTTGAGCCCCATCGGGATCAAATTTTCCTTTGAAAA
Organism: Lathyrus tuberosus; assembly: GCA_022829125.1. Taxonomy (NCBI): domain Eukaryota; kingdom Viridiplantae; phylum Streptophyta; class Magnoliopsida; order Fabales; family Fabaceae; genus Lathyrus; species Lathyrus tuberosus. Next base: position 2,649,685 of record JALAZF010000037.1, read on the forward strand.
CCGGTGGTTGATTCTTCCTGAATTCATCATTAGCATTCACGTTCGGCGCACCTTGCACCGCCCTAGCCATTGACTCCAAAGCAGCAGCCACCGCATTGTCGTTTCTACCAGACATATTCTGATCATTCCCAAAAATAACAACAAGGTTAAACAACAGTTCAACCAACACAATCAACAAGACAGACACAATTGACTCAACTCTGGCTCTGATACCACTTAATGTAACACCCCCTTTCTATACCCCCAAATAATCACATAAATCATTTAGGCACATATTAAAATTTTCGCCAGAGTACGATTAAAACATGGCATAAAAGAGGCATGTCACATCATACACAATTTTACAACATACAACACCTGCTCAAAACATTGATATGCAACAGTGGGGTAACTTTGCAACAGAGGAACTTTGTCCTTACACCCACATTTCAATATTTAGAATAAAAGCGGAAAGTCTAAACATTGAACCACATTCAAACATCTATACAGAGATATATACTTCACCAAGTATTATCCACCAACATAATTCATGTTTACATCAACATTTATCCACAAGATACATGTACAATGTATCACAAAAGAATAATATACATCCTAGCTACCCGATGCTACATATCAGAGTCAACCGACCTAAATAATGAAGACACGCTTCACAAAAAGACCTCCAGCATACCTACTCTGCACTGCCTCATAGAGCATCATAAAACAGCAGAAGGGTGAGAAATATTATCATAATAACAATGCATATAATTATATATATATATATAAACATAAAAATATACATATTCCACATTCTCACCGCAATTCACCACAATTCAGTACCGTTCATCACAATACTCCCATATACATTACAATGTATATCCGTATATCAACCAAGCATATTCATCATGCATACTTTCACAATTCCCAATCATTCCACATAAACATACACAATTATGTTTACTCAACAACACATCAATACAAGGATGATAAATGCAAATCATAGAGACCGACTCGCGACTCTATGCAAATGCAATGCGGTACCGACTCAATCATCTCAAGTTCACTCAGGAACTTCTGCTGGAACCATCGCTTGTTACCGAAGTAACTCCCCGTCGGGCCTACGATGTTCACCCATTGCTCACACCCCACATGGGCACACAATGTTTGTGGATCGCTCACACCCCACCTGGGCACACGACCCGATCGCTCACACCCCACACGCGAGCACACGATCTGATTGCTCACACCTCACCTAGGCACACAATCCGATTGCTCACACCTCACATAGGCACACAATCGTTCGTAATCATCGCTCACACCTCACATAGGCACACGAAGTTACCACGGATTCTCATTAGAATCTCTCAACACAAGAATGTATTTCATGATGCTTCACATGCAAAATGACCCAAGACATTCTTGAAATGCATACATATTCACAATATATTCATGCATTCATCTCATACAATCATATACAATCTATATACATTCACATTAATGCACTATTGTATGATTCACATTCAAACACACCGTCAAAACGGTAAAAGTCGCTAAATAGAACTATTCCCGACTTTCCGACATAATTAAATCGGCTAACGATTTCCAAATCATCATAATCACTAAGTACAGCTCAATAGCTTTCCAACGATACCAAGAATGTAAAAATCGGATACTCGGAACAAAAGTTACGGACGAAACCGAAAACGACATTTTGAAAAATCCCATTTTTACATTCCTCCTGTCCATACGCGTACCACTACTCTCATACGCGTGCTGGACTGATTTCTCGCCATTCCCATACGCGTACCGCCAATGCCCATACGCGTATGGGCAGAACCGTTTTCCTTCACAAATTTCCCATTTCAGACCCTATACGCGTACTCCCAACATCCATACGCGTATCACCAGAGGGCCGGGAAAAGCCACATTCCATACGCGTATTGACCCCTCCACAGGCCATTGTTACGCGTATCACCTTGGCTCATACGCGTAAGGACATCTCCCTTACGCGTATGGCCAGGGGATTTCCAGAAAAATTCTGCAGAACAATGTTCTGCGTTTTCCCTTCCCAATTCCACCAATTCATCATCTAAATTCAGAAAAATACCAGTTTGAAGTATAACAATACATATTAAACATGCATAGACCAACAAGAACACAATCAACATAAGTTTGAACACATTTGAATCAATTTCCAATCAATTTCTCAAAAAGGGTTTATACCCAAAACTCATAAAATCAATCAACCACAACAACCCATACATAATCACATACATTAATAAGATAACAATGTTTCACACCCTTACCCGGATTCCAACTTGCTATATGATTGATCTTGATGAATTTTTAGGTTTTCCTCTTCTTTTCTCTTCCTCCTCTTTCTTTCTCTTCTTTTTCTGTAATTCCCTTTTCTTACTATTTTTCCTTCTATTTTTCCTTTCTATCTCTTTTCTTTCTATTTCTTTCTTTTCTATTTCTCTCATTTTCCAAACAGTCAATTCATTCATTTTTCTCACAAATTCTAATTCCACTTAATTTCTAATTTATCATTAATTGAGAAAAGTCTAAAATACTCTCCATTCTAATTTCCCCGAAAACTCTCAAAACGGTAAAATAACATTTAACACACCAAATTCACAATTAAAATAATTTATCACCCAATTGAAATAAAAGACTCCACAAAATGGGGAAATAATCAAAATCGGGGCGTTACAACTCTCCCCCACTTTAGAAATTTTCGTCCTCGAAAATAATACCTGATTCAAACAACTCCGGATACGACTCTCGCATCCCACTCTCTAGTTCCCAAGTCATATTGCCTTCCGCAGCGCCTCCCCACGCTACCTTCACAAGCGCAATATCCTTGCTTCTTAGCTTCTTAACTTCACGGTCCAAAATCCTAACCGGTAAAGCTTCCACCGTAAGGTTATCTCTCACTTCAACCTCATCCATAGGAATAACATGTGACGGATCCGGAACATACTTCCGAAGTTGCGAAACATGGAATACATCATGCAAATTCGAAAGGTTCGGAGGCAACGCCACACGGTAAGCCACAAGACCAACTCGGGAAGTAATCTGATATGGACCAATAAAACGAGAAGTCAACTTCTTCGACTTCAAAGCACGACCCACACCCGTAACCGGTGTAACTCTCAAAAATACATGGTCGCCTTCTTGAAATTCAAGATCTTTCCTTCTCTTGTCATGATAGCTCTTTTGCCTACTTTGAGAAGCTCTCATCTTCTCCCGAATAAACTTCACTTTCTCCGTCGTTTTTTGTACCATCTCCGGTCCAACTATTGTTCTTTCACCCATTTCATGCCAACACAAGGTGTTCAACATCTACGACCATACAAAGCCTCAAATTGTGCCATACTGATACTCGAATGAAAACTGTTATTGTAAGTGAATTCAATCAACGCCAAATAATCATCCCAAGCACCACCTTGCTCGAGCACACAAGCACGCAATAAATCCTCCAACGATTGAATCGTCCTCTCGGTTTGACCATCCGTTTGTGGATGATAAGCCGAAGGGTCATTGGGTAGTGATTAAGTGATAAGCTGTAAACGGGGAGTTTAGCTTTGAATTGATATTGCTGATAGTGGACTTCATCCCTGGCTTGGTAGCCCCCAGAGTAGGTGTGTTCAACTGAACTAGGTTAACAATTCTGTGTGTCTTGCACTTATCTTTTCAGTACCATGATTTTTGCAATATACCTTGCCCTTTGTGATCATGTCAGACCAGATGTCGAACAACATGTTTTAGGACATCTGAATTCTGCACATGTACCAGAATTTCAATTGGTATCAGAGCAGGTCATTCTGTTATGTATCTGGATGAGATCCCAGGGAAGATACTTTCTGGTTCATGGTCAAGGTATAAGCTTTCTACTGAAAAGTTGTTTGAACTTGGAGTAGTTCATATAGGTGTGAGAATGGTTCCTAGAAGTGGAGGATGGACTGTTCGTGATAGGCAGTGGCATGTACTGAAGGCTTGGAGGAGTGGTTGAAAAGCTGCTGTGTTGGGGTTTGATTTATTTTCAAACCTGTGGTATTGTGATGTCACCTGAATTATATTGCTAGGGCTGATATGTGACACCTGAAGGCTCTGAGGAGTTTGTATCTTGATCCGCTGCGAATCTATCTGAATACTCCTAAGGTTGTAACTGAGAAGGGTGTTCCTCTCTGTATGTATGGTGATGGGATTTATGCAAGACTGCTTCAACTTACTCTGTCAACGATACTTGAAGTTTATTGTTCAAGTCCACTCATAAAGGCATTGATAAGTGATGTTGTAAGGAAGAGATCTGAGAAGTTATTTACTTTTGTTTTTTTTTTAAAAAGGCTAATCTCCAGTCTTTGATCTCTTGATGTGTTCCTTGGAATGATGTCCTATCTTGTACTAGAACATCAGAATTGTGCTGATTTTTGTTGTCTGAAGGAATGGCATAGCAGATGCTTTGGGTACTAAACTAATGTTGGTTGATCACATGAGTTTGGAACCTACTCCTGATCTGGAAGAGGAGGCATCTGAGTAGTTTGTCAAAGAAGGTTCTGGCCCTGGAACTTATCTTGGTTGTGTGAGTTGGTCAAGGTGTGATCAATATGTTACTTACTCCTTAGGTCAGTTTATTTCTGGTCCTTGCTGCAGGAGTGGAGAACATGAGATTCAAGAAGTATTATCTCTAGCAGACTTCTTGGACATGAAGGTCAAAGATCAAAAAGTTATGAGTTTTCTCTGTTACTTGGAAGCATTATCTGAATGATCTTGTGAAGCTAGATAAGTATTGACTGTGTGTGCTTAAGGTTTGATATGATCTAATCACAATCTGTGTTGCTATTAAAGGGGAGAATGTATGATTCTCTGAAGTGCTCTTGGCAGATTTTGGGGGAGAGTACCTGATGTTTTGGATGACCTTGAAGACATGTCTTGACATCATTGTATTAAGAATTTATTTTCTCAAGCTGTCTGGATGATGTTTCTCTGATTCAGGATGGAGGTTGTTTACTCAAACTTGATGACATTTATCAAGTCTATGAGAGCATGGAACTCTTATTCTGGTGTAGTGGAGAACCTTCAAGGGTTAAGCATTGTGGAGTTGAATCAACCGGTGGGGTTGGCTGGTGACTATGTGCTTGGATTATCAGCCAAATTTTCTGGGATGAGTTTGGCTGAAGGATTAGAAGAGGCAGTTTGGTTATGGAATGTTGATGACATCCAACATCTCAAAGTCAGGCAAGATGCTGTGATTTAAGGAGAAGACCCTTGAGATGTTTCTGCTGATGAATGTGTTTGTGATATGACCCGGAAGCTTGATCAGCTACTAATGGTTGCTCCTCGTGTGTTCCCCTGCTAGAGCTTGACTATAGATGATATCTTCAGAAAAGCTCCGTGAAGATGTGTAATTGAGATTGATGTTGGAGCATCAATTCAGGTGGTTATTGCTTGTTCAGCCAAGGTTGCTTTGCGCAGAAAGAATTCCAAGATCAAGCCACTGATCCAAGTTAAAGTAACTTGTGAATATATGCAGAAGATTACATACAAATTGTCATACCTTGTGTGAGAAGGCAATCTTATTCTGACTAATAGTAGATACTTTGACGGGAGACTTAGTATTTGTCTATTATTGATGTTATGCATAAGGGTAAATACTTTGACAGGAGACTAAGTATTTGTCTAGAGAATTATGCATGTCTGCAGTCTGGCTATTATGGTGGTTATGATTGATAACAACCTGAGGTAGCCTTATCAGCTGAATGTATCAAAAGTGTGAGCATCATCTGCTGTTTGATTGTGAATCCTTCTTGGATAAACATATACCTTGTTGGAAGCTTGGTAGGTGCAATTCAGATTTCTGAAGTGTGAGAGTTTATTTCTCTCTATTGTGATCAGATGGTTGTAAAATGGAGAAGGTGTGATCTTTTATCTAATGCTGATGTCCTACATAATGTTACAACATCATTGTTTGTTGTGGATGAAGGAGTTGGAAGAAGCAGCACTATTGTCTGAAGTGGCAGTTCTGACATAATGTGGATTAGAATGGGCAGATTCTGATCTTGATGTTAAGTAGTTTGTTCTGGCAATGCATGACTACTTTCATGATGAAGACTTCATTAAATGTAAGGACAAAAGGTTGGTTTCTTTTAATACAAGTAAAAGGTGGTGGCAGTCCTTGTCTTGTGTCGCAAGTAATCTAAAGGCATTTGTTATGGAACATGTGAGAAATTCCAAATCAAGTGGGCTTTTATATTGGACGTGGCATGTACACGGTGAGATTCTGCTCAACAAATACAAGAAGTGGCAGTTCTTAATGTTGAGAATGTGGCAATATCATCTGGTGTCAAGTGTTCATCTTCATAAGGAGCATTAGTTGTTCATGTCAGGGGGAGTTAAGGCTGTTATCTATGATCTATTACAGCATGTGTGTTGGTCAAGTTTGTGCAGAGTGATGTCAAACTTCATGATGGGATACATCATAGCTGTGTAGAAGAGGTCTAAAAGGCAGATTTGGTGGTTTTGGGTGACTTTATCTTTACTCTGCTGCCTTGAAGGAATCTAGAAGGGATTGAGAGAAGTCGTCTCAGGATCCATCAGATAAGAAGATGGGTTTGGGTCTGTGAAGTCTTGGGATGATAATGTTGAGAGCAAGCAGACATTGTCTGATAAGATGTCAGAACATGGTACAGGACATGTTTTTCTTGAGCCAAACAAGGAATTACTTTGGACGGTGGTATAAGGATAAGGCAAAACACGTGTCTCTGCCTATGCATGGAACGTTATTGGCTTAATTTATGGTAAGATTCAGTTGAGAAACATTTAAGGCAGTCAAGGCAGTTTTTGGAAAGTAGGCATTGAATGTTGAATGGAGTTTTTGATACCTAAAATAACGGTTCTTTGACCAAGAACCTTGACATATTCAAGGCTCATTAATTCCTAAGTTACTGGTCAGCTATTTATAGGGGGACAGTCGTTTTTCCTCTTCAGAACTGTGAGTGTTTTCCTTTCCTGTCTCTAATGGCTTTTGTTCGTATGTGGGTGAGCACTTCCTGGGTCTGGTTTTGTGATGGCCTCCTCTATCAAATTTTGGCTAAAAAGGGGGAGAAAGGGAGTGTTGCGCAGATGCTGAGAAATGGTGTTTGGAGTCTGCAGTACAGGTGCATCAAAAATGACAAGAAGGAAGTCATAACCATCTTGATGGTTGGAGTGTTTTTGTGACTTGTGTCCTGAGTTATGAACACAGTTGTGACTTGTGTTCTGAGTTACCCAGGTTGGCAAATTGGCGCTTCTGTCGACTAGGGGTGACTAAGCAATCAAGGTGGGCTGATCTCTTATGCCACCATTGATCCTTCTATGTAGCTGGATCCTTCTTGAAAGGAAAAAGAAATGGGTAGAAGAATGTTCCTCAGATTCCTGATTTGAGGGGGAGTATTGGATATCTTCTTCCTCATGTGCATAACTTCGGGACTTTCTACTTCTTACCTCCGGATGTGTTGCCTAAAGTTATTGTGGTGGGATGCTCGAAGGTGATGTTATGGAGCTCATAGAAATGCGCTGCCAAAAGAGTTGTCAGACATGATGTCCTAACATCATTCAAATATTCCCTAGAAGATGTCTCTCCAGGATTGATGTTTCACAGTAGCTACTGATGGTTACTGGTAGGTTCAGTAGTTGCTGATGACTACTGACAGTAGTATATAATTGTTATTGCTGCTGAAATCTGAGTTGTAATGTTTATGTATTTGTTTTAGTCAAAATTTGCCAAAGGGGGAGAATGATAGTTCTTTAATTTTAAGGGTTGGCATTAATTTGGTAAAACAAATAATAGCAGCAATATGTTAGATAGTCTGGTTTATCTTGCTAAAGAAGAACAGGTTGAGCAAGAAGTCCTAGTGTGCAATGGAACATGCTGAGCTGAAGAGTTCTTAACATCTGCTACAACATGCCGTATCGAGATGTCCCAAGCAGGTCTATTCAACATCGCGCCAGAACTGAAGTGGTTTGTTAATTCTGTTAGGTTTTAACTGATGCAGAATATTCTGGAATATTATGCAATCACGAGGCGCTGATTTATAGGTCTGAAGATTCAAGTCTGAAATTGAGAAGAATATGGGAAAATATACACTTTCTAAATATGGAGATATTTTAGGAAGTTAAAGATTGAAGTCCTATTTTGTAGCAGAAGTTTCTGCTGATTTGTGGCAGCTCATTTGCTGTGTTTTTGTAGGCCCAAATCCAGTTGGGAATAGGTTATATATAGATGTTTTGTAACCTAGTTTTGGAATGAACCAAAGATGTAAAAGTTCTATTATTAGGGTTGGTTCCTGTACCACTCGACCTGTGAGTTAGACAGTTTGTAAGTGTGATCCTCGAAGCTGTTAAGTAAGAGGAGTATTGTTCTTGGAGGAAGCTTTTAAGCAACTCTAAGTTGTGTCTTGGAAGGGTGTCTTCCTTGATGAACTGTTGTGTAGGCGAAGGGCTGTTGATGCAGTGGCGGATTGTCAACTGCTAGACATCATTGCGATGATTGGGAGTGAGAAGGGTTTCTCATATCTAGAGAGGATCTAGGTAGAAGGGTCATTGGGTAATGATTAACTGATAAGCTGTAAACGGGGAGTTTAGCTTTGAATTGGTACTGCTGATAGTGGACTTCATCCCTGGCTTGGTAGCCCCCAGAGTAGGTGTGTTCAACCGAACTGGGTTAACAATTCTGTGTGTCTTGCACTTATCTTTTCAGTACCATGATTTTTGCAATATACCTTGCCCTTTTTGATCATGTCATACAAGATGTCGAACAGCATGTTCTAGGACATCTGAATTCTGCACATGTACCAGAATTTCACCCCTAATACCCATAGATCTAGTATGACCCTCATGCTTCAGCTGCGCAAGAGGTTTTGTTAGTGGGTCAGCAATATTGTCAAGTGTAGGTACTCTGCATATCTTCACATCTCCACGATCTATTATCTCTCGAATGAGATGATAACGCCTAAGTATGTGTTTGGATCGTTGGTGAGATCTAGGCTCCTTAGCTTGTGCGATAGCACCACTGTTATCACAATAGAGATCAATGGGGTCCACAATGCTAGGGATTATGCCAAGTTCACTAATTAACTTCTTGATCCAAACAACTTCCTTCGCTGCATTTGAGGCAACAATATACTCGGCCTCGGTTGTAGAATCAGCAACTGTTTCTTGCTTTGAACTTTTCCAGCTCACAGTGCCACCTTTTAGGCAGAACACATAACCAGATTGCGATCTAAAGTCATCCTTATCTGTCTGGAAGCTAGCATCGGTGTAACCAATTACCGCGAGCTCTTCCTGACCTCCATATATCAAGAATGAGTCCTTAGTCCTTCTCAAGTACTTAAGGATATTCTTGACAGTTACCCAGTGAGCATCACCAGGATCATATCGGTACCTACTCGTTGAACTTAAAGCATACGAGACATCTGGTCGAGTACATAACATGGCATACATGATAGATCCTATTGCATATGCATATGGAATCTTATTCATGTGATCCCTTTCTTCCTTTGTTGAAGGGGATTGTGTTTTTGATAGACATAGGCCATGTTGCATAGGTATGAATCCTTTCTTGTAATCATGCATATTAAAGTGTCTCAACACTTTGTATATGTATGTACTCTGACTTAGACCAAGCAGTTTTTGTGATCTATCTCTATAGATCCTGATTCCTAATATATAGGCTGCTTCACCAAGGTCATTCATAGAAAAGCATTTCCCTAACCAAGCTTTTACTTGTTGCAAGGTAGGGATATCGTTTCCAATGAGTAATATGTCATCTACATATAATACCAGGAAAACGATTATGCTCCCACTAACCTTCTTGTAGACACAAGGCTCATCTTCATTCTTTATGAATCCATATTGTTTTACAGTTTCATCAAAACGAAGATTCCAGCTTCTGGAAGCTTGCTTTAATCCATAGATTGATCGCTGTAACTTGTATATCTTTTGGGCTTCTTCGGGTATGTCAAATCCTTCAGGTTGTGTCATGTACACATCCTCAAGAAGATTCCCATTAAGGAAAGCAGTCTTGACATCCATCTGCCATATTTCATAATCATGATATGCAGCGATAGCAAGTAAAATCCGAACAGATTTAAGCATTGCAACTGGTGAAAAGGTTTCATCATAGTCTACATCATGAATTTGTTTATAACCTTTAGCAACCAGTCTTTCCTTATAGGTATGTACCTTACCATCCATGTCAGTCTTCTTTTTGAAGACCCACCTGCATCCTATAGGATTAATTCCTACAGGAGGCTCTACCAAGGTCCAAACCTGGTTTGTGTACATGGAATCTATTTCAGATTTCATGGCTTCTAGCCACTTCTCAGACTCAGGACCAGTTATGGCCTCTTGATAGGTTACAGGCTCATCTTGATCCATGAGTAATACTTTACCTTGATCATTTATAAGATATCCATATCTCTTTGGTTGGTGACGTATCCTGCTCGACATACGCTGGTCTTGTTCTACTTGAGCAGGTTGCTCTTCCACAACTACTTGTGGTTCCTGCTCTAATTCCTCCATAGGTGTATCAATGCTTTATGATTCTTGAATTTCTTCAAGCTCTACTTTCCTCCCACTGATTCCTTTAGAAATAAAGTCCCTTTCCAAGAAAACTCCAGTTCAAGCGACAAACACTTTGCCCTCTGAAGGATTGTAGAAGTAATACCCTCTTGTTTCTTTAGGATACCCCACAAATAAGCATTTGTCAGGTCTCAAGCTTAGTTGAAATTTGTCGTTTTACATAAACTTCACAACCCCAAATCTTCATGTAAGACATATGTGGTTTCTTACCACTCCATATTTCATATGGTGTCTTTTCAACCTTTTTGGATGGAACACGGTTAAGTGTGTAAGCTGCTGTCAGTAGTGCATGTCCCCAAAAGGAGTTTGGAAGATCAGTATGACTCATCATGGATCGGACCATGTCTAACAAGGTTCGATTTCTTCTCTCAGATACACCATTCCATTGTGGTGTTCCAGAAGGAGTGAGTTGTGATAGAATCCCACACTCTTTTAGATGGTCATCAAACTCTAGGCTTAAATATTCACCGCCTCGATCAGATCAAAGAGTTTTAATATTCTTACCTAGTTGGTTTTATACTTCATTCTTAAATTCCTTGAACTTTTCAAAGGATTCAAATTTGTGTTTCATTAAATAGACATAACCATATCTACTGAAATCATCGGTAAATGTGATGAAGTATTGAAAACCTCCTCTGGCTGGTATGTTCAGTGGTCCACATACGTCAGTGTGTATAAGGGCCAAAAGATCATTAGCCCTTTCACCTTTTCCTGTGAATGGGGACTTTGTCATCTTTCCAATTAAACAAGATCTGCATGTATCATATGATTCGTAATCAAAAGAGTCCAATAGTCCATCTTTATGGAGTTTGGAGATGCGTTTCTCATTTATATGGCCTAAGCGACAATGCCAAAGGTAACTTGGATTTAACTCGTTAGGTTTCATCCTTTTAGTATTAATGTTATAAATTGGCATTTCAAGATCAAGGACATATAATCCATTGTTCATTTGTGCAGTAGCATAGAATATATCATTCAAATAAATAGAGCAACAATTGTTCTTTATTATAAATGAAAAACCAAACTTGTCCAAACAAGAAACGAAAATAATATTCCTACTAATTGCAGGTACATAATAACAGTTCTCTAACTGAATTATTAAACCACTAGGTAAAGTCAAAACATAAGTTTCTACGGCTAAAGCAGCAACCTTTGCTCCATTTCCAACTCGTAGGTTGACTTCACCTTTTGCCAAATCTCTACTCATTTTTAGTCCCTGTACATTGGTACGAATGTGAGAACCACATCCAGTATCTAATACCCATGATGCAGAAGTAGATAAATATATTTCTATAACAAAAATACCTGAAGTCGAAGTCACCACTCCATTCTTCTTATCTTCCAGGTACTTTGGGCAGTTTCTCTTCCAATGTCCGGTCTTACCGCAATAGAAGCAAGTTCCCTCCTTTGCTATACCTCCACTAGGCTTCAAATCAAGGGTAGTATGTTTGGGTTTGGCAACTTCCTTGCCTTTCCATTTACCAACCTGCTTGGTGGGCCTTTTGTTCTGTTTTTGTTAGTTCTGAATTGGCAGCATCTGTGCTAAAACACCCTGTTACATCAAGATGTCTTACTTGATGTCGTGACATGTTGTTTGTAACATTCTGCAGTTTGTGTTTCTTAAAGTTGCAGTTTCTGTGTTCTGATGTCAAACACGATGTCCTAACATCTGGTGACAGGACATCCTGTTAAGTTTGGTTTGGTGCTTGTGATGCGTTTTATGTGAATCTGTCGCGTGCTGTCATTCTGTTATTGGCAAAAATCATGGTCTGTCGTTTTTGTAGCAGCAATATGTTTAATAGGATGTGGTTACTTGCTAAGAAGAACAGGTTAAGCAAGAAGTCCTATTGAGACATGTTGAGATGAGAAGTTCTCATCATCTGGAGCAACATGTCGGATAAGATGTCCTATGTTGAATCATTCGACATCGCGCCTGTGCTGAGCTGGACAGTTAAATTCTGTTATGATTTAACAGATGCAGAATATTCTGGGAATATTATGTTATCCTATGTGGCGCTGTTTTGTTTGGTCTGGAAGATTCAAGTCAGAATCAAGAAGAATAATGACTCTCTAAATTATGGAGATCATTTAGGAAAGATTTGATTGAAGACTTATTTTGGTGCAGAAGTTATTGCAGATTTTTAACATCAGTTTTATTGTGATTTGAAGCCCAAATCCAGTTGGGATGTAGGTTATAAATAGGAGTGTTTGTAACCTGATTTAAAAATGATTCCAAGATGTAAAATTATTAGGGTTTCGTTCTTGTGAACCACTCTCTAGGAGAGTTGGTATGTGTGAACCACTCGGATTGTGAGATGGTCACTATTCTCCTCGAAGCTTTTAAGCAAGAGTGAGTGTTGTTCTTGGAGGAAGCTGTTAAACAACTCTAAGTATTGTTCTTAGTTATGAGTGTCATGTCTAGGTATTGTCATTGAAGTGTGTCTTCTACTTTTCTGTGATTGAAGAGTTATTGGAAATCAAGTTGTTGATGCAGTGGCTGAGGTGTTGACTGCTAGCCATCATTGCGATGATTGGAAGTGAGATGGAGTCTCTTACCTAGAGAGGACTTAGGTAGAAGGGTCATTGGGTAGTTATTAAGTTAGGAGATTGTCAACTGGGATCGTTGAGTCTGTAATTTGATACTGCTAATAGTGGACTTCCTTCCTGGCTTGGTATGCCCCCAGATGTAGGTTGTTAGACCGAACTGGGTGAACAAATTCTGTGTGTGGGTTATGCTTTTTAGTACTGTTTATACCTTGCCATGTTTTCTGTAACAGACCAGATGTCGCGACATTCTGTAGGACATTTGGGATTTGTCATACCAGAATTTCAATTGGTATCAGAGTAGGCATCCTGTCTGTTTCTGGATGAGATCTAGGGAAGATACTTTCTAGTTCATGTGCAAGGAAATTAGTTTTGCTGAGAAGTTGTATGGACTTGCTCAGTTCATATGTTGTTTCAATGGTCCCTTGAAGTGGAGGATGTACTATTCATGATAGGGTGTGTATTGGCTTTGTTTGAATTTGTCAGGCGTGTAGCTTTGGTGGTGAGTTGTTGTGTGGTTTGATTTATTTTCAAACCTATGTTGACCTATTGCACATGGAGTGGCGTGGGTTATTATGTTTTGCCTGAAGGCTGTAGAGGAGTTTTCTGGTGTGTGTTCCGCTGTATATATATATATATGATACGGTGGAGAACTGACTTTTTAATTTTGTTTTCGCAAAACATGTTGCGGTTAGCAAGAGTCGCCACCGACTTTTCTTTTATCCAATTTATTTAGGAAAGGTGAAAAGAACAGGAAAGACCTTTTTGAAAAGATTTTGAGTTCGGGGGGTAAGTTATGAAAAGGGAAGGTGTTAGCGCCCCTTTTCATCCGTAGTTATCTACGGGCTCTTAATTGCTTGCTCACTTTAACTTGCTTTTTTTTGAAATGTGGTGTGTGTTTAGAAAATATTTTGTAAAAGTTGACTTTGTAATAATTCGTGTAAGAATGTATACAAAGTGTTTGTTTTTGAAAATATTTTTGAAAGTGTGAGGTGTGAAAAGTATTTGTTTTTTTTTTAGTTGTGAGCAAGCATTTAAAAGTTACTTACCCTTAATTTAAGGTCTTTCTTGTACTTATCATTTTCCTTGAGAGATAGTACTATCCATACCATTAGTGGGTAGGTAGTCCTATCTATTGGATGTGAAGGGACGGCGAAGGGTCATCGAATGGTCATAGAAGGCAACATGTAAGGATACCTTAGCAATTCGAAGGGACTATCATCATTTTTCCGTAGGATCATCGAGGGACAAGATCATCTTTTCGTAGGCAACTCGAAAGGTCATCGAGGGACTATGATCTTTATATCGAAGGGACTATGATGATATTATTTGTAAGCGTCTTTTGCTAAAGTATCCCTACGTTCGAGGGACATGACCATTATTTCGTAAGGCAAACGAAGAGAGGTTACCCTAGAGGTGTATGTGTGTGCATTAGGTCGATGGCGATGCTAAAAAGCAGTCGACTTACAGGGTTTAAAAAAAAAGGACTCGATTATTGAATCGAGAATTGTTTGATATTTTTGAAAAAAGAGGTTTTAATATTGTAGCAAGATATGAGCGAAATAAAGGAAAGCAACAAAATTATTTTTACACATCATGGGAATTTGGATACATTTTGCCAATGGGGATAAGAATAAGCGATGAACATACAAGCAATAATTCAACAGTAATTAGCAAAAGTTTTAATCCAAACTTAATAACTAGATTAATAATAAAGAATGATATCAATATTCAAATCTAAATTCAGACAAGATTAAGAAAAAACAAAGAAATCAAAATTATTCGAGAATTAATAAGAAAATATCGCTAACGCAAAAGATGCGATCATCGCAATCTGGGATTAAGAGTGCGCAGATCTAGAATTATAAAATAGAAGGGAAATTTTTTTTAGAGCCTTTTAAAACAAGATTGTTGCTAACGCAAAAAATGCGATCATCGCAATCTGGATCCAAATCATGTGGATCTATTTATAACAAAAAGCAACTCAAAGAAAAGAAATTTTCAAATTGGATAAAAACCTCGACAATATTGCTATCGCGAAAACGAGATCATCGCAGACGAATCAAGAAGCAACATGATAATAAGAAAATTATAAATTACAAGTCGGGATGCGAATCGATAAACGCAAAAAAAAAAAGTGGATCGCCACCATGCTAAACCGTCTAACGCGTGTAAGATCGAAATACAATGATAAACAAAGGTAGATCGGCATAAAACCCGATGAAAATCGACCATTAACTTGCTACACTTAACGTGATCATCGCGATATGGATTAAAAGTGTGCGGATCTAAAATTATAAAATAGAAAATGCAAAGAAAAAAAAAGTAAATTTAACGGGCTAAAAAAAATCGATAATGTTGCTAACGCAAAAATACGATCATCGCAACCGGATCGAACCAGAATAAATGTCACGCATTATACACACCAATATGCGAATAGCATATCGACACGATTCAGTCCAAATAATCTAATAATAATAATAAAAAAGAAATTAACAAAATATATATATTAACCTATTACGTATACATACTGGTAAAATAAAAGTTGAAAAATGAGTTATACGAAAGTTATGTAAATTAAAATATATGTCGTTGCTATATAATGTGAAAACCAAAAAGTATAACAGTGGACGTGGTTATGTTGTTTTAAAAAAAACAATATATATACATTAAAATAAAACGTGTTACAC
Source organism: Lathyrus tuberosus (assembly GCA_022829125.1). NCBI lineage: Eukaryota > Viridiplantae > Streptophyta > Magnoliopsida > Fabales > Fabaceae > Lathyrus > Lathyrus tuberosus. The sequence goes on from JALAZF010000037.1 coordinate 2,665,524, forward strand.
ATTATGTTAAAACTTATTATACTGTTTGTTATGAAAACTTAATATATAAATTAAGTAACAATGTTATAAATAATAAACAATGCATCAAAAGAAACCGAGCATAGCAGCTTGGGTATGTTTCTTTAATAACAGTGGCGGCATGAAAAACAAGATATGTTTGAAACAAAATCCTGGTGATTAGCATATATATCAAGCAAAAACTGGAACGTCCCACTGTATCAGAAGATGTAAGTTATATATAAAAGAAATGGCAAGAGACTCACGTGGAGGCGTACGGATGCGGCCTATTTTTCCCTTTTTTTTCCGGTCCCCCTGTTATGTGTAAAACAACCTGTATTTATAGGTCTAGAAAATTAGGTTTAAAAAATTTAAAAAGGAAAATAATAATCAGTCTTAATTCCTATTGATCAAATAACATTTGAATAAAAATCAAATAGTATCTGATTTTTATGAGTACACAAAAGGAAAATATTTTTTGTATCTATTATGATTTTTGCACTCCTTTTTGGTAAAAAGTGCATAAAATCAAATAAATAACTATTTTTCAAAAATGCCTTAAAATTAAAAACGAAAATAAAAAACAAATGATAAAAAAAATACAATTTTTGTGATTTTTTTGAAAATAATTTAAAATGGAAAGAAAGTTAGTAACAAATAACAAAAACAAATTCAAAAGGTAACATGTGAGATTTGAACCCGCGACCTCATACTTGCAAACCTTATCTCCTTTCCAATTGTGCCAATTCATTTATTCGAAACAAAAATGCACTTGAAAGCATATGAAGGTCAAACAACTATTTGTTATTTAAACAATTTAAAGTAAACTATTACCTATTTTTGAATAAAAATTAGTGTTAAAATGTTAGTAAAATTGAACCAAAAAAACTGATAAAATCAAAGTTAAAAATCAATTAAATATTAGAAATAGGGCGGGCAAATTTTGGGGTACAACAGCTGCCCCTGTTCAATCTTCTTAAACTTGAAGAGTTAGATTGGCATGTCTGCCATTCGTGATCTGAAGGTGGAAGAGGATTGAACACTTAAGTGCCCCGAAATTTGCACTCACGGATGCACGAAGTAACGCTTGTTGGTTGATTGTATTGCTTGAATGGGCTTAAAGATGCCATTCGGAAAGATGACAGGGTGGAGATGGTCTTATAGATGTCATCCAAGGTAACTGCTGATAGGAGTATCAGAATAAGTCTAGGTTTGACTGTATCTGAGGAATATACAAGAATGAGTCTGTGTCTAACTGTATCTAGCAGACGTGCTGGGGAATGCCAGAATGATTCTTATGCCTTGATTGTATCTGTATGAGGTTCTAGAATGAGTCTATGTCTTGACCGTATCTATAAGGAGATCAGAATGAGTCTTTGCCTGACTGTATCTGAGAGCCGTATTAGAATGAGTCTACGTCTGACTGTATCTGAAAAATTAGTATTAGAATGAGTCTTCGACCGACTGTATCTAAAAGATATACTGGAATAAGTATCAGAATGAATCTGTGTCTTGATTGTATCTGAACTGTGTCTAGAAGATGTACCGGAATGAGTATCAGAATGAATCTCTGTCTTGATTGTATCTGAACTGTGTCTAGAAGATGTACTGGAATGAGTATCAGAATGAATCTGTGTCTTGATTGTATCTGAACTGTGTCTAGAAGATGTACTGGAATGAGTATCAGAATGAATCTATGTCTTGATTGTATCTGAACTGTGTCTAAAAGATGTACTAGAATGAGTCTACTCCTGACTGTATCCAAAGGAGTATCAGAATGAATCTTCGACTGATTGTATCTGAAGGATGATAAACTGTTGACAATATTTGTCCGTTTGAGAACTAACCTGAAAAAACCAAGTTAGTTTTATGCAAAGTCATGATATATGTAATGCATTGCGTAATGATGCTATTAAAATAAATGAGAATGTTATATGCGTTTTGTATGCATATGCTATGATGTATTGTAAATGATGTATGGGTACGAAATGTCGCTGAAGGTAGCGGTGTCTTTGAATAGTAACATCTGATTGGGGAAAATAAATCCCTGACTGTTGCTGGGGATGGAGAAAATAAATCTTCTGATCCTGTTTAGAATGACTCTACTGGGGATTCAAACTTCCCGTTTGGGAATATTCTGCTGGGGATCTTAGACTTCCGCTTGGGGATAGAAGTATTCTGTCAGGAGAGTCGGTCGTTCGTCATGCTTTTTATTGAAGGATTTGATTCTTATGTACCCTGACTGGGGATAAAAGAGATGGATAATCCTTCGATGCACTATCTGACCAAGTTTCGGACATGGGTGACCACTCTTCTGGAAGTAGCAACCATGGACGAAATCCTGCTGGAGAAGAGAACTCTGTCGGGTAATTTGTAGTGTTGGAGAAGCAAACTCCGCTGGGGAATTGAATTCTGTATACTTCCAAGAGGGAATATTATCTGATGGGGATCAAAATTCCATAGGCTATGCTGAGGACATATCTGCAATAGGTTGGGGAAGGATCAAATTCCTTTATCTGTTAGGGGATCAATTGGGGAAGATGATCATGGCAGGCCGTCCGTTGGGGAGGTTTCTTTATGTACTCTACTGGGGACGCAATCTCGAATAGACCTGGCTGAAGAGAGAAATTTTGTCGTGAAAGAGATGTTGGGGAAATAAACTCCGTTGGGGAACTCTCTAGAGCGTGCTGTGGAAAGAATCAAACTTCTGTCTTGTTGGGCAATCCTTTGGGGATATGGGAGTGAATTGCTGGAAAGTATCCCAACTGTTGCTTGAGAGTATGTTAATTCTGCTGGGGAGTATATCTCTGTTGAGGATGATCTCCACTAGGGAAGCACGCGGCTGAGGAATAAACTCTACTGGGGACGAGCTTGTGAAAATAGCTCTGTAGAGATAGTTCCATGGAGATTGCTCTATGGGGATATTACCATGACACCGGCTCCGTGGGGGTGATTTTGTTAAGATCTGTTGGATACAGGACTTGCTGGGGATTCCAACCTCCAAGAGTCTTTAGTAAATGCTGATTCTGTGACAGCAAACCGGGTGGAAAAGATCACTTCGGGCTTCAACTCTGCTATTGCCCCTATGTCTTCAAGTATTTCATCACTTGCTGTCGGTAGAAAATGATAAGATTGATATACGTGTTTGAACGGAGTTGGCAATGAAAACTAGTACTGACTCGTAAGTGGATGATCCAATGGGACATAGTCGTACGCTTTAATCCCTAACTTCTGCCTGGACCACCTTTTTAGGTTTTTAGTCCACCGGGATACCCTTTCTTGCCCAAGCCGCCTTTTTAGGTTTTTAGTCCACCGGGATACCCTTTCTTGCCCAAGCCGCCTTTTCAGGTTTTCGACTTGCCGGGTGTACAATTCGTTTATATATGTCCCTAATTTTTTCCCGAACCTTTTTGGTTCTCCGGGATGCCCTTATTTTTGCCTAGGCTTATCAACCTAGCGGGTCTTTTTCATGCGTAGTATTTTTTGACTATGTCTGCGTTCACAGGGTGCGAGAAATCTTCGCTGTCTATGGTAGTAATCCTCGTAGCGTCGTCAGAAAATATCTTCTTGATTACGAATGGCTCTTCGCACGTAAGAGTTCGTTTGCCCCCGAGATCACTTGTATTTAGAACTTTCAATAGTCTCGACTTCCCCAAACAATTTCTTGGAATTATCATGACTGGATCCGAAGATATGATACTGACACCATCTGATACTATTGGCACAGACAAGTAACTCCCACAATGGCTCTTACTGAAACTTGGGATCAATGCCATGTAACAGGAGGAATGTGCTTCTAGACTGCGGTGGATCGTGTATTCCCTGGTTAATGGTTGAGGAGCTTGCAACTGAACTTGATCTGATCAGATTTGAAAAGAAAGCGTTGCCCCTAGCTGAGGATGATTTGCCCCAGAATAGAAGTATTTGAAAAGAGCTGCCTCAAGAGAAATAACCGGGATGCCCCATAATAATATGCCCCTTGATTGGAAGATAGTGACCATACCCCTTGTATACATTGGCTTTTAACCAACTGAGTCAGCGCAGGAAATATTTCTGCTTTTCGATGCCCCTCTGAAGCAACTTTGTCTGTCGGGAGGACTTTTGTTCATTGAATGTTCATCATGTGAACTTCTCTGCTGTCAAACACTTAGTTATATGCAAACAATGATATTCAAAATGAAACGCTTATGTTTGTCTTGAAGTTTTGAAAAAGAATTATTTAGCAAACCCAGGTTTGTAAAAACTGTGATGTCAACTCAAGATTTATAATAAGCCCTAAAGGAGTCAGGATACCTTTTGGTAACAGTATGCCTTCGACCTAACCATGCTTCAGCTAGGACTTTTAAAGGGTTGTAACGTGGCCTGGTTCACAGTTTAAGAAACAAAGGATAAAGGCTCAAAGTTTATTTGTACCCAACCCATTCTCCGTGATGTTCTTCAGTCCTATACTCAGTTAACTATGCATTCAGATTCCTAGAGATTTTGGAATTTTAACACTGATGTTTGGTGATGGTTCAAAAACCGGAAGTTTATTTGAAAAGGCAGTCATTATTTTTTGTAACATTTTCTTTTGAGGGTTTGTAGTGACCTCTTTTTGACTTTGTTATCCCTAACTTTTGCCTGAACTGTTTATTTTGAGATCACAGTCAGCGGGATGTCTCAATTTTTACTAAGTCTCTTTCATAGATTTTGACTCAGCGGGCTTTTCTTTTGATAGATATTGACTGCCTGACTTAATGATTACAGGGAACCATCACTAATTGTGTACAAAAGATCAACTGGCATAATTGAGTTAACTGAGGAACTACCCTGCCCCAGGTTATGATTAAGGGTTTTAATTTGCATGAGAAGGGAAACTCCTACTTCTTAGGCTCAAAGGGGTTGACTAGGGATTAACTTCCTTATAACTCCACTATTTAGGATTTGAAACAATGCCTGTACATCATCAGCACGGTCTGTTCAAAAGCATACCGTATGAAATTATGGTATCGTTTTCGTCATCCACCCTCTAAAGGCTTACAGCTTTAACGAGAGTTAAATATCACAAAAGAGAAGTAAGAAGCATAGTTTAAATATAGTGAAACGAATGGATAAATTCAAGACGAACATACGCAATGCATTAATGTGAAAAAACCAAAGTTTGACATAATAGTAAGTGCTTAAGCCAACAAAAGAAATTACAAATGAAAATTCAAATGATTTCAAGGCTTCCCTTCCTGAACCTGTCACTTCAGACGATGTGTCTTGCAGCTTCGATATTAGATGGGCGATAGAAGAACTCAATCTGACCATCTGGTGTGAACTCGAGGACTCCTTTGTCAATTAGGTCTTGGATCCTATGTTTCAATGGACCACATTCTTCAGTATCATGACCAGGACTATTCGAATGATAAACACATCTTGCGTTAGGTTTGTAACCAGGAGCAGCGTTGGCTGGAGCTGAGTATGAAGGCAACAGAGTTATCAAGTTCTGATTGAGCAATTGGTGCAAAGCCTGAGACAGCAGCATGTGCAACAGGGTAAATGGTCGTTTAGGTTTGGATTTCCAAGTACGTTGACCACCATGCTGCCTACGCTGATCTTTCTGTTGTTGAACTGGTGGTGCGACAACCCTATAAGGCCTTCTTTCTTCAATTGAAAGACTGTCAGTAGTAACCTGTCTCTTTCCTTCTTTTATCCTCATCTTTTTCTCAACCAAGTCAGCTTGTTTCCTTGGAGGCCGACTGATGATCTGATCCCCGACTCTGTTATCTTGAAGTTTATTGACGAGGAATCTCAGCTCTTCTTGCCCCCGAGCTAATTTTTGGATAAGAGTCATCTGACCATACATCTGGATTCTCATCTCTACCATCTCAGCTTGCAGTTGTTCCAATTGATCATCCTTGTTATCTTCAGATTTTTCTTTTTCATGTCCTTAGTGAGGAGGCTTTCAACTCTTCTTGCCCCTTGAATAGGCTCAGGATCATCTATTGGAATTGGGTGTTCTGATTCTGGAGATCCTTGACAGCTTGTTCTAATGCCATTTTCTGCTGAAATAAATAGCGAGGAGATGAGAAACCCGTTGTGGAAACCTGTTATGATATGTATGTAAATGCATATGCAATGTTTTCAAGGATCTTTATGGAATCTAGTTTGCAATATTAGAAATTGAATTTGGTTGCAGCTTTGTCTGAAGAACTTTGACTTTTCATCTTTGAACGTCCTTCTATAAGAATCAAGCTCGCCATATCAAGTGGGTCATAGCCTCTGATTCAGGATACTGTTCTTTTGAGTTTGAAGGCATCTGGCTAGAGGAAAATAAATCCTCTTGCCCCTTGATAGAAATCTGGCTTTTGATAATCCTTCCATAATAGCACCTGCAAATTGTGCGCCATAAATCCCTAAGATCCTTAAAAAGGTTAGTTAACATGCTATGTTATGATGGTATGTGGATGCTATGCATTAAGTAAAAGCATGAGGACAAGTAAGTCCCGCAAATAGTTCAAGTTGTTAGAGTACAAACAAATCCTGCAAGGAATTCAAGTTGTTAGATAGTGAATACAAACAAGTCACACAAGTAGCCTTAGGTTTAAAGGCTTGCATGAAGTCCAAAGGTAAGTACCCTTCCCATACCAAGGTTTGGTTGGTTCAACCTGTCCTAAAATAGTAACTGGGTTCTAGGAATCTCATATCACGGATCTTTCTCGCAGGCTTTATTTTGGTGCGACACTCGAGCGGCCGACCAAAACATCCCGAAAGTCCAATCTCAATGAGCGTAGTCTCGAGTATCAACCAACTTTGGAACATGCCAAACCGGCTATCTCACTACCTTCTAATGGCCAAGGCTAAGTTCAACTAGGGTTCTAAGGGCAAATTAGTGCTTAATGACACCACGCGGCAGCCTAATGTTATCCCCAATCCAAGCCTCGAGGAACATCAGTACAAACCAAAGTGTTACACTAACGATGGCTACCATATCAACCGTAGCGGTACATGCCGTACAGTCTCCTTGGTCTCTTGTCACTTACCTAAGGTCCTAGATCCGGGTGTAGGATCATTTACCCAAGTAATACCCCCCAAGACAAAACCCTTAAAAGTAAAGCGCACAAAACAGATAATTAAAGCAGTTAAAGTGATCTAAACCTTAAGGTAACCCCTCTTTTAAGTATTTTCCCAGCAGAGTCGCCAGTTCTGTGATACGGTGGAGAACTGACTTTTTAATTTTGTTTTCGCAAAACATGTTACGGTTAGCAAGAGTCGCCACCGACTTTTCTTTTATCCAATTTATTTAGGAAAGGTGAAAAGAACAGGAAAGACCTTTTTGAAAAGATTTTGAGTTCGGGGGGTAAGTTATGAAAAGGGAAGGTGTTAGCGCCCCTTTTCATCCGTAGTTATCTACGGGCTCTTAATTGCTTGCTCACTTTAACTTGCTTTTTTTGAAATGTGGTGTGTGTTTAGAAAATATTTTGTAAAAGTTGACTTTGTAATAATTCGTGTAAGAATGTATACAAAGTGTTTGTTTTTGAAAATATTTTTGAAAGTGTGAGGTGTGAAAAGTATTTGTTTTTTTTTTAGTTGTGAGCAAGCATTTAAAAGTTACTTACCCTTAATTTAAGGTCTTTCTTGTACTTATCATTTTCCTTGAGAGATAGTACTATCCATACCATTAGTGGGTAGGTAGTCCTATCTATTGGATGTGAAGGGACGGCGAAGGGTCATCGAATGGTCATAGAAGGAAACATGTAAGGATACCTTAGCAATTCGAAGGGACTATCATCATTTTTCCGTAAGGTCGTCGATGGACAAGATCATCTTTTCGTAGGCAACTCGAAGGGTCATCGAGGGACTATGATCTTTATATCGAAGGGACTATGATGATATTATTCGTAAGCGTCTTTTGCTAAAGTATCCCTACGTTCGAGGGACATGACCATTATTTCGTAAGGCAAACGAAGAGAGGTTACCCTAGAGGTGCATGTGTGTACATTAGGTCGATGGCGATGCTAAAAAGCAGTCGACTTACAGGGTTTAAAAAAAAAGGGCTTGATTATTGAATCGAGAATTGTTTGATATTTTTAAAAAAAAGAGGTTTTAATATTGTAGCAAGATATGAGCGAAATAAAGGAAAGCAACAAAATTATTTTTACACATCATGGGAATTGGGATACATTTTGCCAATGGAGATAAGAATAAGTGATGAACATACAAGCAATAATTCAACAGTAATTAGCAAAAGTTTTAATCCAAACTTAATAACCAGATTAATAATAAAGAATGATATCAATATTCAAATCTAAATTCAGACAAGATTAAGAAAAAAAAATGAAATCAAAATTATTCGAGAATTAATAAGAAAATATCGCTAACGCAAAAGATGCGATCATCGCAATCTGGGATTAAGAGTGCGCATATCTAGAATTATAAAATAGAAGGGAAAATTTTTTTTAGAGCGTTTTAAAACAATATTGTTGTTAACACAAAAAATGCGATCATCGCAATCTGGATCCAAATCATGTGGATCTATTTATAACAAAAAGCAACTCAAAGAAAAGAAAATTTCAAATTGGATAAAAACCTCAACAATATTGCTATCGCGAAAACGCGATCATCGCAGACGAATCAAGAAGCAACATGTTAATAAGAAAATTATAATTACAAGTCGGGATGCGAATCGGTAAACGCAAAAAAAAAGTGGATCACCACATGCTAAACCGTCTAACGCGTGTAAAATCGAAATACACTGATAAACAAAGGTAGATCGGCATAAAAACCAATGAAAATCGACCATTAACTTGCTACACTTAACGTGATCATCGCGATATGGATTAAAAGTGTGCGGATCTAAAATTATAAAATAGAAAATGCAAAGAAAATAAAAGAAAATTTAACGGGCTAAAAAAAATCGATAATGTTGCTAACGCAAAAATACGATCATCGCAACCGGATCGAACTAGAATAAATGTCACGCATTATACACACCAATATGTGAATAGCGTATTGACACGATTCAGTCCAAATAATCTAATAATAATAATAATAAAGAAATAAACAAAATATATATATTAACCTATTACGTATACATACTGGTAAAATAAAAGTTGAAAAATGAGTTATACGAAAGTTATGTAAATTAAAATATATGTCGTTGCTATATACTATGAAAACCAAAAAGTATAACAGTGAACGTGGTTATGTTGTTTTAAAAAAAACAATATATATACATTAAAATAAAACGTGTTACACATTATGTTAAAACTTATTATACTGTTTGTTATGAAAACTTAATATATATATTAAGTAACAATGTTATAAATAATAAACAATGCATCAAAAGAAACCGAGCATAGCAGCTTGGGTATTTTTCTTTAATAACAGTGGTGGCATGAAAAACATGATATGTTTGAAACAAAATCCTGGTGATTAGCATATATATCAAGCAAAAACCGGAACGTCCCACTGTATCGGAAGATGTAAGTTATATATAAAAGAAATTGCAAGAGACTCACGTGGAGGCGTACGGATGCGGCCGTTTTTCCCTTTTTTTTCGGTCCCCCTGTTATGTGTAAAACAACCTGTATTTATAGGTCTAGAAAATTAGGTTAAAAAAATTTAAAAAGGAAATTAATAATCACTCTTAATTCCTATTGATCAAATAACATCTGAATAAAAATCAAATAGTATCTGATTTTCATGAGTACACAAAAAGAAAATATTTTTTGTATCTATTATGATTTTTACACTCCTTTTTGGTAAAAAGTGCATAAAATCAAATAAATAACTATTTTTCAAAAATGCCTTAAAATTAAAAACGAAAATAAAAAACAAAGAATAAAAAAAATACAATTTTTGTGATTTTTTTGAAAATAATTTAAAATGGAAAGAAAGTTAGTAACAAATAACATAAACAAATTCAAAAGGTAACATGTGAGATTCGAACCCGCGACCTCATACTTGCAAGCCTTATCTCCTTTCCAATTGTGCCAATTCATTTATTCGAAACAAAAATGCACTTGAAAGCATATGAAGGTCAAACAACTATTTGTTATTTAAAAAATTTAAAGTAAACTGTTACCTATTTTCGAATAAAAATTACTGTTAAAATGTTAGTAAAATTGAACCAAAAAAACTGATAAAATCAAAGTTAAAAATCAATTAAATATTAGAAATAGGGCGGGCAAATTTTGGGGTACAACAATATATCTGATGGAAAATTCCTGGTTGTTCATATTGCTGAGGGAGATTCTACAACAACTACGAAAGAAGTGGCTAGTTCTTTTGTTGATGTGTCTTATAAGATGTTCTGACATCTTATTAGGGCAAGCAGGATCTGTTTCCTTGGTAGTTCCACTGCATGAGGTTCTGATTGAAGAGCTCTAGAAGTATGGGATTCCGGAGTTATGATTGAAGGAAGATTGTAGCTGTCCTTACTCGTTTTCTGTTCTTGTAGATGTCAACCGGTGTGATGTCACATAGCATTCCAAAGTCGGGAGTAGAGGGGTGTCTTTGTGATGGTTGAGTCTTGTATGACTTGGTACATGGGTGAGTGGCTTCATCATGTATGCTGAAGTCAGATTGAAGGGTAAGATGAATTATCAAACTCATGCACTAGGGGTTTGATGATTTCTTGTTGATTAAGTTGTTGAAGACACTTGATATGATGATCAAGTCCAATCAAGGCAACTGAGTCATGTTCTGGAGTCTTCTAGTTATTCTTCAGACTAGGAGGTGTTTCCTAGGAAGCATAAGGGTGAAGACCATGGAGGTGATTTATTTTCACATTTCACAAAAACAGCAAGGAAGGATGCATCTCTCATGACCCTAAGAGTGAATCCAATCTGTTTGAAGATTTGTTAAAGTAAAGAAGACTTGTTCAGAGAAAGTCTTAGTTACTTGAGTCAAGAGTGGCAGCCTTGGTATCTCAACATTGTCATTGAAAAAGATACTTGCAACAAGACTGAATACTTTATAAGTGTTCATGACATGATCTGGTGGAGCTCAGCTTCAGCAGTGAAGAAGGGTTATTGTTTAAGGATTTAAGATCAATTACTATTTGTGAAATCCACAAGTATTTAATTGATTATCCTTGAGATTCAAGATTGGGGATGTTCTGTCAGATGTTCTGACATCTTTTCATCAGAGGTTTGAAGAATCATGGGAGGGGTTCTACATTCGCTCAAAAGTCTCCTAGGTGTTGACCTGGGATTATTTGCTTAACATTTGTCCTTAGAAGATGATTGATATTGTGCACTTGGAGTTGGATGCTCAAGCATTTTTGTCAGATGAGGTGATTTGATCAGAAAATTTTTTTTGAGCTATTATTTCTGTTGAAGAGATTGGATCTCAGTAAAGCTTTTAAGTAAGCTGAGTATTCGCCGAGTTTGTGAACAGTGTCAAACCAATCAGGATAATTGGATGTGTTCTCTAGGAGTGAGAGTATAGTATATTGTGAAGGTTGCATGTTTGAGGAGATTGGTTGCCTCTTATGAGGATATAATGTCAGATAACATGCTATGACATTAAGCTGATGGATGGTGTTTTGATGTGTGAAGCAAATTGTTTGGATCATGTGCGCACATGCTTCTGAGGAGGAGTCTGAAGGACAGTTTTATTTGTATTTGGGAGAATTTATTTTTCTCTGCAGATTTTGGAAGAGCTCTGTGAGGGTCTTTATTGATGGGAGTTGTCACACTTGTCTTGGTGTGTGTTATTAATTCTAAGTAAGAGGAGGTTACTTAGAGTTTAGTGGAAGGCAGTGTGTTTATGCTTTAGAGCTTGAGGATGATTGAAACTTATTTCTCTTGTGTAGAAGAGGAGTCATTTGAACTTGTAAGGAGGTTCTGGTTCTCTGGGAGCTTGTGGGTTTAAGCATACCTTCTTTTGGTGAATGAGAGTTTATTTCTCTCTGGGTTTCTGAAGTTTTCTTTGTTCAAGCTGGTGGCGCAGCGTTGTTTGAAGATCTTCAGTTTGATTACTATGCAGATAGTAAGTCCAGTAGTGGAGCATATCCAGAACCATGATGTGTGGTGTCTATGATGTGTGGAAGATGTCCTAACCAATGTTAGAACATCTTTGGGTTAGTTATCCTTGGAGTAGGATTCTGAGATCACTTTTTGTCTAAGAGGTGTTTATCTTATCATACGGGAGAATGATGAGTTAAGGACTGTCTTGGATGTCTGATGTGAAGATGACATGCAAGAAGTGGATCAGTTTAGTGCTTGTTGAGCAAATGAGATAAAGATTTTTGGAGCATCATTCGTGAAATATAGGGGGAGAACTTCTGTTTGTTAATTGTACTAGTGTGGTACTTGGTTTGCTTGAGGATCAAGCATTAAGTGAATACGTTCAGTAGGTGTGTTGAACAGAGGGTGCGCTCTTGAAGACATATAGATGAGTCTTATGTTTTCCATTCATTTAAGGCGTTCTTCTTGCAAAGGAGCACTGGTTATCTTAGATAGGGGGAGTTGGACTTCTGTTTTGGATTTGTTGCTGCAGTAGTACAGTTGATTATCAAGATTGTTTGTGGTTTCAAAAAATCTATGATAGTGTACCTCTGGTGAGGGTGTAATGTCAGACAAGATGTCATGACATTGTGTGACTGGTTTAGTTCTGGGTGGACTTGACTGGTTGATCTTGGTCATGTCATTGGGTTGTCAATGTATTGAATCAAAGTTGTACAAGATTCTGAGTTGGATGTGTTATGTGATGACACTGAATTTCACCGTATTTTTGACTCCGATTTCGCATGCATTCTTAGTCTTTTAATGTCATTTTATTATGTTATTATTATGTTTTTCTTTGTTTTCAGGTTTTTAGTCTAATCGGATCCCCGAGCGAAAAAAGGAGCGAAAAAGGAGCCGAAATGAGCTAAAATAGAGAAAATCAGCATTTTGCACTTATGGCATCCACTCTGGCGGCTGCCACAGGGTCTTCCATGACGTGGCCATGTCTCAAACTCCTCCCAACTGTTTTTCCCCACGATCTCCAACTGCCCAAGCAATTTTACACTCATGGCGGGCGCCATGGTGTTGTGGCGGGCGCCACAAGAGCAAAACAAGTTCCCGCCCAAATTCAAATGCTAGGGGCATCCTTGTCTTTTCCACATGTTTCCTTGCCTATAAATAGGACTTTAGATTTTCGTTTTTCTTCATCCAAGTTTAGTTGTTCATAAGCATATATCAGTGTAATAGTGGTAATCGCTTCACATCGAGGTGTTACTACATTCGAGAGATCGAGTCTGTAAGAGCCTGTGAGATTGAGTCTTGGAGCACTCTGGAAGGAAGTTAATCCTGCCGCCATTTTACTTTCAGTTCGCGTTTTATTCAACCACTCCGATTGGAGCAGGTTTTTATTACTTTACCTTTTGTCAACTTTATTTCTTGCACTGTCTTTTAATTTCATTTATTTTCCGCACTGCTTTACTTTCATTTACTTTCCGCACTCGCATTACTTTCATTTACTTTCCGCACTCGCACTACTTTCATTTACTTTCCGCACTCGCACTTAAATACCTTTTTTATGAAAAATCTAAAAATGAACTTTTACTTTACCATGTCTGGCTAATTTTATAAAGGTTAGAATGTGAAGATCATAACCGAACCGATAATCTGTACAATTGTTAGTGGAAACACTTAAGGGCTATTTTAACTTTCAATATAAGTTTTCCTGTTCTTAAATTCCGTTGGGTAAGATCGAAAGTCGTCCAATGCCTATCTAAACTTAATTGTTTTTAAACTATTTCAAAAACAGCGAAAGCGCTTTGTTTAGTTTATTAGGAGTTTTTAATTTAAAAGGAAAAGAGATTTTAAAACCATTTTCGGACGCGTTAAGAAGTTTAAAGTCTGGTTCGTAAGAACCTCTTTTTTTTAGAAAATCCAGGTTAAAATACTTTTCAACTTGGTCAAGGTACTATATTTCTTAAAAATAGGTTTACTATTCTAACGCAATGCGCGCCTTTTTATCCGTGACAATAAGAGGGTTTGATTAGGGGGTACAACTCAGTTCTGAATACGCGAAAGCGACAGTTCCTGTCAAATTAGTTCTTTTCAAAGTAGAAAACATTGCCCGTAAGTAGTTCTATTAGCAAGTACTTGGATTATCAATTGGTTGTGTGAATTGCATTCGAACCTGTCTTTATCAATTAATTTTAATTACTTTATTTACTACCGTGCAATCTTCAAAACTACTATTTTCAATCACCTTAGATACACACCTTAACAATAGATAGCGATAGATTGACACTTGGTCTCTGTGGATACGATAATCTTTTATATTACTCTGACGCGTTCGTACACTTGCGAAAAAATACGCATCAAGTTTTTGACGCCGTTGCCGGGGACCAATTTCGTCAAATTTCGTACCCTGTTGTTATACCGTTTAGACTAAGGAAGTTACCCGCCGGTCAATGTGAAAAACTCGTAGTACCCGAAGTTTAGTAGACCCTCTAGCTGAACCAGAATGTTACGCTCGCGCACGTTTATATTTCTGTAAACTTAGGAAAGTTATGGCCGAAGATCAAAATCAAAGACCTCTTAAGGATTTCGCCCAACCATCCAACAAGGAACCTAGTTCTAGTATAGTAAATCCAGCCATACCAGCTAACAATTTTGAACTTAAACCATCCCTGCTGCAGTTAGTACAGCAAAGACAATTCGCAGGTCTTGCTACAGAGAACCCAAACCAACATTTGAAAAACTTTCTCCAACTAGCAGACACCTTTAAAACCAATGGAGCCCCTCCTGAGGTGATTCACTTAAGATTATTTCCTTTTTCCCTCAGAGATAAGGCCCTATCTTGGTTAGATTCCCTTCCACCAAATTCCATAACAAGTTGGGAAGACCTTAGAAAAGTTTTCCTTGCCAGATATTTTCCCCCGAGTAAGACCGCTGTTCTTCAAAACCAAATAACTAGATTTACCCAAAACCAAGGAGAATCATTGTTCGAAGCCTGGGAGAGATATAAAGAGCTGTTAAGAGCATGCCCACATCATGGTTTAGAAAATTGGTTAATCATTCAAACCTTCTATAATGGACTTCATTATAACACTAAGATGACCATCGACGCCGCCGCAGTGGCGCACTGATGAACAAACCTTACCCTGAAGTTAGTGCCCTTATCGAAGATATGGCCCAAAACCATCAATCATGGGGAGTAGAACGAGCGACAGTGGAAAAGAAGGAAGCCCAAGGAGGAATACATGAGTTAAGCTCTATAGACATGATGCAAGCTAAAATGGACGCATTAGCCCTAAAAGTTGAGCATATGTGTACAACCCCGAATACTGCAGCCGCAATTTCGTCAGATTGTGAGATATGTGGGACGAAAGGACACCAATCCGCAGAATGCAGTCTGTTAAACGAGACCAGCTCTGAACAAGTGAACTACACCCAAGGGAACCCATTTTCAAATACCTATAACCCTGGATGGAGGAATCACCCAAACTTTTCCTATAAGAATAATAACCCTATCCAAAATACTGCCCCTCCGAAACAATCAAGTTATCAAGCCCCAAGATCAAATCAACCTATGCAACCTGTACCACCAAAACCGAGCCTTGAGAAAATCGTGGATAATTTTGTCGTTGCTCAGATCCAACAAAACAAGGAGTTCATGAACCAAAACGTTCATGTTAACGAACTAATTACCCAGTTAGGAACCAAGGTTGACCAAATAATCACTCACAATAAGATGCTTGAAACCCAAATCTCACAGGTAGCTTTAAACCAAGCCCCTCAGACCACACCTGGAGGACAATTCCCTGGACAACCTCAACAAAACCCGAAAGGACAAGTAAATGCCATTACCCTACGAAGTGGGACCGCTTATGATGAACCTTGTAACCCAAGGTTGAGTGATCCCAAAACTTCTAAGGAAGATGACAACATCCCAGATAAAAAGAAGAAACCAGAGGAATTTGTAAACCAGGAAAGTCAAGAAAAAGGAGAAGAACCCAAAGACAAAACCTATATACCACCCCCGCCATACAAACCACCAATACCATATCCGCAAAGACTTAAACAAACCCAGATCAATAATCAGTATCAGAAATTCATTAAAGTTATAGAAAAACTTCACGTAGAAATCCCGTTCACAGAAGCCATTACCCAAATACCATCCTACGCAAAGTTTCTCAAAGACATCCTTACCAATAAACGTAGACTTGATGATCCGAAACCCTTGGAATGTAATTCTATTGCCGAAAATAAATTAGCAAAAAAGGATAAAGATCCTGGAAACTTTTCCATTCCTTGTATTTTGGGGAGTCATGTCATCGAAAAAGCTTTTCTAGACTTAGGAGCTAGTGTGAGCTTAATGCCCTTAGCGGTTTGCGAAAGGTTAAATTTAGGAGAGTTGCAACCTACCAAGATGTCACTTCAATTAGCCGATAGATCTGTTAAATATCCGATAGGCATACTTGAAGACGTCCCTGTTAGGATAGGTCAGCTGTTTATCCCTACTGATTTTGTTGTCATGGACATTAAAGAAGATGATGACATACCAATTCTTCTAGGTAGACCATTCTTATCGACTGCTGGAGCCATAATAGATGTCAAAAAGGGGAAGCTAACCTTTGAGGTAAGGAACGAGAAGATAGAATTTATACTTTCAAAATTTCTTATGGCACCTGTGATAGGAGACGCGTGTTATGCGATAGATATCATTGATGAATGTGTTAGGGAGTTAGAGCAAGAAGAAGTCATTGAAACAATTAAGCTGCCATCAACTCTTATTTTGGAAGATGACAATTATAAGAAACCCTACATCGATGATAACCTTTATGAATGTTTATCCCTTACCCCAGATCCTATGCCTTGCCCTATTAAACCAGCCTTGGAACTTAAGGAACTGCCTAAGAACCCGAGATATGGGTTTCTTGATGAAGAAATGAATCGTCCGGTTATAGTTAGTGCTGCCTTGAGACAAAAAGAAATAGATCAACTCTTGGACGTTTTACGAAGATATCCCTCAGCCTTAGGATATAATATCTCTGATCTGAAAGGTATAAGTCCATCCATATGCATGCATCGGATTTCGCTCGAAGTAGATTCAAAACCTTCCAGAGAACACCAGAGAAGGATAAACCCTATACTGAGTGATGTTGTCAAGAAGGAAGTTCTGAAGTTGCTAGAAGTAGGTATAATATATCAGATCTCGGACAGTAAGTGGGTGAGCCCTGTGCATGTGGTACCCAAGAAGGGAGGCATCACAGTTGTGCAAAATGTGAAAGGTGAACAAATAGCAAAGCGGATAGAAGGAGGTTGGCGTATGTGCATAGACTATAGAAAGTTAAATAAAGCAACTAGGAAGGATCATTTCCCTTTACCGTTCATAGACCAGATGTTAGAACGTCTTGCCAGACATTCTTACTTCTGCTATCTAGACGGGTATTCGGGATTCTTCCAAATACCTATACATCCAGAAGATCAAGAAAAAACTACCTTTACATGCCCTTTTGGAACTTTTGCCTACAGACGAATGCCTTTTGGACTCTGTAATGCCCCTGCTACTTTCCAACGTTGCATGATGTCAATCTTTGCAGATTATCTAGATGGAATCATGGAAGTATTTATGGATGATTTCTCGGTTTGCGGTTTTGATTTCCAAAATTGTCTTATCAACCTCGAGAAAATCCTGGAAAGATGTGTGGAGGTGAACTTTGTACTGAATTGGGGAAAATGCCATTTCATGGTGACTGAAGGAATTGTTTTAGGACATATAATCTCCGAAAGAGGTATAGAGGTAGATAAAGCAAAAATAGAAGTTATAGAGAACCTAAAACCACCCAAGACTATCAGGGAAGTTAGAAGTTTCCTTGGACACGCTGGATTCTACCGCCGTTTCATCAAGGACTTCTCCAAAATAACAAAACCTTTAACTGGCCTGTTAATGAAAGATGCTGAATTCATCTTTGATGAAAAATGCAATGAAGCATTCAACCTTTTGAAGCAAGCATTGATTTCAGCACCCATTATGAAACCCCCTGATTGGTCTGAACCGTTTGAGATAATATGTGACGCCAGTGATTATGCTGTAGGAGCCGTTCTAGGTCAGAGAAAAGATAAAAGATTACATGTAATATATTATGCCAGTAGAACCCTAGACGCCGCCCAGCTCAATTACGCAACAACCGAGAAAGAACTCCTAGCGGTAGTTTTCGCTATAGACAAATTTAGATCATATCTAGTAGGAGCCAAAATTATAGTTCACACCGATCATGCTGCCATCCGTTACCTACTAAGTAAAAAAGATGCTAAACCCAGGTTACTTCGATGGATTTTGTTGCTACAAGAGTTCGACTTAGATATCCGAGATAAAAAAGGCATAGAAAATGTAGTAGCCGATCACCTATCTAGGCTAGAATACCTGAATCCTGAATTAGTACCCATAAATGATGATTTTGCCTATGATAGACTGATAGCCCAGTTGGAAACCATTGAAGATAAAAAACCAGACCCTCATGAGCACTTTCAAAAATCCTTAGCTGTAAGTAACATGCCATGGTACGCTGATTTTGTTAATTACCTAGCTGCTGATATCATACCCCCTGATCTCGATTACCACAAGAAGAAGAAGTTCTTAAGTGATGTTAGAAATTTTTATTGGGATGAGCCACTTCTTTTCAAGAGAGGTAAAGATGGCATTTTCCGCCGTTGCGTTCCAGAAGACGAGGTAGAAAGTATAATTCAGCATTGTCACTCTGCGCCTTATGGTGGACATGCAAGCACCTCTAAGACCTACGCCAAGATTCTTCAAGCTGGCCTATTCTGGCCTACCATGTGGCGTGATGTCCATGCTTACATTGTCAAATGTGATAGATACCAACGCACAGGAAATATTTCAAGGCGCGACGAAATGCCTTTAAGAAACATCCAAGAAGTAGAACTCTTCGACGTATGGGGTATAGATTTCATGGGACCATTCCCACCATCTTTAGGAAACAAGTATATCTTAGTTGCAGTAGACTACGTGTCTAAATGGATTGAAGCGATAGCTGCACCCACAAACGACACTAGAGTAGTGATTAAATTATTTAAAAATTATATATTCCCCAGATTTGGAACACCCCGTTTAGTTATAAGTGATGGAGGATCTCACTTCATATCAAGAATATTTGATAAGCTTTTAAGCAAGTATGGAGTTAAGCATAGAGTAGCAACACCATATCACCCACAGACTAGTGGCCAAGTGGAAGTATCTAATAGGGAGATTAAACAAATTTTAGAAAAAACTGTCTGTATCCAGAAAAGATTGGTCGCAAAAGCTTCAAGAGGCTTTATGGGCCTACAGAACCGCTTTCAAAACCCCTATAGGAACAACCCCCTACCAACTAGTCTATGGAAAATCTTGTCATTTACCTTTTGAGTTAGAGCATAAGGCCTATTGGGCCATTAAAACTTTGAATTTGGATTACCTAACTGCTGGTGAGAAACGTATCCTTGACATCCACAAATTGGAAAAACTCAGACAGCAAGCCTACGAGAATGCCATAATATACAAAGAAAGAACAAAAGCTTGGCACGACAAAAGAATCGTAAGAAAAGACTTCAACTTAGGCGACCCTGTTCTCCTGTTCAATTCTAGGCTACGGCTCTTCCCAGGGAAGCTCCGTTCAAGATGGACTGGCCCCTTCAAAGTATCAAAAATTCTGAGGTCTGGAGCTGTTGAAATAAAAAACGAGACATGTAAACCATTCATCGTCAATGGACAAAGACTGAAGCTCTACGAAGGAGGAGACATTCCAACAACCTACTCCAGCCACACTCTAAGTGATCCACCAATCCCGACAAGAGATGTATAAGTTCCAGTCGTCAAGCTAACGACGTTAAACAAGCGCTGCATGGGAGGCAACCCATGATTTTCTTACCTTATTTACTTTTTCTACATTTTGTTTTATTTTATTTCTTGTTATATTTTGTCAGGACTAATGTTTGAAATGTTTGTGTTTTACAGGACCTTCTTCCTAACTCTGTGCAGAATGCAGAATTTTGACGACATGCATGTGACTTTCAGGAATGACGCTCAGAGAGAGCGTTACTTTGTCCACTTCAGGCATCCTATGGCACCTACGAGGTACCCAGATCAGGCTTGCATGGAGGCTTTAGGCATTGAGCCTAGTGTCAGATTCTTATGCCACCAGCTTCAATGGGACCAGTTCGACGACCTGAACAACACCTATAGGAACCTCACTTTGGAGTTCCTCAGCTCGTTTTCTTATGACCCCTGGGCCGGACCAGATGGATGTGCTATTTTCAGGTTATTTGGGACTGAGTACTCCTTCACTCATAAGGAGTTTGGTGATTTATTAGGTTTTCAGACGACCCCTGATGCTATTCCTGAGACACCTATGGGATACTTTCTGAGTAGGGAAGTGGAGAAGTTCTGGAGTGATATCTCTGGTGGAGGGAGTCAGGATCCTTCCACCCAGTTCTCACATGTTATCCACAACCCTACATTGAGGTATTTTCAGATGATCATAGCACACTCTTTCTTTGGATTGCCAGATGCTGAGACCTTGCTTAGTGAGGAGGAGATCTTTCTACTGTTTTGTGCGACCCAGTCACGTCCTGTGGCATGTGGGAACTTTCTGCTGAAAGGTCTTAGCAGTATTGCCAGGTCATCAGTAGGTATTATTCATGTGGGAGGTATTGTTACCCAGATTGCTGCTGCTTTAGGCCTATCGCGTAAGTTGTTACATCTCAGGGTTTTCAGTGAATACACCACCATGGACGTTGATTTCTGCCTAGACAGAGGGTTGATAAGGAGAGCCTCTGTAAACCCCAACCAGTTCAGATTGTTGATCGACAACGAGGCTGTTCATTACTTTTTGCTGCCTGATCCGATGATGACCAGTGTTCATGACCCAGCTAATTGGAGATATGCTTTGGAGGGTTATGGAGAGACTATTGAGGAGCCTAGATCGCCTCCTATTGCTGAGTACACCCCTACACCTCCGTCTCCCAAAATCACTGTATTATCTAATAATTTGTCTTTGCAGCCACCCGATTTATACACCCAGGTTGTTGAGCTCCGCAGAGAGACTGCCAAGCTCAAACAGGAGGTAGCTGATCTTGCTTTGCAGATTGAGGTATCTGATCTCACTCATGCTACTGAGGCAGACTCTTTATACCAGGAGATCGGAGAGCTTTGTCGCGAGATCGCTGAGCTTCGTGGATCCAGCCAGGCAGAGGAGCCAGCTGATTGATCATATTGCCCTGACTGACTACTCTATTATTTAGTATTCAGTATTTCTGCGTTTTCTTTACTTTTTAGCATATCTGGACACATTTCGTATTTTCGCATTTCCTATATTTCCTATGTACTTTGATTTTATATATATATATATATATATATATATATATATATATATATATATATATATATATATATATTATGTGTGTTTTTATTTTTCCTTTTATATATATATATATCCAATAATAATTTTATTTTTCTTAATATTTGATTTTTATTTCCACAAAAATTGTGCAAGTCCCATGTTGAAGAGGAAAACAAATGAGAACGCTATCGGGACCCCCAAGACGCAAAAGGTAAGAGAGGCCCATTCCAAAATTCAAAATTTTGGCCCAGGTCCGAAAATGACCTTATGGCGCCCGCCACGGCGTCCTGGTAAATACGGGGGAGAACTTCATCTTCCACCATTTTTGAACCTCTAAACTCCCAAAACCCATTTTTCTCCTCTTCCAAAACTCCATTAAAACCCATAAAAGCTCCCACCTTTATTTAATACCCACTATCCATTAACCCTTTCAAACTTCCATTTGAAATTCCACCAATTAAATTCCATAAAAATCTCACCTTTACCAACTTATATTTAAACCCATCTTCACTATCTTCAAATCAATTCAAGGAGCAAGCTATGGAGTTCAAAGGATATATTTTGCGAGAAGGAAAACCCGGGGATAGGCAGAGGAGGAATATTCAAAGGCTTCAAGGTCGAGAAATTCTCTCGACGAGGTACATGGACGACAACTGTCTCTATACCTTGGGTATTTATCATAGTGTTTATCATTTACTTGATTTTTTGGGACTGCACTCTATTTTTGAAAACCGAGAACCAACCTTTGAGAAACTGACAGTTGAGTTTTTAAGTTCTTTGATCTACACTGTCCACCCTAACACTGCTAGCACAGTCGGTACTGTCCAATTTAGAATGTTTGGAATAGAATATAAGTACAGTACCAACGAACTAACAAGTCTGTTAGGGATTCCTCTTTGGGAAGGTGCTATTTGTGAGACCCCTTTGGATGACGGATGGTCGGTCGATGCATTTCCTTTTTGGCAGAGATTGTCAAATAATTTAATAACTTCTTTTGAAGGAATTCTCGCATCGACCATCCACAACCCGGCCATCAGAGTTTTTAGATACCTGTTGGCATGTACTATTTTTGGCCTGGATAATCCAAATAAGGTTAATGCTAAAGAGCTTCAGTTTTTACAAGGAAGTCTCACAAATAGAAGAATCAATCCGGTCCCGTTTATGCTTTCTCACATGTCTGTTACTATTAATAAAGCAGGACCGATTGTTTTTGGAGGACTGATTACGTCTATTGCTCGGGCCCTTAACCTGAACAATGAGATAGCCACGCTAGAGCCCTTAACTCCTCGCACGATCAACCTAAAATTTCTAAAAGATATGAAATTGTGCCGAGCGAGACGAGAGGGTGGTTTTGTATTGATGATCCATGGTGTAGCTATCCCATCTGTTGCCTTGCCCTGCAGTAGACGTACCGATGTACGTAATGAAAGGAACTGGACCTATGATTTAAATGCTCCACCTATTCTAGGTCCACTTCCTCCTAATATTCCTGATACGGAGGGACACGACACTGATGAAGAATTTGAGCGGAGAGATCAGTCTCCCATACCTCATGTGTCCCCCCATCATCCTTCACCACCACACACCACACCCTCTTCCTCTAACCCTTTTGCAGGTTCAGTCCCTGGATCCTATGTCACTGAGGAGATGTGGTGTAACCTTATGGCTAGAGAAGAAAGGCGAGATGACCTTCTCTCTACCATTCAGCAACAACTGACGGATAATATGAGCTTCATGGAATAATCGCGACGGAGGACAGATCGATCCTTCGAGTCCGTTTCTCGCACCTTGCTTGCGATCGCAGACGAGCAATCCCGTCAGCAAGACTTCAACCGCCGGCATTACCAGCTTATGGAGGCTACTCAAGGTTCCGTTCTAGGTAACCTTCGACTGGTCAGAGATGCCCAGGCGGCCTTATCAGCCCGATTGGACCAGAGAGACCAGCATCGTAGCAGATCCCGTCGTCCCAGGCATTCCCAGCAGGACGACGAGGGCACCAGTGGTCCACATCAGTAGTTTTATAGGTTACTCTCCTTATCTTATTTCGAAACATTGGGGACAATGTTCGATTTAAGTGTGGGAGGGGATTTTATTGCTTTCTATTTCCATTTTTAGTTAGTTGTTTATTTCTTGTTTTTGTCTATGTCTTTTTTTTAGAAAATGCATGAGTCTGACAAGTCACCAGTACACTGTATCCCTAGTGCACCCTCATTTTTCCCATTTCTTTAGCCCTACAAAAAAAAAAATTTTTTTTTTTTTTTTGCAAAAAGAAAACATTGCTGTTCTACACGTTTTTTTGGGCTTTAAGACAGGTTTGGATTAGGATGTGGTGACTTAGGTGAACTTTTTGAAACATTAGTATCGTTTTAGCACCATAGACTTCACGAATATAGGAATCATTCCAAAACCCCATGTACCATGGCCTTAATTATCATTTCCAAATTTGTCCTAAGTAGTTTATTTCAGCAGTCAGCTCCGGCCTAAGCATGTTCTACGTAGGGGACTGATGAACATAAGTGAATGATCCAGTAAAATAAATAAAGAAAAAGGCAAACTCCGGATAGATGACCCTCACAAGGTCGTTTAAACCAAAAAGTTGAATTGTTGCCAAAAAAAAAATAAAATATATATATATATATATATATATATATAATTTTAGCTCACCCATTGTTAGTTGGTTCAGAGGTATCTGGCGCTGAACTCGGTAGGGCGGATTACAATCTGATCCCCCACAACTGCATTTGGGTTAAATAAAAGGGTTTACACAGTCTTATGTGCCAGAAACCCTATGTTTTGGATCAGAATCACTAACAGGTCACTCTACTATGAAACATGTACGGATAACGGGCTTAATGTGATTGCGCCTGAATGAAAAGGACCCAAAAAGAGATGAAGAGGTAGGCCTAGTTATTGTGGGATGATACGGTTGATTAATATAAGAATGAAGTTTATGTCCGCCTCTGCGGATAAGTGTCATTACGATACCCTTGGTTCACTTAGTACCTGTCACCGCATCTTGACTTGAACTTAGAAGCCCTTTTTGCCCGAATCACGTGTCAGCACTAGTTTTCTTACTTTGAGCTTTAAATGTTTTGCTTGAGGACAAGCAAAGGTCTAAGTGTGGGAGAATTTGATGACACTGAATTTCACCGTATTTTTTACTCCGATTTCGCATGCATTCTTAGTCTTTTAATGTCATTTTATTATGTTATTATTATGTTTTTCTTTAATTTCAGGTTTTTAGTCTAATCGGAGCCCCGGCTAGAAAAGGAGCGAAAAAGGAGCCGAAATGAGCTAAAATAGAGAAAATCAGCATTTTGCACTTATGGCATCCACTTTGGCGGCCGCCACAGGGTCTTCCATGACGTGGCCATGTCTCAAACTCCTCCCAACTATTTTTCCCCACGATCTCCAACTGCCCAAGCAATTTTACACTCATGGCGGGCGCCATGGTGTTGTGGCGGGCGCCACAAGAGCAAAACAAGTTCCCGCCCAAATTCAAATGCTAGGGGCATCCTTGTCTTTTCCACATGTTTCCTTGCCTATAAATAGGACTTTAGATTTTCGTTTTTCTTCATCCAAGTTCAGTTGTTCATAAGCATATATCAGTGTAATAGTGGTAATCGCTTCACATCGAGGTGTTACTACATTCGAGAGATCGAGTCTGCAAGAGCCTGTGAGATTGAGTCTTGGAGCACTCTGGAAGGAAGTTAATCCTGCCGCCATTTTACTTTCAGTTTGCGTTTTATTCAACCACTCCGATTGGAGCAGGTTTTTATTACTTTACCTTTTGTCAACTTTATTTCTTGCACTGTCTTTTAATTTCATTTATTTTCCGCACTGCTTTACTTTCATTTACTTTCCGCACTCGCATTACTTTCATTTACTTTCCGCACTCGCACTACTTTCATTTACTTTCCGCACTCGCACTTAAATACCTTTTTTATGAAAAATCTAAAAATGAACTTTTACTTTACCATGTCTGGCTAATTTTATAAAGGTTAGAATGTGAAGATCATAACCGAACCGATAATCTGTATAATTGTTAGTGGAAACACTTAAGGGCTATTTTAACTTTTAATATAAGTTTTCCTGTTCTTAAATTCCGTTGGGTAAGATCGAAAGCCGTCCAACGCCTATCTAAACTTAATTGTTTTTAAACTATTTCAAAAACAGCGAAAGCGCTTTGTTTAGTTTATTAGGAGTTTTTAATTTAAAAGGAAAAGAGATTTTAAAACCATTTTCGGACGCGTTAAGAAGTTTAAAGTCTGGTTCGTAAGAACCTCTTTTTTTTAGAAAATCCAGGTTAAAATACTTTTCAACTTGGTCAAGGTACTATATTTCTTAAAAATAGGTTTACTACTCTAACGCAATGCGCGCCTTTTTATCCGTGACAATAAGAGGGTTTGATTAGGGGGTACAACTCGGTTCTGAATACGCGAAAGCGATAGTTCCTGTCAAATTAGTTCTTTTCAAAGTAGAAAACATTGCCCGTAAGTAGTTCTATTAGCAAGTACTTGGATTATCAATTGGTTGTGTGAATTGCATTCGAACCTGTCTTTATCAATTAATTTTAATTACTTTATTTACTACTGTGCACTCTTCAAAACTACTATTTTCAATCACCTTAGATACACACCTTAACAATAGATAGCAATAGATTGACACTTGGTCTCTGTGGATACGATAATCTTTTATATTACTCTGACGCGTTCGTACACTTGCGAAAAAATACGCATCATTCTGCTACTGGTTGATTGCCCTTATTATATAGTTGCTTTGTTTGCCAAAAAGGTAGAGTTAGCCTAGGAATTCTCTAGTTGTCTGGTGTGATTCTAGTTTTGAGGGGGAGTTTGTAGTTTGTGCAGCTGTTATGCTGTTTGAATTTGTTTTTGGTGCAGCTGTTGGATGTTGCTGATGCTGGTTGTGTGTGATGTTGGTTGTTTCTGGTGTTGAGGGGGAGCTTCGGTTTGTTGATGGAATTTATTTCTGCTGGTTTTTGGTTTGTCAAAATTCTGGCTAAAAAGGGGGAGAGTTGTTGCCTGTTTTTTTAGTTGTTTTGTGTTCCTTGTGCTCTGGTTGTTTTGGAATTTTCTGTCTGTTGGTTGACCAAGTCTGGCTAAAAAGCTGCTGGTGGTTTTGGTTTTGTTTTTATGTTGTGTGTGTGTAGCTGGGTGTTTGGTTTTCTGTGCTGGGTTTCACAACTCCTTGGCTTGAGGGGGAGTTTCTGGCTTTTATTGGAATGTTAGAAGTGTTTGTATGTGCTTCTGCAGCAGGGATTTATGTTCATTGTTGATGCTATAGTGTTTTAGCCACAATTTGCCAAAGGGGGAGATTGTTAGTTTTGAATTGGCAGCATCTGTGGTAAAACACCCTGTTACATCAGGATGTCTTACTTCATGTCGTGACATGTTGTTTCTAACATTCTGCAGTTTGTGTTTCTTAAAGTTGTAGTTTCTGTGTTCTGATGTCAAACACAATGTCCTAACATCTGGTGACAGGACATCCTGTTAAGTTTGGTTTGGTGCTTGTGCTGCGTTTTATGTGAATCTGTCGCGTGTTGTCATTCTGTTATTGGCGAAAATCATGGACTATCATTTTTGTAGCAGCAATATGTTTAATAGGACGTGGTTACTTGCTAAGAAGAACAGGTTAAGCAAGAAGTCCTATTGAGACATGTTGAGATGAGAAGTTCTCATCATCTGGAGCAACATGTCGGATAAGATGTCCTATGCTGAATCATTCGACATCGCGTCTGTGCTGAGCTGGATAGTTAAATTCTATTATGATTTAACAAATGCAAAATATTCTGGGAATATTATGTTATCCTATGTGGCGCTGTTTTGTTTGGTCTGGAAGATTCAAGTCAGAATCAAGAAGAAGAATAATGACTCTCTAAATTATGGAGATCATTTAGGAAAGATTTGATTGAAGACCTATTTTGGTGCAGAAGTTATTGCAGATTTTTAACATCAGTTTTATTATGATTTGAAGCCCAAATCCAGTTGGGATGTAGGTTATAAATAGGAGTGTTTGTAACCTGATTTAAAAATGATTCCAAGATGTAAAATTATTAGGGTTTCGTTCTTGTGAACCACTCTCTAGGAGAGTTGGTATGTGTGAACCACTCGGATTGTGAGATGGTCACTGTTCTTCTCGAAGCTTTTAAGCAAGAGTGAGTGTTGTTCTTGGAGAAAGCTGTTAAGCAACTCTAAGTATTGTTCTTAATCATGAGTGTCATGTCTAGGTATTGTCATTGAAGTGTGTCTTCTACTTTTTTGTGATTGAAGAGTTGTTCGAAATCAAGCTGTTGATGCAGTGGCTGAGGTGTTGACTGCTAGACATCATTGCGATGATTGGAAATGAGATGGAGTCTCTTACCTAGGGAGGACTTATTTAGAAGGGTCATTGGGTAGTTATTAAGTTAGGAGATTGTCAACTGGGATCGTTGAGTCTATAATTTGATACTGCTAATAGTGGACTTCCTTCCTGGCTTGGTATGCCCCCAGATGTAGGTTGTTAGACCGAACTGGGTGAACAAATTCTATGTGTGGGTTATGCTTTTTAGTATTGTTTATACCTTGCCATGTTTTCTGTAATAGACCAGATGTCGCGACATTCTGTAGGACATCTGGGATCTGTCATACCAGAATTTCAATTGGTATCAGAGCAGGCATCCTGTCTGTTTCTGGATGAGATCTAGGGAAGATACTTTCTGGTTCATGTGCAAGGAAATTAGGTTTACTGAGAAGTTGTATGGACTTGTTCAGCTAACATGTTGTTTGAATGGTCCCTTGAAGTGGAGGATGGACTATTCATGATAGGGTGTGTATTGGCTTTGTTTGAAGTTGTCAGGCGTGTAACTTTGGTGGTGAGCTGCTGTGTGGTTTGATTTATTTTCAAACCTATGTTAACCTATTGCACATGGAGTGGCGTGGGTTATTATGTTTTACCTGAAGGCTGTAGAGGAGTTTTCTGGTGTGTGTTCCGCTGCATATATATATATATATATCTGATGGAAAATTCCTGGTTGTTCATATTGCTGAGGGAGATTCTACAACAACTACGAAAGAAGTGGCTAGTTCTTTTGTTGATGTGTCTTATAAGATGTTCTGACATCTTATTAGGGCAAGCAGGATCTGTTTCCTTGGTAGTTCCGCTGTATGTGGTTCTGATTGAAGAGCTCTAGAAGTATGGGATTCTGGAGTTATGATTGAAGGAAGATTGTAGTTGTCCTTACTCGTTTTTTGTTCTTGTAGATGTCAACCGGTGTGATGTCACATGGCATTCCAAAGTCGGGAGCAGAGGGGTGTCTTTGTAATGGTTGAGTCTTGTATGACTTGGTACATGGGTGAGTGGCTTCATCATGTATGCTGAAGTCAGATTGAAGGGTAAGACGAATTATCAAACTCATGCTCTAGGGGTTTGATGATTTCTTGTTGATTAAGTTGTTGAAGACACTTGATATGATGATCAAGTCCAATCAAGGCAACTGAGTCATGTTCTGGAGTCTTCTAGTTATTCTTCAGACTAGGAGGTGCTTCCTAGGAAGCATAGGGGTGAAGACCGTGGAGGTGATTTATTTTCACCTTTCACAAAAACAGCAAGGAAGGATGCATCTCTCTTGACCCTAAGAGTGAATCCAATCTATTTGAAGATTTGTTGAGGTAAAGAAGACTTGTTCAGAGAAAGTCTTAGTTACTTGAGTCAAGAGTGGCAGCCTTGGTATCTCAACATTGTCATTGAAAAAGATACTTGCAACAAGACTGAATACTTTATAAGTGTTCATGACATGATCTGGTGGAGCTCAGCTTCAGCAGTGAAGAAGGGTTATTGTTTAAGGATTTAAGATCAATTGCTATTTGAGAAATCCACAAGTATTTAATTAATTAACCTTGAGATTCAAGATTGGGGATGTTCTGTCAGATGTTCTGACATCTTTTCATTAGAAGTTTGAAGAATCATGGGAGGGGTTCTACATTCGTTCAAAAGTCTCCTAGGTGTTGACCTGGGATTATTGGCTTAACATTTGTCCTTGGAAGATGATTGATATTGTGCACTTGGAGTTGGATGCTCAAGCATTTTTGTCAGATGAGGTGATTTAATCAGAAAGTTTTTTTTTGAGCTGTTATTTCTGTTGAAGAGATTGGATCTCAGTAAAACTTTTAAGTAAGCTGAGAATTCGTGGAGTTTGTGAATAGTGTCAAACCAATCAGGATAATTGGATGTGTTCTCTAGGAGTGAGAGTATAGTATATTGTGAAGCTTGCATGTTTGTGGAGATTGGTTGCCTCTTATGAGGATATAATGTCAGATAACATGCTATGACATTAAGCTGTTGGATGGTGTTTTGATGTGTGGAGCAAATTGTTTGGATCATGTGCGCACATGCTTCTGAGGAGGAGTCTGAAGGACAGTTTTATTTGTATTTGTGAGAATTTATTTTTCTCTGTAGATTTTGGAAGAGCTCTGTGAGGGTCTTTGTTGATGGGAGTTGTCACACTTGTCTTGGTGTGTGTTATTAATTCTAAGTAAGAGGAGGTTACTTAGAGTTCAGTGGAAGGCAGTGTGTTTATGCTTTCGAGCTTGAGGATGATTGAAATTGATTTCTCTTGTGTAGAAGAGGAGTCAGTTGAACTTGTAAGGAGGTTCTGGTTCTCTGGGAGCTTGTGGGTTGAAGCATACCTTCTTTTGGTGAATGAGAGTTTATTTCTCTCTGGGTTTCTGAAGTTTTGTTTGTTCAAGCTGGTGGCGCAGTGTTGTTTGAAGATCTTCAGTTTGATTACTATGCAGATAGTAAGTCCAGTAGTGGAGCATATCCAGAACCATGATGTGTGGTGTCTATGATGTGTGGAAGATGTCCTAACCAATGTTAGAAAATCTTTGGGTTAGTTATCCTTGGAGTAGGATTCTGAGATCATTTTTTGTCTAAAAGGTGTTTATCTTATCATACGGGAGAATGATGAGTTAAGGACTGTCTTGGATGTCTGATGTGAATATGGCATGCTAGAAGTGGATCAGTTTAGTGCTTGTGGAGCAAATGAGATAAAGATTTTTGGAGCATCATTCGTGAAATATAGGGGGAGAACTTCTGTTTGTTAATTGTACTAGTGTGGTACTTGGTTTGCTTGAGGATCAAGCATTAAGTGAATGCGTTCAGTAGGTGTGTTGAACAGAGGGTGCGCTCTTGAAGACATATTGATGAGTCTTATGTTTTCCATTCATTTAAGGTGTTCTTCTTGCAAAGGAGCACTGGTTATCTTAGATAGGGGGAGTTGGACTTCTGTTTTGGATTTGTTGCTGCAGTAGTACAGTTGTTTATCAAGATTGTTTGTGGTTTCAAAAAATCTATGATAGTGTACCTCTGGTGAGGGTGTAATGTCAGACAAGATGTCATGACATTGTGTGACTGGTTTAGTTCTGGGTGGACTTGACTGGTTGATCTTGGTCATATCTTTGGGTTGTCAATGTATTGAATCAAAGTTGTACAAGCTTCTGAGTTGGATGTGTTCTGCTACTGGTTGATTTCCCTTATTGCATAGTTGCATTTGTTTGCCAAAAAGGGAGAGTTAGTCTAGGAATTGTCTAGTTGTCTGGTGTGATTCTAGTTTTGAGGGTGAGTTTGTAGTTTGTGCGGCTGTTATGCTGTTTGAATTTATTTTTGGTGCAGCTGTTGGATGTTACTGATGCTGGTTGTGTGTGATGTTGGTTGTTTCTAGTGTTGAGGGGGAGCTTCGGTTTGTTGATGGAATTTATTTCTGCTGGTTTTTGGTTTGTCTAAATTCTGGCTAAAAAGGGGGAAAGTTGTTGCCTGTTTTTTTAGTTGTTTTGTGTTCCTTGTGCTCTGGTTGTTTTGGAATTCTCTGTCTGTTGGTTGACCATGTCTGGCTAAAAAGCTGCTGGTGGTTTGGGTTTTGTTTTTATGTTTTGTGTGTGCAGTTGGGTGTTTTGGTTTTCTGTGCTGGGTTTCACAGCTCCTTGGCTTGAGGGGGAGTTTCTGGCTTTTATTGGAATGTTAGAAGTGTTTGTATGTGCTTCTGCTGCAGGGATTTATGTTCATTGTTGACGCTATAGTGTTTTAGCCACAATTTGCCAAAGGGGGAGATTGTTAGTTCTGAATTGGCAGCATCTGTGCTAAAACACCCTGTTACATCAGGATGTCTTACTTAATGTCGTGACATGTTGTTTCTAACATTCTGTAGTTTGTGTTTCTTAAAGTTGCAGTTTTTGTGTTCTGATGTCAAACACGATGTCCTAACATCTGGTGACAGGACATCCTGTTAAGTTTGGTTTGGTGCTTGTGTTGCGTTTTATGTGAATTTGTCGCGTGTTGTCATTCTGTTATTGGCGAAAATCATGGTCTGTCGTTTTTGTAGCAGCAATATGTTTAATAGGACGTGGTTACTTGCTAAGAAGAACAGGTTAAGCAAGAAGTCCTATTGAGACATGTTGAGATGAGAAGTTCTCATCATCTGGATCAACATGTCGGATAAGATGTCCTATGCTGAATCATTCGACATCGCGTCTGTGCTGAGCTGGACAGTTAAATTCTATTATGATTTAACAGATGCAGAATATCCTGGGAATATTATGTTATCCTATGTGGCGCTGTTTTGTTTGGTCTGGAAGATTCAAGTCAGAATCAAGAAGAATAATGACTCTCTAAATTAAGGAGATCATTTAGGAAAGATTTGATTGAAGACCTATTTTGGTGCAGAAGTTATTGCAGATTTTTAACATCAGTTTTATTATGATTTCAAGCCCAAATCCAGTTGGGATGTAGGTTATAAATAGGAGTGTTTGTAACCTGATTTAAAAATGATTCCAAGATGTAAAATTATTAGGGTTTCGTTCTTGTGAACCACTCTCTAGGAGAGTTGGTATGTGTGAACCACTCGGATTGTGAGATGGTCAATGTTCTCCTCGAAGCTTTTAAGCAAGAGTGAGTGTTGTTCTTGGACAAAGCTGTTAAGCAACTCTAAGTATTGTTCTTAGTCATGAGTGTCATGTCTAGGTATTGTCATTGAAGCGTGTCTTCTACTTTTTTGTGATTGAAGAGTTGTTAGAAATCAAGCTGTTGATGCAGTGGCTGAGGTGTTGACTGTTATACATCATTGCGATGATTGGAAGTGAGATGGAGTCTCTTACCTAGGGAGGACTTAGGTAGAAGGGTCATTGGGTAGTTATTAAGTTAGGAGATTGTCAACTGGGATCGTTGAGTCTGTAATTTGATACTGCTAATAGTGGACTTCCTTTCTGGCTTGGTATGCCCCCAGATGTAGGTTGTTAGACTGAACTGGGTGAACAAATTCTGTGTGTGGGTTATGCTTTTTAGTATTGTTTATACCTTGCCATGTTTTCTGTAACAGACCAGATGTCGCGACATTCTGTAGGACATCTGGGATCTGTCATACCAGAATTTCAATTGGTATCAGAGCAGGCATCCTGTCTGTTTCTGGACGAGATCTAGGGAAGATACTTTCTGGTTCATGTGCAAGGAAATTAGTTTTTCTGAGAAGTTGTATGGACTTGCTCAGTTCATATGTTGTTTGAATGGTCCCTTGAAGTGGAGGATGGACTATTCATGATATGGTGTGTATTGGCTTTGTTTGAAGTTGTCAGGCGTGTAGCTTTGGTGGTGAGCTGCTGTGTGGTTTGATTTATTTTCAAACCTATGTTGACCTATTGCACATGGAGTGGCGTGGGTTATTATGTTTTTCCTGAAGGCTGTAGAGGAGTTTTCTGGAGTGTGTTCCGCTGGATATATATATCTGATGGAAAATTCTTGGTTGTTCATATTGCTGAGGGAGATTCTACAACAACTACGAAAGAAGTGGCTAGTTCTTTTGTTGATGTGTCTTATAAGATGTTCTGACATCTTATTAGGGCAAGCAGGATCTGTTTCCTTGGTAGTTCCGCTGCATGTGGTTCTGATTGAAGAGCTCTAGAAGTATGGGATTCTAGAGTTATGATTGAAGGAAGATTGTAGCTGTCCTTACTCGTTTTTTGTTCTTGTAGATGTCAACCGGTGTGATGTCACATAGCATTCCAAAGTCGGGAGCAGAGGGGTGTCTTTGTGATGGTTGAGTCTTGTATGACTTGGTACATGGGTGAGTGGCTTCATCATGTATGCTAAAGTCAGATTGAAGGGTAAGACGAATTATCAAACTCATGCTCTAGGGGTTTGATGATTTCTTGTTGATTAAGTTGTTGAAGACACTTGATATGATGATCAAGTCCAATCAAGGCAACTGAGTCATGTTCTGGAGTCTTCTAGTTATTCTTCAGACTAGGAGGTGCTTCCTAGGAAGCATAGGGGTGAAGACCGTGGAGGTGATTTATTTTCACCTTTCACAAAAACAGCAAGGAAGGATGCATCTCTCTTGACCCTAAGAGTGAATCCAATCTATTTGAAGATTTGTTGAGGTAAAGAAGACTTGTTCAGAGAAAGTCTTAGTTACTTGAGTCAAGAGTGGCAGCCTTGGTATCTCAACATTGTCATTGAAAAAGATACTTGCAACAAGACTGAATACTTTATAAGTGTTCATGACATGATCTGGTGGAGCTCAGCTTCAGCAGTGAAGGAGGGTTATTGTTTAAGGATTTAAGATCAATTGCTATTTGAGAAATCCACAAGTATTTAATTAAATATCCTTGAGATTCAAGATTGGGGATGTTCTGTCAGATGTTCTAACATCTTTTCATTAGAAGTTTGAAGAATCATGGGAGGGGTTCTACATTCGTTCAAAAGTCTCCTAGGTGTTGACCTGGGATTATTGGCTTAACATTTGTCCTTGGAAGATGATTGATATTGTGCACTTGGAGTTGGATGCTCAAGCATTTTTGTCAGATGAGGTGATTTAATCAGAAAGTTTTTTTTTTGAGCTGTTATTTCTGTTGAAGAGATTGGATCTCAGTAAAACTTTTAAGTAAGATGAGAATTCGTGGAGTTTGTGAATAGTGTCAAACCAATCAGGATAATTGGAAGTGTTCTCTAGGAGTGAGAGTATAGTATATTGTGAAGCTTGCATGTTTGTAGAGATTGGTTGCCTCTTATGAGGATATAATGTCAGATAACATGCTATGACATTAAGCTGTTGGATGGTGTTTTGATGTGTGGAGCAAATTGTTTGGATCATGTGCGCACATGCTTCTGAGGAGGAGTCTGAAGGACAGTTTTATTTGTATTTGGGAGAATTTATTTTTCTCTGCAGATTTTGGAAGAGCTCTGTGAGGGTCTTTGTTGATGGGAGTTGTCACACTTGTCTTGGTGTGTGTTATTAATTCTAAGTAAGAGGAGGTTACTTAGAGTTCAGTGGAAGGCAGTGTGTTTATGCTTTCGAACTTGAGGATGATTGAAACTGATTTCTCTTGTGTAGAAGAGGAGTCAGTTGAACTTGTAAGGAGGTTCTGGTTCTCTGGGAGCTTGTGGGTTGAAGCATACCTTCTTTTGGTGAATGAGAGTTTATTTCTCTCTGGGTTTCTGAAGTTTTCTTTGTTCAAGCTGGTGGCGCAGTGTTGTTTGAAGATCTTCAGTTTGATTACTATGCAGATAGTAAGTCCAGTAGTGGAGCATATCCAGAACCATGATGTGTGGTGTCTATGATGTGTGGAAGATGTCCTAACCAATGTTAGAAAATATTTGGGTTAGTTATCCTTGGAGTAGGATTCTGAGATCATTTTTTGTCTAAAAGGTGTTTATCTTATCATATGGGAGAATGATGAGTTAAGGACTGTCTTGGATGTCTGATGTGAATATGACATGCTAGAAGTGGATCAGTTTAGTGCTTGTGGAGCAAATGAGATAAAGATTTTTGGAGCATCATTCGTGAAATATAGGGGGAGAACTTCTGATTGTTAATTGTACTAGTGTGGTACTTGGTTTGCTTGAGGATCAAGCATTAAGTGAATGCGTTCAGTAGGTGTGTTGAACAGAGGGTGCGCTCTTGAAGACATATTGATGAGTCTTATGTTTTCCATTCATTTAAGGTGTTCTTCTTGCAAAGGAGCACTGGTTATCTTAGATAGGGGGAGTTGGACTTCTGTTTTGGATTTGTTGCTGCAGTAGTACAGTTGTTTATCAAGATTGTTTGTGGTTTCAAAAAATCTATGATAGTGTACCTCTGGTGAGGGTGTAATGTCAGACAAGATGTCATGACATTGTGTGACTGGTCTTGGTCATGTCTTTGGGTTGTCAATGTATTGAATCAAAGTTGTACAAGCTTCTGAGTTGGATGTGTTCTGCTACTGGTTGATTTCCCTTATTGCATAGTTGCTTTGTTTGCCAAAAAGGGAGAGTTAGTCTAGGAATTGTCTAGTTGTCTGGTGTGATTCTAGTTTTGAGGGTGAGTTTGTAGTTTGTGCAGCTGTTATGCTGTTTGAATTTATTTTTGGTGCAGCTGTTGGATGTTACTGATGCTGGTTGTGTGTGATGTTGGTTGTTTCTGGTGTTGAGGGGGAGCTTCGGTTTGTTGATGGAATTTATTTCTGCTGGTTTTTGGTTTGTCTAAATTCTGGCTAAAAAGGGGGAAAGTTGTTGCCTGTTTTTTTAGTTGTTTTGTGTTCCTTGTGCTCTGGTTGTTTTGGAATTCTCTGTCTGTTGGTTGACCATGTCTGGCTAAAAAGCTGCTGGTGGTTTGGGTTTTGTTTTTATGTTTTGTGTGTGCAGTTGGGTGTTTTGGTTTTCTGTGCTGGGTTTCACAGCTCCTTGGCTTGAGGGGGAGTTTCTGGCTTTTATTGGAATGTTAGAAGTATTTGTATGTGCTTCTGCTGCAGGGATTTATGTTCATTGTTGACGCTATAGTGTTTTAGCCACAATTTGCCAAAGGGGGAGATTGTTAGTTCTGAATTGGCAGCATCTGTGCTAAAACACCCTGTTACATCAGGATGTCTTACTTGATGTCGTGACATGTTGTTTCTAACATTCTGTAGTTTGTGTTTCTTAAAGTTGCAGTTTTTGTGTTCTGATGTCAAACACGCTGTCCTAACATCTGGTGACAGGACATCCTGTTAAGTTTGGTTTGGTGCTTGTGTTGCGTTTTATGTGAATCTGTCGCGTGTTGTCATTCTGTTATTGGCGAAAATCATGGTCTGTCGTTTTTGTAGCAGCAATATGTTTAATAGGACGTGGTTACTTGCTAAGAAGAACAGGTTAAGCAATAAGTCCTATTGAGACATGTTGAGATGAGAAGTTCTCATCAACTGGATCAACATGTCGGATAAGATGTCCTATGCTGAATCATTCGACATCGCGTCTGTGCTGAGCTGGACAGTTAAATTCTATTATGATTTAACAGATGCAGAATATTCTGGGAATATTATGTTATCCTATGTGGCGCTGTTTTGTTTGGTCTGGAAGATTCAAGTCAGAATCAAGAAGAATAATGACTCTCTAAATTAAGGAGATCATTTAGGAAAGATTTGATTGAAGACCTATTTTGGTGCAGAAGTTATTGCAGATTTTTAACATCAGTTTTATTATGATTTGAAGCCCAAATCCAGTTGGGATGTAGGTTATAAATAGGAGTGTTTGTAACCTGATTTAAAAATGATTCCAAGATGTAAAATTATTAGGGTTTCGTTCTTGTGAACCACTCTCTAGGAGAGTTGGTATGTGTGAACCACTCGGATTGTGAGATAGTCACTGTTCTCCTCGAAGCTTTTAAGCAAGAGTGAGTGTTGTTCTTGGACAAAGCTGTTAAGCAACTCTAAGTATTGTTCTTAGTCGTGAGTGTCATGTCTAGGTATTGTCATTGAAGCGTGTCTTCTACTTTTTTGTGATTGAAGAGTTGTTAGAAATCAAGTTGTTGATGCAGTGGCTGAGGTGTTGACTGCTAGACATCATTGCGATGATTGGAAGTGAGATGGAGTCTCTTACCTAGGGAGGACTTAGGTAGAAGGGTCATTGGGTAGTTATTAAGTTAGGAGATTGTCAACTGGGATCGTTGAGTCTGTAATTTGATACTGCTAATAGTGGACTTCCTTTCTGGCTTGGTATGCCCCCAGATGTAGGTTGTTAGACCGAACTGGGTGAACAAATTCTGTGTGTGGGTTATGCTTTTTAGTATTGTTTATACCTTGCCATGTTTTCTGTAACAGACCAGATGTCGCGACATTCTGTAGGACATCTGGGATCTGTCATACCAGAATTTCAATTGGTATCAGAGCAGGCATCCTGTCTGTTTCTGGACGAGATCTAGGGAAGATACTTTCTGGTTCATGTGTAAGGAAATTAGTTTTGCTGAGAAGTTGTATGGACTTGCTCAGTTCATATGTTGTTTGAATGGTCCCTTGAAGTGGAGGATGGACTATTCATGATATGGTGTGTATTGGCTTTGTTTGAAGTTGTCAGGCGTGTAGCTTTGGTGGTGAGCTGCTGTGTGGTTTGATTTATTTTCAAACCTATGTTGACCTATTGCACATGGAGTGGCGTGGGTTATTATGTTTTTCCTGAAGGCTGTAGAGGAGTTTTCTGGTGTGTGTTCCGCTGGATATATATATCTGATGGAAAATTCTTGGTTGTTCATATTGCTGAGGGAGATTCTACAACAACTACGAAAGAAGTGGCTAGTTCTTTTGTTGATGTGTCTTATAAGATGTTCTGACATCTTATTAGGGCAAGCAGGATCTGTTTCCTTGGTAGTTCCGCTGCATGTGGTTCTGATTGAAGAGCTATAGAAGTATGGGATTCTAGAGTTATGATTGAAGGAAGATTGCAGCTGTCCTTACTCGTTTTTTGTTCTTGTAGATGTCAACCGGTGTGATGTCACATAGCATTCCAAAGTCGGGAGCAGAGGGGTGTCTTTGTGGTGGTTGAGTCTTGTATGACTTGGTACATGGGTGAGTGGCTTCATCATGTATGCTGAAGTCAGATTGAAGGGTAAGACGAATTATCAAACCCATGCTCTAGGGGTTTAATGATTTCTTGTTGATTAAGTTGTTGAAGACACTTGATATGATGATCAAGTCCAATCAAGGCAACTGAATCATGTTCTGGAGTCTTCTAGTTATTCTTCAGACTAGGAGGTGCTTCCTAGGAAGCATAGGGGTGAAGACCGTGGAGGTGATTTATTTTCACCTTTCACAAAAACAGCAAGGAAGGATGCATCTCTCTTGACCCTAAGAGTGAATCCAATCTATTTGAAGATTTGTTGAGGTAAAGAACATTTGTTCTGAGAAAGTCTTAGTTACTTGAGTCAAGAGTGGCAGCCTTGGTATCTCAACATTGTCATTGAAAAAGATACTTGCAACAAGACTGAATACTTTATAAGTGTTCATGACATGATCTGGTGGAGCTCAGCTTCAGCAGTGAAGAAGGGTTATTGTTTAAGGATTTAAGATCAATTGCTATTTGAGAAATCCACAAGTATTTAATTAATTATCCTTGAGATTCAAGATTGGGGATGTTCTGTCAGATGTTCTGACATCTTTTCATTAGAAGTTTGAAGAATCATGGGGGGGTTCTACATTCGTTCAAAAGTCTCCTAGGTGTTGACCTAGGATTATTGGCTTAACATTTGTCCTTGGAAGATGATTGATATTGTGCACTTGGAGTTGCATGCTCAAGCATTTTTGTCAGATGAGGCGATTTGATCAGAAAGTTTTTTTTTGAGCTGTTATTTCTGTTGAAGAGATTGGATCTCAGTAAAACTTTTAAGTAAGCTGAGAATTCGTGGAGTTTGTGAATAGTGTCAAACCAATCAGGATAATTGGATGTGTTCTCCAGGAGTGAGAGTATGGTATATTGTGAAGATTGCATGTTTGTGGAGATTGGTTGCCTCTTATGAGGATATAATGTCAGATAACATGCTATGACATTAAGCTGTGGATGGTGTTTTGATGTGTGGAGCAAATTGTTTGCATTATGTGCGCACATGCTTCTGAGGAGGAGTCTGAAGGACAGTTTTATTTGTATTTGGGAGAATTTATTTTTCTCTGCAGATTTTCGAAGAGCTCTGTGAGGGTATTCGTTGATGGGAGTTGTCACACTTGTCTTTGTAATACCCCGTATTATCTAAATGCTCAATTGGATATCAGAGGAGATCAGATGAGCATCTATGTGATCTATCTTTGATTAATTGGATTTATGGAATCCTCTAAGTACTTTAAGTGTTGACATTTGGGATCAATAGAGCAACTGGTGAACTTTGAAGAGATCAATTATTAAATAAAGTGGCAGATCAATTATTTTAATTTGAGAAAGGATTTTAAGGTAACTCTAATAATTGGTCAATTGGATTGAAATGAAAAAATATCAATTGGAGATATTTTACCCTATTGGGTTTATATTATATAATAAGTATTATATATATATATATATATAAGAAGAAGAAGAAAGGATGGTAAGAGAAGGAGAAGAAAAGAAAAACAGAGAAAGAAGAAGGAAAACGTGGGAAGGGAGGAAGAGGAAGAAAGCTTATTGATCATCACCATTTTTCATCATCATCTTCAAACTTCTCTTCGATTATCAGGTGGGTTCTTGTTAGACACTTTAAGTTCTAGAACTAAGTTTAGAACTTAGGTTAGATTTGAGAGAAAATAAAATCTAACGGACAAAACGTGATATAAATTGTGTAGTATGATCAATATATGTGTAGAAACATCTGTTGATAATTGTTTTGATGTCCCAATATGTTTAGGTATGAGTTAGAATGGTTTAGAGTGAAGAAAAACATGATTTTTGGGCTCTGTTACGACAGTAATCGATTACTGTATATTGGTAATCGATTACCCTTTGAAAAATGACGTTTCTGGGCTATTTTTGGGCAAGTAAACGATTACCCAAATGTGAGTAATCGATTACCACTGCTGTTGGCAGAAAGATGAAAATTGAAACGGCCGTATCTTTTGAACCGTAAGTCCGTTTCGGTCCCCGTTCGAAGCGTTGGGAAGCTAATTTTATTCTCTTTATGATAGTGGAATAGAAACATATGTTTATGCCTTGGATTGATAAGAAAAATATGGAAATGTAAAGTGATGTTTTATGTGATGTGGGATATATGTGTTTACTGGTAATATTTGTGATTATACCATGTTTATCTAATTGTGAATTGTGAATGAGAGAATATACATGTTAAAATGAATTAGGTAGAGTGAGGAACATTACCACAAATTGTGTTGGAAGTGTGAATTATCATTGTGGCAACGCTCGTGCATAAAAAGCCGAGGCGTGTGGATTTTGTTTATCATAACCATTGTTCCTTGCGGTGTAGTTTCATGAGACTCGAGCACCTCCTCTGAAACGTATGCACAACTACTTGGTAGGTTTGATTACCGTAGTGAGTACGATTGGAGCCTATGGGTAAAGAGACTTGTGACGGTGTACGGGCTGTGAGAAGTGACGGATCACGGTGTACGGACCGATGATCCCGAATCCAATTCGTATGCCAAGTAGCTACAAGGATCCATGACTCGGGTCGTCTTCTAGACGTAGAAGCGGACGGGAAAAGGGAATGCCTTGGTATGGTTATTGATTTGTGAATCCTTGAGTTTACAGGCTCAGGAGGTACTTCGGTACTAGTGTGAGTTTACAGGCTCACCGTGGTGATTACTTGTGTGTGTGTGTACTCACGGTCACTCCCCTTTCCCTTTGACATGAGTTATGTTTATTTAGAACCTTGTAAAGCCGAGAGGACTTTAAGATAGCGAACTCACTGAGATTTGATGTATCTTACCCCACTATAGTTGCTATATTTCAGGTACTTGCAGGTTTGATTTACAAGTGGAGCTATGCTGGGATGTTTCAAGAGAAGCTTAGTTAAGCTTATTCCGCTGTGTATTTTATTGTTCTTGTACAATGAGGAATATTGTATATTGATCTTAGTTTTTATTTTTATTTTGGCTAGTTTCCATACCTTGTGCCATATGTTGTATTTATGTTTTAGAAATGGACAAGTATGTGAACTATGTCATTAGGCACTTTTGATGTGTCAGTACCAAATAAAACACTTGTATGGTATTATTCTAGATGAATATTATACAGGGTGTTACAGTTGGTATCAGAGCAGGTCGTATCCTCGACCTAGCCTTGAAACATCATAAGTAAATCTATTCCTGCCTCTTAAGTGTGTCTTGCCATCATGAAACTTAATATCATACTATGTAGTGTTGGGCCTGATCAACCTAATGCTATGTATGTGGTAGGTAGAATCATGGTTGAGCGACCACGAGGACTCCGAAGTGTTGTCGGAACTTGTACTGTGAGGGAACGCTCGAGCCAAGAGTTAGTAGTTAGGAGTTTTGGTCAGCTCAGTAAGGTTTTAGTAGAAGTTGTGCCTTGGGTAGCATGGAATTAAAGAGTGGTGTGTTGTTCAAGCAATCCTTTGGAAAGGATGGAGTGTGAAAGTTGAGGATCTTTATCAGACGATTGGTCAAGGTATCGAGGAATGTGTAAAAATCGCTAGTA
Organism: Lathyrus tuberosus; assembly: GCA_022829125.1. Lineage (NCBI taxonomy): Eukaryota > Viridiplantae > Streptophyta > Magnoliopsida > Fabales > Fabaceae > Lathyrus > Lathyrus tuberosus. The sequence continues at coordinate 2,707,234 of JALAZF010000037.1, forward strand.
GAGCTGGATTGACCACTGGTATGAACGAGGATTTCAAGTAATCTCTTTCTGTGGAAAAGAAAAGTTGTTTTGTGGAACGTGTGACGTAAGGTCTGGAAGTGAGATAAGTATTGGTGCTTCAGTTTCTAAGGTCGCTATGGTATCTTAAATGGACGAGAGTACTTTAAGGAATGTGTCTGGGACAATATCTTCCAATTGGTTAAAAGTGGAGAGTTAAGGACGTTCAGCATTTATTGGAAACCTAAAGTAGTAGAGAAGTGTGTGAAGGAGCACAAGGGTGTGTTTACATGCTTCAAGTGAAACAAGTGTGCACCGGGCATAGAGTATGAGATAAATTATGTACCTTCGGTTAGGAAGGGAGATCAGGTTCAGGAAAATACTTCAGGATTTCTGTTTTCGGTAAGAGACCAATTTGGAATTTGTTAAGTTACCCAAGGAACAGTATAAGGTATTGTGTCAGAGAAAGTTGGACTTTATTTAGTAACAGAAAGTGTAGTGATACGGACCGGAAGAAGTTGTATTAAGAAACAGAGTAAGTATCTTGGATCTAAGGGAATATTAGTAAGATGGGTTTATAATTGGACCTAAGAGGACTACCACGGAGAGCAAGGTTAACGTGGTGTGGAAACAGTATCAACGGAATGTATTTTGGACGAGTGTGCTATAGAGTTATTAAGGTATTAATGAACCTATAATTAAGGAAGTGTAACTACAGATGGTTTACTCGTGAGAACCGTATTAGTATGACGTGGAATGAGAAAAGTTACACTTTGGTATTAAGAACAAGCGTAGTAGTAGAACCATGGTCACAAGTGTATGTGATGGATTCCTAGTCTTGAGACAAGTGTGAAGGGATGTACTTTGTGGAACAGTGAGTATTGTATTTTAAAGAAGTAAGATTACGGTAAAATAACGAGAAGCAAATCAGGACTTATTACGGACTAAGTGTAAATCATGGGACGATTTATACCAGAAGGGTTTTGTAAATAGTTGATGAGAATTGTCGGTTGCGAATCTTCCATTAAGTAATCTGGTGTAAGTGTGGAGTGAAATGGATAGTGAAGGGTAAGAAATTCCGGTTAATGCGTACGTAGTGATGGGAAAGTTCTTCAAGAGGATGCATTACCCCGATTTATTTTCAAGTATAGAGAAACTCCTGTATTTGTGAATAATCGGAATATTCGGAATCTATCTTTTGTTGGACTAAGAATGTTGTTGTTTTATGTCCCACCAAGAAGTTCAAGTGAGAGAACAAGGTTGTATGCTGGTTTTGGTTGGGGATGAATCAGGTATGAACTGTGATTAAAAACCCCAGAATGTCGTCACTATTGGTTTTCCGCTAGTGTAATTATTTGAGCAGAAAAGAGAACTATCTCGCCGAAGAGTTGTCGTGTGACCGCGTTAGAATTTGGAATTCTACCTTGTCACTTGGTTGGAGTGTGTCATCTGCATGTTTTGACTTTGTCGGTTTTACCTGAGTGGGTCATGGTTAGTGAATGTAAGTTAAGAAGCCGCAAGTTTAAAATGACATTTCAAGTTAGAACAAATCGGATTGATGGTTTTGTGTAGGGAGGGCTTTTGAACAAAAAGGATTTGGTTTTCAGTTTCTGTAGCAGTGTTGACCTATTAACGCAGTGTGGTTAATCGATTAACATGTGTTTAAATTGTGGAATCCCTTAAGAACCATCATCTGCGTGTTGTTACCATATGTTGCTCCGAGTGTAGAGTATTGTATGAATGGATAACGGGATGGTAAGTAAATGAAAGACGAATTTGTGTCTTTGGAATCGGAACTTCTAAAAGGTGTTGCGTAGTTGGCCCTTCGTTCAGGCAACAAGGGAGTTGACCTTGGGGAAGTAATCTTGTGAATTGTGTTGAGTGTAAGAAAGTCTTAAGAGTATTGTTATCATTACTGTTAAGAGTCTTAAGGACGAAGTGGAGAATACTCACGAAGTGTTGATCTCGTAAGGAATATTTCGGTGTTTAATTATGGTGTTAATCAGGTATGAGCGGTTGGTCAAAATTTAGTAATTGTTATTTTCCGTGAGTTCTTGGTATCGGATTTAGACTCCGTGAGAGTAGTACCGGTTATGTACAATTATGTTTTACCCAGAGAAGGAAATTTGAAAGTTATCTTTCCAAGTACTAGTAAGAATTGGACGTTCCGAAGTTAAGTATGTAACTGGGAATAGTTTATGAAACGGAATGAATAAGAATAGTTGATTCAACTGAGAAGTGTGTTATGGACTTCGACAACGTTGTGCGTGTAGAGTGTTGTTGTGAATTGGTGAGTGGTATGGAAACTCACAATTACGTTTTAGATGGTTTAAGTTGATAAGTGGTGACTCGTTTATGATTGTAGTTCTATGTTGGTCTTACGTCGGTATTTGGTTGAGATCTCGAATCAGCAAGGAATCTTGAGTAAGTCGTAAAACCGTAAGTAAAATCGATTTGGAATGTGGTAACTAGCATCGAAAGCTGTTAAGCTATTTTAGATTTATTATTCGAGTTATAGTGAATATCGGAGTTGTATATGTTATGGTTGTAACAGTGTAACTCCGGCATCTTCATCGTCTGGAGAGTGTTGGACCGATGTTTGTATATTGTGTGTTGACGAGGAAATTGTTCTACTATAGGACGTCAGTAAGTTTCTTGTGTCTTTGGTTAGTAAGAACCCAAATGGATAAGTATGTTCTCCGCTGAAGGTTAGCTACTTGGTAGTGCTTGAGAATTCGTGGTATTCCACTGTTAGATTTTGGATTTGCGCAGTGGAAGGTGACAGACGAAAGAGTTCGGTCAGAATGATAAGGATTCCAAGATTGTTGCTTGTAAGTATGGAAATAAGGAGATTTTATTATAAGCGTGTTATTTTTGGTGCGACACGGAAGAAAGGGAATATCGGACTTAATGGTTACAATGTAGGAGTCGGTTGCTTAGTGAGGAGGTGGTTCATATGTTAAAGGATAGTTGTCGGTAATTGTATGAAGTTAAGGAATCACCAAATTACCTCATGAGAATTTGATGGGTGTTTGTTATCCTGAATTTGAGATGAGGTGTTACGATTTGGTTTGTGACTCAGTAGAGGAGTATGGAATGGTACATTCTTTCCGAAGGTAGAATGCGACCAAGTGTTGTAGTATGAAACAACAGATGAACTATGGGAAAAAGCTAAGTTTGAAGTTTATCCAATATTGGAATAAGAGTATGACTAAAGACGTGAAGTTGTTAAAATGTGAAAATGTGGATTTTTGGTCTGTGGAATCAAGTTGGAATTGGAAAGCGTTAGAAAGTTTAACGGAAGTAACGTCAAGTGTGAATCTAAGACCAGGATACAAGTTGTGGTTATTGCCGAGTAGAGGAAATTCGGGGGCGAATTTCAAGTTAAGGGGGGGAGAGTGTAATACCCCGTATTATCTAAATGCTCAATTGGATATCAGAGGAGATCAGATGAGCATCTATGTGCTCTATCTTTGATTAATTGGATTTATGGAATCCTCTAAGTACTTTAAGTGTTGACATTTGGGATCAATAGAGCAACTGGTGAACTCTGAAGAGATCAATTATTAAATAAAGTGGCAGATCAATTATTTTAATTTGAGAAAGGATTTTAAGGTAACTCTAATAATTGGTCAATTGGATAGAAATGACAAAATATCAATTGGAGATATTTTACCCTATTGGATTTATATTATATAATAAGTATTATATATATATATATATATATATATATATATATATATATATATATATATTTATAAGAAGAAGAAGAAAGGATGGTAAGAGAAGGAGAAGAAAAGAAAAACAGAGAAAGAAGAAGGAAAACGTGGGAAGGGAGGAAGAGGAAGAAAGCTTATTGATCATCACCATTCTTCGTCATCATCTTCAAACTCCTCTTCGATTATCAGGTGCGTTCTAGTTAGACACTTTAAGTTCTAGAACTAAGTTTAGAACTTAGGTTAGATTTGAGAGAAAATAAAATCTAATGGACAAAACGTGATATAAATTGTGTAGTATGATCAATATATGTGTAGAAACATCTGTTGATAATTGTTTTGATGTCCCAATATGTTTAGGTATGAGTTAGAATGGTTTAGAGTGAAGAAAAACATGATTTTTGGGCTCTGTTACGACAGTAATCGATTACTGTATATTGGTAATCGATTACCCTTTGAAAAATGACGTTTCTGGGCTATTTTTGGGCAAGTAATCGATTACCCAAATGTGAGTAATCGATTACCACTGCTGTTGGCAGAAAGATGAAAATTGAAACGGCAGTATCTTTTGAACCGTAAGTCCGTTTCGGTCCCCGTTCGAAGCGTTGGGAAGCTAATTTTATTCTCTTTATGATAGTGGAATAGAAACATATGTTTATGCCTTGGATTGATAAGAAAAATATGGAAATGTAAAGTGATGTTTTATGTCATGTGGGATATATGTGTTTACTTGTAATATTTGTGATTATACCATGTTTATCTAATTGTGAATTGTGAATGAGAGAATATGCATGTTAGCATGAATTAGGCAGAGTGAGGAACATTACCACAAATTGTGTTGGAAGTGTGAATTATCATTGTGGCAACGCTCGTGCATAAAAGGCCGAGGCGTGTGCATTTTGTTTATCATAACCACTGTTCCTTGCGGTGTAGTTTCATGAGACTCGAGCACCTCCTCTGAAACGTATGCAAAACTACTTGGCAGGTTTAATTCCCGTAGTGAGTACGATTGGAGCCTACGGGTAAAGAGACTTGTGACGGTGTACGGGCCGTGAGAAGTGACGGATTACGGTGTAAGGACTGATGACCCCGAATCCAATTCGTATGCCAAGTAGCTACAAGGATCCATGAATCGGGTCGTCTTCTAGACGTAGAAGCGGACGGGAAAAGGGGATGCCTTGGTATGGTTATTGATTTGTGAATCCTTGAGTTTACAGACTCAGGAGGTACTTCGGTACTAGTGTGAGTTTACCGGCTCACCGTGGTGATTACTTGTGTATGTGTACTCATGGTCACTCCCCTTTCCCTTTGACATGAGTTAGGTTTATTTAGAACCTTGTAAAGCCGAGAGGACTTTAAGATAGCGAACTCACTGAGATTTGATGTATCTCACCCCACTATAGTTGCTATATTTCAGGTACTTGCAGGTTTGATTTACAAGTGGAGTTATGCTGGGATGTTTCAAGAGAAGCTTAGTTAAGCTTATTCCGCTGTGTATTTTATTGTTCTTGTACAATGAGGAATATTGTATATTGATCTTAGTTTTTATTTTTATTTTGGCTAGTTTCCATACCTTGTGCCATATGTTGTATTTATGTTTTAGAAATGGACAAGTATGTGAACTATGTCATTAGGCACTTTTGATGTGTCAGTACCAAATAAAACACTTGTATGGTAAGTTAAGGACTGTCTTGTATGTCTGATGTGAATATGACATGCTCGAAGTGGACCAGTTTGGTGCTTGTGGAGCAAATGAGCTGAAGATTTTTGGAGCATCATTCGTGAAATATAGGGGGAGAACTTCTGTTTGTTAATTGTACTAGTGTGGTACTTGGTTTGCTTGAGGATCAAGCATTAAGTGAATGCGTTCAATAGGTGTGTTGAACAGAGGGTGCGCTCTTGAAGACATATAGATGAGTCTTATGTTTTCCATTCATTTAAGGTGTTCTTCTTGCAAAGGAGCACTGGTTATCTTAGATAGGGGGAGTTGGACTTCTGTTTTGGATTTGTTGCTGCAGTAGTGCAGTTGTTTATCAAGATTGTTTGTGGTTTCAAAAAATCTATGATAGTGTACCTCTGGTGAGGGTGTAATGTCAAACAAGATGTCATGACATTGTGTGACTGGTTTAGTTCTGGGTGGACTTGACTGGTTGATCTTGGTCATGTCATTGGGTTGTCAATGTATTGAATCAAAGTTGTACAAGCTTCTGAGTTGGATGTGTTCTGCTACTGGTTGATTGCCCTTATTGCATAGTTGCTTTGTTTGCCAAAAAGTGAGAGTTAGCCTAGGAATTGTCTAGTTGTCTGGTGTGATTCTAGTTTTGAGGGGGAGTTTGTAGTTTGTGCAGCTGTTATGCTGTTTGAATTTGTTTTTGGTGCAGCTGTTGGATGTTACTGATGCTGGTTGTGTGTGATGTTGGTTGTTTCTGGTGTTGAGGGGGAGCTTCAGTTTGTTGATGGAATTTATTTCTACTGGTTTTTGGTTTGTCTAAATTCGGGCTAAAAAGGGGGAGAGTTGTTGCCTGTTTTTTTAGTTGTTTTGTGTTCCTTGTGCTCTGGTTGTTTTGGAATTTTCTGTCTGTTGGTTGACCAAGTCTGGCTAAAAAGCTGCTGGTGGTTTTGGTTTTGTTTTTATGTTCTGTGTGTGCAGCTGGGTGTTTTGGTTTTCTGTGCTGGGTTTCACAGCTCCTTGGCTTGAGGGGGAGTTTCTGGCTTTTATTGGAATGTTAGAAGTGTTTGTATGTGCTTCTGCTGCAGGGATTTATGTTCATTGTTGATGCTATAGTGTTTTAGCCACAATTTTCCAAAGGGGGAGATTGTTAGTTTTGAATTGGCAGCATCTGTGGTAAAACACCCTGTTACATCAGGATGACTTACTTGATGTCCTGACATGTTGTTTCTAACATTCTGCAGTTTGTGTTTCTTAAAGTTGCAGTTTCTGTGTTCTGATGTCAAACACGATGTCCTAACATCTGGTGACAGGACATCGTGTTAAGTTTGGTTTGGTGCTTGTGCTGCATTTTATGTGAATCTGTCGCGTGTTGTCATTCTGTTCTTGGCAAAAATCATGGTCTGTCGTTTTTGTAGCAGCAATATGTTTAATAGGACGTGGTTACTCGCTAAGAAGAACAGGTTAAGCAAGAAGTCCTATTGAGACATGTTAAGATGAGAAGTTCTCATCATCTGGAGCAACATGTCGGATAAGATATCCTATGCTGAATCATTCGACATCGCGTCTGTGCTGAGCTGGACAATTAAATTCTGTTATGATTTAACAGATGCAAAATATTCTGGGAATATTATGTTATCCTATGTGGCGCTGTTTTGTTTGGTCTGGAAGATTCAAGTCAGAATCAAGAAGAATAATGACTCTCTAAATTATGGAGATCATTTAGGAAAGATTTGATTGAAGACCTATTTTGGTGCAGAATTTATTGCAGATTTTTAACATCAGTTTTATTGTGATTTGAAGCCCAAATCCAGTTAGGATGTAGGTTATAAATAGGAGTGTTTGTCACCTGATTTAAAAACGATTCCAAGATGTAAAATTATTAGGGTTTCGTTCTTGTGAACCACTCTCTAGGAGAGTTGGTATGTGTGAACCACTCGGATTGTGAGATGGTCACTGTTCTCCTCGAAGCTTTTAATCAAGAGTGAGTGTTGTTCTTGGAGGAAGATGTTAAGCAACTCTAAGTATTGTTCTTAGTCATTGTAAGTTCCTGGATTGGCTGGAATTTTGGTAAAACAACAAGGTGTTCAATGATGATGTCATGGTGTTGATGTTGCAGCATTGAGTCTTAGTACTGGGCTGTACTAAGTTGTGAAGGTTAACTATGTTTGATGTCATGGGCTTGATGTCATAACATTGCACTTAACACTGGGCTGTGTTAAGGTTGCTAGTTGCTGAAGTAGATGTCTGATGTCACATAGGTGATGTTGTAACATCAGACCTGCAGAACTGAAGCTAATGACAACATGGGCTTGTTGTTATTACGGTCGCGTATTAGCTGGAATTGTGGAGAGTGTTGACTCGTTGGATGAGAATATCTTGGGCTAGATATTTTCTGTTACATGGGAGATTTGATTGCAGGTTTGTTGGAGAATTAAAAGGTGGAAGATTTAAAAAGATTTTGGGGATAAAATCTGTTTTAAAAGATTCAGTTTTTAATTAACAAATCTGATCAAATATTGTGACAAATCCAATCCAAATTCAAGGAGCTATATAAAGCGCACAAGACCAAGGAAGAAGGTACAGAAAACAGATTGAAGATCAAGAGCTGGAGGCTTAGAGTCTAGGGTTTGTTTAGAGTACTTGTAATCACACTATTCTAGGTTGAATAGGTGTTGAATTTTCTGTCCTCTCTAGAAGCTGTGAAGCAATAGAGAGTTGTTGATTGATCGAAGCTAGGAAGCAAGATCAAGGGATCTCAAAGAGGTTGTTCTTTGAGTGTTTTAGGGGATTGAGTAGTGTTCTCATATCTAAGTGGTTTCTTAGGTAGAAAGTCACTAGTAGAGTATAAGTTTAGGAGATTGTCAACTGGTGTGTTGAGTCTGTAAATTATATCTACAGGTAGTGAATTTCATCCCTGGCTTGGTAGCCCCCAGACGTAGGTAGTTAGACCGAACTGGGTGAACAATTCCTTGTGTTTTCTTATTGCTTATTCTGTCCATTATTGCAGAGTGTGTTGTTGTGACATCGCACCTTAACATCACACGTCTGGTACCAGAATTTCAATTAGTATCAGAGCAGGCATCCTGTCTGTCTCTGGGTGAGATCTAGGGAAGTTACTTTCTGGTGAAAGATGGACAAAGAGGTTGGAGGATTCGTCAACAGACCCCCTATCTTGGATGGCTCAAACTATGAGTATTGGAAGCCTAGAATGACTACTTTTTTAAAGTCATTAGACAGCAGAGCTTGGAAGGCTGTCATTAAAGAGTGGAAAGCTCCAGAGGTATGTGAGAAAGATGAGGCTGGCAAGGATAAAGAAGGCACCTCAAAGCCAAAACCTGAAGAAGAGTGGACCAAGGAGGAAGATGAGCTTGCCCTTGGAAATTCCAAAGCTCTAAATGCCATATTCAATGGAGTGGATAAAAATATCTTCAGGTTGATCAATACCTGTGAAGTTGCTAAGGAAGCTTGGGGTATTTTGCAGGCAACACATGAAGGAACATCGAGAGTCAAGATGTCAAGACTTCAGATTTTAACATCAAAATTTGAAAGTCTGAAGATGAAGGATGAGGAGACCATTCATGACTTCCACATGAATGTTCTAGAGCTGGCAAATGCTTCCAGTGCTCTAGGTGAGAAAATGTCTGATGAAAAGCTGGTGAGGAAGATTCTTAGATCCCTCCCCAAAAAATACAAGATGAAGGTTACTGCTATTGAAGAGTCACAAGACATCAGCAAGATGAGAGTAGATGAGCTCATTGGATCTCTTCAAACCTTTGATCTTGGGTTGAATGAGGAAGAACCAGAAAAGAAGCCAAAGAATATAGCTCTGGTGTCAAATGATCAAGAGGAAGAAGGGAAGAGTTCTGAATCCCAGGATGACTTATCTCAGGCCATAGCAATGCTGGGAAGACAATTCAACAAAGTGTTAAAAAGGTGGAACAATAACTACAAGCCTAGGGTCAAGAACAGTTCTTCTGACATCAGTAAGCCTAAAGAGAAAGATGAAAAGAAGCCTGCCCAGGATAAAGGTGTTCAATGCGTGGAATGTGAAGGGTATGGACATATTAAGAAAGAATGTCCCACATTCTTGAAGAAACTGAAGAAGGGGATGTCAGTCTCCTGGTCTGAATCTGATAGTGAAAATGAAGATGAGTCAGCAAGGCATGCTAGAGCCTTAACAGGAACAGTTGTGTCAGATGATGACAGTGATGAAGAAATAACCTATGAGGAACTAGCATCTACTTATCGAGAGCTGTGTTTGAAAAGTGCTGAAATTTGTCAAGAAAACAAGTGTCACAAACAACAGATTGCTCAGCTTGAAAGTGAAAAAGCTGATCGAGAGAACGAAGTTGTACTTGTTAAGTCTCAATTGGAGCAGATGACAAAATTTGTTAGGATGATGAACAATGGTACTACTAATCTGGATAAAATTCTTCAGTCTGAGAAAGCAGCTAGAGATAAATCAGGAATAGGATATGTGGCCAGCACTTCAGGAACAACAAGAGAGATGTCTCAACCTGTGTCTCAACATCAACCCAAGAGACGGAATCCTACCTCAAAGAAGAATAGTCCTCAGTCTCAAGGAGTTAGTCAGCATACGCCTCCCCAATTTCACAAGAACTTGGAGACTGCTAGGTGCAATCAGAACAGGGTTCATCATCATAAGAACAGGAATGGAAACAAATTCAACAAAGCTGTTCCTCATTGCTATGGAAGAAGGAAGCCACATCACCATAGTAGACAGCCTAAGAGACAGCATCATCAGTACATGAAAAGACAACTCAACTATGGTATAAGAAGACAAAAGTATGAGTGGCAGTCACAGCCCTATCAAAGCAGAAGAAGATGCTTCTACTGTGGTAGGATCGGGCATATCCAGTCCTCATGCTTCAAGCTACATGGTTATCCTAATCCTGCTCCTCAACCCAAAGAGGTAAGAACTAAAGTGGTGAAGAAATGGATACCTAAAGTTATCAGCTTGATAGCTCACACCTCCTTAAGGGTTTCTACCAAAGATGACTGGTATTTTGACAGTGGGTGTTCAAGACACATGACTGGAGTAAAGAATCTGCTCGTTGATGTGAAACCTCAGACTTCTGGCTACGTGACATTCGGTGATGGAGTCAAAGGGGAGATAAAGGGGATTGTCAAACTAAATTGTGCCAATGCTCCCAGACTGGAGAATGTCCTACTTGTTAAAGGACTAACAGCAAATTTGATTAGTATCAGTCAACTATGTGATCAAGGATTCAAAGTAGACTTCACTAAGTCTGAATGTGTGGTCAAAGATGACAAAGGAGAAGTAATCATGAAGGGAGACATGTCAAAGGACAATTGCTATCTGTGGGCACCTCAAAACTCTGAGTCATCCACGTGTGTGCTTGCTAAAGAAGATGAAGTCAAAATCTGGCATCAGAAGTTGGGACATCTTCACCTAAAGGGAATGAAAAGAATTATCTCCTCAGAGGCAGTCAGAGGGATTCCCAAACTGAGCATTGAGGAAGGAAAAGTGTGTGGAGACTATCAAAAAGGAAAGAAGACAAAGATGTCTCATCCGAAGCTTCAACATGACACCACCTCCAAGGTGTTGGAGCTTCTTCATATGGATCTGATGGGACCCATACAGGTTGAAAGTCTAGGTGGAAAGAGATATGCTTATGTTGTCGTGGATGACTACTCAAGATACACTTGGGTAAATTTCACCAAAGACAAATCTGAAGTGTTTGATGTCTTCAAAGAGCTCTGCCAAAGACTCCAAAGGGAAAAGGAGAGTAAGGTCATCAGAATAAGAAGTGATCATGGAAGAGAGTTTGAGAATTGCAAGTTTGAAGAATTTTGCTCAACTGAAGGAATAAGTCATGAGTTTTCATCACCTATCACACCTCAGCAAAATGGAGTTGTTGAAAGGAAGAACAGAACTATACAAGAATCGGCAAGAGCAATGATTCATGCCAAGAAACTTCCTTATCACTTCTGGGCAGAAGCCGTGAACACTGCCTGCTATATTCACAACAGAGTTACCCTAAGAAGAAGGACTTCATCTACTCTGTATGAGCTGTGGAAGGGGAGGAAACCAAATGTCAAATACTTTCATGCATTTGGAAGTAAATGTTATATTCTGACTGATAGGGAGCAAAGAAGAAAACTAGATTCCAAGAGTGATGAAGGAATCTTTTTGGGATACTCTACCAATAGCAGAGCTTATAGAGTCTTCAACTCCAGAACCAAAGTTATGATGGAGTCTATCAATGTTGTGATAGATGATGAAGATAAGCAGGAAGTTGCGGATGTTATAGAAGATGTTAAAACACCTGCTGGTGAAGCATATCTTGATGTTGAAGAAAGAAATACCTCTCCTGGTACCACTAATGCTGAGCCTGAACAACCTCAGAAAGATCCTTCAATCAGAATCCAGAAGGACCATCCAAGGAACTAATTATAGGCGATCCAAATTCTGGAGTAAGAACTAGATCTAGAGAAGTCATTGCTAGCTCATGCTTTGTCGCCAGGGAAATTGTTCAAAAGAAAAGTGGAGAAATCGACAGGTCAATTCGACAAGTCATTTCGATTAGATGGTTTTTCATGAAAGGCAATTCGAAGATAAATGGTACTTAGGGAAAACATTGGCAGATTTTTCTAAGCAAGAAGGATAATTTCGACACAAGAAAAATAGGCTCATTCAACAGGTATTTGAAATTCAAATTTCAGGAGGGAGTTTCACTTTTTAAATTGGACGCGTGGAACACATCTGGAATTGAGCCAAAGAATGTCAAGGAAGCTTTGACAGATGAATTTTGGATAAGTGCCATGCAAGAAGAACTGGAGCAGTTCAGAAGAAATGATGTCTGGGATCTAGTGCCAAGACCAGAAGGGGTGAATGTTATTGGAACAAAATGGATCTTCAAAAACAAGTCAGACGAGCTTGGAGTAGTTACAAGAAACAAAGCCAGACTTGTTGCACAGGGCTATACTCAAGTAGAGGGAGTTGATTTTGATGAGACTTTTGCTCCAGTGGCTAGATTAGAATCCATCAGGCTTCTCTTAGGTGTGGCCTGTAACCTAAGATTCAAGCTGTTCCAAATGGATGTGAAGAGTGCCTTTCTGAATGGCTATCTGAATGAAGAAGTCTATGTTGATCAACCGAAAGGATTCACTGATCCAAACTTCCCCAATTATGTGTTCAAACTGAGGAAAGCTCTATATGGCTTAAAATAAGCTCCAAGGGCATGGTATAAAAGGCTAACAGAATTCTTAACAGCTAGTGGATATAGAAAGGGAGGGGTAGACAAAACCCTGTTTGTCAAAGAAGAAGGCGGAAAGTTGATGGTAGCCCAAATCTATGTGGATGACATAGTATTTGGGGGAATGTCAGAAGCTATGGTCAAACAGTTTGTTCAACAAATGCAATCTGAATTTGAAATGAGTTTGGTGGGAGAACTCAGCTACTTTCTTGGACTACAAGTCAGACAAATGGAGGACTCTATCTTTATTTCTCAGAGCAAGTATGCTAAGAGTACAGTAAAGAAATTTGGCCTGGATAAAGCAAATCACAAAAGAACTCCTGCTCCTACACATTTGAAGTTATCCAAAGATGAGAATGGAGTGAGTGTGGACCAAAGCTTGTACAGAAGTATGATTGGGAGTTTGCTATACCTCACAGCAAGCAGACCTGACATTTCATTTGCTGTTGGAGTGTGTGCAAGATATCAGTCTGATCCTAAGGTAAGTCACTTAAACCAAGTAAAGAGGATTATGAAATATGTGAATGGGACAAGTGACTATGGGATGCTGTACAGTCATAATACTGGAACTGAGTTAAAAGGATACTGTGATGCTGATTGGGCTGGAAGTGCAGATGATAGGAAAAGCACTTCAGGAGGCTGTTTCTTTCTAGGGAATAATCTGATTTCCTGGTTCAGCAAGAAATAGAACTGTGTGTCTCTCTCAACTGCAGAAGCTGAGTATATAGCAGCAGGAAGTAGTTGCTCTCAGCTGGTGTGGATGAAGCAGATGTTGAGTGAATACAATGTCAAGCAAGATGTTATGACTTTATACTGTGATAATTTGAGTGCCATTAACATCTCTAAAAATCCTATACAGCACAGTAGGACTAAGCACATAGATATAAGACATCACTTCATAAGAGATCTGGTTGAAGATAAAATCGTTACCTTAGAACATGTAGCCACAGAGAATCAACTGGCTGACATATTCACTAAAGCCTTAGATGCAAACCAATTTGAAAGATTAAGAAGCAAATTGGGAATCTGCATTTATGAAGACTAAATTTGCAAAAGGGGTTGTGGGCAGTTGGAGGTTCTGGGCTTGTGTGTAGCCAACTGCCAGGAGATAATTGTCTAATTATGGCTAAAAAGGGGGAGAGTTAATAAATGCCATAAAGAGAAGAGTAGTAAAAATAAAAGGTGTTTAGTTGAAAAGTAATGATGCAGCTGTGGAGGGGGAGTATAGACAGCATAGTTGTGGAGCTGCTAGTGAAGTATTCATAGCATTGAAGAGTGCAGAGTGCAGCAAAGCAGACATCAAGGGGGAGATGTGTTGCACATTGTGAGCTACTGAACAGCTGTGATGCTGGTTCAAGTTTTTGAGGGGGAGCACCAATTGGCTGTTGTCAATAATGAAGATGGTGCTGCAGCAGATCAAGTAATGAAGACTATATGAAGATTGTCAAACTGCTGCAAGTTAATGTTTCAAAATATTGAAGATATTCCGCTGCTGAAGTCTCTGAAGATGCAGAGATTGTTTTAGCCAAAAATAGCCAAAAGGGGAGATTGTAAGTTCCTGGATTGGCTGGAATTTTGGTAAAACAACAAGGTGTTCAATGCTGATGTCATGGTGTTGATGTTGCAGCATTGAGTCTTAGTACTGGGCTGTACTAAGTTGTGAAGGTTAACTATGTTTGATGTCATGGGCTTGATGTCATAACATTGCACTTAACACTGGGCTGTGTTAAGGTTGCTAGTTGCTGAAGTAGATGTCTGATGTCACATAGGTGATGTTGTAACATCAGACCTGCAGAACTGAAGCTAATGACAACATGGGCTTGTTGTTATTAGGGTCGCGTATTAGCTGGAATTGTGGAGAGTGTTGACTCGTTGGATGAGAATATCTTGGGCTAGATATTTTCTGTTACATGGGAGATTTGATTGTAGGTTTGTTGGAGAATTAAAAGGTGGAAGATTTAAAAAGATTTTGGGGATAAAATCTGTTTTAAAAGATTCAGTTTTTAATTAACAAATCTGATCAAATATTGTGACAAATCCAATCCAAATTCAAGGAGCTATATAAAGCGCACAAGACCAAGGAAGAAGGTATAGAAAACAGATTAAAGATCAAGAGCTGGAGGCTTAGAGTCTAGGGTTTGTTTAGAGTACTTGTAATCACACTATTCTAGATTGAATAGGTGTTGAATTTTCTGTCCTCTCTAGAAGTTGTGAAGCAATAGAGAGTTGTCGATTGATCGAAGCTAGGAAGCAAGATCAAGGGATCTCAAAGAGGTTGTTCTTTGAGTGTTTTAGGGGATTGAGTAGTGTTCTCATATCTAAGTGGTTTCTTAGGTAGAAAGTCACTAGTAGAGTATAAGTTTAGGAGATTGTCAACTGGTGTGTTGAGTCTGTAAATTATATCTACAGGTAGTGAATTTCATCCCTGGCTTGGTAGCCCCCACACGTAGGTAGTTAGACCGAACTGGGTGAACAATTCCTTGTGTTTTCTTATTGCTTATTCTGTCCATTATTGCAGAGTGTGTTGTTGTGACATCGCACCTTAACATCACATGTCTGGTACCAGAATTTCAAGTGTCATGTCTAGGTATTGTCATTGAAGTGTGTCTTCTACTTTTCTGTGATTGAAGAGTTGTTGGAAATCAAGCTGTTAATGCAGTGGCTGAGGTGTTGACTGCTAGACATCATTGCGATGATTGGAAGTGAGATGGAGTCTCTTACCTAGGGAGGACTTAGGTAGAAGGGTCATTGGGTAGTTATTAAGTTATGAGATTGTCAACTGGGATCATTGAGTCTGTAATTTGATACTGCTAATAGTGGACTTCCTTCCTGGCTTGGTATGCCCCCAGATGTAGGTTGTTAGACCAAACTGGGTGAACAAATTCTGTGTGGGGTTTATGCTTTTTAGTACTATTTATACCTTGCCATGTTTTCTGTAACAGACCAGATGTCGCGACATTCTGTAGGACATCTGGGATCTGTCATACTAGAATTTCAGTTTCTTTCCATTACTGACCATCAGAATGGATTTCCCTTTTGTCTTCAGGTTTTGCTCAGCAGTTCTTAACATGCTTAGCAATTCAGGAAGAGTTTTTTCCATGTCATTCATGTTGAAATTAAGGACAAATTGACTGAAGCTTTCCGACAACGATTGCAGGATCAAATCAGTCGCAAGCTCCTTTTTGAGGGCAAATCCCAATCTTTCAAGATTCTCCACATACCCAATCATCTTGAGTACATGGGGACCTACTGGGGTTCCCTCAGAAAGCTTGGCTTGAAAAAGGGCTTTTGAAATTTCAAACCTTTCATGCCTTGCCTGCTCTTGATAGAGCATTTTCAGATGTTCGATCATATCAAACGCTGCCATGTTTTCATGTTGCTTTTGCAATTCAGAATTCACGGTAGCCAGCATGAGGCAAGCAGTTTCATTGGCATCATGACATGCTTCTTATAAGCATCTCTTTTAGCCTTAGGAGCAGAACTAGGAGGTTCCTCATCAGGAACAGGTGTCTCTAAGACATACAGCTTTCTGTCATGTTTGAGGACAATCCTCAGATTTCGGTGCCAATCCAGAAAAACCCAGACAATCTTTCCTTATCCAGGATGGTTCGCAAAATTTTATTAGATGTGTTTGTTGTCATGGTAATCTACAAAATGGAATGGAAAAATATAAGTATCATAACATATTCAATTAGGCCTTTAATTAAATATGCTCCCACTATTTTACTCAAACCAAATGATCCTCATCATTTGATTCGGAAAATCCCGTTGGAAGATTTTCTAGTGGATCGAGATCCATATTTCACTTTGTTTTAAGTCAACGTTAGGCTGATTACACAAAACTTAGCAATTTAGGTAGGAACTCCTTCCAATTGTATCCAATACAATTCTCGAATATTTCAGTTGGGTGAATAACTCCTTATTCCAATCCATCATATGGACTATTCCCAACTCTTGCTTCTAAACGCATATAATCTTATTATATTTTGTTTAGTTAAGTTTGACCCATTATTTTAGAAATTGAATATTACAATTATCCCATCGCACCTTACTAATATAGAACATGCACCTCGCGTTAGGCGAAACCTACAATATTTGATACTAGTTTTGATGAGTTCTAAAACTTGGAAAGCAAAAACTTAATATTTTGTTTTGAGGTATTTTTAATTAGTTTGATCACACCGGCTTATTTATCATATAAATCGTTCCTCACACATGTATACAATATATATCAACATACATACATACAAATGAAACAGTTATGGCCCCTAGCACAATTGTTCTCCCAAGCCAATGAGAGAACTTAAGCTAAACCTAATAACGATCTTCACTTCTCCAAGCAAGATCTCCAAGGCTGTCCTTCTTTGTTTTGTAGTCTTCTCTATCTTTATAATAATACATTATATAAAGGAAACTCGTTTTACATACGAGGGAGTGAGATGAGAAAAGAAGTTACATGATGAGAATAAGAGAGAGGCACGACACGCATGTCGTATTTATAGATTCCAAAGCAAAGAAAAATAAACTAAGGCCATAACTGATCACCACAAGAAAAATAATAAATAAATTTTATTATTATTAATTTAAATCATGTTTATTAAATAAATCAAATTAAATTTTTGGAGAATGCATGACCTAAAGCGCAGACTGCATTGACGCAACATTTGCGCCGTCATACTGCCTGTGACGACCGTCACAGTTTCCATGGCGACCGTCACACATCAGCCCATGACGACTGTCACAAAGCTATGGCGACCGTCACACCTGAAACTATGGAGACCGTCACGCTAACAGAACATGTGACTTTTGATACCTCTTTGACGGCACAACCCTTGTACCGTCATAAACCTTGATGCAACAATTTCATACCATCAAAACACCATGATCAATAATTCAGTATGATTTATCCGTATGCTATCGCTTCACCATACTAAAGTTGGATTCCGAAGCAGATAACCACAGATCGCTCAATCGAATGATAATCATTACGTGATTTGAACTAACGAAATAAAATAGTATATCCAATATACCATCTTTGCATCAAAGTTAATCATATCACATATGAATTAGATCGATCATATATGTGTAACTTATGGATGATTGACATATCGCTGCTTCACCATACTATTGTCGGATTCTGAAGCATAGTCAATATCAATCATCCAAACCGTACACAATTTGATGCCAAAAAATTCAATATTTGGATTTGATTTAATTTTTATGTGTTTTAATCCAATTAAAACAAAAATGACAGAAAATAAACAATTACCAGACTCATGGTTTCGTAAGTGGCTCTGATACCATTGAAGGGAAATTTGCGATCTAAACGCAGCGGAAAACAAAAATTTCCCTTTAGAGATCCGTACGAAAGATCATGATCTGTGATAGAAAGGTTACCTCTTGTGGCGATGAAACCTTTTATTCCAAATCTATGGATGATCACGAGCGTTGTACGATGAACAGCGCCTCTACTCAGTCCAGACGAACAACTTCCTTCAGTCACAGTGCTAGTTGATTACGATTGAAGGTTTTGAGTGAGGGAGAGGAAAAATAGAATACGACCAGGGTTTCAACAACAACAACCTTTGAGCTTCTGGGTTCTATTTATAGAAATACTTGTGTGGGCTACAAGCTAAAAAGCCCAACTCAATAATAATATTATTATATTATTATAATAACTATTATTATAATAAATATAATTTTATTATTATTATATTTTATAACTATTATAAAATTAATAATAACTATTATTATATTACATGGTACCTTACAATATTTCGTATTCCATTCAAGTGCACCGTACCTTACGGTGTTCCTTATTTACTCTATCTCTTCTCCAACTGTCCTTATGTGTGTGACCCTGTAGGATTTCGTGACGTTGGCAATTATATTAAATCATATATTTAACATAATAAACATTGAGCGGTATCTAGCAACACATCACTGCTACCCAAGTCACAAAATTGTCATGTGATCTGACAAAACCTTTTGTGATAGTACTTGTGTGTACAATTACCCTTTTGCTCCTATGTCTATATTGAACACAAGGCATATACCGTGTCATCCTTGTCCAGTTCAATATTGGTCCCTTAGACATTTATCCTGTTATGCAGGATGGGCAAATTCCATCTAGGCTACTCATGTCCCTTAGCATTCTTTTTTTAAAGTACCCATCAACTGTCTTTATGATCATCCAGTTACGGACAATGTTTGATCAGCAATAAAGTACTTGACTCTACATCTAGGGTACATAGTAGTTTCAGGTCGAAGTGTGGTATACACCACTATCACCATGAGAGTAACTTATGACACTTTGCATAACATTCTATGTAGTACTCTCGTAGTGGGTCAATCCAGTATAAATATTACTCCTAATATTCATACCTATGTCAAGACTTGATAACTCCTTATCCATGATCCATGAGATGTGATCATCAGTCTATCTACATAATAGTCTTAATGCTTTAAGGCTATCCCATTTCACATTAAAGTTCGACTATGGATGCTTTAAGAATAGTGTCCTTATGTTTAATGGAATCTCATGATTAAGTCATACTTAATGTTTCATTAAACGAACTAGCTATTCTAGGGACTTTATCATTTTGGAAAAACAAACATAATAAAGAAATGCCTTTTATTATTAATAAATAATTTGATACAAGTACCAAAAGTATTGGCCTCTAGGGCTTACACCAACAGTTATTTCTTCATTCACATGGAGACGCTGAACACCTTTATCTTCTTTGGCATTCTTTCTTTTTTTTATTCCTTGTTAAAGATTCAAGTAGAACCTTAAACTACTTATATAGAAGATTCCAGGGAACTAGTTGTTGGGAGAGATAACTTGATTAAATGTCGTTGTTCTTCTCCATAGTACAAGAGACGTTGAGGATAGATACACAAAAAATATTGATCCATTGTGTAATTTGTTTAACCATAGCGTCTTCAGAAGTATCCTTTACTATAGAGCCGTTGAGAGTGGTTATCCGTAAAGCATTTCAACTCTTCTTGAGCCTTGTGATCATAGACTCTAGCTGTCAAGCTGATTTGACACTACAACTTGTTTTCTGCAGTACGGATAGCTTCAGCTTCGCTAAAACTTCTGAACAATCCCCAGAAGCTAATACAATTACCAAGTGTAGAACCAAAGTGTTGCTTCTTCTGACGTTGAGGCCTTCAGCTTCAGAGTCTCCACCACACATCACTTAGCAAGTGTTATTTCAGATTATGTGTCGTCATCAGAAACATGTAACTCAGGTTCACTCAAGTGTGCCTTAATATCATCAGAACCTGCATACTTGAACACACACTAGATAACACCATTATTCTTTTAATACTTATGTTATCATCAAAACTAAGGATATATATCATGAAAAGGTCTTGTTCTAACAACTTATACCCTCAAGTAGAAGACATTGTGCTCAAACTCACAGCCTAAGACTCCCTTGTTTAAATCCCACTGATTCAAGACTTCCTACTTATACCCTCAAGTACAAGACTTCTGCTCTGACTCACAGTCCAAGACTTTCTTGCTTAAATCCAACGGATTCAAGACTTCCAGCTTATACCCTCGATTATAAGACTTCCTACTCAGATTCCACGAATCCAAGACTTTCCTGCTTAATCAATAATTTTATCAAGGCATCAATGCTCAAACACATAGCAAGAGACTTACTTAGTTCAAGCTCACAGCAAGATACTTTGATGCTTAAGCACATAGCAAGAGACTTTCTTTCTAAACTACTAAATAACCTATTTAGCATAATAGACAACAAGGTGTACTTGATATACAATCAGAGGTACAGGGCAATAACTATAACAAAGATCATAACACTTAAGATTTCTAAGATATTAATTGTTTATAGGGATCTAGTTAACAAAGGAAAGCTTGAACTTGAGCATCGCAAGACACAATGGCAACTAGTTGACACACTCACCAAATCCTTGAAGAAAGTCATGTTCGAAGAGTAGAAGAGAAACATCGGGATGATAAGTCTCGAGAACATGAATTAGGGGGGTGTTAGAAGTTGTAATTCGATGTTCTGTCAAAAGTTAGCATTCGATTATGACGAAGTAGCTAGTCGAGGTGTAGGAGTCAGTTGTATTCGACAAAGTCGAATAAAAAATACAGTTGTTATGTCGAAATGTAACTCGTAGCTTTGTATTTTACACTTTGTATGTTTTGGCCGCGAGTTGTAAGTTTTTGGCCTAAGGTTTAGTTGCCTATATAAATACATCGTATGATGTAAATCCTAACTACAACCTCACTCAATAATATTTCTATTTCACTTATAGTTTCTCTCTTTTTCCTCTCTTCTTCTTCTCTCATCTTTCTTATAAATCTTTTATTCCAACAAAAACAAACAAATTCAAAAAATTTATCAACCGAACTCTAGTTATCAAAAAATTTCTTGAAAAAATGAATTTTTCTTTAAAAAAACCAATATTTTAGAAAATTGATTTAATAAAATACTTTTTTTAGCGTATCAAATTCTAAAATAAATAAGTATTTTTGAAATATAATAATATTAAGTTATTAGTAAAGTTCGTTTAATCATTATATTTTTAAAGTATTGGGTTAAAAAATTGGATGCTTATTAAATATTACTAGTATTATATTAAAAATAATTTGTAATAGTAAGATCTTCATACAAACTCAAATAAAAAATTATCATTGGAAATGTTTTAAGAGTAACTGTTAAAATTTCTTTAAAATTAATATATGAAAATAATTACAGGGTTTGCTTGACAAAATGAGTTTATACGTTAGTTTGAAATTACTTCAAACATGATAAAATTTGCACTTGTTTTAATCACTAAAATGATTTTATAATGGCTTCCAGCACACCAGTTCAATTCCATTTTATATTTTTAATACTCTTAAAGTGTAATTACTTCTTTAAACTAAGATTATATATTAAATGAAATGTCTAATAAGTTTACCTCGTAATAGGACGTGAAAGAGAAAGTGTTATGGGAATAAGAACCATTTTTTTATAGAAAAAGTAACTTAAAATTAAATAAGTAGTATTTAATGCGAAAGGACTAAAATATAAATACATAAAGTATGTGATTAATAATAAAAATTATAATTTTCAATGATAGTAATAAATAGAATACACATGGACCACTCAGGTTTTAAGATTTTAATAGGATAACTTTATTCAATTTTTTATGTTGGATAAATAAGAATCTACCTAATATAAATTGAAGGATATGATTAATGGGGTTTTAACTAAGTTAAGAATGAAGAAAGGCAGTCAAAAAGATAGCTTTACTTATGATATGGTTCATGCACATCATAGGAACTAGCTGGATAGGTGCTTTAATTTTCAAATTACATCTTCTGGACACTATTATAAAAAATAAAAAAAAATTTAGGTTCATTGAGTAATTAATGTATCTGATATATAATAATGTTCAAATACATTATTTATTTAATAAATCTAAAAAATTTTTTATTGTTTATAATAGTGACCGGAAGGTGTATTAAAATACAAAAGAGTACGGTTAAGGTTGCTTTAATATATTTTTTTTCTCTAAGTTATTCTCTTCCCATAAAATATTCGGTTAAAGTAATCTCGATACATATTTTTATACCGGAGTTTGTGCGGCTATTTTGGGTCTCTTATAACTATAGATTGCAACCAAATAGGTGAATTGAATTTGGTTTTCGGCATTTTTCATGTTATAAGCAATGATTCTTTTTTTTTTTTTTCAAAATTAAATGTATAAACTTTGAATGAAAGTGTAGAAAAAATAAAGTGCAAGAAAGTAATTAGACACAAAAAATTTATCCTAATTCTTCTTTTTAACTTGAGGATACATCTAGTGATTCGGATACCTAGGGAGGTTATGAACTGGTAAATCAGAAATTTGGACCTAAAATTGTGAGAATCCATATGTTCACTCAATGGTGTTGTGAAGCAATTGTGATTTTTGTGGAAATCGTAGGAATCAAAAGTCGATTCTCACAGGCACCACTGCTCTGTTCGGGAACTAGAAATGAATGTTCTAACTCCACTTAGGAACCATAAATAGAGATAGTTGGATAACTAGAGATCTTGAACGGCGACTCCAGCCTCTTTTACGATGATATAGTAGTAGACCTGTATGGTTAGCACTCCAACGCTCAAGTCAGTTTAAAATTTAAGATCCTATACTGAAAATAGAAATCATAGATTGTACCTTGATCTTAACATATCATCTAGTTTTATACTTTGGATAAAGTAAAATGGATTTGAGGTTATTTATAATTTAAATAAACAATGACATTTTTCTTAAAACGATTATATATTGTTTTTTTATTGAATGTCTACTTTTTAAGATTAGAAATAAAATTTTAAATTATTTCGGACGACTGTTGCAATATTTTAATAATGATAGATCTTTTATTGTTGTGCTTCTCAATAATCGCAAACACTTTCGTGTTTTTTATAATGTAATTGTATTTGTCTCTCTCCTTCGCATGTGCATTTATTTGTTGCCAAAGGTGATTCTACAATTTAACTCCTTAGTAATGGTGTTTTCATATGCAACGTGGCACGTATGATTCATCTATATAGTGTTCCCAAATCAAATCAATGGTTCATAGAACAAGTTATAATTTGGGATGGACAAAAGGGTAGGTTGAGCGGGATCGAATCTAAAAGGGACATTCACTCCAAACTGCGATTGAATAAATTGGGCTCATTTATGTCCATTTTTCAAATTGATTTTGATGACTTGTGTTAGTACGAGTTGAGATTTGGCTCCGATGACCCGTTAATTTGTTTCAAACCAACTCAATTCGATTTTTCACATTCGATTACTGTGGGATGCACTGATTTGCGGTTTATTGTCCAATCCTAGCTATAATGGTAAATTCACCACCATTATATTTGGCAATTTTTTTTCTAATCCGTATGGTGTAGATCGCATTTCTGAAAATTTAAAAATGTCATCAGATAATTTCGAAGATATATATCTGAACGTATCAAATCTCATTTTTGCAAAAATATAGTTCGGAGATGCATCTGCAAAGATTTTTGAGGTGAATTCGCAGAAGCATCTACGAAAAGACTCGTGAAGCTATTTAAACAGCGCTTTCATTAAGATGGTTTATGATAAGCAGTCTAAGAGGCCCATTAGAGGCAAACAAAATATCATTTCTTCTTAAAGACTTTTATTATTATGCGGGGGGGTCCATTTATCATTATTATTTTCTTTGCACCAATTTTAATTGCTGTCACTTTTGTATTGGCCCGTGGCCCAAGTAGGAGTTAAACCCTAACTATTTAAATTGTAGTCTCTTTCAATTGAAGGTTAATGAAAGTTCTGAAATTTTATCTTGTGTTATTTTCTTTCTATGCAACTTTGATTTAAATTTAACCTAGCTAAGCCTAACATTGGTGCTTTCATCTTGCACTCATGGCTCCTACCAAACCCCCAAATCCATCTTCTAGATAAATTATAGAGGAAGTTGTTCAAACACCTCACACACATCTTGATAATGATATGAATCAAACACAATAACAGCTTGATGAAAGATTTGACAAAGCCACTGCAGATCTGCAGCAACATGTTGGACAAATCCACAGAAGGATGGACAATGAAAAACAGGTGGCAGTTTCTCGCTATGAATCAATTATGTCTATTCTAACAAAGTTGGTTGCACAATAGGAGCAACAAAATTCTGTAACTGTTCATACAACAGCCAGTTCATCAGGTATAACTCAAAACCCTAATTCTACACTTATGAGTACAACCCCTATTTCCCATGTTGTTACCCTTACTACTAACTCCACTAGACACTCTACCATTTTTTCTCATACACCCACTATTCCAACTACAATTAGACCAACTATTGCACCACTTTACCCACCTTACATTCCCAGCCCCACAACTTTTAAAGCCACTCAAAACTATAATCTTCCTTATTTTCACCAAACCCCATACATACCCTTTCCACACATTTCCCCTTTACCCCCTTTCCAAACCCCTAAGTTGGAACTTGCTCTATTTGATAGTTCAAACCCATTAGAGTGGTTATTATAAGCTGAACAATTTTTCACTTTTTATCAACTACCACCAGAAAATAGATTACCCTTAATTTCCTTTTACATGAAAGGTGATGCTTTGGGTTGGTTTAAATGGATGCACCAAAATCAATTTTGCACACATTGGAGTTCCTTCCCTAAAGCTTTAGAATTGTGTTTTGGTCTATTGACTTACAATAATCATCAAGTTGAATTATTCAAATTAACCCAAGATGGGTCTATCGTGGATTATCAAACTAAGCTTGAGCAATTAGGCAATCAAGTCGTTGGCTTACCACCGGATGCTATTTTAAATTGTTTCATTTCTGGTATAACTACTGATATTCACAATGAAATGGCAATCCATAAACCTACTTCAATATCCTAAGCTATTGCTCTTGCAAAATTGATTGAGTCAAAACTAAAAGATGCCAAGCCCAAATTCACCAAACCTTATCCTAACTCATACATTAAAACACAACCAAATTCTTCCTCACCTTATACCTCCAAACCAAATTCTGCCCTTACCCAACAAACTTCCATTCCCTCTATAACTCAATACACCAACCCTCCCATTAAACTACCAATTAAATGTTTATCCTAAGCCCAATTACAAGAGAGAAGGGCTCAAGGATTGTGGTTTAATTGTGATGAGAAATTTATCCTTGGTCATAAACGCTCCTCTAGTAGATTTTTACTTATTTTGGCTGAGGATGATTCAACAGAACCACAAATTTCTGTTGAGGACAACACTGATTCAAAAATTCAGATAATTCATGACGATACTTATTTCCAACTTCCACTCAAGCATTGATAAGTCAATTTTCACCTCAAACTCTTAAATTCAAAGGACTCGTGGGTGGTTTATCTGTCATGCCTCTAGTTGATACTGGCCGCACACATAATATAATGCAACCTCGCATCACACATCATCTTAATCTTAAAGCCACACAAATTCCTCAATTCTCTGTTATGGTGGGAAATGGCTCACCCTTACAATGGGAAGGAATCTGTAACAATGTTCGAATTGTACTCCAAGACAAACCATTTTACCTACCATTTTACTTACTTCCGATTGAAGAGCCCGACGTTGTTCTCGGCATGGCATGTAGGTCCCATACAAGCTGATTTTTCAAATCCCTCAATCATCTTTGCTCATCAGGACACATCAATTAATTTGAAGGGAGACCCTACTTCTCACCCAATTCACACTACTTTTCACCAAGTTAAACAACTTATCCACACTCACTTAGTTTCATCTTTACACTTAAGGATTTTTGAACCTGTCAAGGAAAACAATCCCTTACTTCTAGATGATTTAGGCCCTAATATTAACCCACAACTTTCAAACCTTTTGCAAAACTACCCAACCATTTTTAATCCCAAAGTGGACTTCCCTCTACCAGACCCCACGACCATCATATAAACCTTCTTCCTAACACCCCACCTATTAATGTGAAGCCTTACTGTTACCCTCATTCACAAAAAGTAGCCATGACATCGATCATTGAGGACATGTTACGTGAGGGAACCATTGTCCCTATTAACAACCTGTTTTCCTCTCCGGTTCTACTAGTTAAAAAGAAAATGGCACATGTCAGTTTTATGTTGATTACCGCGCCCTCAATGTTGTCACCATCAAAGACAGATTCCCAATACCCACAATTGATGAACTATTAGATGAATTTGGCTCAGCCAAAGTTTTTACCAAGTTAGACTTACGCTCTGGTTATCACCAAATTCGAGTTGCATCAGAAGATACACACGAGACAACTTTTCGGACTTTCGATGGACATTATGAATTTCTCGTAATGCCTTTTGGGTTAACAAACACCCCTTCAACATTTCAGTCAGCAATGAATGATCCTTTGAAACCATAATGAATGATCTTTTGAAACCATACTTGTGAAAATTTGTTTTGGTTTTTATCGATGACATTTTAATTTATAGTGCTAATTTCAATCACCATCTTACTCATTTGCATGTTTTTTTTTAGTTTTTAAAATCCAATGTTTATGTTGTGAAATTTTCCAAGTGTGTTTTTGCAGTTGATAGTGTTCATTATTTAGGCCATGTGATTTCCATGGGTACTGTTGCACCTGATCCAGACAAGGTTAAGGCTATTTTGGACTGGCCCCGACCACGTTCACTCAAGGCACTCCACGAATTTTTGGGACTCACAGGATTCTATCGTCGTTTTGTTCGACAATACGCGCCTCTCGCCGTTCCTCTCACCGATTTGTTGCGTTCCACTAAATTTGTTTGGGGTATAGCTGAGGGCGCAGCCTTTATAGAATGACAAAAAAATGATCGAAATGCCGATATTAGTTTTTCCTGACTTTACAAAGAAATTTATAGTCAAAACAGACGCTTCCGGGGTCTCCATTGGTGTTGTCTTGTCCAAAGATGGTCACCCGATCACTTTCTTCAGCAAAAAGACATGCCCTAGGATGCAAGCTGCCTCCGTTTATTTCCGCGAAATGTTTGTTGTTACAGAAGCAGTCAAAAAATGGCTTCAATATCTAATCGGTCTATAGTTTCATATCTACACAGATCAGAAGAGCCTCTGTAATCTGTTGCTACAAAAAATTCAAACTCCAGAACAACAGAAATGGGTAGCCAAATTGCAAGGGTTCAATTTAGAAATTTTTTACAAACCTGGAAAGTCTAATCTGGTAGCTGATGCCCTTAGCAGAAAATACTATTCTGAGGAACCCTTATTGTTTTCCTTATCTTCACAAATTCCAAATATCTTATCCTCATTGCGTGAGTTCTATGCAACAGATACAGCAGGTCACCAATTAGTTATTCAACTCACTCACAACAGTATAGGCAAAAATTTTACAAGTTCTCAAATGGGTTACTGTTCTACAAAGAGAGACTTTTCATACCGAATATTCAGAATCTGTGCCAAAGCATTCTTCATGATTTTCATTCCACCCCAACAGCAAGGCATTCTGGGGTAAAAGCCACTCTTGCTAGAGTGTCAGCTTCTTTCTCTTGGCCAAGTATCTACAGAGAAGTTGAACACATGGTTAAACATTGTGATATCTGTCAACACAACAAATATGTAACTCAGAAGAAAAAATAACTACTCTAACCATTACCGATTCCAAATCAAGTTTGGGAGGATCTCACTATGGATTTTATCACTCACTTACCCAACTTTTTTGGTCAAACAATTATTTGGGTGATTTGTGATCGTCTAACAAAGTTTGTTCACTTCATCACTTTACCCACCAAGTTTACTGCAAAAGATCTCGCAGCTCGTTTCTCAATTAAGGTTGCTCTCCTTCATGGGATCCCAAAGTCCGTAGTTTTAAATCGTGACCCTTTATTCCTCATCAACTTTTGGAAAGAGTTTTTCAAATCACAAGGGACAACATTTTAATACAGCATCGCGTATCATCCAGAAACAGACGGTCAGACTGAAGTAGTAAATAGATCTGGGGAGACATACCTTAGATAATTCGCAAGCTCTCATCTACGTCAATGGTACAAATTTCTACATCTTGCTGAGTTTTGGTATAACACCTCATTTCATACGGCTATCCCAATGACCCCTTTCAAATCACTTTATGGACGCGATCCCCCCAACTTCATAGACTATTTGGATGGTGCAACACCAGAACAATCTATTGACGAGTCCCCACAACAAATAAGTCATATTATCAGCCAATTGAAGGAGAACTTAAGAAAGAGCAGAATCCAGATGGACAAATAAGCTAACACTAAAAATGTGGGTTTCACCTTCAAACCGAGAGATCTAGTTCTCCTTAAGTTGAAACCATACCATCAAACAACCGTCCAAAGGTGAGTCCCTCAGAAACTAGCTCCTCGTTTCTTAGGTCCCTTCGTAATCGTCAAAAAAATTGGAATGGTAGCTGAAATTCTGGTTATGCAGATACTCGAATGTCCCGACATCAGGTTTAGACATTGATTGCTGCATTTATAGTAAGCAAGGATGAATACACAGCTGCTGTTATGAAGTGCAGCAGCAGAGTCACAAAAGATGTCGAGACATCCTGTTGTGACATCTCAGTCAAGAACATAAACAACAAAACTGTAAATCTGCAGAATAAATAACACAGAATATGTTGACCCAGTTCAGTGAAATTCACCTACTCTGGGGGATACCAATCCAGGATGAAGACTTCAATATCTTGTAGCATTACCTTAAAGCTAAACTCCCCCGTTTACAACTTTATCCTAATCACTACCCTCAATGAATATCTTTACCAAGGTTAAACTCTAACGTTTACAACTCTGATATGAGAGACCTACTCACATCCTTCATCACCACCTGTGATGTCTCTGTCTTCTGCCATATACAGACCCCTGTCGCAGTTTCCTTGACCAAAAGGTTATCTTGGACTTGCTTAAAAGCTTTATCCAAGAACAATACAACAACCATTACCTAAAGGCTTCTGGTTGTGTCCCTGTACCTTTGCCTTCCACTCTGCATCTCATACTACAGAGTGGAGACTTATAACTCCTAAGAGAGCCAACGACTCTCAAACCATAAACCCTTATTTTACAAAGTCTTTAGGTTACAAAGTTACAAGTGATACAAAAGTACATAGGTTATTTTAACCCTAGGTCTAAGTATCCTTATATAGTCTTCTGCTGTTGGGCTTTCCATCTTTTGATCCTTGATCCAGTCTTTAAATCTTCAACAAATCTCGGACAGATTTGTTACTAATTTAAATCCTGCTAATCACTCCAGGATGTCGTGTCTTGCTGTTAGGACATCTTCTTCGACATCTTTATTCTGAACAGATTCTTCATCTTCAATCTTCTTATGTTTTACCAAAATTGCGTCAAATCATCAGGTGCTTTCAATCTCCCTCTTTTGAAAATTTTTGGCTAAAACATCTTCTTCTGCATTCTGCTTTCGGCAAGACTTCTCCATCTTGGGAATTAATTGGAGCTTTTTGTTCTGAGAGAGTCTCCCCCTTACACATTTCTTTTTCCTTCCAAGAAAGATCAAGAAAGAGGTTGACACCAGAAGACTCCTCCAGAAAAGAAACAGTAATTGTAATGTAAATCACAAGATACAAAAAGATAGAAATTTGAATGTTAAGATGATAGAACATCTTTCTCCAACATTCTTGGACTGCCACTGCACAAATGATCCCAAGAACCAGAAAACTATTCTTCTCTCCCTTTTTAGCCAAAACTTGGCAAAAGTGACCCAGACAACTCCAAATCCAGACGCAACTCACCTAGTATTTGAAGAACGCCATTGAACACTCACTTAAAGAAGGAATAATGAGACTAAGAACAACCAAAACAATCTTATTTATAGCCAAGAAATTTCTTAGGAAGTAACGAACCACCAAGAAATTCCTTAGGAAATAATAATGTCCTGACATCATGTCAGACAATGTCTTCTCTTTACATGCACTTAACTTTAGACCTGGCAAGACTTCTCATATCAGCTTATCAATCAGAGACAGATTCACAGAATAATGACTTTAATCTGCAGAGAAAAATAAATTCTCCCAGACTCTTCCAATGATTCTCTAAGCATCCATCAAGAATCATATATTCTGTATTGCCAAGTCTCCCCTAACTTGCAACAATACAATGTCAAGACATCTCACTTGACACCTCATCCTCCCAGGATAGAAATATCCACAGCTCGCTTGACACACAACACAAGCTGGATTCTGAACTGCACCCCTGCAACATAGCATTTTAGATCAAGAGGCACCTCCCCCTATCTAAGGTAATATGTGTTTCTCCAATAAGCACCTGCGTATGGTGAATGGAAAAGATAAGACACATCTTCAATGTCTTCAAGAGCTACTCCCTGTCCAGCCACCTGCTGAAGCACATTCATTTTGGCACCACTATCTCTTCTGACAAGAAACATCAGTCACTCAGACATAAAGTCACATCATGCTATAGTGAGATCACATAAGGATCGCCATCCTCCATTAGTAACAAACTCTTGGATTAAGATCAAAGTCCCATTGATCCCTCTCTTCCTGTAACCATCTACACACCATACGAACTCCACCTGAATTCTCATGTATAGACCTTCAGCTGCTCGAGATAAAATCCAATTGGCCTGGAATGTAGCACACTCCCCAAAGAGATACCATACCTCTTAGTTTGTTGTCTTCCATCGGTGTCAGATACCGGATACATGCTTTAAAAAAGCATGACTTGCCAAATAGGGGCGGTATCCCCTCCACAAGCTTTTCAACTGACCTTAGCAAGGCCATCCAATAGATAAACACACAACCATCCAAAGGCAGTCATTCCCTATCATTCTCCCGTATGATAATCCCAAATACTCCTGATCAGCTGATTAATATCCATATTCAGACTTCCAAGCAATCAACCCATGATCTACTTCAGTCTTCTCTACATTATCCTTCCAAGGCAGACCTTCTACTCTATCATTCTCCTGTATGACAAGATAGACGCTCCTTAGACACAATGTAGGCAATCATCCCAGATAATGTCCTAACACCAAGTTAGGACATGTTCCACACATCAAGACACCACACATGGTAGTTCTTGATATGCTCCACCACTGGACTTACTAAAGCATAGTAATCCAAAGCTGAAGATCTCCAAACAACACTGCGCCACCAGCTTGAATAAAAACTCCAGAAAGAGAGAAATAAACTCTCACCCACCTTCAAGAAGATAAATCTCCTTGAGTCTTCAACTCATCACCCTTCTGCCCAAGAGTAACTTGTTCCAAGACAATCCTCAAGACTAACCAGATGCCACATTCTGGTTATCTTGATTCTTCGAATCCACTTTTGAGATCAACCAATTTCCACAGTTTGATCACCTCATTCATGAATCCAAAATTTGGAGTAAACCAAATGCCACTGTTTGATTGTTTCACCCTTTGTCAGAACTCCCGCAAGATATCCTGATCCACCAATGAAACTTGATCTTCAAGTCACATGATCCTCTTGCTTAACAGCTAGCCAACTTAGATCCACTAAGTCTAGGACATGTAACATCTTCTCCTACCTGAAGCTCCCGCAAACTGCTATGAGACAGATCTTTTTGAAGCATCAACACTTCCATTCCTGTAGATCACCCTATCTTAAGTTGATGTGCCACTTCACCAACTAAGATTCTGATGTTGAAATAGATGTCAGAACATTCTGATACGACATCTAGTTGTTGAATTCAGCTCCTTCTTCTGCCACTTGAAAGAACTTCCTCCCTTAACAGAACAAGAGTTATATGCTCTCATAGACTTAATTCACCAACCAAGTTTGAGTAGACAACCTCCATTCTGTTGATTTTACAGTTATTCCATACAAGCTGACACCTTGATAAATACCTGCCAAGCTTCTCCAAAGGCTTCAAACCTGCCACAGTCTGAATCTTTAGAAGGAATAGTTAGGAACTACCCCCATAGTTATACTAAGGAATGCCACTTTCCCTTGAATAGAGTCGTCTTCACGAAGTTCTTGATATTGCCACCTATCTGAACTCCATGATGAGCATCCAAAAATGCCCCAAAATACCTGGATCAGAAATAAACTAATCCAAGTAGTCATCAAGATTATGATGTCTTCATAGTCTTCATCTCCATCTTCAACACCATCAACATCTGGACAAGTTATTCTCCCGTAAAACTCTCCAGGAATCAGATGTTAAGCCAATAACAGGCTAAGCCAATAATCTTAGGTCAACACCTAAAAGGCTTCTGAGCATATGCAGTACCCCTCCCATGATTTTGCATACCTCTGAGGAAGAGATGTTAGAACATCTGACAGAACATCTTCAATCTTGAATCACAAGGATAATCAATTAAATATCTGCACAATTCAGATAGCAATTGATCTTAAATCCTTGTAGTTTAACCCTTATCCGATTCCAGCATCTTATAAATATCACCAAGATATTCATGATGTCTTCTTCTTTTTGTGCAAATTGTTGAGATATCAAGGCTACCACCCTTGACTCAAGCTCTTAAGATTCTCTCTGAACGAATCCTAATTACCTCAACTGTGTGAACTCATCCTTAGAGTTGAGAAGTATGAGTTCGTCCTTGCACTTTTGTGAACGGTGAAAATAAATCACCTCCACTGCCTTTACTTGTATGCTTCAAAGAAACACCTTCTAGTCTGAAGAATAACTAGAAGACTCCAGAACCATGACTTGAATTGCCTTGAGTGGACTTGAGACTCTTCCCAAGCATCTTCAACAACTTAGCCAACAAGAAATCATCAAACCCCTAGAGCATGAATTTGACAATTAATCTTGCCCTTTCTCTTCAATCTGACTTCAGTGAACATGATGGTGTCAATCATCCATGTACCAAGTCACAAGTATCAACCATCACAATAACATTCCATTGCTCTCGACTTTAGAATGCTATGTGTCTTCAAACCGGTAGAAATCTCCAAGAACAGAACTAGGTAAGATAGGCCACAATCTTCCTTCAATCAAAACTCCAGTATCCCATACTACTGGAATTCTTCAATCAGAAACATATGCAGTGGAAACACCTAGAAAACCTTCAACTTTCCCTAGACAAGATGTCATAACATCTTTCAGGATGCCAACTAAGAGAACTAGCCACTCCTCATGTTTGTTGTTGCAGAACCTCCTCAGAAAACAAAGAACCAGAACACTCCTCTTCAATCATCAGACGACTGAACTGCTTCCTTCAACTCCTCCTTGCTTAATCACCAGAAAGTACTCCCCTGGATCTCATCCAGACACAGACCAGGATGCCTGCTCTAATACCAATTAAAATTTTGGTTATGCAGATACTCGAATGTCCCAACATCAGGTTTAGACATTGATTACTGCATTTATAGTAAGCAAGGATGAATACACAG
Source organism: Lathyrus tuberosus (assembly GCA_022829125.1). Taxonomy (NCBI): domain Eukaryota; kingdom Viridiplantae; phylum Streptophyta; class Magnoliopsida; order Fabales; family Fabaceae; genus Lathyrus; species Lathyrus tuberosus. The sequence goes on from JALAZF010000037.1 coordinate 2,740,708, forward strand.
CTGCTGTTATGAAGTGCAGCAGCAGAGTCACAAAAGATGTCGAGACATCCTGTTGTGACATCTCAGTCAAGAACATAAACAACAAAACTGTAAATCTGTAGAATAAAGAACACAGAATATGTTGACCCAGTTCGGTGCAATTCACCTACTCTGGGGGATACCAATCTAGGATGAAGACTTCACTATCTTGTAGTATTACCCTAAAGCTAAACTCCCCCGTTTACAACTTTATCCTAATCACTACCCTAAATGAATATCTTTACCAAGGTTAAACTCAAACGTTTACAACCCTGATATGAGAGACCTACTCACATCCTTCATCACCACCTGTGATGTCTCTGTCTTCTGCCATATACAGACCCCTGTCGCAGTTTCCTTGACCAAGAGGTTATCTTGGACTTGCTTAAAAGCTTCGTCCAAGAATAATACAACAACCATTACCTAAAGGTTTCTGGTTGTGTCCATGTACCTTTGCCTTCCACTCTGCATACTACAGAGTGGAGACTTACCACTCCTAAGAGAGCCAACGACTCTCAAACCCTAAACCCTTATTTTACAAAGTCTTTAGGTTACAAAGTTACAAGTGATACAAAAGTACATAGGTTATTTTAACCCTAGGTCTAAGTCTCCTTATATAGTCTTCTGCTGCTGGGCTTTCCATCTATTGATCCTTGATCCAGTCTTTAAATCTTCAACAAATCTCGGACAGACTTGTTACTAATTTAAATCCTGCTAATCACTCCAGGATGTCGTGTCTTGCTGTTAGGACATCTTCTTCAACATCTTTATTCTGAGCAGATTCTTCATCTTCAATCTTCTTATGTTTTACCAAAATTTCGTTAAATCATCAGGTGCTTTCAGTAGCTTATCTGCTTGATCTTCCTTCGTCTTCTCGAACCCACCCAGTAATGAATGTATCTCTTCTGCACGCTTATTTGGGCAAGAACCCACAAATGGATTTTCTCCCCCTTCCTCTTCAGATCTGGCTTTCTTTTTTGAGGAAATGGAAAAAGAACCACAAACTATAGAGCTTGCAGAAGATAGAAGAACCCGTTTGACAGAACAGTTTGAAACAGATACTAGAAAAAAATTCATTTAGTTTGGAAACTCAAAGGACTTGAATAACTCAGTTGGTACAAAGAAGTATGAAGATTTTATCAAAGAGAGAAACTATTCGAGAGAGGTGGGAGAACAACTCAGACTTTGAGGGTCTCAAACCACAAAGTCTTCCATCTAATACTACTACATGTTCCAAAGTTACACTTGTAATGCCCTTTCCACGCGCATGCTTCAAAAAGACACAGCTTTTCAGAATTCATGTGGAAAAAGGACAGTGCACACGGCTCGAGATCTGCATGCGGACAGTTTGCCTATGTTTTCCACTTCTCGAGGTGCCAGCGGCCCCACACTTCCCACTATCCCGCGCGCCAGCTGTAAACCTTTTTCAGAATCCACTCATGCCTTATCTTCTCAACCCACTTTCCATCCACACGCTGAGATTTTCGTACCTTATCCTCACGCGACCTTCCCCAACGCCGACACGTGTCCGCCATGCTCTCCACTCACTTCACCTTTTCCTTCTCACCCGACCCTTTTTCCTACTACATCTCCAAGTGGCCCATTACCATTATCCGATTCTTCTGGCCAAGTTTCATCTCTTACTCATGCCACCTCAACTTTGAACCTTGAGGACAAGGTTCTTAATGGGCCAATGAGTATTGATAAGCAGTTTAAGAGACTCATTAGAGACAAAAAAATATCAGTTCTTTTTAAGGACTTTTATTATTAAGCGGGGCCGGGGGGGGGGGGGGGGGGGGGGGTCATTTATCATTATTATTTTCTTTGCACTTATTTTAATTGTTGTCTCTTTTGTATTGGCTCATGGCCCAAGTAGGAGTTAAACCCTAACTATTTAAGTTGTAGTCTCTTTCAATTGAAGGGTAATGAAAGTTCTGAAATTTTATCTTTTGTTATTTTCTTTCTATGCAACTTTGATTTAAATTTAACCTAGCTAGGCCTAACAGTTTATCACTTAACCATTCAATAATATTTTAAGAGAGATATCTTCGAAAATCTCAAGCGAGAAATTGAATATATGACCATCTTAAAAAAGATATTGGATGCATATTAGAAGACTTAACGTTAGAAAAGGCTCTGGTTTAATAACCATGTGTGATGCAAGAAAACATTCGAAGATACAACTCTGAATGAAATTTAAATATAATTGGGGTATCTCACTCATTGACGTTTAATTTTATAAGAAAAATATATGTTCGAAAATGTATCTCCGAAAATATAAGATTTTTTTTTCTGTTTGAAAGAACCTATTAAAATGAAAAAGAAATTGCCTTACATTTTAGTATTCTCCTAAATCCAAATATGCATAAAGAAGAAAATAAAGGCAATAAAGTTTTAATTTAAGTTTTAGAATCTACAAATAAATAAAAAAGCCTTAACTAAAATATGTTTAAGGGCCATAGTTTGGTATACCCAACTTGCACTCTTAGACACGAACCTTTATTATATTATTTCTTTGCATTAGAAATGCTATTTTAAGTCATTTTGATTATGCTTACTTGCTGTAATCACATTCAAGGTTTTAATAATGAAGCTGAACAGAAGAATAATATGATCTTTGTGTTGAATACTTAAAAATCACACACTTAGCATATTTCTAGAACTCTAATATCAAATAGGAGATTATGGTATGGATAATTGTTGCTTTAAATAATGTAATTCTCTATCTGATTCAAATTCGTACGGAATTTGTAAATCAACTTTCGTTTATTCGTATTATATATGATAATCATGTAAGAGATCGTTTATTTGATTTTTAAGATTTTTAAATACTAAGAAAATAAAAAGCATAGATTGGTACTAATTAAGTACTATAGCTTTTTCAAAAAAGATAGACAATATATAAATGAAAAGTTAAAAAGGAAGTAAATAAGGGCCTAATTAATTGATCGTGGCTATTAAAACTAAACAAAAATAATAAGTTGCTTTTGGCACACGCACAAAAAACAAGTTGCAACCGGATAACTCAAACAAGCTAATCTATAACTAATTATAAAATTTATGTACTTTGTACCACTTTAAAACAGTGGTTGGAAAACTAAGTCTTAAATTAAGAAACAAAATGACAAATAAGAATATAACTAGAAATATGTTTTTTGTATTTCATTATGATTGGAATTATTACACATGAGGTATAAATAAAATAGAAGGAAAGTTGTATAGAAATAGACTAATAAACACAGAAATAATGAGAAAATAAGGAAATAATGATAATAGATAATAAATTTATTATCGGAAAGATATTTGTAGTTTGTTTGCCTGATGAAACATGATCAATATATACTAATAATTTCATGATTAATTTTTTCTTTAATGAAATGTCGGTCAATTTTCACATGCTTAGTTCTATCATGTTTGGCATGAGTACTTTGCAATGCTTATAGCAGCTTCGTTATAACATAGTAACCTTACAATATGGTTCACATGAGTTATGATTTTACTTGGCATCCTCTTAAGCCACATACCTTCACAAATACCTTGGACCATAGCTCTAAATTTAGCTTCTGCACTACTCTTCGCCACTACAGATTGTTTCTTGCTTCTACAAATTACTAGGTTCCCCACAAAAATGAACAATAGCTTGTAGCCGATTTTCAGTCTGTGGAGCATCTTGCCCAATCTGAATCTGTATACACTTTAAGGCCCATGTTTGAATTCCTCTAGAAGTGGAGGCCTCGGCCTGGAGTGCCCTTGAGGTTTAAAGGATTCTATTCACCATTTTCATGTTAGACTCAGTAGGATTTGACAAGTAACGACTAGCTAAGCTTACAGCGATCCAATGTCAGGCCTAGTGTGAGTTAGGAGATTAGTGTCCCAATTGGACATTGATATCTATCTCTGTCAGCTGATGGACTTTCATCTTCTATTCCTTTTATTGTTTCTACGGGTGTATTATCTACCCTGCACCCAAGCATTCCAATTTTTTGAAGTAAGTCAAGGGTGTATTTCCTCTGTGAAACATAGATACCATTCTTTGTTTGCAAAACTTCCATTCCTAAAAAATACTTTAATTTGTCCCAAGTCCTTGAATTCAAATTCCTTTTTCCAATAGTCTTTTTAAATGATCAATTTGATCATTATCATTTCCTGTAATAACGATATCATCAACATAAATAATCAACAAACATACCTTTCCTTCAATGGAGTGTTTAATAAACATAACGTGATCTGATTGGCATTAGCTGAACCCGTATTTCTTGACCACTCGATTTGTTCTATCAAACCACACCCTTGGAGACTACTTGAGGCCATAAAGGGATTTTCGGAGCATGCACACCATATTTGAGGTGTCTGGATGATTTAGGTCCTTGAGGAATCTGCATATAAACATCCTCTTCTAGTTCACAATTTAAGAAGGCATTTTTAATATCTAGTTGATAGAGTGACCAATCTAAATTTGCAGCCAAAGAGAGTATAACTCTGACTGAATTTAGTTTGGCCACTAATGCAAAAGTATCTTCATAGTCTACTCCACATGATTGAGTAAATCCCTTCGCTACAAGTCGAGCTTTATAGTGATTTATACTCCCATCTGCATTATACTTCATGGAGAATATCCATTTGTATCCTACTGGCTTCTTCCCTGTAGGTAGCCTTGTGATCTCCCAAGTGTCATTCTTAAGTAAGGCTTGAACCACTTCAGTTGCGGCTGTTGCCCATTTAGAATTTTGCAATGCTTTATGAATGTTTCTTGGAATATGTGTATTGTCTAATTTTGTTACAAAAGTCTTGTATTTTTGTGACAATTTTCTTTAAGATACAAATATTTCGATGGGATGTTTAGTACAAGATCTTAAATTTTTCTCAAGGCAATAGGAGTATCAGTATCATCAACATTCACAGAGTTATGAGCAATATATATTACCTGAGAGGACTTCATTTTTAAGAGCCTGGTTGGACTCATGGTTTTGCATTAGAGTTGTGCTACACTCAACTTCCATCCTTTTCCTTTCATAAGTCTTCCTCTTCCAAATACCTTGTTGTGTTTTTCATCCTTGGTTCTGTTGAGATGTTGTTGAAATATTAATCATCTCCGATTTAGTTTCGGTGGTCTTTTCAACTGGGACGGGTGTTGGTTTGGCTAGTTGATTGTCAATGGCTTGGTCTGGTAAAATTTGTGAAGGTTTGTTTTCCTCAAGGGCCAAAAGTTAGTATTTTGAACTTTTAGTTGGATATATGTGTGGTTGCTCCCCTAAATGCCAACTTTGGTGTAATATGGCTAATTTTCAAAGGTGATATCCATAGTATGGTTAAAAGAATTAGTTTGCAGAGAGTAACATATATATCCTTTTTGGTGAGGTGAGTAGCCAAGAAAGATGCACTTGATAGATTTCAGGTCTAGTTTACTACGGTGAGGATTGAGATTGTGGACAAAAGCTGAACATCCAAATATTTTTATTGGAACTAAAGAAAAGGTTTTGTTGGTTAGGAAGAAAGTTTCTTATTTCAAAATAGGGGTTTTAAAATAAAGGATACGAGAAGGCATTCTTTGTATGAGATGTGTTGTCGAAGGTACAACTTCTCCCCAAAACTATTTTGGAACATTTCTACCTAGCATTATTGATCTAATTATTTCTAAGAGGTGTCTAATCTTCCTTTATACGACTACATTTTGTTAGGGAGTGTGCACATACGAGCTTTGGATAACAATACTAACCTTTTGGAGATAGGAATTTAAAGAAAGGTTATAGTACTCACGACCATTGTCTGTTCTGAGTATCTAAACCTGGCATTGAAATTGTGTTTGCACCATGTTGTGAAAATTTTCAAATATTCTCCTTACTTTTGATTTTTCCTTCATTAGAAACACCCAAGTGACACGTGTGTGGTCATCGATAAAAGTGACAAACCATCTCGACGCAGTAATGTTATGAACTCGAGATGGTCTCTGCACATCACTATGAATTAATGAAAAAGGTTTAAATGGTTTGTAGGATTGGAGTGGATAATGGTTGCAGGTATGTTTAAACAATTGGAAAATTTCACACTGAAAATGCATTTGGTTTTTATCAAATAATGAGGGAAAAATATGTTCCATGTTCCTGAAACTTGGGTGGCCTATTCTATAGTGCCATAACATTACTTAATTTTCACTATTTGGTATGGTTGCTGCCACGTAAGAGTGCTCCTTCGATTTTTTTTTCTATTTTTTCAACTTGTACGAGGTAGAGTCCCACACACTCTTCAACGTTGCCAATCGTCTTCCCCGATTCCAAAATCTGAAATTCACAAGAGTTATGGAAGAATTTAGCAACACATTTTAAATCTCGGTAGTCTTACTAATGGACAATAAGTTACAATCGAGTTTTGGTAAAAATAGAACTGAGTCAAGAGTAATATTTTGAGAAATAATAATTGATCCTTTACCCAGGACCTTAGCATGTGTCCCATCAGCTATCCGAACAGTATAGTTATAGGGACAAGGAGAATAACTACTAAACAACATAAAATCACCCGTCATGTGATCTGAAGCTCTTGAGTTAATGATCCATGACTTTCTTTCTAGTGTTTAGATCATATAGATAATTACCTTTTTAGGCCATATTAGTAGTACCAACTTTTTCTGCAGATAGTATAGTCTGCTGAAGGAGGTTTTGAATTGCCTCCATCTGTTCTTGGATGAATGCATATGAGTTGGAATTTACCTCAACTTCTTGATGGTTAAAGGTTTAGTTACCTTTTCCTTCCTTCCTTTTGAACTGATTGACTTCCAAGGGTTTACCATTATGATCCAACAAGTTTCCTTGGTGTGGTGTGGCCTCTTGCGTTGATCACACTAGGGTCGGGATTTTCCATCGTGTGAGCTGGTCGGGAAAAAAACCAGTCTCCACCCTCAGGGATTTGTTAATTTTTGAGTCGTCCATGGTTTGAGACGCTAAGTTAGGCATGGTTCAAATTGTGCTCTGATACCATGTAGGAATATGTTTTTTTTATATTTCATTGTAATCAAAACTATTCCACATGAGTTATAAATATAGTACAATAGGTTGAAAGCTATACGATAATTGACTAATAAATAGAGAAATAATTTCCTATCAATGCTGCTACCTAAATAAGGAAGAGACAATAATAGATTATAAATTTATTTACACCACTGTCTTGTAACAGCTTGACAAATCATAATCAAATGATTATGATTTGATGTGTGTTAATCTTCAACACTACCTCTCAATTTGGGGGAGATGTTTATCATACCCAGATTGGATTTGATATTTCATAAGCATCCCTTAGAAGAGCCTTGGTTAAGATATCAACATTTTGCTTGCATGATGTGACATGATCAATATATACTTATAATCTCATGATAAATTTTTTCTTTAATGAAGAGTCAGACAATTTTCACATGTTTAGTTCTATCATGTTGAATTGGGTTCTTTGCAATGCTTATGGCAGCTTTGTTATCACATAGTAACTTCACAATATGGTTCACATGCATATTGATTTCACATAACATCCACTTAAGCCACATACCTTCACAAATACCTTGATCCATAACTCTAAATTCATCTTCTGCACTACACCTCGCCACTACAGATTATTTCTTGGTTTTCCAAGATACTAGGTTCCCCCACACAAATGAACAATAACCTGCAGTCGATTTTCTGTCTGTGGAGAATCCTACCCAATATGAATCTGTATAGATTTTGAGGCCCATGTTTGAATTCCTCTTGAAGTTGAGGCCTCGGCCTGGTGTGCCATTGAAGTATTAGAGGATTCTATTCACCATTTTCATGTTAGACTCAGTAGGATTTGACATGTATTGACTAGCCGAGCTTACAGCGAACGCAATGTCGGGCCTAGTGTGAGTTAGGTAGATTAGTCTCCCAGTTGAACATTGATATCTATCTCTGTCAGCTGGTGGACTTTCATATTCTCTCCCTTTTATTCGTTCTGAGGGTGTATTAGCTGCCTTGCACTCAAGCATTCCAGTTTCTTGAAGTAAGTTAAGGGTGTATTTCCTCTGTGAAACATGGCCAGCATTCATTGTTCGAATAACTTCCATTCCTAAAAAATACTTTAAGTTGTCCCAAGTCCTCGACTTCAAATTCCCTTTCCAAGAGTCTTTTAAATGATCATTTGATCATAATCATTTCCTATAATAATAATATCATCAAAATAAACAATGAACAAACATACATTTCCTTCAATGGAGTGTTTAACAAATATAATGTGATCTGATTGGCATTGGATGAACACATATTTCTTGACAACTCGAGTTAATCTATCAAACCACGCCCTTGGAGACTACTTGAGGCCATAAAGGAATTTTTGAAGCCTTCCCACCATATTTTAGGTGTGTGGATGATTAAGGTCCTAGAGGAATCTGCATATAAACATCCTCTTCTAGTTTATCATTTAAGAAGGCATTCTTAATGTCTAGTTATTGGAGTTGTCAATCTAAATTTGTAGCCAAAAAGAGTATAACTCTGACTAAAATTAGTTTTGCCACTGGTGCAAAAGTATCTTCATAGTCTACTCCATATGATTGAGTAAATCCCTTTTCTACAAGTCGAGCTTTGAACCGATTTATACTCCTATCTGCATTATACTTCATGAAGAATATCCATTTTTATCCTACTGCCTTCTTTCCTGTAGGTAGCCTCATGATCTCCGAGGTGCCATTCATAACTAAGGCTTGAACCCCTTCAGTTACGGCTGTTGCCCATTCAAAATTTTGGAATGCCTCGTGAATGTTGCATGGAATATGTGTATTGCCAAGTGATGTTACAAAAATCTTGTATCTTTGTGACAATTTTCCATAAGATACAAATCTTTTGATGGGATGTTTAGTACAAGATCTTACATTTTATCTCAAGGCAATAGAAGTATCAGTATCATCAACATTCATAGAGTTAGGAGTAATATTACCTGAGGGAACTTCATTTTTAAGAGCCAAGTTGGACTCATGGTTTTGCATTAGAGTTTTGCTTAACTCTACTTCCATCCTTCTCCTTTCATAAGTCTTCCTTTTCCAAATCCTTCTCCTTTAACAAGTCTCCCTCTTTCAAATACCCTTTTTTGCTTTTTGTCCTTGGTTCATTAGTTGAAATATTAATCATCTAGGATTTAGTTTCGGCGGTCCTTTCAACTGGGTCGGGTGTTGGTTTAGCTAGTTGAGTATTAATGGTTTGGTTTGGTAACATTTGTGCAGGTTCAGGTTAAGTATTTGGGGTTTGGACTGGTACTGTTTGTATAGGTTTGGTTGCTAAAAGTTGAGTATTAGAGGTATTGTCTGGTAAAATTTGTGTAGGTTCGATTAACTCAAGTTCCAAAAGTTGGTATTTTGAACTTTTAATTGGATATATGTGTGGTTGCTCCCCCTGAATGCCAACTTTGGTATAAAATGAAAACAATAGGTTAAAAGTTTTACAGTAATTGACTAATAAACAGAGAAATAATTTTTTTATCAATGTTGCTACCTAAATAAGAAAATAACAATAATAGATAATAAATCTATTTACACCACTGTTTTGTAACAACTTGACAAATCATAATCAAATGATTATGGTTTTATATGTGTTAATCTTTAACAATAACGTTCAAAAGTCTTAAATTAAAGGGGGGAAAACCGGGGTTGTCCAATACAATATAATAATATTCTTACTTTTTAAAATTTATCTCACAAAACATTAAGTTAAAAGTATATGTTAAAAGACAGATCCTTGATGACCCCATTTCTTCAAGAAGAAGCAAAGACTCCTTAAGGTGGAGACATTTAAACATTGTTTGCTTTTGTTTGCGGGAGGAGAACAACTGGATTAACACGTTAATTAATTTTCAGCTAGGCAATGTAGTAAATGTAGGGTTTTGGAAACAACTTTGGTTAAGTCCATAGCCCTTGAAAACTTAATTTTCAGACCTTTTCTATATCACTTATCAACTAAACTGTAAGGTAGCAGACATTGGTCGTTGGTATGAAGACTTATGGAAATGGAATTTAAATTTTAACAAAGAACTAATTGGAAGGACTGTTGGATATTCTGCAATACGTTGAACCAAATCCTGTCGTTGAAGACAATTATGTTTAGTGGAAGATTTCTCAAGGGTTCACTATCCCAAACAGTTATGCAAGACTGTCAGAGCTATGCAACACCCATAATTGAGAAGATCATTTTGAAAGCTTTGGATACTCTATGGAGCTTGAAAGTCCCAAGTAAACTCCATTTTTTGGATGAAGGATGCTTCTGAGAAGATTTCCAACAAAACATAAGCTAGCCTGTTGAGAAGTGATTGAAGGTTCTTTCAATTTGGTTGGCCCCCTTTGTTTTTCAGCAGAAGAAAACGTGTTTCATTTGTGAAATCCTTGCCTAGTTACTGCTCTGTTTTGGAAAAGGATGAGTGATTGGTTAGGATTAGAAGTGATGGAAGAAACATATTTTGTTGGTCATCATAAGCCATTTGGTAAACTACTCGACAGAAAAAGTCAAACAATCTCGCAAAAATTTCTTTTGAATTACTGGTTGCTAGATCGTTTGGATTTATGTGAATAATATTTTGTTTAAAGGAGGTTATGTATGTGAGTTGGATTGGTGGGCCATATAAAATATATGACGTGGGACTGGTTTCTTGCTAATGTCAATGAATAATCTGATTTTAATTAGAAGGATTGGTAGGTCAATATGTGTCTTTGTTTGTCTTGTCCCTAATCTTTCTAGTTGTAGCTTCTTTCGTAATTGTAGATATTGTTGTTATGTTTTGAGTTAGCTTGGTTGCTTGTCTCATTTATATCTCTGGTTGATTACCATTTATAGTCTTGATCAATTCAATTCTTTTTTCTTATCAAAAAAAGTTAAAAGTATATATAAAATGAGAGAGAGAGAGAGTATAATCTTTTTAGATGATACATCTTGTAACAAATAAATGATATATATATATATATATATATATATATATATATATATATATATATATATATATATATATATATATATATTGTAGTGATATATTTATAACAGGTGCGCATAAGGCAACACGGGGACAATCCCTTATTAGGCGCCCGCCTAGGTGTATGTCGAATGGACATGACTGCTTATCACCTATGGCTCGCCCCGAGGAGGAAGCATGAATAGTGACGTGTATGTTATCTATAACCACGTGTGCAAGTAGTCATGATCACAATTTCATGAGGAGAAAGCAGTCCACGAGCTTCACGTTCAAGGTAGAATGGTTACTACTTCTCACGAACCCCTTAGTCTAGGACCATATGGGTCTATAAATACGGGCACCTTAGGGCTGAGAAGAGAACAATTTTATATTCATAGAAAACAACCTAAAAAAGAGCTTCTCACCCTGGTAAGGTTGCTCTAACCCCGCAACAATACCATAGTCTCTAGAAATTCTTACTAGCTAAGAATTGCTACGCATTTCTCCTATCAGGCATAAGACTACCTACTACCTTTAAGCGAGGTGGAAAACTGTGGAGAGCTTCACACTCTTGAACACTCTCCGCGAGCAGCTATGACAGGAGTTCCTCCACTTGCATGGCATCCCAACACCTTCAGCTCCAAAAGAAGAGGTCATGGGATCTGCGCCTGGAAGATGATGCATGTTCCACACCCACAATACTATTATAGGTGGAATTTTCTGGGGGTGGAGAGACAAGTTCCACACGATGAAGAAATGCTTGTGAAATACTAACTATAGAGGACCATCCCACAAATCCGGAGGTAGGCGAGACCAAAGAAACTGAGCATGAGATCGCTTTTTCTTGGAAAAAATGCAACAAGCACCCATCCTCACAACGACGACCCCATGGTCATCAACGTGAGGTGCGATGATTGGGAAATTAAATTAGTGTTGGTAAATCAACGAAGCTCCATATATATTCTCTACTGGGATGAATTTGAGAGGCTTCGCCTAAACCTTGATGATGTAAAAGATTTCAAAGTGTCACTGGTTGGGTTTTTTTGGGGAGAAAGTGCAAGTAAAAGGATTACATTATGTTAAACACCACCACCTGCGGGACGGGAGAATGGGAGAAGGATATCAAGGTTAGGTATCTGGTTATAGACGCCATGTATTCCTATAATATAATCATAGGAGGATCAGTCTTCAATCAGTTGGGCGCCTCCCTGTCCACCCTCTATTTGTGCATGAAATACCTATTTTCAGATAGGTGGGTTGGAATCATCCAAGGAGACAAAGAAGTCTCCAAGAAATGCTACGTGGAAAGTAGCAGAAAACATTTTGAACCTTATGTTTGATCACCAAAAGTGTGGAAGCGAGAATCAACCCACGAGAACTGGCTCTGGAAGATGGAAAGGCTCCTCCTAAGAAGGGTGAGAAGATATGAGAATGAAGCCCCAAATGAAATCTCTGAAAGTACTCGCTTTTTATCGTTGTTTGTCTTGTTTCTTATTATTTTGGTTTTACCCGAGTATTATACCTCTAGTGTTTGTAAGAACAAGTTATCTTTATGGGGTAACACTCGTTTCTATTAAGGGGGAAAGGGTTTTTAATAAAGCTCCTCATGATTCTATTTTGAATTATTTTCTTGGTCATCTCCCGTTTTGCAAGAAACTAGATGAAAGAAATATAAACGAAGTCGCCCTTCATGGCTGCTAAAATATGTTGGATCCTCATGAATTAGTCTTTTCTGAACTTGAAGGCGATAAAGCATGTTGAATTTTCATGGAGGAATCCTTTTTGTCTTGTGCGGCAATAAGAGTCCTTACTGCCATTCGAGGCGATATAAAATGTTGGATTCTTACAAGGAATCCTTGTCGCCCTTCGAGGCATAAGAAACACTAGCTTTTTACAAGGAATCCTTGCCACCCTTTGAGGCGATAAAACACGTTGTACTTTTAAAAGGAATCCATGCTGTCTGTCAAAGAAATTAGAAACACTAGATTCTTACAAGGAATAATTGTCTCCCTTTACGGGGATAAAACACATTGGATTCTTACAAGGAATCCTTGTTGTCTTTTATGGCGGTAACACACGCTGGATTCTTACAAGGAATCCTTGCACCCTTCGAGGCGATAAGAAACATTGGATTCTTACAAGGAATTTTTGCTGTCCTTTTAGGCTATAAAAACACGCTGGATTCTTACAAGAAATCCTTGTCTCCCTTTGAGGCGATAAGAAACGATGAATACATTGTAGTTCTCTAACTTTGGTGGATTCTCCAAGGACTTAGGGATTCTGAAGTCAATTATGTGTTTCATGATGGATTCTTCTTGTGGTGAGTAGAGATGTGACGGGTAGTATCATTCTCATTCCCTCTACGATAATATGTGACGAAATTTAATTGGGACGGAGGTCCAACGGTGGCGTGTGGCTGTTATCCCAACTTGGTGATGACATTGATGACTTTTTTGCAACTCTTGCCATTTTTTGAATGTGAGGATGCGTCGACAAGATATCCCTTTGAAGTAGAACTAGAGTGGCCAAGTTGCAACACCTCTAGCTGAGTTGTGATTTGAGAAGGTATCTTCGGATGATTCTCTTTGACGTGGAGGAGTCTCAGGTTCTCTTGTTGTACTAGGTTGAAGATGTGTATCATGAGTTCTTTAGCTCCAAGTATCCCTAGCGTGGCTTGGTGTTGTTGTATGTTCTGTGACAGATAATTATTAGGTGGATTAAGTGAAAATTAATGTAGGGACGAATTGAAAGGGATTCTAGAGAAATTAATCGAGAAGTTTGGATATGACACAACATTGTGATAAGTGGTGGATCTTGATGCTAAGGAGGTTCTTCAATCTTGAGTGTGACAACTGACGTTGTGTTGTCTTGATGGCATCACAAACTAGATGAACTTAATATATCTTGATTTGTTATAGTTCCACGGTTATTTTCAAAAAGATGTGCGTTATTGACTCAATATATCTTGATTTGTTACAATCCAACTTAGGGTTTTGTTTCAACTATAGCTGAATTTGTTTTGAATACTAACAATTTTATTTTATTTGAAATAGTTGAAGTTGTATAGTAAAGATGATACATGGTGATGATGATGATGGTAGCAAGCGTATAGTATGAGTTGATAAGGTACATATGATTTGTCTAGCAATGGAAAAAAATACAAGAAGTATGAAGTCATTGTGATATTGTATGTTGTTAGTGTTTTGTTGCTAAAATAATGTATGTTTTTTTATTGTGTTGCATGGATTTGTTGTGTTGTTGTGTGTTGTTGTTGTTGAAAAATATTCTCAAAACAAGAACAAAACATTGCTAAGTCACAATAGCAATGTTTTGTTCTTTAAATTCTTATACAGGTTGACAGGAGATGAAGTTTAGTTTATTATATACTATGTATATTGTTTGTTTCACTAACCTTTTAGTGAAAATGCAGTCATTTAAATTGACATAGAAACTTACACTACAAGAAAAATGGCCTACTGCCACGCCAAATTGTTCCACAGCATAAAAACTGTGGCTATATATATGCTTTGGCCGGGGGTTTTTAAACCGTGGAAATATGTTTTGAAATATTGAACCCAGATTGTGAAACGGTGGCATTTTCTTAAATTTCCACGTTTACAAAATGACAAATATATTTAGGCCACGCTTAATAACCGCGGCTTATAATTTTTGATTCAAACTGTGGCCTAAGCCCACATTTTATACCCCGCCAAACTTTCCCTTTTTTTTTTTTCAGTTTTCCTCTTTGTTTTTTATTTTATTTTCTAATTATATTTTATTAAAAAAAAAAGAAAAAGAAATAGAAAAACTCTCTTCACTCTTCACTCTTCCGTCTCTTCACTCTCCCAACCCCCTTCTCCCTTCTCCGAAACACGACCTTCTCCGTTTCTCAGCCATCTACTCCGGTCAACTCTCTGCGTAAGTTTTCTGCTTCTCTCTTCATACCTTCGTCTGTTCTCACACATCTTCGTTCGCACCTCTGCATGTTTCCTGCACACATCTCCGTTCCCACATTCATCTCCGTTCCTCTTCTCTCTTCAAAGTCCAAATCCAAATTTTGACCTAATCCCCAAATTTTGTTTTGCATGCAGTTTTGATTTTTTTGTTGAGGTGTGGAGCGGAAGCTTTCAGTTGGAGCATTACAAGGTTTTCATCTTTACCCTTATTTTTAGATTTTGTTATGTTGTTTTGAAACTGAGTTTTTTAGGGTTTCTTCTGTTGATGTTAGTGAACTGATCATTGAGTATGTTAGGATTGTATGATTTAGGGTTTGAATTAGTTAACTGATATGAAACCTTAAATTGATTTTCTGTTTGGATTGTATGATTTAATATATGTTTGGTGATGTGAACTGAACTAAAATTGTATGTTAGTATTTCTGTTTGGATTGGATTGTATGATTTTCATATTTGTTCCTCTAATTGCTGCCTTGACAAGCTCACTAGGGTTTTCTTTTCATATCTGATAATTTGTGTCTAAGTTTTAATACTGAAAGTATGTCGTTTTGATACACGATTGCCCGCGATACGAACTTCATTTGATTGAACCTGATTTTATCTAAATTGTTTGTTTCATTATTGAAATTGGGTTATAAGCAAATTTTTATCAGTATTGGAGTGATGGTTTTAGGTGTTTAAATCTTAAGGTTAACATTCCGATATTAGTGTTATTTGGTTGATGTTATCTTAATTTTGTTTGTTTAGATACTAGGAGTTACGAGTTTATCTATCGAATGATATGAATTATGTGCTTTGGTACTCGTTTCTGTTTGTTTAGTTATAGATAAAAAAATCTGTGTGGATTTAAGATTTGGATTTTTGAATATCATTGTGATCTGATTTTAGTGTGGAATTTGAGGTTGATGAACCTTGATTTAAGAAGTTGACTTTCTGTTTGGTATTTCTGTTCTTGTAATGTCAAAATGTTCAGTTTGTGATTGCTCAGTTTGTATATTCCCATGTTTTGGTTCTGTTTTGGTTCTGTTTTGTATATTCACATGTTTCTGTTTGTATATTGCTTCTGTTTTGGTTCTGTTTCGGTTTTGTATAGTGTGTTCTGTTTTGGTTCTGTATTGGGTCTGTTTTGGTTCTGTATTGGGTCTGTTTTGGGTCTGTTTTGAATCTATTTTGTGTTGTGTGTTTCAAATATTTAGATTATAAATTGATGGACAAAGAGTGGACTAAATTTCCATGGTTTAGTCAAGAGTACATCAACGGTGTTACTCGATTTTTAGACTTTGCCTACACTAACGGTAGACCTCAAGGAGATGAGGTTTTATGCCCTTGTGCTATGTGTAAAAATTTGTATTGGAAAACAAGAGATATTATTAGGGATCACTTAATAGCCAAGGGTTTTCTAAAAGGTTATGACGTATGGTTGAACCATGGGGAGAAAGTACAAAGGTCTATGGAAATTGGTGCTGCAATGGAAGATCAAGAGGAATCACATGACGACATCCCTGGCTTAGTGCATGACATATATATCGATAGGGCAGAAGCACACGGAGTTCATGAAGGTCCCAATGACGATGCTAGGAAGTTTTACAATTTGATTAAAGAGGCGGAAAAAGAACTGTACCCTGGATGCAAAGACTTCTCTACTCTATCATTCATGATTCGACTCTACTTGTTGAAATGTCTTAACGGCTGGAGCAATACCTCATTCACCGCCCTATTAGAATTGTTGAAAGAAGCAATGCCTGATTTAAACATTCTCGTATCATATTACAAGACAAAACCATGATAAGTGGTTTAGGCCTCGATTATAAAAAGATCCATGCATGCCCAAACGATTGCATGCTGTTTTGGAAAGAGCATGAAAACGACAATTCTTGCTCTGTTTGTGAAGCTTCGCAGTGGAAAGAAAATGCTCCAACTGAAGGATGTGAGTCTGAGCAATCAAAAAATGATTATAGAGTTCCTGCAAAAGTTTTGAGGCACTTTCCGTTGATTCCTAGACTACAAAGGTTGTTCATGTGTTCGAAGACAACTAAGTCAATGAGATGGCATGAAGAACAGTGCTCAAAGGATGGGAAATTGAGGCATCCAGCTGATGGTAAAGCGTGGAAGGACTTTGACGAGCTTCATCTAGATTTTGCTAGTGATTCCCGCAATGTAAGACTTGGCTTAACGAGTGATGGGTTTAATCCATTCAGGACAATGAGCTTATCTCATAGTACGTGGCCCGTCTTGATGATGGTATACAACACACCACCTTGGCTGTCCATGAAACCTGAATATACAATGTTGTCATTGTTGATTCCTGGACCAAAATCTCCAGGAAACGATATCGATGTTTACCTCCAGCCACTGATAGAAGAGCTAAAGGAATTATGGGAATTCGGCATAGAGACGTATGATTCTTCAATGAATCAAACATTTCGAATGCGTGCAGCTCTTTTGTGGACAATTAGTGACTACCCTGCTTATGCGATGTTGTCAGGTTGGAGCACCAAAGGAAAAGTGGCGTGTGCATGTTGTAAATCTAACACCAATTCGTTCTACCTCAAACACAGTCATAAGATGTGTTATATGGACCACCGTATCTTTTTACCAAGAACTCATTCTTGGAGAGAAGATGTCAAATCATTTAATGGAGAAGAAGAACATAAGACTGCACAATGCATGTTAAACGGGGCAGAAATTCTTGAAACCTTAAAAGATTTCAATAATGAATTCGGGAAGACAAAAAAGAAGAAAGTTGATGGCCCGTGGAAGAAGAGGTTAATTTTTTTTGAGTTGCCTTATTGGGTTCAAAATACCTTGCGCCATAATCTAGATGTAATGCACATTGAAAAAAACATATGTGATAGTATTCTTGGAACTCTTTTGGACATCACGGGGAAGACAAAAGATCATATTAAAGCCCGCTATGATTTGCAAGATTTGGGAATTAGAGAAAGACTTCATCCAAGGAGGAACAAAATGTAATGGATGAACAAAATGAGGAAATTGAAAGTGAAAAAACTGAAGGTATTAAAACTTGTTTATGTCATGCATTGTTTTTAATTATTGTTGCATTCAAATTCGATTTCGCATTTTAATAGTTTATCTAACACAGGGACAAATAAGAAAAAGACACGTGGACCAACACAATGTTTGAAAATCCATGCTAGAAATAGTGAGGATCGTGAAAAGGTTGTCTTAGATGATGATGGAGAGCCTATTGGACCCAATGATCGAACCGTGTCAGATTTGAGTGGTTTCCTTGGCACTGTCGCGAGGAATTCAAACTTGTGTCCCTTAACTTATACAAACTTCAGAGCTTTGAAGAATGCTAACCAAGACCGTATATGGGAATTTGTTACTGTATGATCAAAATGAGTTATTTTCTCATTTTGTTACCTAATTTGTTACTTGTATATATCTAATTCCCTTCTTTGTTGTAGGATAAATTCATTATCTCTGAGCATGGACATAGAGCAGTTTTCTCTCGGATAAATGATGCTTGGAGGCGTTACAAGAAATGTATCAAAAAAAATTACTTTTCAAAATACACTACTATGAGTGAAATATTGAAACATCGTCCCCAGACCGTACCTATAGCTCATTTCAAGCAATTAGTTGCCTATTGGAAAAATGGCAAAATCCAAGTAAGATAATTTTACGACTTATAGATTATAATTTTGGTTGCCTATTTGATATGTTATTGTCTAACATTTGGTTGCCTATTGGTTGCCTATTTGCTGTTCCTCAATGTAGAAAATTAGCAAAGTTAATGCTGTGAACAGAGCTAAGCTAAAGTATATGCATCGTATGGGACAAACAAACTTTGCAAGGATTCGTGCAAAACTGGTAGTGTGTTTATACATTCGTCAATTTATAATTCTGTATTGGTTGAGTGATTACTAATTGTATGTGTTTAATATCAACCAATGTAGCGTGCAAAGAAAGAGGACGGAGAGGAAGTTAGCCAAGCAGAGATGTTCATTGAGACTCGACAAAGTCGAAAAGGAAAAAAAGTGGATGAGCAAACACAAACTGCAATTGTAAGTACAATTTATTGTTTTCAAACCTATCAACATCTGTAGGCTGAAACTGCTAGGTAGAAGCTGCTAGGTAGAAAATCTGGAAACTGCTAGGTAGAAAATCTGGAAACTGGTGTTGTATGTAGAAAATCAGGAAAATGGTGCTGTATGTAGAAAATCAGGAAAATTCTGTTCCAACTGTATGTAATATTCTGTGGTTATAATGTGAATATTTTTTAATTAGGATAAGCTTTAAGATTCTGTTAAGAACTCGACCGAATCTGAGACATTTACGTCATTGTTCGGGAAAGAAAAATCTGGTCGAGTACGTTGCTATGGAAAAACAACTACACCAACCATGTTTAAAAGAAATCAAGAAATTTCGGTTATTAAAAAGCAGCATAGTGATGAAGTGGCTGGAATGAAGAGGGAGATGGATGGCATGAAGGTACTTTTTAAGACCATGATGAAGCAACAAAACCCGCATATGAGTGACGAGGAGATCTCTAATATGATGGCATCTGCGTTGGGAATTACCACTAGTACTACTGAACATCATGCTGGTCCTATTTCGTCGGCGTCAACTCATATTCCTCGTTGTGAAGAGGTATATTGTAAACTACAAATGGTGTTGTTCCTGTTTTTTCCTTGTACAATTCTGTTTTACTTGTTATACTGTTGTTGTGATAATTTTATGCTGTTTTTTTTAGCATAAAATTATGTTTGAAGTTAGTTGTGTTAGAGAAGAGTTAGAATTTGAATTGAGATTTAGGAGTTAGATTGAAGAATGAAAAATAGCTATGATGTTAGAGTGAATTAGCTATTCTGTTAGTTTCTGCAGTTAGTGTGAATTAGCTATAATGTTAAAATGTAGGTTAGTTATGAGAGTCATGTTGAACGAATTAAAGTTAGTGAGTTAAACAAATGGAATTGTGACTGTCAGTAATTGCATGAAAACCTGTTAGAGTTGCTAAAGGTTTTAAGGTGAGAAAGAAAAAAGTTAATGAAGTGGCCTTGAAGCTAGTCACAGTTAGTGTAGATATATTATGTTAGTTTGGCTGGTTTGTAATTTGAACTTGCATTGAATGTGTGAAAAAAATGTTGCAGCTATTAGAACTTGTCATGATTGAGTTAGTGTGAATTGAGTTATGAATAATTATGTAGTGAAACTAACATTTCATGGTTTGGTACTGTTACAAAACTTCGTTGATATGGGAATTAATAAAAATGGAATTTTGAAATGGAATTGTTGGTTTCCTTGTTATAATTGGGTATATGTATGCATGATTGGGTAATTGTAATGTATGTATTAGCTTGTGGATCAAAATAAATTTGAATTTCTTAAATGCTATTGTTAGAATTTTGAAAATCTAGTTAGAATTGTATGTTGAATTACTTAGATTGGTTGTTAGCTTGAGTTGTGTGAGTGCTTGTTAAAAGGCAATGAACTAAACTAGAGATATTTGTATTAGTGTTTGGTTGCCCTGTTGTGTAACTGTCCTGTAAATGTATTAGCATGAATCAAAGTTATGTAAGGCATGTTATGCTTGCTACTAGAATGGTAATGGATGGCAGTTATTGAACTTGTGAAACAAAATGGTTAGGATGTATAAATTAGTTTATACTTGGTTTTATTTTATACTTGGTTTTATTTTATCATTGCTAATTTTATACTTGGTTTTATTTTATCATTGCTTATTTATATATCATTTTTCTTGCAGAATGGTGATGAAGAAGCTTGTGATGATGATCAAGATATGGAAGAAGAACAAGAAGGAGGTTGTGATGATCAAGAAGAAGATGAATATTATGATGCATGAGTTTAAGATATACTAGCTAGTTGTACATGTTTTATGGGATGACTATTAAGAACCTTTGTTTTTAATTTGGGATGACTATATTTTGGCGACTTATTAGTCGGTAGCGCATTTGATGTAGACTTATATATTTTGGCGACTTATTAGTCGGTAGCGCAATACTTGATGTAATAGTTTGGTGACTTATAAGAAAATGTCGCGCACACTAACATGTTTTTTAGTCAATATATTTTGGATTTGTGGCATAATGTTGCTTGTATAGTTAGATTTTAATTTGATCTAAAATAAACTTTTTAAGCCATTGCAGGTAGAACACAATTATATGGCACAAATAGAAAGCGTGGCAGTACTAAATATAGTAAAACCATGTATAAAATTAGCCGCGGTTTAAATTGTGGCCATCCCTGGGAAACTAGAGCACGTTTTACATTATATATGAACCGTGGCTAGTTTTACCCACTGTTTAAATTGTGGCCATACCTGGGAAACTAGAGCACGTTTTACATTATATATGAACCGTGGCTAGTTTTACCCACTGTTAAAAGCTGAGGCAAAAGACAAACCGCGACCCTAACCTGCATGTGTAAAGCGTGGCCTCTTCTAGCCACGGATGTCTATAAAACGTGGCACAAACATGAAAACCGTGGACTATACTTTGGGCCACGGCCGCATATTCCACAGTTTGATTATCGTGGCTAAACCGTGGCAACATCGAATTGCCACGGTTATTTTGTATATAGCCTCGGTTTTTCGTGCGTGGTATCAGACCTTTTTTCTTGTAGTGTTATAATCTGAAAATTAAGATGTATTTGAAAACCAACCTATATCAATCAATGTTTTCCGAAATGCATGCATCTCATTCTGCACATTTTATGTTCCTTAACACATAATATATCGTTCAATAGTCTGTTTGCTTCAATACATCGATATATACAATTCTACTTTACCTCGTCGTCGTCGCTTATCACCGTGATTGTTAAGATCATGATTGTTATGATGATAAGTCATCATAACAATCACGATGATAAACGACGATGATGAGGTAAACTATAATAAAAGATATCGATGCATTGAAGGAATCAAACCATTGAACCATATATGTGTTAAAGAACATAAAATGTGCACGATGAGACGCATGCAATTCGAAATACAGTGGTGTGTTTAAGTTGGTTTTAATGGTTGTATATCTTTAATGAGGTGTATGGTAAAACAAGCAATATACATTGGTATTTAATAAACTATGGGTACGTTCCACAACGGTTTTCTACATTAACCGTGATCTAATTTAATTTATTTGCTGCTGCTGGGTTTCGAACCCAGTATCGTATATATCACAACGGTTGTTAAGTATAACTGTTGTAATATACCGCGCGCTTTTTCAGAATACAACAACGGTCCCAAAACCGTGATAATAAGTAGCGCATTTACGACAATATTCTACATAACAATGCATTGATCTGCATGATTATATGTATTTTAAACATAAGAGAGAGTGAATTATGATAGGTGGTTTTTTAAAACTATTTACAATAAAGATTAATTTCACTTGATAACTTTAACTTACGAAACAAACATTAAATTTATCTTAATACTTTGCACTGTTGTCCACGTTAGAAATAAAATCAATACTCACTAATGAACATTATTAGTTGTTTTATCAGTTGCAAAGTAAGCTCTTGTTATCTACATCAGAATTAAAAATATATATGTTGTTGTAAGCAAAAGACATGATGAGAGACCAAACTTCAAAAATTATTGATATTTAACATTACTTATCATGCTTCACAAATGATAATCAATAACTAGTTACAGCAGAGAGAAGAGGATCTAACAAATCAAAAATGGATAAACAATAAAGCTTGTTCCTACTGGACAGGATGAGCTTGAATATGATGAATTTCAGATTCAGAAATTCGTTTCCTGTATTGAGCAATGAAAGCTGTAGCTCTCATGTCAATGACAGGATCAGCTACACCCCAATTACCTCTATCTTCATCACTTGGCCACACTTTGTTAGCATAAGCAGCATGATCATAGTATCCTCCATCTCTTTGTTTGTTACTACTAGATTTGAAAATGTTGAAAACAGACCATGATGACTTTGATTTTCTATGATTGTTGTTTCCTCCCATTTTACTATTCTGAGTGAAGAGTGGTGAATAGAAAGCAGTTTATAAAGAAAGGAAGTGTGTTGTGATGTACTTCAACTTTTGTAGCTAGAGGGTCTCTATATATATGGTACTAATTACTACTAAACACCCTTTTTGTTAAACTAAGACAAAGGAATCTGATTCAAACAACTTGCGTGAATCCAATATTAATCCATGGTTCAAACTCTTGTTCAAAAGTAAACATATATGAAAAAAATACTAATAAAAATCATTCAATATTTAATCACAAAGTTCAGTCAATTATATTTATGTCTGTAAGCAATATACTTATGAGCAAAGTATGAGTCTATGTAGCATCAACATCTTTAGAAAAATAACGTGTCCATATCCAAATCGGTGTCGGACAGTGACACGATACTGAGACTTGTAATTACATTCAATATATCTATTTTTTCAAATTATTTTTTCAAATTATTTTTTCAAATTATTATCAGTATACAGAGAATTGTAAGTGTCGATGTTATGTTCGGTAGTGTAGG
The DNA here is from genome assembly GCA_022829125.1 of Lathyrus tuberosus. Lineage (NCBI taxonomy): Eukaryota > Viridiplantae > Streptophyta > Magnoliopsida > Fabales > Fabaceae > Lathyrus > Lathyrus tuberosus. Next base: position 2,764,082 of record JALAZF010000037.1, read on the forward strand.
TAGGAATAGCCAAATCAAACAAACTTCAAAGTTGAAACAAGATCACATAGTAAATTATGATTAAACTTTTAAAAAAAGTACATTTTCTATGGTCCTATGGTTTCTTATTTGACTAGATTACTGATGTGAGTGTTCGTTATGTTTTCTCATTCAATGATGCACATTTGTTGGGGCCTTCCACACACCTCTGAGATCTATGTGTTTTTCATTTTTAAAGGAACACTTTACTGTTACAGAATAACTCTCTGCATTTTAAACTAGACAGGTAAATTATAATTCTTTTCTTTGTTCTTCAAGTACTAATTAAGCATTGGAGACTGTTACTTTTTTTTTACTATATTAATAATCTAATAAGCTTGAATTGAACTATGGTCATTCTAACTTTAACTCACTTAAAAACTATTCTAGAACTAAAATATCTGATAAATATCTAGATCAATCTTTTGAAATTTGGAGCATATAAAACTAAAGTAGACATGAGGTTTTATTATAATAAGAGATGAAAATTTGACAGGTAAATATGATATGAAAGCATATTAATTATATAAATTTGTTAATGGAAAACCAATAGCTTAAGAACCTGATTATGTTCACATTGGAATGGCAAGATATGATGAACAGTGAAACACATATACTTGTTTACATAAATTGAAGGATATGATTAAACTAAGTTAAGAATGAAAAAAAGGCAATCAAAAGATAGCTTGATTGATATGGTTCATGTACATCATAGGAACTAGCTGGATAGGTGTTTTCCAAAGTTTTAAAATACAAAAGAATACCACTTCAACATAATGCCTAACTACCACTTTATCAAAAAAAAAAAAACTTTCCATACAAAGAATTGGTCCCTTACTAGAACCATTTTGTCGGTTAAGGAGGCTTTAATTTTTATTTTTTCTTTAAGATTTTCTCAAGTCATAGAAAGTATGGTTAAAGTAATTTCCAATACAGATTTTTTATACTGGAGTTTGTGCCGCATTGTAAAAATAGTTCTTGGAAAACATGTTCATACTGATGGATTTTAATGAGGAGTTGGTCTCACGTATACTATTATTAGATGTAAATAACAGTTATATTAGTTAGTTACAATAATCAGTTTTGTAAATAGAAAGAAGTTCCACATTTTGTGGGCATAGAGAAACTCTGCAGATTTTCATCTTCTTCTCCGTCGTTATTTTCTTTTTTCTTTTTTAACTTTTTCTTTTCATTGTCATTGCGTAATTGATAACAATATTGAGATTATGATTGATTAGGAATTCTCCATAAGTTGTGGTTGAATTCCAACATCTGGTATCTAGAGCTCCGGTTACGATTCGGAAGCAAAACCGGGATGACGATGAATCATCCAAATGGACATTTTCCAGCGAACCTTCCGATTTAATTTCATGAAAGATAATTATGAGAATTGGTGCAAGCGATTAAGGTGATTTTCTGTTATCAAGATCTTTGGGATCTTGTGAAGGAAAGAGTAACACCGCTTGCAAAAAATGCGACGAATCAAGAAAAAGCTGCACACAAAGAATTGAAGAAGAAAGATTATAAAGCTCTCTTTATAATCCATCAATGAGTTGATCCAGATAATTTTGAAAATGTTAGTGATGTAGAATCAGCAAAAGAAGCTTGGGAGATTCTTGAAAAATCGTTTGGAAGTGCAAAGAAGGTGAAAGAGATGTGGTTACAAACTCACAAAAGGACTTATGAATTGCTTCAGATGGAAGACAATAAAAGTATAACAGATTTCTTCACTAGGGTTACTAAACTGGTGAATCAAATCAAGGTATGTGTCGAAGTGTTGACATCAAGATCAGTTGTTGCAAAGATCTTAAGGTCATTGGCTCCAAAGTTCGACCACGTGGTAATAGCCATAGAAGAGTCGAAAGACTTGTCAGTATTGACGAAGGAAGAGCTTCAAGGGACGCTTGAGTCTCATGAACAAAGGATGGCTGAAAGAGTTGCAGGAAAGTCGAAGAGTGATATGGCTTTGCAGGCGCAGTCAGAAAATAGAAAAGAAAGGCAAAGGAAGCTGGAATGACAATAAAGGAAGAGGAGGTTACAACAGTTTGACTAGTCGAAATCAGTAGGAAGGAAACTGGTCGAATCAGAGAAAACCCGAGAACCAAGGCAACCAAAGAGGTGGTGATGTAGGTAGAGGAAGAAGTAGTGGTCGAAAACCCGACAAAAGTCACATTCAGTGTTTCAACCGTCTGAAGTACGATTACTATTTTAGTGATTGTCTAAGAAAGAATAAGAATCAAGAAACTGATGCAAAGCTGATGAACATGAAGAAGAAAAGATGTTGTTGATGGTCACTACAAGGGATGAAGAAAGATTCCAGGATCAGTGGTACTTGGACTTAGGATACCCGTCACACATGACTGGAAGGAAATATTGGTTTGTCAACATGAAGCCCTCAATAAAGAATATGGTGAAATTGCAAATGACAATACTCTAGCAGTTGAAGGTATTGGTGATGTTCTGATTATGAGGAAAGATGACATGAGGTCAATAACTTCTAATGTGTTGTACATACCATGCATGAAGAGCAATTTGCTCAGTATAGGGAAGCTGGTCGAAAAGAACTACAAGGTGTCGATCAAAGACAAGATGATGATAGTTCTTGACTCAGGTGGTAGGTTAATCTTGAAGGCTCTAATGTCTCAAAATAGGACCTTCAAGATAGAACTTAATGTGATGGAGCATAAGTGCCTTGCAACTGCAGCCAACAGAGATGAATGGATATGGGATTATCGACTTGGCCATCTCAACTTCAAAGACATCAGAGATTTGAAGAGAAGAAATATGGTTTCAGGATTACCAAAAATCGACATTCCAAGCGAAGTGTGTGAAGAATGTGTTCAGGCAAAACAACACAAGAATAACTTCAACAAGGACGCAGGAAGCAAGTCGAAGGCAATTCTTGAAGTCATATACTCTGATGTATGTGGTCCTACCCAAGTGGATTCGATTGGAGGTAACAAATACTTTGTCACGTTCATAGATGATTTCAGTCAAAAACTGTGGACTTACCTGATCAAGAAGAAAAGTGAAGTGATCCAGGTATTTTCCAAATTTAAATCTATGGTCGAAAGACAAAGTGGTTGAAAGCTTAAGATTATGAGGACTGATGGTGGTGGAGAGTATGTGTCAAAAGATTTTGATGCATTATGTGAGAAAGAAGGGATTGTGCATGAGGTGGTGCCACCCTATACTCCACAGCAGAATGGGACTGCATAAAGGAAGAATAGAACCATCATGAATATGGTGAGAAGTATTGAAGGCTCTGCAGATTTGAGCAAATTTTTGGTAAAACAAGATGTTGGGCAAGATGTTCCAACATGAAGAAGTCTGGTGGAAAAAGACCTGTCAGACATGATGTCCTAACGTGTGTCTCGACATCTTGACCAAATATAGCAGGTTGTTGCTAATTTGGTCCAAGATTTAAGGAGCAATCAGAACATGGATCAAGGAAGAAATAAGTAGAAGAATCGACGCCCAAGGAATCAGAAGCTTATAAAAGAATACCAAGACCTAGGATAGCATAACTAATCCTTATGTAAACATTTGTAAAGTAGAAAATAGGGTTTAGGGTTTTGAGAGTCGTAGGACTTTCTTGTGTTGTAAGTCTCCTTTTGTATCGGTTTAATACACTGTGGTAGACATAGATGTTTGTACAGATTGAGAAACCTTTAGGTAATGAATCGTATATTGTTCTTGGATGAAGCTTTGAAGCAAATCCAAGTTGTGTTGTTAGTCAAGGTTGCTTGGCTGAACTTTACATTGAAAGGGGTGTCTTTCAAGTAGGATGATGCAGTTGCTGTCGATTGTAACTGTTAGATATCACAGGTTGTGATTTAGGGAGTGAGATGGGTTCTCTTATCAATTAGATGTGACTTCTAATGATAAATTTATGCAGAGAACAATGTCGTGACATGTATTAGGGCATCTACTATCTGTTATGCCAGAATTTCAATTGGTATCTGAGCAGGCATCCTGTCTGTTTCTGGATGAGATCTTGGGAGATACTTTCTGGTTTTTAAACAAGGTGTATGTGAGATCAGATCATTCACTTTGACATACTCAAAGGTATTAATGGATGGGATGGATGTTCTGTATCAAAGGTAACAACTACTGGTGGTTGTTCAAGTTTTCTAAGGAGTTTCTACAGCAACTGCAGGAGGAATGGCTAGTTCTCCTGTATGGTGTTTTATAAGATGTTTTGACATCGTATTGGGCATGTTTAAGATGTTCTTTAGTGGTTCCGCTGCATATGTTTTTTATGGAAGAACTATCGTATTTATGTGATTCTAGAGTTGTGATAGAAGAAAGATGGTGGAAGATCTTGATTATTGGCTTTTATTCTTGAAGATATCAGTATCTATGAAAGCTCTAGTCGTTCCAAAGTTGGGAGCAATGGAATGGAGAAAGTTGTTGGTTGGTGTCTGTCATGTTGACTTTGTACTTGGTAGGTTGGTGCCATCTTGTATCTTGAAGTCAGTTTAAAGAGAATGTGAGTTGAGATCGTGCTTATCAAATTTATGATCTATGAATTTGGTAAATATTCTTTTCGACAAAGTTGCCAAAGATACTTGAGTTGTCACTCAAGTCCACTCATAAAGGCATCTCTGGTCGTGTTTAGGATCTCTTTCAGAAGGATAATCAGGTTCTCATGCTGAAGATGGATTTCTAAAGATCTCTGGTGCTAATGGATTTTATTCAACATGGAGATAATGGGAGGTGATTTATTTTCACCATTCATGATTTGCAAGAATTCTATTAGCAAAGGAAAGTCATAGGCAGGTTGAGTCAAGGGTGACAGACTTGATGTCTCAACATGTTGTTTGACTAGAAAGATGTAGACACAAAAACTCTTGATGTGTATTGAAATCTGGTAGATCATAGATCATACAGGATGTATGGTTTTGTGGACAAGGATTTAAAATCAATTGCTATTTGTGGAATCCATAAATATTTAATTGATTATCCTTGTATTTTGAAGATCAAGATTGCTGGAGTTCAGATGGTTCATCAGGAGGTGCATCACTGCAACAGCTCAAGGACTAACATCAGGTGGAGGATCCAAGAAGGTTTCTCTTATAAGGATTTAAGATTTATTGTTATTTGTGATAGTCACAAGTATTTAATGGATTATCCTTAGTTGGTGATCAAGGAAGATGTAGTCTAGGTGTCTCGTCAGTTGCTATATCATCAATGTTCAAGTATCTAGTTCGTGAATCTGTCTGGGCTTCCACAAGGATCTGATGTCCAACCAGATGTTGAATCATTCCATCAACAAAGATTATGTATAATCTTTTTTATTCAAGAAGTGAATCTCTGGAGTAAAGGATTTGTAGCTGATGATCTTGGTACCATACACGTGTGTGGTAGGATCTGTCTTTATTCTGGTGTTGCAAAGGCACATAATCTGACTAGAAAGTTTCCTGGCAAGAAGCTTGGCTAGAATATAGGGCTGATGGAAGTAAAGATGAAGTCATTTCTTATGGATCAGTTTATTTCTGATCTAGGTGCATTGGAGTGCAGCAGGTGTGTTCCTGTCTCTACTATAGGAGCATGTGATCTTGCTCATCTTGGAGGTCAAGGATAAGTGGCAGTTATCTCTGACTTTCTGAAGAAGTCTCTACTTATGGAAAGCGAGATTCCTTTTGTAAAGATCTTGTGTGACTAATCTCTTCTGAAGAATCAAGCATTGGCATGTTTGGTTTCTCTGAAGATGAGGTGGTTAGTGTAGTACAGTAAAGCAGGATGGAGGTTGTCTACTCTAACTTGATATCATTAATCAAGTCTATGAGAATATGGAACTCTTGTTCTGTTATAGGGAGGAGGTTCTTCTAAGTGGCAGATTGAAGGAATGAACTCTCTAGCTGGATGTCTGATAAGATGTTGTGACATCAAGCAGAAACTTCAGGGTCTTAGTTGATGTTGTGGCACATCATCGTAAGATAAGTTGATGTTCGCATAAATAAATAGAATTAATGCTTCAAAAGGGTCTATCTCATGCAGTTTGTGGGAGCTGCAAGAAGGAGTAGATGTTACAGGTCCAAGTCTTGGTGTATCTAAGATGCCTTGCTATGGAGCAAGTAGGATATGTAACTTGAAGATTAAGTTTCATAGGTGGATCAGAAGATTTTCTGGAGCTCTGAAGAAAGCTGAGATTAACCAAACAGTGGCATTTGGTTGATTTCTAAGGTGAATTCAAGCAGTGTGCTTTGAACTAATTACTCTTGTGTAGAAGGGTAGTTGGTTGAAAATTAAAGGAGGTTCTGGCTCTGTTCACATCTTGGAGCTTATGGTAGAAGCCCTAAGTTGCTTATGGAATATTACCTTCTTTTGGGAGATATATGAGAGTTTATTTCTCTTTACAGTTGTCTGATGATTAAGCTGGTAGGAGTTGTGTTCTCTGAAGATCTTTAGTTGGATTACTATGCTGATAGTAAGTCCAGTGCTAATTGTATCAAGTACCATAATGTTTGGTATCTGTGATATAATAAGGATGTCCTAACTAATGTTAGAACATCATCGTGTTTTCTGAACTTGGAGTTCAGATTGTGGAAGCTGATATTCTCCAGTTGAATCAGAAGTGTTCTAACTTATCATATGGAAGAATGATGAAGTGAAGACTGTCTTGAATCATGGGGTGTTTATCTAGTAGGCCGAATCTTGTTGAGGCCAGAATGCTTGTGGAGAGGTGGTTTCTTCTACTACAAGTCATGCTAGAGAAAAGTGGATCAGTTTAGTGCTTCTGAATCAAGTAAGCTGAGAATTTCTGGAGCATGTATTTGATGTTTTTCAAGTGTGTATGACATCTGGGCTAGCTAACAAACTAAGGGACTCTGTATGTCTCTTTGAGGAATGTGTAGCATTCCAGATTCAATTGGATTTTATTTCAAGGAACAAGGATATCTATGGCTGTAAAATTCAAGGTAGATTTGTACAGGGTATGGATGGTTTCTGGATGAGAGGGATCAATGGTAATTTTGGTCTCAATCCAAGAGTTTGTTGGTTGTGGTACAAGGATGTGATCTTGGTACTCTCTCACTATATGATTATGAACTTTGTCATGGGATATCATGTGGTGATTCTGGGTGTTTCTTGTTGAAGGAGCATCTTTTGTGAAAGATAGGGGGAGAACTTTTGTCTGTTGAGTGTACTAGTATGGTACATGGATTGCTTGTGGATCAACCTTTGAATGAATGCGTTCAGCAGGTGTGTTGAACAGGGGGTGCGCTCTTGAAGACATGAAGACGAGTCTTATATTTTCCATTCATTGAAGGTGTTCTTCTTGCAAAGGAGCACTCGTTATCTACGACGCGGGGGGGGGGGGGAGTTGGACTTCTGTTTTGGATCTGTTGCTGCAGTAGTGCAGTTGTTTATCAAGATTGTTTGTGGTTTCAAGTTGTTTGTGATAGAATACCTCTGGTGAGGGTGTAATGTCAGACGAGATGTAATGACATTGTGTTACTAGTTTACCTCTGGGAGGACTTGACTGGTTGATTTTGATTCAGTCATTGGGTGTCAATGGATTGAATCAGAGTGATACAAGCTTCTTGAGATACTTTGTTGCTATCTAGGAGATGTTTGAAGAAATGTCTTAACATCTTGGTCAGTTTTATCTTCTTCTAGTTGATAGGATTATTCTTGGGGCTCATTGAAAAGGATTGTGACTATGCTTCCAAATCTACAAGAGAGACTAAACAAAGTCTGACAAGGTGATAGAATATTGTTTAGGACATGTGGTTGTTTCCTAATTTATTATTTTGGACGGTGGAGAGTGTGTCTTGGAGAAGGCGTGTTAAACATGTGTCTTGATACTAGTGCATTCTTTGGACGATTTATCCTAAAGTTGAAACAATCAAATTCTAATTGGGTGGTGCACAGTCATTTATGTTGAAATTACCTACCTAAATTTATTTCTCCATTGAATTGTTCAGCGGTAACTTCAATGGACCATAAATTTCTAGAGAAACTGTTTGGGTATTTAAAGGGGGTGTCTGCTTCTGGATTCTTAGGTTGAGGTTCTTGTTCTGGGTTGCGTCGTAATGTCTTTTGTCTGGGTTTGGGTAATTACCATGTGAATATGGAACTGTGTTGGCTACTTTTGCCAATTTTTGACTAAAAAGGGGGAGAATAGGTGTGTATTCATCTCGGTTGTGTGTTGGTTCTTACAACACACAACTGATATTCTTCTTGGTGAGGAGTTTATCCTTTCAGCTATTTTGCAAGGATGTTGGATGGGATGTTTGAACATCCTTGAGTCTTTCCCTTGTGCCTTGTGATATGAGTTATGAAGTAGGTTATGTCTTGTGACCTGGGTTACATACTCTATGGACTCTGTGTTATGTATGATACATTTGTTTCTTCTTAAGCTCTTTCTGGATCTTCTTATGGGTTCTCTTATGCCCCTTAAAAGGAAGATTTATCCCTCCGTGGCAAGTATAGGTTTGAGGGCGAGTGTGTTATATACTGTTCCTCATGTACACCAATAGACAACTAGGAATTTCAGGGGTAAGAAGGAGTCTCAGAAGTGTGCCAATCATAGCCTCCACTCTCTGAATAAAATTCAATGATGTTCGGACTTTCTTTTTCTACCGAAGAAGTTTTAACCAAAATTTTGTCAAAGGGGGGAGATTGAAGGCTCTGCAGATTTGAGAAAATTTTTGGTAAAACAGGATGTTGGGCAAAATGTTCCAACATGAAGAAGTATGGTGCAAGAAGACCTGTCAGACATGATGTCCTAACGTGTGTCTCGACATATTGACCTAATATAGCAGGTTGTTGCTAATCTGGTCCAAGATTTAAGGAGCAATCAGAACATGGATCAAGGAAGAAATAAACAGAAGATTCAACGCCCAAGGAATCAGAAGCTTATAAAAGAATACCAAGACCTAGGATAGCATAATTAATCCTTATGTAAAATTTTGTATAGTAGAAAATAGGGTTTAGGGTTTTGAGAGTCGTAGGACTTTCTTGTGTTGTAAGTATCCCTTTGTATCGGTTTGATACACTGTGGTAGACATAGATGTTTGTACAGATTAAAAAACCTTTAGGTAATGAATCGTATATTGTTCTTGGAGGAAGCTTTGAAGCAAATCCAAGTTGTGTTGTTATTCAAGGTTGCTTGGCTGAACTTTGCATTGAAAGAGGTGTCTTTCAAGTAGGATGATGCAGTTGCTGTCGATTGTAACTGTTAGATATCACAGGTTGTGATTTAGGGAGTCAGATGGGTTTCTATTATCAATTAGATGTGACTTCTAATGATAAAGTCTCCATTGGGTAGTGCTAGGTAAACCAGAGGTTGTTTACTGTAAACCGGAGGTTGTTTACATAAAACTATATTACTGATAATGGATTCTTCTTCCTGGCTTGGTAGCCCCCAGATGTAGGTGATTTGCACCGAACTGGGTCATTATATTCTGTGTTGTTTATGATTCTGCAATTGACAGTTCAGTTTTGATTAACTTATTGTAACAGATGTTGAAACATCTGTTGTGCTGCTGTTGCTGATATCCAAAAATCAGCTTGTTTATTCTGTCCTTGTTTTAAAGTTATGTAGAAAATAATGTTGTGACATGTGTTAGGACATCTGCTATGTGTTATGCCAGAATTTCAAGTATGTTGAAAGGCAAGCATCTACCTAAAGAATTATGGGGAGAAGCTGTGTCGACAACAACATACATCTTGAATACAAGTCCGGCGAATAAGCTAGAAAGAATTATTCTTGAAAAATGTTGCTCTGGTGTCAAGCCTAGCTTAAGTCATTTGAAGGTATTTGGATCTATAACACATAGACATGTGCCAGATCAGTTGAGAATAAAGCTTGATGGCAAGTCGAATCAGATGATCATGATAGGATATCATTCGACTGGAGGATACAAGTTGTTTGACCCAGTGAACAAGCAAGTAGTGATCAATAGAGACGTAGTCATAGATGAGCTTAAGGAATGAGATTGGACTGAGAATGTTAAGAAGGATTCAGTGAGAATCTCATGTGAAGAACCAACTAGTGAAGTCGAAAGAGAAGTTCGACAAGAAGAAGTCGGAGGTGAGGCAAGCCCAAGCAGACCTCGACGAATAAGACACATGCCTACAAGGTTACAAGAATGTGTGATTACATCAGATGATGTGGTCGATGAAGAAGGTGAGCTGGTACGCTATGATTTCTACTCATATGTCAAACCAGTCAATGCAGCTAAGGCATTGAAAGATTCGAAGTGGGTGAAAGCAATGAATGAGGAGTTAGAGTCCATCGAAGTCAACAACACCTGGTCACTTGTCGAACTGCCTCAAGGAAAGAAAGAAATTCATGTGAAATGGGTTTACAAGGTGAAAGTTAATCCTAAAGGAGAGGTAACTCGACACAGGGCGATACTTGTAACGAAAGGATTTCTATAGAAGGAAGGAATCGACTTCGACGAAGTTTTTGCACATGTTGCTAGGATCGAAAAAATTAGGTTGGTTGTTGGTCTAGCAAACATGAAAAATTGGCACACATGTCAGATGGATGTGAAATGTGCATTCCTGAATGGCCCATTAGGCGAAGAAGTTTATCTTGCACAACCAGCTGGGTTTGTGAAACAAGGTGAAGAGAGAAAGGTGTAAAGGTTGCATAAAGCCCTGTATGGATTTAAGCAAGCTCCAAGAGCTTGGAATAAGAAAATATATAGCTTTCTAAGGGAGAAGGAATTTGTGAAGTGCACAACGGAGCATGGAGTATATGTAAGGAGAAGCAATAGTGAATTGCTTATACTATTTCTCTATGTCGATGACCTGTTGATAAGAGGAAGTTGCAAGAAGGAGATCGAACATTTCAAACATGACCTAAGTGAGGAGTTTGAAATGTCAAACTTGAGAAATCTCTCATATTTCCTTGGCATCAAATTCTGCAAAAATGGTAGAGGTTTGATGATGCACCAAAGAAGATATGTAGGGGAAATACTCAAGAGATTTGAGATGCAAGATTACAACCCAACTTTGACTCTAGTTGAGACCTGATAGCAACTATCGAAATATTCAGATGAAGATGATGTCGACCCAACCCAATATAGAAGACATATTGGGTTACTTCGATACCTTTGTCACACAAGGCCTAACTTAGCATACAATGTGGGTATGGTAAGTAGATTCACGCAGAAGCCAAAGGTATCACACCTAGCAGCGACGAAGAGGATACTGAGGTATCTGAAAGGAACTCTCGACTACGACATTTTGTTTCCTGTAGCTGATGAAGGAAAAGAATGCAATTTAGTGGGATACACTGACTCAAGTTGGTGTAGTGATGTTGAGGATAGAAAGTTCATAGCTTCCTATGTGTTCATGTTGAGTGGTGCACCAGTTGCTTAGAGTTCGAGAAAGGAGCCAGTAGTGGCATTGTCGTCATGCGAAGCAGAGTACATAACTGCTTCTCTTTGTGCATGTCAAGCAACTGGATGGTGAACCTAGTCGAAGAGATTACAGGGAAGAGTCGTGGAGCAATTACCATGAAGATCGACAACATGTCAGCTATAAACCTGATAAAGAATCCGATAACACATTGTCGAAGCAAGCACATCAAAATGAGGTTCCATTATCTTTGAAAGCAGGTAGAAGAAGGGAAGATGAGCTTGGAACACAGCTGAATTGAGAATCAGATTGCAGATATCATGATGAAGGGGGTGCAGGTCCAAGTTTTCAGAAGACTAAGAGTCATGATGAATGTAAACATCTTAGACACAATGAATTAGATGGTGTGTTGAGTTGTAATTCCTTGTGTCGAAGCAGTGTAGCTCGACAAAAACAAGGATTAAACTAATTGTTATAATGTGTGTTTGTCGAGTTGAATTAGTGTGTCGAAGTGTCGAAGCAGGTTGCATCACACATGATTTCGACTTAGGCCTATTTTAGTAATGTTAACTATTTTGGGCTTTTATAGTTTTGGGATTTGGCTTGGGGTGCAAGCTAACCTAAATATATAAATAGGGAGAAACCCTTATTTTGTAAATAACATATAACAGAATTCACAGTTTGCAGTTGCAAGTGAATAGAAAGAAGTTTCCACATTTTGTGGGCAGAGAGAAACTCTTCAGATTTTCATCTTCTTCTCCAACGTTATTTTCTTTTCTCTTTCTCAGGATTTTCTTTTCATTGTCATTGCGTGATTGATAAAAATCTTGAAATCAAGATTGATTAAGAATTCTCCATAGGTTGTGGTTGAATTCCAACAGTTTTTCCATGAAACACTGGATTCTTAGTCATAGCAATGGTTGATTTATTATCACAGTGGATAGTCGCGACTTCTTGTTTATCACCAAAGTCTTCAAATATTATCTTCAACCATATTGCTTATTGGATAGCTAAGCCATCTAAAATATATTAAGCTTCTGTAGAAGATTGAACAACAATTTGTTGTTTCATTGATCACTATGAAACAACTACTGAACCTTATGAAAAAAACATATCTAGAGGTGTTTTTCATGTCATCCATACAACCTGCCCAATCAATGTCGCAAAATCCGATTATCTTAGTTTCAACCTTGTTTTCATATTTGATTTCATAGTCTAAAGTGCCTTGAATATATCTCAACACCCTTTTTTCCGATCCTAGATGGATATGGCTGAAGTTACTCTACCATATATGGTTTTGGTTTTATTGCTTGTCTCGTTTATTATTGTTTATCATTTATCACTTTCGTAATTTAGTCTCCTCTAATTACATCTTTGCAAGTATCTTAGAAATGAGTGTAATTCATTATTATCTCCGTCAATGCACTACAAATAAACATTTTATTTTGCTCCATAGCTGATTATCCATCTTTCTCAAGAAAGGTAGCAAAAATAAGAGCTTTATTACCTTTAGGGCGAGGCATAAGTTTGTCCACTTTCTCAAGAACATGATTCTTATATAATCTTATTTATGGGATTAAGTTGTATCCTAAAATTAATACCTCTTAATTGTAATGGTTATGGGGTCATGTTTCAATCGTCACTTTGCAATAGGCCTTGACTTGGGGGCACCTAGTATGTGCCACTTGTTCTCTAGGGGTTTCTATTAACCTTGCTTGAATATAACCTAACATGGTGAATTTTCCCATGGATGCTTTTGGTTCAAATCCACATTGAATCTCATAGAATTTCTTGACATCACTTGAATAATCTGTTGGTAAGGTGGATTGACAATACATTATGATTGCTAATATAACATCATCTAGTTTTGGTGTGATCGAACTCATTTAGTAGGAGTTGATAAATCATGTTTTCAAATTTTGTTATTGGCTTATCCCAGACAGATGGGTAGTAACTATGGAACTTTGATCTTGCAGGTATCATCAAAAAGTGATCTAATATCATGGATACCAAGATACAAGAAGCAACTACTTAGCCTTGATGAAGTTATGGTTTAGATGATAACAAAGCCTGAAGTAGTAACAATACTTTGTTAGTTGAAAAATTATGACGCCAAGGATTTGATTTGAATATGATAAGCAAAAAGAAACATTTTTTTAAATGTTTTGGACTTCGATAGGAGTATTGTTGATGATTCCAGTCAAAGTGGTCCTTTATGAGAAGGATACGATGGGTTGAAACAAGACTTAGAAATATTTCTAAGTTTGAATGACGATTTTGACAGAGGCGATATAGAGCTTGCATTTGACAGAGATTTTGAATTTCAAATAAGGATAAAAAAACTGTCTTTTGTTCTTATCTGTTTCTTAGAAATGACGCGTGTAAAGTTGTGGCGAATTGGAGACATGTAAACAAAACGTGTCATTTTCTGGAGAAAAGACCGTTGATGACAGTTATTTTCGACGTAGTATAAATAGGAGTCTTAGTGCATAGGATTTTTGTGTGTTCAATTATTGTACAAATACTCACAAATTACTCAAAGTATCTAAGTTAATTGAGAAAATAGTTTTCGTTGAGAATGTACATTTGAAACACCATTATTTTCATTTCAATTGAAGTTTATATTCAGTTTTATCAATTACTTCTTTCATTGCAATCTTACTGTGAAGTTTCTTTATTGTAATTCCTTTATCAATTTCTGCAAATTTACCTTTTAAACTTTAAACAATCTTCTACAAATATGAGCATTGTCGAAGTTTTCTTAAGATTTTCATAAATAGTTTGAACAATAGCACATGTCCTAGGATTCACTGGTTGATCCTGTAAAGTAAACCATTTTTTGGAGATCAGCGGTTGTTTACCAATTTTTACGGTAAACAAATTGGCACGCCCAGTGGGACTGTGCTATCATTTAAACATTTTTTTTGTTTTGACATTTTTTTTATAAGTTCTTCATTTTTACTATCTCTCTAAACTTCGTTGTTTGAGACTAAGGAGTGGTAGAATAGCCATAAACAACGAGGAAAGACCAAGGAGAAGATACGTAAGGAGGATGGTGAATCAAAATCCACCAAATAATCAAAATCCACCATAAATCTTTGCTTGCTTTTTCTTCTTTTTGGGCTGTTTGGAGGTGTCTGGAGACAGATCTTCGTCATTTGACTCAATCACCTGAACTTGAGTTTCTTTCTGCTTCCTTTTCTTGGGAGTGGGTGGTGGTTTTCGATTGGTCTGAAAAGAAAAGATATCTCAAGTATTAAAATACAAAGACACTATATAAGAAGAATGGTAATAGTAGGCGAAGTCTACCTTTGATAGTGATTTAGTGGACTTTTCCTCGTCCTTTTCTTCGATGGTGCCTTTCTCTGTAGTATCCTTCTTGGCAGGAATTCTTACAGCTGAGAAAATCAACACAGTTATCACAATTAAAAAGAGGGACAATGAATTTATAAAAGAGTAAGTAAAAAAACCTCTCATACCACACCTTCGTATATTGGAGACTCAACACGAACGTGTTCTATGTCAATATGAACGTGCCCTTTGAAACTGTCTAGAGTGTTCTTAGTCGGAACCACCCGCATGGCACGTTTTTGAGATTCTTGTCGAAGGATTTTTACAAAATCCCCATAAACGAACTAGTCTGGAAATGGAGGACTAAAAGCCACGCCAAATTAAACACTTGGCAGTCGAGGAAATTTTGGGGGATACATGTTAAAATCTAGTTTGTATCGTTGCTCAAGTTTAACGTACGAAGGTAATTTTAAATCCTCTAATTTCTTTGTGAATTTTTTCTTCAATGTGACTGATGTTTCGCGAATGGTTCGACTAAGATCATTAGGTCTATCGACAGTTTCAAAGTACTTTTGGAATGCTTGGATTTCTTTGATGTCAGTCGAAGTACCTTTTTTGACTTTTTCCTGCACAGAAGCGAAAGCACGAGTTAGTTGCAGAGTAAAACAAGAGACGTCGAAAACTTCTCTGTTGTAATATTCCTTCCACCAAGCGTCAAACTCTTAAGAGGAAAGGAAATATGTTTTAAAGGAAACAGGTATTAGCTGTGTAATGCCAGTGTAACGAGCCACTTTTTTTACAATCAGCTTCTGTGTGGATCATATTGTACATGATCAATTAATTCCTTTTGTTTAAAAGTGGTCGTGGCATGATTTGAATAAGACCAAACTGTCGAGAGACCATATTTGGTTGGTAACTGAGGAGGGTGATTTGCAATCTTGAGGGTGGAAGCCATGTGGCCAAGAGCATAGGGTAAGGAATGTTTCCTAGATAGAAAGGGACTCTTCTTCTTGTTCCTTCGAAGGGGCGGGGAACGTCCTTGTAAATCATTCAGGGCCATACTTTCTGTTAGCAAAAGGGGCTATGTTTGGTGTGAAGTTGTAGCGTTTGGCGAACATCATCATGTAACTAGTGAAGGTTTGCTGTAGATTTAACCCTTCATCGCTTGGGGTCAGTAAAGCAAGTCTTGTTCCTTCGACTCTCCTGTTCTTCACTTCGTCATCGTCTGCATTGATATGATTGTGAACTGGTAGAGATGCTTCAAAGGTGGCATTCAACCATAATTGTAACAACCAGAAAGGGCTAGAGAGTAACATGTTACCTTTGAACTTAATGGTTTTGAGAGCTGTGACGCCTTCCCCTAAGGACTCATAGAGGGTCGCCATAATCATTTCGTTGAGACAAAGTTTATGTCCAGCATGCAATTGTTTCTCCATGGTTAAATATCACTTCGCTACTTGGAGGGATCTCGAGCAAAATACACAACGAGATAACCACAGAGCAAAAAAAGCAATATGCTCTTGGTCAGATATTTCATCAGAGTCTTTATCGTGGTAATAGGAAATGTAAGTAGTGAAGGCAGCTTTGGTGGTGTCGAAACCTATAGAGTCTTCAGCCAGGAAGTTTGGGTCATAGGTTTCCCCAACTGGTTTAAGCCCAATAATGACAGCAATGTCGAAAAGGGTTGGAGTCACCATTCCATAGGGAAGATGGAAATTGTTGTGGGTGTTGTCCCAGAAGTACAAAGAAGCTAATAACATAGATTTGCAATAGCCAGGGCCAACCTTCGACAGCTAAATCATGTTGAAGATACCCATGTTTTTCCAGACTTGGGATTTTGCTGTTTCCATCTTCTCTAGTTAGGCAAGGTAATCTGATGGGTCCTTAAATAAAGGGCATGACCTAAATACCCTAAAGCTATTATTCATGTATTATAGATTGATAGATTCTTTGGAGGCTTCAGCCGAAGGGGAACCTTGGTTATCAATTTTTAACTTTTCATCAGCCTCAACATCCTCATTAGCCCTAGGTCTTTTCCCATTAGCTATGGGTTTGTAGCGATGGTATGCAGGAAAAAATTCTCTAAGCCTAGCAAGGTTAACAAAAGAGTTTGGTAAAGGACCTAACATGGCATGCGTTTTACCCACAACATAAATAGAAATTAATACCTGGGATTGGTATATTCTTCTTTTCTCTTCTTCAAGAGGAGGCTCAGGCACGTATTGTTGATTAACCACAATTGTTGGGCCCAAGATCTTGTGGACTGGAGTAAGTTCAGATTTCTTGGATTCTTTGATACTCTTGGTTGAATCTTTGGAGTGTTTAGTAAAAGACGCCATTTATGCAGTAGAGATTGAAGAAAATGGTTGTTGTTTGCGTAAGAGATGAAGAGTTCAGAAGAAATTTGTTCTTGCTAAGAAGTTCATAAAGTGGAAAAGATTAAAAACTGGTGGTTTTCACTATTTGTAGGCTGAAGAAAGCAAAACGGTTTATTTTAGGCATTGATGTTTGAAAGAAATAGTGGGACACGTGCCACTCGAAGAATGCATGATGAGACGGTGGCAGTTGAGCTGACCCACGATCTCCTAGGGACTAGGTGTGTGATGGTTACAAAGATTCACGCATGGGTTTTTTAGGAGACGTATGAGAAAAGTTGTCACGATGACTATCTCGTCATAGCAGACAAAGGGTTTCTGATGTCGAAAGTGAGTTTCAAAAAATGCCATTTTTTTAATTTAGTCGAAAATGACATTTTTTGGGGGCAATTTGTTAGCGGGAAATTTCGACGCCAAGGATTTGATTTGAATATTATAAGAAAAAAGAAACATTTTTGAAATGTTTTGGACTTCGACATGAGTATTGTTGAAGATTCCAGTCGAAATAGTCCTTTATGAGAAGGATACGCTGGGTTGAAACAAGACTTAGAAATATTTCTAAGTTTGAATGGCAATTTTGACGAAGGCGATATAGAGCTTGCGTTCGACAGAGATTTTGAATTTCAAATAAAGATAATAACTGTCTTTTGTTTTTATCCATTTCTTAGAAATGGCGCGTGTAAAGCTGTGGCAAATTGGATACATGCAGAACAAAACGTGTCATTTTCTGGAGAAAAAACGTTGATGACAGTTATTTTTGACGTAGTATAAATAGGAGTCTTAGTGCATAGGATTTTTGTGTGTTCAATTATTGTACAAATACTCATAAATTACTCAAAGTATCCAAGTTAATTGAGAAAAGAGTTTTCGTTGAGAATGTACGTCTGAAACACCATTATTTTCATTTCAATTGAAGTTTATATTCAGTTTTATCAATTACTTCTTTCATTGAAATCTTGATGTGAAGTTTCTTTATTGCAATTCCTTTATCAATTTCTGCAAATTTACCTTTTAAACTTTAAACAATCTTCTACAAGTATGAGTATTGTCGAAATTTTCTTAAGATTTTTAGAAATAGTTTGAACGATAACACATGTCCTAGGATTCACTGGTTGATCATGTAAAGTAAACCTTTTTTTGGAGACCGGTGGTTGTTTACCAATTTTTACGGTAAACAAATTGGCATGCCCAGTGGGACCGTGCTATCATTTAAACATTATTTCTGTTTTGAAAAATATTTATATGTTCTTCATTTTTACTATCTCTCTAAACTTCGTTGTTTGAGACTAAGAAGTGGTAGAATAGCCACAAACAATGAGGAAAGACCAAGGAGAAGATACGTAAGGAGGATGGTGAATCAAAATTCACAAAACACTACTACGAAAAACACATTTAACAACGGTTGGGAATGACATTAATGACGCGGGCGAAGGAGTTGTTATGTAGATTGTCGTTGTAAGTTTGTTGTTTCTACAACGGTCTGGAAACCGTTGTTGAAAGGCAGGACGCGCGCCATATATCACAACGGTTATGATAATAAACCGTTACGATACATACACTTAAGTTCTGGGTTCGAAACCCATCAGTAGCGAATTTATATAAAACATAAATTACTTATGATATCGGTTACAATATATAACCGTTGTTGTAAGTACCCTAAGTTTATTATATTAAATGTAGATTGCTTGTTTTCCAAACCCCTCACTAAATAAATATACATGGATTAAATTTGATGAAGATGTCTATAATCTGCAAATTAAACTGTTCTTGAAAACCAACTTAAACAAACCAATGTTTTTTTCTGATTGCATTCGTCTCATCGTGCATTTCACGCTCTTTTATATATATTGTGGTTTATTGATCTGACTCCTTCGATATATCGCTATCTTCGATTATAGTTAAATTTCCATAAGATAAACAAGACATTGGATAATTTGCCTCATCTTTAATTTAACTATATTGGAAGATGGCGATGCATCTAAGGAGCGAGATCATTATACCATAATCTATATATAAAAAAATGTGAGATAAATGATGAGAGGCATGCAATCAGAAAACAACATTGGTTTGTTTAAGTTGGTTTTCAAATACAACTTAATTTGCAGATTATAAGTATCTATGTCATATTAACTGAATGTATTTTAAGTGAGGGTTAGTGAAACAAACAATCTACATAGAATATAATAAAATCAAACAAAATTCTATACCAGATCCAGATATTATAAACTCATATAATACGCTTGCTACCACCAGCAAACTTTAAGTGAGGGTTAGTTAAACAAACAATGTAAATAGAATATGATAAACTCAAACAACATTCTATACCAGATCCAGAAATTATAAACTGATATAATACGCTTGCTTCCACCAGCATCATCACCCTGTATCATCCCCTTAACCTGAAAGGAAACAAAGAAAACTTCAAAAATGAGCATCCTCAGTTGAAAACAAACCCTAAAACCATAATCCAGTGATGAGTAAAGAGAGGAACAGGAATACAACACCTTTTAATGAAACTAATCGAGGAACAGGAGTCAATTATGATGTTGAACTAGTTTGGGAAGCCATGAAAAAGAAATATAAGGAGGAAGAAGCTTACACAAAAGCTTCATACTTCTTATACTTTTTTTCATTGCTTCTAAAACTAGATAAAGTTTGCTTACACTGTTGTTTCTTCATTTACTAACATCTTGTTCGTGATGCTATGAAAAAAAAATACAAGGTGGATGAAGTTTCCATCATAGCTTCATGCTTCTTATACATTTTTCCATAGCAACACAAACATTACGAAGTTTCCAAAGTATGGTCTTTGTTAAGGTAGTGAAAACGAATCTGAAAAAATGAGAACAATCAACAAAAACAACATGCAACAAATGAGATAATGGGAAATATCTAACAATAGATGGAAGAAGAAGAATACCTTAATGTATGAAGCACAAGATTCACGGCTAATGGTGAAAATGAATAGAAAAAATGGGTTCTAGGGTTTCACTTTGAAGGCAAGGCGTTACTGTCAATTAAGTGAAGGTTATTTCGCTTATATATGGGTAAACTATTTCACAACGGTTAACAATAACAATCATATAGATATGTATTTATTTATTATAAATATATCACTACGGTTTACCAAAATAACCGTAGTGATAACCCTTTTATCTGTGAATTTTAAAATAAATAAAAACCGTATACATAGATATTTATTTATTATAAATATATCACTACAGTTAACCAGAAGAACCGTAGTGATAACCCTTTTATTTATGAATTTTAAAATTAATAAAAAAGAAAAGGTGCGCCTTAACTTCTAACTTAATGCATCTACAGTTTAAACATCAACAATGTAATTCATAATGCATCTGCAGTTTAAACATCAACAATGTAATTCGAACCCTAATTCAACTGTTACATTTCATAACAAAGTAAATATTAAACATAAAGGAGACAAAAAAACATAACATCTTGATATTTCCAGAAAATATCTCTGATTTCAGTTTGTTCTTCAAATTCTTGTTCTTTTTCTTTAAATCCTCATACATAACCTTCAGATAGCCCACAACTTCCAACTCTGACTTCATAATGCTCTCATCGTCATTTCCATCTCTTTCATCGCTCCTCCAAAATGGACATCTCCAAAAAAGCCTTCCTTTATTTTGTCCCTTCTTGCATTGATACAAAACCATACGACCATCACAACCACAAAAATTTCCAGATCGAGATTTTACACTGGAACAAGACGTAGAAACACCTTTGGATGATTTTGTCTTCAAATGTGACATTGCAACACCTTAAAGTAGAACACTTTGTTGTTGTTATTGTCTTCTTCCCGGCAATGGTGGCGGTGTTGGTGTTAGGGTTGTTTCAATGGATAAATTGATATATACTTGGTGTTTAAAATACATAAAAAGAAGCTTCAATTTGTAACAACGGGTTTGATAAATATCCGTCGTGATATCCTTATTATTTTTTAGTTAAATATTAATAAGACTTAAAAAGGGAGCGTTTACATCAAAGGGATAAACTATTTGAGGGCGATGAGGTTCGAACCCATGATAGCTATTTGAGGGCGACTCCTACTCCCTAATTTAATCAGGCGTTAATAATATGGGTCAAATTAGCCAGTCCTTAGGGATGGGATTTCCTACCCAAATGCGCAATATCACCAATAATTCTGTAGCGGTGATAAGGCAATAAATGGACGAAAGCAATCACGAAATGGTCCAAATCTTGCTCAACAAATGGGTGTAATATTTAACCCTTTGATCCAAAACACTACTCAAAAGAACCAACAGATGGCAACGCAAATGATGCGCATTGCTGATTTCGTTGGTGTTCCACAAACCCCTCGACAAACCCAAAAGGAATGGATGGTAGAGAACCCAGGGGTAGTCTTGGAAGAAGACCCCAAAATTAACCAAGTCCAATGAAATATACCTCAGGCGAACGTGGTAAATTAGGGAGTAGGAGTCGAACCACCTAGGGTCGAACCTCCTAGAATTGAACAACAAATTCCAAGGGATAGGGAACCGAGGGTAGTGATGGTGAATGGGAACCAAAATGTTGACGAAGTCATAAATCATAAATCACAGAATGGGGTAAATATTGGCTTTCATGGGCCAAATTACACATCACCTTTGTCTGAGTATATCCTACAATCAGAATTGCCCCTAGATGAAAAGTCCCCAAGTTTACTAAATTTTCTGGGGACACTAGTGAGTCCACAGTCAAACACATGGCTAGATTCCTAATAGAGGCAGGGGAAATTGCCAATAATGAGAACCTAAGGATGAAATATTTCCCAAGTTCACTTATCAAGAATGTCTTTACATGGTTCACCACATTACCAGTGAATTCACACTACTAGGAAAAACCCATTTAACGACGCCAGGATTACAACGGATTCGTATCCTACCGTTGTAATAGGTTAAAAATTTTGCAGCTGATTTATAACGCCATATTTAACGACGGTCGTATTAAAAAACCGTTGTAATACATGGTGTGTAACAAGCTTCGATTCCCAGTAACTACATTTTTTTCCATATTTTTACATTTTAAACACGCTTGTATTAAAACACAGTTGTAATACATGATGTGTAACAAGCTTCGATTCCCAGCAACTACATTTTTTTCCATATTTTTAGATTTTAAACATATATTTTATTTCTTTTGTTAGTGTTACGGGGATTTAACCTCAAAAATCAAAATTCATCTTTGTTTTTCTATTTTTAAGTGCAAGAGAATAGGTTGAAATAGTTTGATCATAACTTCTTTAAAAATAAAAGTGAAAGAGATGAGTATATATAAAAGAAAACTTTATTAAGATTCTAGATAAGAAGAGTACATTGATGTAGGGCGCGATTTTTGTCGGTGACACGACAACCTTATCGCAGAATTTGGGTTTTTTCCTCAATGAAGAGGAGGGGGTACTAATTTCTGATTTCTTATTTATCCCATGAAGCTGGAAGGGAAAGGGAAGCTATCTAAAACTAACCTTGCACGCGAATATTTAACTGAACAAACGCTTAAAGAGATTGGGGCGTCCGGGGTCAGGTTATACAATGAGGAGTTGTCAATTACCCATCCTATATGTGGTTATCCACAGGATGTTAGCTTTAGGTTTCACTTTATACTTGATGGTGTTTATCCGCTAAGGGGTTGGGTAGTTTCTTGGGAAAGTATGAGAGAGAGTGTGAGTTTTTGTTGATGTTCGGGTTTTTTCGATGTTTTTGGTAAAGTATTGGACCTAAGTTTGATTAATGTGTGAAGTTGCTGGACCTAGAGTGTTTGATTTGGTATGCTCGCTAAGATTTCGCAATCTTATGCCTACATATTCCCGTTTAAACGAAATAGGGAAATCAGAGCAACCGTAGTTCCTCCTATTCTAAGGGAGGAAAACGATGTTTTGGTGTCTTGTTCAAAGCCGAAGATTAAAGCTAAAAGGGTTTATTTGTGTCTTGTTCAAAGTCCAAGATTGAAGCTAAAAGGTTTGACTGAGAGAGAAATTGTCATTTCTAAAGGGGAGACGTCTTGTCTGTTTATCATGGTTGTTGGGTGACTGTTTATAAAAGAGGATTACTTTAACTGGGATGTGAGAATCCAGCAATGCCATAATTTCCTTTGTAAGGGATATTAATTTTTGTGTGCCTTGATCAAAGACCAAGGTTGAAGCTAAGAGGTTGATTGACTCCAATGGGGGAGTCCTTATACAAAGCCTAAGAGGAGGCTGGAAATGGCTGACTCAACAAGAGAGTGTTTATCTGTCTTGTACAACGCCCAAGATTGAGGCTAAACGAGGCTGACTCTCTGGGGATATCATTGTACAAAGCCTAAGAGGAGGCTAAAAGTTTGATTTTTCCAGGAAAAATGTTATGTCTGTCTTGTACAAAGCCCAAGATTGAGGCTTAAAAGGGTACTGACTCTAGAGAGAAATCTTTATCTGTCTTATACAAAGCCCAAGATTTTGAGGCTAAAATGAGACTGACTCGACTGAGGATATTATTTCTCAAAGCCTAAAAGTAGGCTGAGAGGAATTGACTCCGTTGGGGAATATATTTGTCCCAAGTTTAAGAGAAGGTTATGAAGATTTATGTCTTGTACAAAGCCCAATATTGAGGCTAAAAGGGTTTGACTCAACAAGAGAGTACTTTTATCTGTCCTGTACGAAGCCTGGGATTGTGGCTGAACAAGCTAGAGAAATCATTATACAAAGCCTAAGAGGAGGCTAACTTCCGCTAGGGGAAATCCTTATATCAAGCCTAAGAGGAGGCTGAAAGTTGGACTCAACAAGAGAGTATTTTTATCTGTTTCGTACAAAGCCCGAGATTGAGGCTAAAAAGGTTGACTCAACAAGAGAGTGATTGACTCAACAAGAGAGTCCAAAAAAGGTGATTGACTCAACAAGAGTGTCTGAAAAACATTTTGACTCAACAAGAAAGTCTGAAAAGGTTATTGACTCAACAAGAGAGTCTTGAAAGTTTTGACTCAACAAGAGAGTCTGAAAAGATTAGCTCCGTTTGGGAGAATTATTGTACAAAGCCCAAGCGGAGGCTAACTATGCTGAGGAAAGATCATTATACAAAGCATAAGAGGAGGCTAACTTCTGCCGGGATTTTTGAGATCCCGAGGCAGGTCCAAATGGTGAATCAACTCTTGCTAAGGGTTATAGAAGAGTTGAGGTATCTGATGCCTTGAGGTTCTGATTTGGGATAGTGTTAATAACATTCTTTTGACCCTGGCTGGGGTTTTTTAGGAGAGAGGCTAGGTTTTAGAACCCATGGGTTTTAACCCTGTTGGAGATTGATCCAGGATGATCGGGGTTTCTCTTATGTTTGTAGGGAACTTGAGAATGTCTTTGAGACTCAAGAGGAGATTTAGACTGTCCAAGTCTATTGGTGTGGAAGATTTTATCTTTGTATGATGCCCAAGAGGAGGCAGGTGTTTTAAGGGATGAGTATCAACCCTAAATGGTTGGATATTTTGACACTGGAAAGACTGCTCTAGCAAAGGATGACTAAGTTATGTCTTATACCTTTAGGAGGTCTTTAGGGTCCTTGTATTAAGCCCAAGAGAAGGCATGAGAACTTCTAAGAAGCCGGTGGGTCCTTGTACAAAGCCCAAGAGGAGGCGGGGATGCTTTTAGGAAGCCTGTGGGTCCCAAACTTAAGAAGAGTTCAAGAAAAGTTTCACCGAGAATAATCTTTTCTTTAATGAATAGTTCTAGGGTTTGAAGAAATTCAAGAGAGGTTTCACCGGGAATTAATCCTCTATGGGGAGATGAACTTCTTTGACAATTTCTAATAGTGAGAGTCTGAGAAAAGGTTCACCGAGAATACTGCCTTTTTCTTTGTTCCATATTGTTTAAGCCCAAGAGAAGGCAAGACTGTATCTGGAAGTCCTATGGGGATCTAGTTTTGACTGTATTTAAAGAGTGACGAACTGGCTTTACCTAGGTCTAGACCTAGTTGTCGTAACCCGAAATTTGACCTCCCTCTTTTGCCTCTTTGCATAAGCATAAGCATTCGCATCGCTAGCATACGCATTCACACTTATTTTCGTGTGTTTCTTGTTGCAGGATATTCATGTTTTCCAAGCCCGATTAATCATATCCTCACATGGTCATCACATCATTAAAACAAGCACAAAATGAAGGTTTCTATGCATATTCATCAATACAAGAAGTGGAAAATCGAAGCCAGGACCACAACATCATTTTTCAAGAAAAATGGGCAAAAGTTAGTCTGGTTAACCAGTTAACACAATTTCTTTGTAATTGTGTTAACCGGTTAACACAAGCAGATTTTGCAATCTCTGCTGCATTTTGGGACAGCAGCCATGCACTCTCTTTGTACTTTGGTTCTACAGTATTCTAGCAGTGTGTGGAACATTCTAGACTTCTCTAGACATTTCAAAGTTATTCAATTCATTTCCCTTACATTTATTCCCATGCATCACTTTAAATTAAGCCCACCATGTTACTTAATTCACCAACATGTCAACCTTTGGATTATGAAACTCACATTGGGATTGTTACCGAGTTGATCCTAACTAACCGAGTTAACCACCTTGACTCGGTGAGTCAAGTGTAACTAACTCCAACCCTAACTCCAAACCTCCCAAAGCTAAGTCCAAACCAAAGTCCAAAGCTCTCACACTCCAAACCTAAACTCTATTTAAACAAAGTTTTACCATTTTGCAATTCCTCCACAATCATTCACACAAATTCACACTTTCTTCACTCTCTATTCTCTCATTCTCCTCTCCATTTTTCTGCAACTTCTACACATTCCTCTTCACTTTCTTCACCAAACCTCACTAAAGCTCTTAATTCTTGAAGAATAATCACTTTTCACATTGAAAGTGATTATTTCTTGAGCTTAACCCTCATCATTATTCCATTCTACTAGATTTTCTGGAGTTTAAGTAGCTTTGGGATTCAATTCAAGTGATCACTTCAAGTTCTTCGGTGATAATTCGCATTTTTGAGTTTCGTCGAAGTTTGCTCGGTTTCGATACGTTTCGGCCATAATTGAAGATTATTTTGGTTCTCTTTGATTATCTTCATCATCTCGCTTTTATACTTGAGTATCTAGAGTTCTATTAGCTTTTGGATTCATCTCAAGTGTTCGTTTCAAGATCTTACGGTGCAAATTTGATTTCGGAGCTTTTATCGCATTTTGCAAGGTTTCGCTACGGTTCGAAGTGCAAGTGGAGTAATCTCTGGTTTTCTCTGGTTTTCTTCACTTACCTTCATCACATTTCATTTACAACAATTACCAAGCCAATCCTCCGGCTTGTAGGTTGGTAGATCTATCTTTTCTCTCTGTTTCGATTAATTTCGCACGTTTACGTTGTGATTTCGATCCTTTTCGGTTTAATTTATCATGCAATTGCTTGATCTTTGATCTTCATGATTAAGGCTTGTAATTGGTGTTTAATTCCTCTTACATGATGTAATTGTCGTGCATAATTTCTTGTCCTAGCATGTGGTAGTTTGCATAAGTGATTATGTGTTGAAAACTACTTTTAAAAAGTTATTTTTTCTATTTTTTTCACAACTGTTCAGTGTTAACCGGTTAACACCCGGTGAGTAACCGGTTACTCAGTTCAATTTTCACCAAAAACGCTGATTTTCAAGCAAGTAACCGGTTAACACATGGTGAGTAACCGGTTAACACTGTACCAGAATGCTATTTTCTTGCATTTTCAAGTGTGTTTGCCATGCTTTCTTCATTTTAACTTCCATTGATTATCATGCTTGATTTTATGGATGTTCTAAATGTCATTTCACTTCTGGTTGAAGCATGTTCATGAACTTTCGATGCACATTTTTTATTATTCAATTGTTTCGTGTTCTTAGCGTTGTATGAACCTAGCAATTCTTGCACTATTTTTGTTCACATGATACATGATTTTGTGTGACACTTTGATGATCATTTGGCACTGTTTTGCACTTTCCATTTCAGCTTGCATTGAGTTTATTTTTCATGGATAAACTTAATCTTGTATAATTAATAATTCACTCCTTTTTGCTTTAATGACTTTTCATCCTATTTGGAAAGTTGTTAGCATGTTTATCCCTTGATTAATTGATCGAAACTTTGTTTTGATTAGTCGATCTTCCCTTTTCCTCTCTTTAGGCCTCCTTTAGAGCTTTCTCTTTGTTTCCCCCCCATGGAGTTGGAGTTTCGTGCTGCGCCTTGCATCGGAGCACTGTACAAATTGACGTCGTTACGTTGTCTGTTTCTCTACGCAGGAGCACTGTACAACATTGGAGCGGTTGCGCTGTCCGTTTCACTTTCCACACTATATTTTGGGTGCTAGAGAAGGAATGAGTATGGAGTTTGTCTTACCCTCATTCTGGCTATTTCTTGGTAAGGGCATCTTGTCCTATCTTCGAGAATAGCCACCTCTATCCTCCAGCTATAGTGTTTCTCATTCCCCAGTCGAGTTGATCCTTGATCACTTTTCTCTCTTTGCAACCATTTTCGATCCATGATCACTCCTATCTCTTTCAATCTATCCTTTTGATCAACCACCATCATTTTTGGTTGAGATCATTATTCTTACGCTAGCAATCTCTCTTTGTTCCATCACTCCTTTCCTCTTGTAATCAATCATTGCTTTTGATTCCCTTGAAGAGTCTCAATTCTCTTTCTTTGGTCTAACACAGTTTTCCTATCACGACCATTCTTCCACAGGAGTTCGCAATTCTCTCTTGGTTCTTCTCCTTTCTTGGGTTAATCACCTATCTTTGGTTAATCACCCGTCTCTTCAGTTAATCACAGTCCGTCTGTTAATCATTGAGCACCCCTTGGGTTAATCACCTCTTCTTGGTTAATCACCCGTCTCTTCAGTTAACCACAGTCTATCTGGTAAAATACTGAACCCTTTCGAGTTAATCACCTTCTTTTGGTTAATCACTCGCTTCTTTCGGTTAATCGCAGTCCGTCTGTAAACACCGAATTATCCGTAGTTGGCAACCTCCTCATGGTTCGAATACTTACACCCTTGGGTTAGTAACCTTTCTTTGGTTCAAATACCCTCTCTTCGGTTGAGTATTGTTTGTTCAGTCAGTTTACCGAACCTCTTTGGGTCACGACCTTTGCTCGGTCCTACACCCGTCCTTTGGGTCACGACCTTTGATCGGTCCTACACCCGTGCTTCGGGTTAATCACAGTTTCCTCTGTTAAAACCAATGCTTCTCTATTCCCACAGAGTTGCAATCCTTTCTTTCCTCGGTTAACCACTGTTTACCAGTTAATATACCGAGGCTCCTTCAGAGTCAAGCACCTTCTCTTGGTTCAGCACTCTCTCTCTTGGTTTATCACAGTCTGTCTGTTGACACCACATTCTTTTCCCCGCCAGGGTCCTACTCTCTTTCTTCGGTTAAATACTGCCATCCAGTTAATATACCGAGTCTCTTTTTTCTCTTGGTTATGACACCATCCCTTTATTTGGATCCCCAGCGGAGTCCTTTCTATTCCCCTTGCTCTTACTTTCTTGGTTTCGACACCAATTCTTTTTGTTATCCCCAACGGAGTTTCTTTCATTCTTGGTTTTGACACCACTTCTTTCATCCCCTTGTTTCTTCCTTATTTTGTTTTCCGTTCAGTTCCCCGAACTACGGAAGCTCTGATTCTGCATTCTTCTGAATGTCAGATACGTAGGCATGAGATCGCAATGATCTCGGCGAGCACACTTCCACCCTTCTTTCTTTCTCCCTTTCTTCTTTCCTTTTCTTCGTACCCTGGCTCCAAGAACTACGATGCTCTGACTTCCTCATTGCACTATGAGGGTACGTAGGCACGAGGACCTTGTTCCTCCGCGAGCACTTACTTTCTTTCTTTCCTTTCTTTCTTTTTCCCCTTTCTCTCTCTCTCTCTCTCTCTCTCTCTCTCTCTCTCTCTCTCTCTCTCTCCTTTTTTTAGCTAGAAGCCTTTAGATAGATAACCCATCCAAGCCTAGAAGCAAGCGAAATGGTTCCCGTCGAGTACGACGGATGCGTTAGGTGCTAACACCTTCCTTTCGCATAACCGACCCCCCGTTCCCATTTCTCTTCCCCTTGGGTTTTATCGATATTTTCCCTGTCCTTTGGGACTAAATAAAGTTCGGTGGCGACTCTGTTGTATCTTTGAGTGTGCGATTCACTCAGGTAGATTTCCAGCCATCTTCACTAGTTGCCGGGGAAAACTATAAATAACTATACTAGTATATATATACAGTTGATATATGACAAATATTTAAAAAGGTATGAAAGAAGGACTTAAAGAGGAGCAGATTCCCACAATACAGTTATATATATGAAAGTAAGTAAATGAAAGCTGATAAAACATACAGGCGAGCATGCTTCCATGTTGTATTGTTAGTTGTTCAGATAAAATAAAGAAAGTTTTGATAACAACTGTATATTTGAACCTAAATCAAAAGAGAAGTTGTTTTGAAAATATTGTCGGGGCTTATACTTAAAGAGAGACCCAAGGTTTAACAGTGATCGCATCGTTGTTTTAAAGATCGTACCGGGACTTATACAACTACTGAGGCCTAAAACGGTTTTGGTTAAAAAGGAATTGGGTCTTACACTATATCAAGGGGCCCAAAGATTTATTTCTGTACAAGGGATGAGGCTTACAACTCAGGGAGAGGCCCAAGGTGATTTGATTTTGAACTGGCGATCGCGCCGAGATTTTTGAAACTATAGTGGGACTTATACAATACCTGAGGCCCAAAGTTATTTTATCTACAAAGGGGTTTGGGTCTTACACTCTATTAGAGGCCCAAAGTGTTTGAAAAAGGTTTGTTAGGATGAAAATCAACAAAACCCTAATTTCATCATTTTTTAAAGTAATTATACAAAAAAAATTAATTAAAATGATAAAAACACCAAATAAGTTTGAATAAACAACTTGTGATTTTTGGTTGAGGTTTGAAAAATGATGTTTTAATCACAAGATTAATTAACACCCATTTGGTTTTCATTTCCAAGATGAAAATACATTTTTTGAAATGTTTAAAATAATAAAAAATGAATTTATTTGCAAAAATATCAACTATATTAAATAAATAATATAAATTTGATTTTTTTGTGGGATAAAATAGTTTAACATTTTTGTGATTTTTTGCAAAAAGAACCAATAAAAAATAATTAAAATTGAAAGAGAAATTAATTTTTCAAATCATTTAAGAAAATAATATGAAAATATAAAAAATGGAAAAAAAAGTGATAAAAAGGGTCTGGGGCGAGGGGGATTCGAACCCCAAGCCTCCAAGCCAAACACATGAGCGCGCGACCACTGGGGTGGTGATACATCTGTGTATCAAAACCACCCCATAAATACATAAGGGGTGCCTTGTTTTAGGCCTGGGCAAGGCAAGGCAAGGCAAGGCCAGCTTTTGGGCCATTTACGTGAAGCCTCTAACTTTCTCATTTCTCCATGGATTGGGACAAAATTTATATGCATCTGGCCTAGAATTTCCCAAGGAATCCAATGGTGGTCATGGTTTTTTCAGATGAGGTCCCTATTTTAAAACCCGATAGTGGTTTTGAAATAGGCCTATATTTGCATTTTCTATGCTACCTCATGGTACAGGCAAGAATTACATGATGAATTGGTTCAAACACAACATATACAACATGTATGAGATGTTTATGATCAGTGGACTTAAAAGCAATGCATAATTTAAAAAGTTCAAGTGATGATGCACTTACCTCTTGGAGCTTTTTGGGCTATCTGCCAAGTTATTTGTGCCAGAAGTAATTTGATGCTTTGGACACTCTCAATTGACCCCTTAGAAGCTTTTAGAATGGTTAGAACCAGCTGGAATCCTCAGGAACAAGTTTGAGCTCTTTCTTGCAAAAGGGGCAAAAGTGACCAATATGGCAACTCTCTCAAATGGTGTTCCAGATAAGGGGAACTATTTAGGACAGTTCAAGGATGATATTTGGAGT
This sequence comes from Lathyrus tuberosus, assembly GCA_022829125.1. NCBI lineage: Eukaryota > Viridiplantae > Streptophyta > Magnoliopsida > Fabales > Fabaceae > Lathyrus > Lathyrus tuberosus. The sequence continues at coordinate 2,795,027 of JALAZF010000037.1, forward strand.
GTGTTTGAGGTTTTAGCTGGTTTTGAAAGTGACTGAATCAAGACATGGCTTGAAAAATGCAAAACAAGTCCAATTTTGAGGTTTTGGAAGAGGACTTTGAGATTTCGGTGTTACAAGTCACATGTGAGAGTTTGAACAACTTAGGTATGATATATTAGAGGTGTTTGGATCATGAGCTGTGATGGAATTACTCTCTAACTCAAAAAATCAGAGGTACCTTGCAAAACAAGGCATTTTGGCCTAGAGAAAGGGATTTTGAGGAAGGCAAGTGTTGTAGTGCATTGGTGTACTCAAACTGAGCACAAATGAGCTCTATTTATAGTAGAGCAAGTTTGTTTTGTAAGCAATAGTGAATGGCAACTGCAGCAGGCCTTTGGCCAATGTTATGCAAAAGGAATCTCAAGTCTCCTCTAGCCATTGACTTGATATTAAAGAACATGATTTGTAGCTTTGGTTCATAGATAATCCTTGACTAAATTCAGTTGGAATAGGCTCAGTTCATGCCACCTTGGTGTATCCATTGAATGCTTGAAAACAAAATTGAAGTCTTGGCATCTTTTTAGCCTTTTTTAGGTTTGGCATGGCTATTGTAGATTCTTAGACTTGTGAGGCTTGGAGATCAGATCATCCCCCTTGGATTTGATCCTCTGATGTGTCCAAATTGATGACATGGCTTGGAGTTACCAGATTTGGACAAATCGAGCAAATGTGCACAATTCTGCCTTGAAAAACCAGTTCATGATGCCATGTTTCAAGGGTTGTGTCTCCTTGCTCAAATTGAATTTGGAGATGATCTGGTACTTGTTGGAAAGCCCTTATGGCATACTTTAACTTTGATGTTCACCCCTAGACCTGGTTTTACTTGGATCAAGGTGAAAAATGTCCTTACATTTTGGAAAATGTAAGGCAGATTCTGACCTAGTGAAAATTTCACTAAGTGTTGGAAAAATGTCATTTTCATGTTTTTAGCCATTTTGATCACTCCATAACTTAAAATCCATGAGGAATTAGAGTTTGATGTAGTTGAAGCTTTTGAAGTATGTAATGAGAGCTACAAATCCAGCTTTGTACCATCCAAAATGGTTGCTTGGATCTCAAGTTATGGTCCTTGGAAGTTGGTACCCTAGGCATTTTGTTCCTTAACTTAGAAAAATTCTAAGTTTTTTATGGTTACCCTTTTACAAGTTAACTCATTTTATTTGGTTTTTCTTGATGAATAATGATTCAAATCACATATTAACATTGTTTTAGGGTTAAGGAATCTTGGTTGACCAGAAATCCAAAAAGTCAAACTTTGGATTTTTGTACAGTTGACTTTTTATCGGATGAAATCCAAACTGTGCGATCCTTTGTAAAATCAAGTCCTTGACCTAAATCAAACCTAATGGATGGATTCCATAGGTGTTATAGGGTGTATTGAATCATGTCCCAAGGTTTGGGAGCATGCCCTGGTCAAAAGTCAAAGGCACAGTTGACTTTTTTCCTCGAAACCTTAACTGTTGTCCTGATGAAACTGAAACTTGTGAATCAAGCTTCCTGGGTCAATCCATTGTTGAAAATGGGTCAATGTAGTATATTGGAGGCCCTCAAATCATGTTTGAAGTCTTGGCTCATGCTTTTTCCCAAAGGTCAACTTAGGGGTGAATTAGATCAAAGAACCCACCGGAGTCCATAAGTGAGTTATGGGACATGCGAGGAGGTTCTGCCCTGATGCTATAATTTCTACCAAGATGTTGGATTCGTTCAACTCTGCTCCTTGGATGACTCAAGGAGGTGGTCCCAATACCTCTGCTTTAGAAGCTTCGGCTTGTTTTCTTTTTTATTTGGTATTATTTTATTTCCTAAAATTCCTCCCATGATTTTTGTGCCTTGAGTGTAATAATATTTGATATTTAATGGAAATATTTACTTTGATGATTTAAGTGTTATTCACCTTAGATCTTGGTGCTTGTCTTTGTTGATCATATTCGTTGTTTACGAGTTATTATAACTTCGGGCTTTCTCTCTTATCTTGTAAAGTTAGTCTGTCTAGGTTGGACCTCCGACACTGATAGGATTCGGTAGGATATCTTTTGGGTGCGAGAACCCTGATTTCCTGCTTTACAAAAGAAATTGTAAATTTGATTGTAATGAAGTGGCAGGTATGCGTTCGGAAAATCCTTACTTTAGTGATTCCCACTTTAGTGCACTGAATATTATTGGTTACCGTATTTTGTTGTTGTAATTGCTCGTTGTACTTAGAATTTATTTTAATACAGTATTGAATTATATATCGCATTTGGCATTTTGCTTCCATTCCATGGGTCAAGGCATGGGATCGGTAGAATCTATATGATATGGTCATACTTTTGTAATATGTTATGCGTCACAGAGGGTTGTTCCCTGACCAAGGGTAGGGTCCTCGTCTCTGCCCCCAGTCTTAACTTGGATCGATGTGGATGTCTTCAGGCGCCAGCTATGCAGAAATGCGGTTAATATGCTTCGCACTATGAGTCATGTCAGTTGCACGTTTGAGCCGTATAAGAATTGAAAAAGTGTGTCGCAGTCGGGAATGGAATGTGTTTAAGCTATATTAGAATCACAAAAATTTGTTAAGCCTGTATTGGATACACACTTATTTGAGCAATGTATTTAAGTCGTATCATAATCACAAAAATGGGTTAAGTCTGTATCAAATACGTGATTTTGTGTTTCATCTTTGATACTCTTGTCTTGAGCATTCTTGGAGAAAGAGAAACAAAGGAGCATACAATAGAGGTATAAAGAGACATGTATGAAATTCTGGTATCAGACGTGTGATGTTAAGGTGTGATGTCACAACAACACACTCTGCACAATGGACAGCAATAACAGCAAAATAACACCAAGAATTGTTGACCCAGTTCGGTTACAACCAACCTACTATGGGGGCTACCAAGCCAGGGATGGAATTCACTACTTGTAGATATAATTTACAGACTCAACAACCCGTTGACAATCTCCTAAACTTATACTCTACTAATGACTTCCTACCTAAGAAACCACTTAGGTATGAGAACACCACTCAATCCCTTACAAACACTCAAAGAACCCACTTTGAGTACCCTTGATCTTACTTCACAACTTCGATCAAGCAAACACTCTCTATTACTTCACAGCTTCTAGAGAGGACAGAAACTCAACACCTATTCAAACCCCAGAATAGTGTAAATACAAGCACTCTAAACAAACTCTAGACACTAAGCCTCCAGCTCCTGATCTTCTGAATGTTTTCTGTACCTTTTCCTTTGGTCTTGTGCGCTTTATATAGCTCCTTGAATTGGTCTTGGACTTGCTACAATATCTCCCAGATTTGTTATTTAAAACTGAATATTAAAACAGATTTTCTCCTAAAATCTTTTTAAATCTTCAACCTTTTAAATCTCCTACAAATCTGCAGCAGATCTCCTATGCAGCAGCAAATATCTATCCTAAGATATTCGCATCCAATGAGACAGCTTGCTCTCCACAATTCCAGCTAATACGCAACCCTAAAAACATCACAACCTGATGTTATTGATTCTGCAGATCTGATGTTACAACATCACCTGTGTGACATCAGACATCCAACTTCAGCAATTAAATACTTAACACAACCTAGTGTTAAGACTTCAATGTTTCAACATCAACACCTTGACATCAACATTGAATATACTTTGTTTTACCAAAATTCCAGCCAATCCAGGAACTAACAATCTCCCCCTTTGGCTAATTTTGGCTAAAACCCTTTCTGCATTCTGCAATCAACTTCTGCACTCTGCACCTTCAGAGATTTCAGCAGCGGAATAATCTTCAGAAATTTTGAAACTCTCAATCAGCAGCAGTTTGACAATCTTCATAGTCTTCATTACTTGATCTACTGCAGCACCATCTTCATTATTGACAACAGCCAATTGGTGCTCCCCCTCAAAAGCATGAACCAGCATCACAGCTGTTCAGTAGTTCACAATGTGCAGCACTTCTCCCCCTTGATGTCTGCTTGGCTGCACTCTTCAAATGCTATGAAATCTTCACTAGCTCAGTCAAAACTCCCCCTTAATGCAGCAACAAGTTTTAACAATGTTGCATTCAACAATGTTGCTCAGCATAGGAACTGTCAATAACTCCCCCTTAATATCTGCATCACACTGGCATCATATGGCAATAATTCTCTTGACTATCTTGGCTATTTTCTCCCCCTTTTTAGCCACAATTAGGCAAACTTCAGTTAGAAGCCCTATTAACTATAGTCAGTATACCCTAGCTCTCATTGTTAGCCTTTCAGTTAGTAAACAGGCAAAACAAATCATAGAAGAAAACTAAAACCAAAACTAGTGCATATAGCATCACAAAATTCAAATTACATAACCAGCATAGCAAAAAAGACTAAACTAAAAACTAAAACTACTGAAGGCAAGAGAAAATAAGCTAGTCTTCTTCTGAGCTGGCTTCATCAGCACTATCTTGTCCTTCATCTTCAGAGTCAGCATGATCATCTTGTTCCAAACTTTGAATCAGCTTCTCAATCTTTTCTTTTCTAGTCAGACTAGTATTAATCACAACATCCAAGTCTTTGCGGGTTGCCTTCAGCTCTGCTAGCAAATCAGCCTTGGAAGTTTTCTTCTTGATACCTGCATTTGATGTTGACACAATATCTGTAACATGGCTTCCCATAAACAATTTCTGATGCAAGGATAATGGAGACTTCCTATTGCATACTTTATCTGCACAAGTCAATATTCCTGGTTGTTGACTCAGAATGACTCCACTAATGAGAGAACGAAATGCTATGGGCATTTTAATAGCATTTGTTGTTGCATGTTTTACAGTCTGATCAAATATGTATGTGCCATAGTCAAACTTTTTCTGTGTACCAACAGCATAGATAAGTCTTCCTAATCCCACAGCTAGGGTGGTTTTATGATTCGTGGGCACCCATTTTGCAGCTCCAATCCTGTGTAGTATAACATACTTCACACGCAGTTTGCTAGTTGGTAGCTTTTCTTTTAATGGTCATACTCTAACCTGTCCAGCAGTAATTACCTTGCACACTACATTATCTGTATCCTCCAGTTCTGGATACTCAGCATCCTCTCTTCCTAAGTAGCTGTTGACAATCTTAGGAGAGAACTCAACACATTTTCCTCTGACAAAAACCTTCATATAATCTGGACTGCTCTGGTCAGAGATATTGATAGGAAAATTTACTATGAATTCCTTTACCAGACCATCATAGCACCTTGAAAATCCACTCACAGTTTTTATTAACCCAGCAGATTTAATTCCTACCATCACTTCTTTAATCTCCATAGCTTCTCTGCCAATTTCTCTCTCAAGAGCAATTCTCCTTTGGCAAATGAACTTCCACATATATGCATTGCTTGCACTGTGGAAGGAGATGTTATCCACAGCCACATCTGGGACTTTGTCTGCAATCCTTTTTGCGATAGATTTTCTGACATGAGTGATGTTCTGAACATCATCCTCATCATCATGCTCAGACTCAGAGTGTTCCACAATCTTCCTCTTTCTTGGAGTCACTTCGACCTTGCTCCAAGCTTTAGTTGGCCCAACAACCGTCTTTTTCTTCTTATCATCTGAAGCCTTCTTTGGATAAGATTCACCCTGCTTTTCCTTCCTTGTTCTTGGTCTCTTAGCCAAACCAGGCACTGCTCTTCCAATGACTTCATCATCGGATAAGTCATCAACATTAACCACATCAGTACTCTTTTCTCATCCAGGAGTAGTCTCATCATCCCTAATAGGTGATGTTCTGACATCCCCTTCAACATGAGTATCTTCAGCTTCAGTATCACCTTCAACTTCCTTCTCAGCATCTTCGATTACGGAGACCGCCAATCTGTGAAGATTTGTATCAGTAGATTGCATGTCACTCTTTTCTCTTGTAGTTTGTGGATGCGGGTTAGTAGTTCTAGGTTTGTCACCAAATAACACGCTAGTAACCACTTTCATTGTTTCAGGATTCTTAAAGATAGTAGTAGGTCTCTTGGGAGTTAGTTTAGTGGGTCTCGTAGTACCTAATTCAGGAAGAATGGTTGAGAGGGGCTCAATGTCCATAGGATTGAATGATGAACCTTCGTCAGTGGAAACCCTAGCTCTTCCTTTTGTGGAACTTTGACACTCAGATTTCTTGGATGGAGACGCCATGACTCTTTTCAGTGAGAGTTGATTCTTAAAGTCGAAGGAGTTAATTCGTTGCGAGAACAGGGCCTTGACAAAGCGTGATGTTGCACCACCGGGAAAGGGGAGTCTGAGACAAGGAGCTTGATTTGGAGTGTCAATGACTTTTTCCCTCCATAAATACTTTCCTTTTAAACAATTCACATCAGGACTCACTAACTCTGAGTGACCTTTCAGCCTCCTGATGTCATAGTCTGATGTTATAACATCAACTAGAACATCACTAGTTGAATCTCCTTCAAGAGAAATCCACTAATAGCAGTTGTCTTTGGTTCTAGCACCCTTCACAACAACCTGATTATGTTCATCAGAAACCACACAATCATCCTTAGTGTAGTTTACCTTGTAACCTTCATCACACAACTGGCTTATGCTGATCAAATTTGCATTTAAACCACTGACAAACAGAACATTGTCAAGTTCAGGTCTACCATCACCTTGCACTTTCCCAACTCCTGCAACAACACCTTTTTCTCCATTGCCAAACATAACCTCATGAGAGGGACAATGACTGACTTCAGCAAACATGGATCTACATCCAGACATGTGTTTGGAACACCCACTGTCAAAATACCATGTTCCTTCTTTAAACTCTCTATCATCCATGTGAGCCAATAAGCACTTCACCTTCTCCTTAGGTACCCATTGTTCAACAACTTTGGGCCTGTGCTCTCTCCATCTGTTTTGAGGTTGAGGGTATCCATGCAGCTTGTAGCAAGAGTACTGCATATGTCCAAACCTTCCACAATAATAGCATCTCACCCTTTCATCTCTGAATCTTCTGCCATGATGAGATTTCTTATGCTGTCATCCATAATGTGGTCTCCTCCTACCGTAACTGCCCTGCCATCTATTATGCTGGTATCTTCTCCCATAGGACGACTGAGAATGTTGTTTCCTTGATTGTCTCCCATGATGGTGTGGCTTTCTTCTTCCATATATGTAAGGAACAACATTGGTGTATCCATATCCATAACCATACCAGTTGTCCTGATGTTGAGACACCTGATGAGACATGTGTTGTTTGAACTTAGCAGCTTGCATACTCTCGTGGTATTGTGGGGGCATATACTGACTAGCTCCTTGTGGCTGCTTTCTCTTCTGATAAGGACCAGTCTTCTTCTCAATCTTCTTAGGTTGGGAAACATCAGCTTTCTTAGGGGTAAGATCCTGCTTCTTTGGCTGATGTTGAGATGAAAGTTGTGACACTTCCTTCTTTGAACCTGAAGTGCTTCCTTCTGAAGTTCCCTTATTCTCAACCACATAACCTATCCCAGCTTTGTCTCCCGCAGATTTTTCTGACTGAAGGATCTTGTCAAGTGTGTCTGTACCACAGCTCAGCATCCTAACAGATTTGGTCATTTGATCAAGGTGAGCTCTAACTAGCACCACTTCATTTTCAAGATCAGTCTTTTCATTCTCTAGCTGAGCAATCTGTTGCTTGTGGCACTTGTTTTCTTGACAAATCTCAGCACTTTTTAAACACAGCTCTTGATAAGTAGATGCTAACTCCTCATAAGTTACTTCTCCATCACTAGAATCATCATCAGATACAACAGCTCCTGTTAGGGCTCTAACATGCTTTGCTGACTCACCTTCACTTTCACTATCTGAGTCAGACCAGGAAACTGTCATGCCCTTCTTCTGCCTTTTCAAGAAGGTGGGACATTCTTTCTTGACATGTCCATACCCTTCACACTAAAAGCACTGAACTCCTTTATCTTGGGTAGTTTTCTCTTCATCCTTCTTGCTGGTGTCAGAAGTCATGTTCTTGACATTAGGCCTGGAGTTATTACTCATTCTCTTGAACACTTTAGTGAACTGTCTTCCCAACATCACTATGGCCTGAGATAGATCCTCCTGCGATTCAGAACTCTTTCCTTTTTCTTCTGCATCATTTGACACCAGGGCTATACTCTTTGGCTTCTTTTCTGGTTCTTCCTCATTCAACCCAAGCTCAAAGGTTTGAAGAGATCCAATGAGCTCATCAACTCTCATCTTGCTGATATCTTGTGATTCTTCAATGGCAGTAACCTTCATCTTATACTTCTTAGGTAGGGACCTAAGAATCTTCCTCACAAGCTTTTCATCTGACATCTTCTCTCCAAGAGCACTAGATGCATTGGCCAGCTCAAGAACACTCATGTGGAAATCATGAATAGTCTCATCTTCCTTCATCTTCAGGCTTTCAAATTTTGATGTTAAAATCTGAAGTCTTGACATCTTGACTCTAGATGTTCCTTCATGAGTAGCCTGCAAGATATCCCATGCTTGCTTAGCAACTTCACAGGTATTGATTAACCTGAAGATATTCTTATCCACTCCATTGAATATGGCATTTAGAGCTTTGGAATTTCCAAGGGCAAGCTCGTCTTCCTCCTTGGTCCACTCTTCTTCAGGCTTTGGCTTAGAGGTGCCTTCTCTATCTTTACCAGCATCATCCTTCTCACATACAACAGGTGCTTTCCACTCTTTAATAACAGCCTTCCAAGCCCTACTGTCCAAGGATTTTAAGAAGGTGGTCATCCTTGGCTTCCAATAGTCATAATTGGATCCATCCAAAATAGGGGGTCTGTTGATGAATCCTCCAACTTCTTTGTCCATCTTTACACTAGAAAGTAACTTCCCTAGATCTCACCCAGAGACAGACAGGATGCCTGCTCTGATACCAATTGAAATTCTAGTATCAGACGTGTGATGTTAAGGTGTGATGTCACAACAACACACTCTGCACAATGGACAGCAATAACAACAAAATAACACCAAGAATTGTTGACCCAGTTCGGTTACAACCAACCTACTCTGGGGGCTACCAAGCCAGGGATGGAATTCACTACTTGTAGATATAATTTATAGACTCAACAACCCGTTGACAATCTCCTAAACTTATACTCTACTAATGACTTCCTACGTAAGAAACCACTTAGGTATGAGAACACCACTCAATCCCTTACAAACACTCAAAGAACCCACTTTGAGTACCCTTGATCTTACTTCACAGCTTCGATCAAGCAAACACTCTCTATTACTTCACAACTTCTAGAGAGGACAGAAACTCAACACCTATTCAAACCCTAGAATAGTGTAAATACAAGCACTCTAAACAAACTCTAGACACTAAGCCTCCAGCTCCTGATCTTCTGAATGTTTTCTGTACCTTTTCCTTTGGTCTTGTGCGCTTTATATAGCTCCTTGAATTGGTCTTGGACTTGCTACAATATCTCCCAGATTTGTTATTTAAAACTGAATATTAAAACAGATTTTCTCCTAAAATCTTTTTAAATCTTCAACCTTTTAAATCTCCTACAAATCTGCAGTAGATCTCCTATGCAGCAGCAAATATCTATCCCAAGATATTCGCATCCAATGAGACAGCTTGCTCTCCACAATTCCAGCTAATACGCAACCCTAAAAACATCACAACCTGATGTTATTGATTCTGCAGATCTGATGTTACAACATCACCTGTGTGACATCAGACATCCAACTTCAGCAATTAAATACTTAACACAACCCAGTGTTAAGACTTCAATGTTGCAACATCAACACCTTGACATCAACATTGAATATACTTTGTTTTACCAAAATTCCAGCCAATCCAGGAACTAACATTGTATATTTTTATTAACACTGAATTGAATTCGATACAAATAAAAAGTGAAATGGTCGAGTAGATAAACTTTCAACAGAGACTCCAGCGTAGATGGAAAATGTCTGAGGTTTTTGGTCATTGTCCTTTCCTGAGACATCGGGATAAGTGCACTTCGTGCTTCGAGCGTCTTCTTTAATTGGATGCGGTGTTGAGGTGCCCACTTTGTGTTTTCTTTTCGTTCATTTGATGGTCGGCTTCTTTGGTGATGTAGCTTAAGGTCGATCATTGAAACTTTTAGCTCATCGATTTACTATGTCCAATGCTTCGACGAAATGCCTTTTGTCCACCGCAGTTAACATCCTTTTCTTCTTTCCAATTTTGGAGTGGATACCTACCTTGAGTACTCAACTAGAGGTTGTGGGACAGTCTATGGTTGATTCAACATGCTAATTGGCTTCTCCCAAGCCCAGTTAGATGGTCGGGTGTTGGAAGCACTCCTTGATAGGCTCTCCTATCCATTTTCCATAGCAGGAGCACGAGTTGCTATTCTCGTCTAGTCTTTCCTTTAGACCGGGAATGTTGAGCGACGATTAGAGGATGATATCGACTAGTCTCCTGGAAACTAGAGTCCAGGGTATTTTCCCTATGGCGTGTCTGGCTAACCTCCATTCTTTAATCTAGTTTGAGGAGACCTTGTGCATCAAGTGGAAATCATGCGGTGCATATGAGAGGCGCCCTGGTACTGGATTGGCGCCAATTGTTAACTATGAATTTGTAGTATCATCTAATGTTGCCCCTGTAAGCACCCTGATAGTGGCAGAAAATATGAGGATTGTATTAGGTCGGGAGGTAAATTCCGACTCTCCATCCCAGTCCTCATGGAAATTACCTGCAGACCCTAGTGCAGTCTTATATCTGGATGTGAGATCCTTAATTTGCTATTATGCAGAGTTCTCGAGGGAGATCTGAGATCTGGACTCCAAAGAACTGGACCGGGGACAGTGGTTAATCGAATTGACTGTGGCAGATCTCTATGTTTGCTATCAAACATTTTTCACTACGCCATATAATACAAAAGACAACGCTTTTTTTGGCCTTTAGCAGCGCTTAAAAGCACTGCTTAAAGTGGCGCTGCTGTAGGTAAAGATAGCGCTTTTTTTTAAATGCAAAAGTGTTGCCTTAGGTCCCCTTTAGGAAGCGGTTCAGTTTAAAAGCACTCTCTAATGTCACCTTTAGGCAGCGCTTTTTCTTGAAAAGCGCTTTCTTTTGTCCCCCTTTAGGCAGCACTATTAAAAGCGTTGTCTAATGTATTTTTTCTTTCTATTTTAGGCAGCGCTTTTTCTAAAAGCGCTTTCTTTTTCCCACTTTAGACGACGCTTTTTTTAAAAGCGCTTTCTTTTATCCACTTTAGGCTGCACTTTTGTTTACAAAGCATTTTCTTTTCTCCACGTAAATAGTGCTTTTTAAAAGCACTTGTTTAAAAAGCACTTTTTTAGGAAGCGCTTTTTTGTTATAAGCGCTGTCTATTGTGCACATTTTTAGGAAGCATTTTTTGTTAAAAGCGTTGACTTAAGTCTTATTTTTTAATTATAAAATGGCAGCACAAACCATTATAATTCAAATTTTTATCAAAACTTATCACAAACCTTTATAATTCAACACAAGTCTTTATTTCAATACATAGGCCTTATATACCATTATAATTCAACATATACCATTATAATTCAACACATAAACCTTATAACCATTATAATTCAACACAAACCTCATACACCAAAAAAACATCTTCTAATAACAACAAACCCGCTTCCAAAACCTTTAACTTCTAAAGATTCACCAAACATAATTACAAAATTCACCAATCCTTAATTCACAACAACTTCCAGAACTATACAACAATTTCCAAAACTATACAACAACTTCCAAAACTATTCTTATCCAGTACAGAACATCACAACAATATAAATCTCTAAGGACCATAAACTTCACACAAAAGAAAGAAAGACAATATACGTTATATAATTTTCATCTCAATAATGTATTGACACCATTCCTCCTTAAAACTAATTAATTAGATGAAATATCCGTTAAATATTAAAATAAATCCTAACTTATAAATCCATACCATGTTTGGAATCTCTATCTGATCCAAATGAATAGTTTCTTTCATAAACCTCAATACGAAATAACCGCAATCTATACTATTACGCTGACGAGGACACTACACATAGAAAAAAAATACGAATATATCAGGATATATAGTTTGACTTGTTTTATGAAGTAGCATCACTATTATAATCAAAATTGTGAAAATATACCTGCACTCTGATCCATGTAATGTTGTTTGCTTTACTCTTTGGTACTCGAGCTTGTCTTTGTGATCAGAATATTTGTATAGCTCTAACATAATATAAACGAATATTTAGAACAATCTCACATAAATAAATAAATAAAAATACACACGAATATTTAGAACAATCTCATCACTTACGTATCAACCATCTTCTTCATATCTGGGTATTTTGTTTGATCACCATCTAACAAATTCAGATAATATACTATTTCTTTTATCAGATTAATCACAACCAACAACCAGTGTCCGCTATAAAATAAGACAAAAGTTTAGATGAAAATTTTCTACACAACGTCAAAAAAATAAAAAATATAATAAATGAAGTTGGAATGAAAATCTAACCCATGGCCAGTATTATATGGTAAAAGATACAACTTTTATGTATCTCTATTGGCCATAAATGCATCGACTAAGTGATCTTTGACTGCATTTGGACTTTGATCGATTAACCGTGCGTTGATACAGCTGGGATATAAGAAAGAGAATCTTTCTGTCAATTGACGTGAGTGCATCAATTTGTCATACAAGAACCTTAAATAAAAACATAATAAACATTAGAATATTCATTGAAATGAGTAAATAAATTGTTCAATTAATTAAATAAAATTGATCGGGGTACCTGATGTATGAATTCATAACACCGATGCCTAATTCAGAATGATGAAAAATCTGATCCAAATCCTCTTTAGTAATTGTTTCGGTATAAGAAAAACCAAAAATACCTTCCTCCATAGGTATTTCACGAATACCACCTTCCATCACATCTGTTGTTCCTACATATGTTTCAAGGCACAACCTAAATCGAGGAATAAATGATTTTTTAGGCTCGGTCTTTGCAAGATTCTTTTTTTTTGTTGGACATGTTGCTAAATTTCGGCTTCTTATTCTTGCTGACTTGTTGCAACTCTTGAGCATGAATCTAAAAACCATATAAGTTAGGTAATGTATAAAATCATGAATCTTTTGAATTCGGAGGATAGAATTAACATTTTCTATGCATATATATATCAATGTACCTCTTTTTTTGATGGAACTGACTCGGTGTGCCGCACAATCCCCTTATCTTTTGATTTGGATTTTGTAGGAGTCTAACATTACCATGTAAATAAAATGTACGTAAATGTCAGAATAACTTACATGACTCGTAAAACATTTGAATACTAAAAGGTTCATAATGGTTTTAAACATACCTCATCATCTATGAAAGTGAGGTTTGACGACCATGCAACATACGATCCTATTGCGTCTCCCACCAATGTTGCATCCGAAACATCGTCAGGTATAGGTAATAACGCATCTCCCTCTAAAGCAATATAAATCGATACTTTCAAAATCCAGCAGGGAGCGGTTTATGGTGAGGTACATCTCCCAAAGTGTTATGCACTTTTCCCTATCCAACCATGCGATAAGTCGGTGACGATAAATAGAGCTGACAAGGTGAAATGCCCTAAACCAATAATAAATATGAAATTGTTAATGTGTATATATGTCAATTAAAAAATTGTGCTAATTTAATTTCATAATAATATATATAATTACCTCGGGAATTTTCTGTTGAAAATTACAATTGATACTATCTTTGTCACTAGTATCTTTAAACTCTGAACCGCGCCTTTCTAACATATATCTTTCTTTATCCTTTTGCAATTCACAAATTTGAGCTTTTAATTCCTCCAACGATTCCATCACTTATTTATTGCTAGGACTTTTACTCTTTGGAAGCTTATACAAGGTTGTTGGAGTGACCCCAAATCCCTTACCTCTCACACGACTAGAATACTCAGGAACATTTAATACTCGACTTAGTATGCTCCTGCAATCATGGTCTTCAGCTAGAGTTAAAGACTGAGATAGATTCTCCTGAAATTTATATGCATATCGAAAAATATTAGTGGGTATTCAAAATCATAAATATTATATGTTAATAAACTTTTGATTTAATTAAAGAAATAATGTTATACTTACACATTGCTCAAACACTTGTTGAACATCTTCCTTAACAACTCCATCCTTACCCACACGAGCAGCCTTCCACAAAACATGTTCCGGAAGAGATGTTTCTTCATTTTTCTCCTCTTCTAACTACACATTAATACAAATAATAAGATCAATTATAACACATGGGGAACAAGTATATCATAGCATTTACATATACTTACTATTCTTTGTTGTAAGCGTGCATATCCCAAACGCCCTTTTTTGTATGGATACGCGGGTTTTGATGCTCATTGGCGATTTATGTCACTCACATCCTGGATAAACAAGTTTAAGTCATATCAGAACACCTGTGGAACAAGTATATAATACAATGTTCATGATAATTTAACATTACATGGAATTCTTGGGTTCTTCATTTGGCTACAAAAGTTTCCCATTCTTCAGGTGAAATCAAGTCTGCATACTTCTTTAGACGTTCTGCTTCAATAAAATTTCCTTGGGCATCCTTAAGAAACTTGTTTGTTAAAAATGCTCGAAATCCTCTGAGTCTTTTTCCGGCCAATTGAAGACAATATTTTTTTCGATCGTCACCAATGTTAAAAGACCTCTACGAAAAAACATACATAGAGTGTGTTAGTATAAGTAATTTAAAGACATATTCGTCAACAAAAACAAATAACATCACATATGGTACCTGTATCTCACTCTATATTTTTTCTTTAGCGGGTTTCAACAATGAATTTCTCCAATTATCACAAGTGATTGGACTTTGCGAACGAAGAAGTGCACCAATGTAACTTGTCAACATTGCACCGTTAGGCTCAACTAGGTAGTCTGTTGCATTCCAATGTATGTCATAATTTATTCCTTTATCTCTTGCATGAATGATTCCCTTCATGATAGTTATTCCTCGTGTAATATCTCTTTCCACATCATGAACTGATTCATTTCCATCATTCTTAGAAGTATCATGTGAGTTTTCCTCGTTACTAGCCGTTTGACTTGTAATAAATAAAAACATAAATATGAAATGACAAATATAAAAATCCATTATCTATAATCCATTGAATATATAAAATGACAAATATATAATTTTATTAAATGACAGAATATATAACTTTACCAGTACCTTTTTCACTAACATCTCTTTCTTTTATTGGTTGGAATATGATTTACTTGTCTCTTAACAACACGGACGAATGGATTGATCCAAATTCCCTCATTATGATCATTTCTAATATATGATTCATTAGCTCTAATATTCTCATCTTGATCATTTATAATATACGATTCATTCTCAACATCAATATCACCTTGATCTCCAATGTTATCATCAATTACTTTATTATATAAAAGCACTATAGACCATTTCATACTTGTTGGATCAGTGACATAGAACACTTGTTTAGCTTGAGAGGCTAGAATAAAAGGCTCATTTTTGTACCCCACCTTATTAAGATCCACTTGCAAAAATCCTAACTTATCCATTTGTATGCCACTATTATTTTTAACCCACTTGCAACCAAAGATCGGAATCTGAAACTTTTCATAATCAAACACCTAAATGTGCTCGATAACCCCAAAATATGAATGATTTGAATATTTGGGGTTTAAGTCCTTCACACTTGAAATGTGCATTGCTTCAGCTACCACGGCGACACCACTATTTTGCATAGTACTCTTATCATCTTGTTCTTTGGTATAAAATGTGTATCCATTAATTGCGTATGCCCTATAAGAAAACACATGCAAACTTGGGCCATATGCTAAACATCTCAACCTTTCTGTTATTGAAGCGGGATCTAAATAAAACTTTGAACAAAAATGATCCTTAAACCATGATATAAAACTTCGATTGTGCTCTCGTACTATCCAATTTTCATTTCTATTCGATGTTAAACCTCGGAGAACATCCTTGTGCATTTCAACATACGGCTCAACCTCATTGTCATTAGGCAGAACATACAAATGCACTTGCTCCCGTTCAGCCCTTGATACTGTCACAATTTTATTTCCAATTAACTATTTTCCTTATTTTTTTCGACAATATGAGATTTGGGGAGTCCAATGGATTGAACATTGGACAAATATTCAGTATAAAACTCAATCGCTTTTTCAATAATGTATCGTTATACAATACAACCCTCTAGTAGACTTCGGTTTTTCACATACCCTTTTAATATTTTCATATAATATTCAACAGGGTACATCCATCTCATATAAGCTGCTCCACACAATTGTGACTCTTTCACAAGATGACCAACTAGATGTACCATTATTTCAAAAAATGAGGAAGGAAAATACATTTCAAGCTCACACAAAGTAATAACTATTTCTTTTTGCAATGTTGGTAAGATCACAGGATCAATCACCTTACTACAAATTGACCTGAAGAAAAAAAACAATTTAGTTATTGCGCTTCTTACTTTTTCTGGCAAAATAGAACGTATACCTATTTGTAGAAAATGTTCCATTATAACATGGCAATCATGTGTCTTTAAACTCTTTAACTTAAGGACTTTCTTAGACACAAGTCTTCTAATAACTGAAGAGTATCCTTCTGGAAATTTAACTTCACTTAGAAACTTACACAATATCTTTTTCTCCTTTCTAGATAGAGTATAAGTAGCAGGTGGTAGATATGTTCGTTTTCCTTTCTTCAAGGGTCTTAATTCATTTCTTATTCTCATCGCTATCAAGTCCTATCTTGCTTTAAGGCCATCCTTAGACTTTCCTTGTATATTGAGTAACGTACCAATAACACTTTCAAATACATTTTTTACAATATGCATAATATCAAGAAAATTTCATACATACAACGACTTCCAATATGGCAATTAAAAAAATTGACCTCTTCTTCCACCCACGTTTGACAAGCGTATGTGCAAAAGGCTTACCAAACTGAGTACTCACATCTTTCACCTTTTCAAAATTTTGGTCTCCTGTCAATGTAGGTGGAGCTCTACCTTGTTTTGGATTTCCATTGAATGCTTTTCTCCACCCAAGGCAGTGATGATTAGAATTTAAGTATCTACGATGACCGAGAAAAACATTCTTCTGAAAAAATTCCAATCACGTCCAATATGTGTTTTCTTCACAAATAGGACACGCACATTGACCTTTAATGCTATACCCTTATATATTTCCATATGCTGGAAAATCATTAATTGTGCCAAACAACATCGCCCTCAAATTGAAACTTTCTTTCTTATATCCGTCATAAACCTCCACACCGTTCTCCCATAAAATATTTAACTCTTCGATTAAAGGTGTCAAGTATACGTCTATGTCATTCCCTGGTTGTTTAGGCCCATAAATTAACATATATAACATCATGTACTTACGCTTCATACATAGCCATGGAGGTAGGTTATAAATCATAATAATCACAGGCCATGTGGTATGTGAGATACTTTGAAGACCATGTGGGTTCATTCCATCAGTAGATAATGCCAAGCGAAGGTTTCTTGATTCTTCTCCAAAATCAGGATAATCATTATCAATTTATCCACTGTGGTGAATCTGCCGAATGTCGAAACTTTCCATCTATAATTCTTTCATATGCATGCCAAGTCAAGTGTTTTGCATCGGTTTCACTATAAAACATGTGTCTAAATCTCGAAATTATAGGAAAATACCATAAGACTTTTGTTGGAGACAATTTTTTCTTATATCGAGAGACACCGTATTTAGGGCACTCATTTAACGATGCATATTCATTTCAAAACAAAATGCAATAATTTGGACAAGCATGTATCTTATCATAGATCATGCTAATAGAGCACAACATTTTTTTGTCCTCATAGGTTCGATTGGGAAGAACATTATCCTCCGGAAGCATATCTTTCATGAAGGCTAATAACTTCGTGAAACTTTTATCCGACCATCCATTGCCGCCTTTAAGTTGTACAACTTTAATACATCAGACAATCTTGTGAATTTAGTGCAACCTTTATACAACGGTTTCTCTATATCGCTTACCAACCTCTCAAACATTTTGGGACAATCCTGAAGATCTTCTTCAAGTGCTTCTGCCATCTCTTTGACTCGATCACAATCGTATGTATCTGTGCCATTGTCGTTTGAAGCATATATCATATTATCCATCTGAACTGCGTCAATCCGACGCCCATAACAACAACCTAAGCAAGGACATGTGATTCAACTGGGACCTTTGTCGTGTTCAATTGCAAACTTAACGAATTCTGATACCTCATTCTCGTACTCTTTTGACAATTGATTGGAAGACATCCATTTTTTATCCATGGTTTTACTAAGTGAGCTAAACAAAAACACTAATTATTCATGAAACTATAGCAAAAGAACAACTAATTACCTGTAGAGAAGTCAACAACTTCTGGAACCACACAGTGTAAGATTCTTGGAAACGATCACAATTTCACTCTTCACAAGTAACCCCTATAGCAAATTCACTAAGTTGGTAACTGATGGTGTACCAAATATAACAGGACAAATTTAGTATATAATAGGACAAACAAGATATATCGTAGAACCAAGTCAAAGTCTCAAGAATCAAATTTAGTAAACATCAACACTTCCTTCAATTAAGCAACATGGCATCGACACGAAAATTCAATCACATTAATTCAAGTAGCATGGTATACTTTGATTCATCACAAATGACACATCAACACTTAATGTTTCAACTCAAGTAAGTCACAAAAAACAACTTCATCACTTAAGTTTAATTAACTTCAAAGTTCTATCCAACAAAGAATCATTAATTCGAGCATAAATCAATCACCAAAATTATCAATTCCACATTTAAACTCAATAGCGACTTCAACCTCAACAATTAACAATTAATTTCATCACTATTCATCATCTTCAACCTCAACAATTAACAATTAATTTCATTACTATTTACAATCAACAATTAGATCAAAACGAAGTAATTAATCACTAACAGTTATCCATCAACAATGTCATTATCATCAAATAATTTCATTAATTCATCACTAACATTCAACATTAACTTACAAAATTAACACCAATTCTCAAAATAAATTCACCACAAATATCACTATTCATCATCTTCAACCTTACTACAACAACAATTTTAAAATCAAATTCAAACAACTTTCACATCAACACTATCAATGTCTCATTTCAATTATTTCAACAACAAACAAACTCATAAATTAATTCCAACAATTAATATCATTAGTTTCACATCTTCAACACTAATTCACCAACAATGTCATTCAATCTTCAATTGAATTCAAATAACAACAACATCACAATCTATTCTATGGCTTGCGAATCCAATAAAGGAAAAGAAGAAATACCTTGCTAAAAAAGAAGGAGTTGTCGCGAAGAGAGGGAGATACGGCGGAGGGAGTAGCCTTACAGAGGGAGTTACGGCGGAGGGAGTTGTCGCGAAGAGAGGGAGATACGGCGGAGGGAGTAGCCTTGCGAAGAGAGGGAGATACGACGGAGGGAGTAGTCGCGAGAGAGAGAGTATCAAAGTTAGGGTTTAAGAGTTTCAATAGTTTCTGTTTTATTATTTAGAAATTAATAACATAAGGCAGCGCTTTCTGAAAACGCTTTATTATATATTAACTTTAGCAACGCTTTTGCATTAAAAGCGCTTTCTTTTCTTAGACTTATAGCAACGCTTTCTAGAAGCGCTTTCTAAGGTGTGGTCTATGAATGGCCTTTAGTAACGCTTTTCAAAAGCGCTTTCTAAAGTTAGCCTTTAGCAGCGCTTTCCAGAAGCGTTTTCTAAGGTGTAGCCTACGTATGGCCTTTAGCAGCGCTTTTCAGAAGCGCTTTCTAAAGTTGGCCTTTAGCAGCGCTTTTTTTCATAGTTTTATTTTTTTTAACTTATAGCAGCGCTTTGGGGAAACAGCGTTGTCTATGTAGTGCTGCCAAAAACCAATTTTGACGTAGTGTTTCGATTCTAAGATCTAAGAAAGTTGCGAACAGTGAAGATAGAAAGCAAACACCAATTCATGGAAAAACGTAGAAATCAGAGGCCGGTTCACTCTTGATTTGATAACCTAAGGAGGTTATGAACTGGTAAATCATAAATTTGGACCTAAAATCATGAGAATCCAGATGTTCACTCAATGGTGTTGTGGAGCAAA
This sequence comes from Lathyrus tuberosus, assembly GCA_022829125.1. Taxonomy (NCBI): domain Eukaryota; kingdom Viridiplantae; phylum Streptophyta; class Magnoliopsida; order Fabales; family Fabaceae; genus Lathyrus; species Lathyrus tuberosus. Next base: position 2,815,218 of record JALAZF010000037.1, read on the forward strand.
TGTGATTTTTGTGGAAATCGTAGGAATCAAAAGACGATTCTCATAGACGGCGCCACTGCTTTGTTCGAGAACTTGAAATGGATGTTCTAGAGATATTGAACCAGAAATAGAGATAGTTGGATTAACTAGAGATATTGAACGACGGCTCCGATCTCTTTTACGATGATGTAGAGGTGGACCTGCATGGTTAGCACTCCAACGCTCAAGTCAGTTCAAGATTCAAGATGAGTATAATGAAAATGGAAATCATAGGTAGTACCTTAATCTTAACTTGTCATCTAGTTTTATACATCGGATCAAGTAAAATTCTGGATTTGAGATGGATTGAACCTTGGTCAATTGGATCTTTAGCCAATCGAGAATAAAAAGGATGACTTCTTCTAACCTCGAGATCATTTCATTATTGCACAACCAAGATTTCTTACTTAAATCGCTTCACGCTTTCAAACCTCCCCTAAGCTCTCCGGTCATAAACAAGAAGACAAGTTTGTTGTATTGTCGGGATTAACCACTAAAACCACTTCACTCCTACACATATCGTGCTTAGGGGAGAGTGTACTGGTATGTCTAATTATGAATAAAGTTATTAAAACTTGAGTGAATTATCTATCCAAGCAAAGTCTTGCTAACACCTTGGAGGGCACCCCAGAATATATGGGCGGGCTATATGCAACCTTTAATCAGGTTGGAGGTGCTCGCCACAAAGAGACAAAAGAGACTCTTAGCTCATAGATCATCTTGGTCCTGCTGTTATAATAGTGACTCAGACAATGGTTTCATTAAGAGAATTTACAAGCTTAGACAACCATAGTTAAAGCAGTTTAATGTTATTGATTAGAGCATGGTTATTTTTAATAATATTATAAGGATGATTATTTTATATATGGTATTGATAATGTTTATAAGTTTTTGAGGGTATTTATAATTTCGGACGATTGTTGGAATATTTTACTAATGATAGATCTTTTATTGTTGTGCTTCTCAATAATCGCAAACACTTTCGTGATGTTTTGTTAATGTAATTGTATTTGTCTCTCTCCTTCGCATGTGCATCTATTTGTTGCCAAAATGATTCTTTAATTTCACTTCTTGGGAATGGTGTTTTCATATGCAATGTGGCAACGCGTGGTCAGGGTGCAGACTTGTAAATGCGGATGTATTTCATTCTGTTTACAGAGCTGTGTATTTTAGTTAAAGTGTTTGAACATCATCTCCTCATTGTATTTGGGAGTTATTTAGTTTGTTTGGTTTTTTAGACCTGATGTTGGTGCAGGATTTGGTAATGGGCGTAGAATACTGGGTAGGAATTTTGCTGGTTTTTTTCTGCTTAACTGCTATGTAAAGGTGTAGAATTTGGTTTTTTTGGGCGTTAGGGGATGTTGGAGTGGTAAGTTGCAGCCTCTAATTGTAAATGGTTGTATGCTGATGTAATTTGGGTGTTATTGGTGTACTTGGTTTAGGCATGTCTTGTGCCAAATTGAATAATATTTTTGCTATTTCAAAAAAAAAAAAATCAATGGTTCATAGGACAAGTTATAATTTGGGATGGACAAAAGGCTAGGTTGAGCGGGATCGAATTTAAAAGCGACATCCGCTCTAAACCGCGATTGAATAAATTGGATTCATTTATGTCCATTTTTGAAATTGATTTTGGCTCTGATGCCCTGCCAAATTGTTTCAAACCAACTCAATTCGATTTTGCACATTCAATTATTGCTTGTTGGACTGATATGCGGTTTATTGTCCAACCCTAGCTATAATGGTAAATTCACCACCATTATATTTGGCAATTTTTTTTCTTACCTTTATAGTGGGGGGGTGCACTACATTTTAGTATTCTCCTAAATTCAAATATGCGGCAAACAAGAAAATAAAGGCAATAAAGTTTTAATTTAAGTTTGAGAATCTACAAATAAAGAAAAAAGCCTTAACTAAAATATGTTTAAGGGCCATAATTTGCTATACCCAACTTGTACTCTTAGACACGAATCTTTATTATATTATTTCTTTACATTAGAAATGCTATTTTAAGTCATTTTGATTATGCTTACTTGCTGTAATCACATTCAAGGTTTTAATAATGAAGCTGAACAGAAGAATAATATGATCTTTGTGTTGAATACTTAAAAATCACACACTTAGCATATTTCTAGAACTCTAATATCAAATAGGAGATTATGGTATGGATAATTGTTGCTTTAAATAATGTAATTCTCTATCTGATTCAAATTCGTACGGAATTTGTAAATCAACTTTCGTTTATTCGTATCATATATGATAATCATGTAAGAGATCGTTTATTTTATTTTTAAGATTTTTAAATACTAAGAAAATAAAAAGCATAGATTGGTACTAATTAAGTACTATAGCTTTTTCAAAAAAGATAGAAAATATATAAATGAAAAGTTAAAAAGGAAGTAAATAAGGGCCTAATTAATTGATCGTGGCTATTAAAACTAAACAAAAATAATAAGTTGCTTTTGGCACACGCACAAAAAAAAGGTTGCAACCGGATAACTCAAACAAAGCTAATCTATAACTAATTATAAAATTTATGTACTTTGTACCACTTTAAAACAGTGGTTGGAAAACTAAGTCTTAAATTAATTAAGAAACAAAATGACAAATAAGAATATAACTAGAAATATATTTTTTGTATTTCATTATGATTGGAATTATTACACGTGAGGTATAAATAAAATAGAAGGAAAGTTGTATAGTAATAGACTAATAAACACAGAAATAATGAGAAAATAAGGAAATAATGATAATAGATAATAAATCTATTATCGGAAAGATATTTGTAGTTTGCTTGCATGATGGAACATGATCAATATATACTTATAATTTCATGATTAATTTTTTCTTTAATGAAATGTCGGTCAATTTTCACATGCTTAGTTTTATCATGTTTGGCATGAGTACTTTGCAATGCTTATAGCAGCTTCGTTATAACATAGTAACCTTACAGTATGGTTCACATGAATTATGATTTTACTTGGCATCCTCTTAAGCCACATACCTTCACAAATACCTTGGACCATAGCTCTAAATTTAGCTTCTGCACTACTCTTCGCCACTACAGATTGTTTCTTGCTTTTACAAATTACTAGGTTCCCCACAAAAATGAACAATAGCTTGTAGCCGATTTTCAGTCTGTGGAGCATCTTGCCCAATCTGAATTTGTATACACTTTAAGGCCCATGTTTGAATTCCTCTAGAAGTGGAGGCCTCGGCCTGGAGTGCCCTTGAGGTTTAAAGGATTCTATTCACCGTTTTCATGTTAGACTCAGTAGGATTTGACAAGTAACGACTAGCTAAGCTTACAGCGATCCAATGTCAGACCTAGTGTGAGTTAGATAGATTAGTGTCCCAATTGGACATTGATATCTATCTCTGTCAGCTGATGGAATTTCATCTTCTATTCCTTTTATTGTTTCTACGGGTGTATTATCTACCCTGCACCCAAGCATTCCAGTTTTTTGAAGTAAGTCAAGGGTGTATTTCCTCAGGAAACATAGATAACATTCTTTGGTTGAAAAACTTTCATTCCTAAAAAATACTTTAATTTGTCCCAAGTCCTTGAATTCAAATTCCTTTTCCAATAGTCTTTTTAAATGATCAATTTGATCATTATCATTTCCTGTAATAACGATATCATCAACATAAATAATCAACAAACATGCCTTTCCTTCAATGGAGTGTTTAATAAACATAACGTGGTCTGATTGGCATTAGCTGAACCCGTATTTCTTGACAACTCGATTTGTTCTATCAAACCACACCCTTGGAGACTACTTAAGGCCATAAAGGGATTTTCGGAGCATGCACACTATATTTGAGATGTCTGGATGATTTAGGTCCTTGAGGAATCTGCATATAAACATCCTCTTCTAGTTCACCATTTAAGAAGACATTTTTAATATCTAGTTGATAGAGTGGCCAATCTAAATTTGCAGCCAAAGAGAGTATAACTCTGACAAAATTTAGTTTGGCCACTAATGCAAAAGTATCTTCATAGTCTACTCCATATGATTGAGTAAATCCCTTCGCTACAAGTCGAGCTTTATAGTGATTTATACTCCCATCTGCATTATACTTCATGGAGAATATCCATTTGTATCCTACTGGCTTCTTCCCTATAGATAGCCTTGTGATCTCCCAAGTGTCATTCTTAAGTAAGGCTTGAACCTCTTCAGTTACGGCTGTTGCCAATTTAGAATTTTGCAATGCTTCATGAATGTTTCTTGGAATATGTGTATTGTCTAATTTTGTTACAAAAGTCTTGTATTTTTGTGACAATTTTCTTTAAGATACAAATATTTCGATGGGATGTTTAGTACAAGATCTTAAATTTTTCTCAAGGCAATAGAAGTATCAGTATCATCAACATTCACAGAGTTATGAGCAATATATATTACCTGAGAGGACTTCATTTTCAAGAGCCTGGTTGGACTCATTGTTTTGCATCAGAGTTGTGCTACACTCAACTTCCATCCTTCTCCTTTCATAAGTCTTCCTCTTCTAAATACCTTGTTGTGTTTTTCATCCTTGGTTCTGTTGAGATGTTGTTGAAATATTAATCATCTCCGATTTAGTTTCGGTGGTCTTTTCAACTGGGTCGGGTGTTGGTTTGGCTAGTTGATTGTCAATGGTTTGGTCTGGTAAAATTTGTGAAGGTTTATTTTCCTCAAGGGCCAAAAGTTAGTATTTTGAACTTTTAGTTGGATATATGTGTGGTTGCTCCCCTAAATACCAACTTTGGTGTAATATGGCTAATTTTCAAAGGTGATATCCATAGTATGGTTAAAAGAATTAGTTTGCAGAGAGTAACATATATATCCTTTTTGGTGAGGTGAGTAGCCAAGAAAGATGCACTTGATAGATTTCAGGTCTAGTTTACTACGGTGAGGATTGAGATTGTGGACAAAAGTTGAACATCCAAATATTTTTATTGGAACTAAAGAAAAGGTTTTGTTGGTTAGGAAGAAAGTTTCTTATTTCAAAATAGGGGTTTTAAAATAAAGGATACGAGAAGGCATTCTTTGTATGAGATGTGTTGTTGAAGGTACAGCTTCTCCCCAAAACTATTTTGGAACATTTCTACCTAGCATTATTGATCTAATTATTTCTAAGAGGTGTCTAATCTTCCTTTATACGACTACATTTTGTTAAGGAGTGTGCACATACGAGCTTTGGATAACAATACTAACCTTTTGGAGATAGGAATTTAAAGAAAGGTTATAGTACTCACGACCATTGTCTGTTCTGAGTATCTAAACCTGGCATTGAGATTGTGTTTGCACCATGTTGTGAAAATTTTCAAATATTCTCCTTACTTTTGATTTTTCCTTCATTAGAAACACCCACGTGACACGTGTGTGGTCATCGATAAAAGTGACAAACCATCTCGACGCAATAATGTTATGAACTCGAGATGGTCTCCACACATCACTATTAATTAATGAAAAAGGTTTAAATGGTTTGTAGGATTGGAGTGGATAATGGTTGCGGGTATGTTTAAACAATTGGAAAATTTCACACTGAAAAGGCATTTGGTTTTTATCAAATAATGAGGGAAAAATATGTTCCATGTTCCTGAAACTTGGGTGGCCTATTCTATAGTGCCATAACATTACTTAATTTTCAATATTTGGTATGGTTGCTGCCACGTAAGAGTGCTCCTTCAAATTTTTTTCTATTTTTTCAACTTGTACGAGGTAGAGTCCCACACACTCTTCAACGTTGCCAATCGTCTTCCCCGATTCCAAAATCTGAAATTCACAAGAGTTATGGAAGAATTTAGCAACACATTTTAAATCTCGGTAGTCTTACTAATGGACAATAAGTTACAATCGAGTTTTGGTAAAAATAGAACTGAGTCAAGAGTAATATTTTGAGAAATAATAATTGATCCCTTACCCAGGACCTTAGCATGTGTCCCATCAGCTATCCGAACAGTATAGTTATAGGGACAAGGAGAATAACTACTAAACAACATAAAATCACCCGTCATGTGATCTGAAGCTCATGAGTCAATGATCCATGACTTTTTTTCTAGTGTTTAGATCATATAGATAATTACCTTTTTAGGCCATATTAGTAGTACCAACTTTTTCTGCAGATAGTATAGTCTGCTGAAGGAGGTTTTGAATTGCCTCCATCTGTTCTTGGATGAATGCAGATGAGTTAGAATTTACCTCAACTTCTTGATGGTTAAAGGTTTGGTTACCTTTTCCTTCCTTCCTTTTGAACTGATTGACTTCCAAGGGTTTACAATTATGATCCAACATGTTTCCTTGGTGTGGCGTAGCCTCTTGCATTGATCACACCAGGGCTGGGATTTTCCATCGTGTGAGCCGGTCGGGAAAAAAACCAGTCTCCACCCTCAGGGATTTGTTAATTTTTGAGTCGTCCATGGTTTGAGACGCTAAGTTAGGCATGGTTCAAATTGTGCTCTGATACCATGTAGGAATATGTTTTTTTTTTATATTTCATTGTAATCAAAACTATTCCACATGAGTTATAAATAGAGTACAATAGATTGAAAGCTATACAATAATTGACTAATAAATAGAGAAATAATTTCCTATCAATGCTGCTACCTAAATAAGGAAGAGACAATAATATATTATAAATTTATTTACACCACTATTTTGTAACAGCTTGACAAATCATAATCAAATGATTATTGATTTGATGTGTGTTAATCTTCAACATTACCTATCAATTTGGGGGAGATGTTTATCATACCCAGATTGGATTTGATATTTCATAAGCATCCCTTAGAAGAGCCTTGGTTAAGATATCAACATTTTGCTTGCATGATGGGACATGATCAATATATACTTATAATCACATGATAAATTTTTTCTTTAATGAAGATTCAGACAATTTTCACATGTTTAGTTCTATCATGATGAATTGGGTTCTTTGCAATGCTTATGGCAGCTTTGTTATCACATAGTAACTTCACAATATGGTTCACATGCATATTGATTTCACATAACATCCACTTAAGCCACATACCTTCACAAATACCTTGATCCATAACTCTAAATTCATCTTCTACACTACTCCTCGCCACTACAGATTATTTCTTGGTTTTCCAAGTTACTAGGTTCCCCCACACAAATGAATAATAACCTGCAGTCGATTTTCTGTCTGTGGAGAATCCTACCCAATATGAATCTGTATAGATTTTGATGCCCATGTTTGAATTCCTCTTGAAGTTGAGGCCTCGGCCTGGTGTGCCCTTGAAGTATTAGAGGATTCTATTCACCATTTTCATGTTAGACTCAGTAGGATTTGACATGTATTGACTAGCCAAGCTTACAGCGAACGCAATGTCGGGCCTAGTGTGAGTTAGGTAGATTAGTCTCCCAGTTGAACATTGATATCTATCTCCGTCAGCTGGTGGACTTTCATATTCTCTCCCTTTTATTCGTTCTGAGGGTGTATTAGCTGCCTTGCACTCAAGCATTCCAGTTTCTTGAAGTAAGTTAAGGGTGTATTTCCTCTGCGAAACATGGCCAGCATTCATTGTTCGAATAACTTCCATTCCGAAAAAATACTTTAAGTTGTCCCAAGTCCTCGACTTCAAATTCCTTTTCCAAGAGTATTTTAAATGATCATTTGATCATAATCATTTCCAATAATAATAATATCATCAAAATAAACAATGAACAAACATACATTTCCTTCAATGGAGTGTTTAACAAATATAATGTGATATGATTGGCATTGGATGAACACATATTTCTTGACAACTCGAGTTAATCTATCAAACCACGCCCTTGGAGACTACTTGAGGCCATAAAGGGATTTTTGAAGCCTGCCCACCATATTTAAGGTGTGTGGATGATTAAGGTCCTAGAGGAATCTGCATATAAACATCCTCTTCTAGTTTATCATTTAAGAAGGCATTCTTGATGTCTAGTTATTGGAGTTGTCAATCTAAATTTGTAGCCAAAGAGAGTATAACTCTGACTAAAAATTAGTTTTACCACTGGTGCAAAAGTATCTTCATAGTCTACTCCATATGATTGAGTAAATCCCTTTTCTACAAGTCAAGCTTTGTACCGATTTATACTCCTATCGGCATTATACTTCATGGAGAATATCCATTTTTATCCTATTGCCTTCTTTCCTGTAGGTAGCCTCATGATCTCCGAGGTGCCATTCTTAACTAAGGCTTGAACCGCTTCAGTTACGGCTGTTGCCCATTCAAAATTTTGGAATGCCTCGTGAATGTTGCATGGAATATGTGTATTGCCAAGTGATGTTACAAAAGTCTTGTATCTTTGTGACAATTTTCCATAAGATACAAATCTTTTGATGGGATGTTTAGTACAACATCTTACATTTTATCTCAAGGCAATAGAAGTATCAGTATCATCAACATTCATAGAGTTAGGAGTAATATTACCTAAGGAAACTTCATTTTTAAGAGCCAGGTTGGACTCACGATTTTGCATCAGAGTTGTGCTTGACTCTACTTCCATCATTCTCCTTTCATAAGTCTTCCTTTTCCAAATCCTTCTCCTTTAACAAGTCCCCCTCTTCCAAATACCCCTTTTTGCTTTTTGTCCTTGGTTCATTAGTTGAAATATTAATCATCTAGGATTTAGTTTCGGCAGTCCTTTCAACTGGGTCGGGTGTTGGTTCAGCTAGTTGAGTATTAATGGTTTGGTTTGGTAACATTTGTGCAGGTTCAGGTTAAGTATTTGGGGTTTAGATTGGTACTGTTTGTACAGGTTCGGTTGCTAAAAGTTGAGTATTAGAGGTATTGTCTGGTAAAATTTGTGTAGGTTCGATTTCCTCAAGTGCCAAAAGTTGGTATTTTGAACTTTTAATTGGATATATGCGTGGTTGTTCCCCCTGAATGCCAACTTTGGTATAAAATGAAAACACTAGGTTGAAAGTTTTACAGTAATTGACTAATAAACAGAGAAATAATTTATTTATCAATGTTGCTACCTAAATAAGAAAATAACAATAATAGATAATAAATCTATTTACACCACTGTTTTGTAACAACTTGACAAATCATAATCAAATGATTATGGTTTTATATGTGTTAATCTTTAACAATAACGTTCAAAAGTCTTAAATTAAAGGGGGGAAAACCGGGGTTGTCCAATACAATATGATAATATTCTTACTTTTTAAAATTTATCTCACAAAACATTAAGTTAAAAGTATATGTTAAAAGAAAGATCCTTGATGACCCCATTTCTTCAAGAAGAAGCAAAGACTCCTTAAGGTGGAGACATTTAAACTTTGTTTGCTTTTGTTTGCGGGAGGAGCACAACTGGATTAACATGTTAATTAATTTTCAGCTAGGCAATGTAGTAAATGTAGGGTTTTGGAAACAACTTTGGTTAAGTCCATAGCCCTTGAAAACTTAATTTTCAGACCTTTTCTATATCACTTATCAACTAAACTTTATGGTAGCAGACATTGGTCGTTGGTATGAAGACTTATGGAAATGGAATTTAAATTTTAACAAAGAACTAATTGGAAGGACTGTTGGATATTCTGCAATACGTTGAACCAAATCCTGTCGTTGAAGACAATTATGTTTAGTGGAAGATTTCTCAAGGGTTCACTATCCAAAACAGTTATGCAAGACTGTCAGAGCTATGCAACACCCATAAATTGAGAAGATCATTTTGAAAGCTTTGGATACTCTATGGAGCTTGAAAGTCCCAAGTAAACTCCATTTTTTGGATGAAGGATGCTTCTGAGAAGATTTCCAACAAAACATAAGCTAGCCTGTTGAGAAGTGATTGAAGGTTCTTTCAATTTGGTTGGCCCCCTTTGTTTTTCAGCAGAAGAAAACGTGTTTCATTTGTGAAATCCTTGCCTAGTTACTGCTCTGTTTTGGAAAAGGATGAGTGATTGGTTAGGATTAGAAGTGATGGAAGAAACATATTTTGTTGGTCATCATAAGCCATTTGGTAAACTACTCGACAGAAAAAGTCAAACAATCTCGCAAAAATTTCTTTTGAATTACTGGTTGCTAGATCGTTTGGATTTATGTGAATAATATTTTGTTTAAAGGAGGTTATGTACGTGAGTTGGATTTGGTGGGCCATATAAAATATATGACGTGGGACTGGTTTCTTGCTAATGCAAATGAATAATCTGATTTCAATTAGAAGGATTGGTAGGTCAATCTGTGTCTTTGTTTGTCTTGTCCCTAATCTTTCTAGTTGTAGCTTCTTTCGTAATTGTAGATATTGTTGTTATGTTTTGAGTTAGCTTGGTTGCTTGTCTCATTTATATCTCTGGTTGATTACCATTTATAGTCTTGATCAATTCAATTATTTTTTCTTATAAAAAAAAGTTAAAAGTATATATAAAATGAGAGAGAGAGAGAGTATAATCTTTTTAGATGATACATCTTGTAACAAATAAATGATATATATATATATATATATATATATATATATATATATATATATATGTATATATATATATATATTGTAGTGATATATTTATAACAGGTGCGCATAAGGAAACACGAGGACCATCCCTTATTAGGCGCCCGCCTTGGTGTAAGTCGAATGGACATGACTGCTTATCACCTATGGCTCGCCCCGAGGGGAAAGCGTGAATAGTGATGTGTATGTTGTCTATAACCACGTGTGCAAGCAGTCATGATCACAATTTCATGAGGAGAAAGCAGTCCACGAGCTTCACGTTCAAGGTAGAATGGTTACTACTTCTCACGAACCCCTTAGTCTAGGACCATATGGGTCTATAAATACGGGCACCTTAGGGCTGAGAAGAGAACAATTTTATATTCATAGAAAACAACCTGAAAAAGAGCTTCTCACTCTGGTAAGGTTGCTCTAACCTCGCAAGAATACCATAGCCTCTAGAAATTCTTACTAGCTAAGAATTGCTACACATTTCTACTTTTTTAAACAAGTGCAGAGGCGCCCACAGTGGAGCCCCGATAAAACTAATCTGGGTCACACCTTCCATTTTTACCACCACCTTGTCACTATCCAAAGTCTTTGCTGCTAGTCATAACTTTCCTCAATCATGGTCGCTAGGAGGGAAAAATCTCCCACATAGGAGGATATTGGAGGTAGCAGCAATTCTAATGCTATGGCTAAGATACGCGTGGCCATGGGCAAGCTATGTCGTCAAAACCAAACTTTTGAGGACAACATCCTTAATATTCTTGAGCACCAGCTAAAGGCTTCCCCCACCGATGAGGTAGAAATGCTAGATCCCTAACCCATTTTAAACGAGATATAGGAAGCACTTGTCCCTGAAGGTTTCAAGCCTTCTTCCTTGATGAAGTTCGATGGGCATAGAGACCTTTACGAGGATGTTGCCTCCATCAACACGCAAATGGCCATCATCACAATGCTCGATTCTCTAAAATGCAAGCTTTTATTTGGAACTTTTATGGATGCATCCCTACGATGGTACATGCGCATAACCTAATTCTCCATCTCTAGCTATTAGGAACTGGTGAAGAAAATTGTGCACCAATTCACAATGAATCAACATAGAAAGATGTTCACCACCCACCTTTTAAACATTCGACATGATCCCTTAAAGTCACTAAGGTCATACCTCACCCGTTTTAATGAAGCCACGATAAAATTCGTCCACCCGAAATAAGAAATGTTTATATGAGCATTTTAGAATGGACTCAAAGTAGGGCACTTCAACGTGTCCCTCTCTCAAAGGCCGAGGTCTTCGTTAGCGGAGGTGGTTACAAGGGCGGAATTCTATATAAAGGGTTACGAGAATAATTCCGAGACTAAGGAATGTGACATGAACGAGTGTGTCCATAATGCCAAAGGCTCGCAACACTCTCAGAAGAACAAATTCACTTCTCCTATCAGGCATAAGACTACCTACTACCTTTAAGCGAGGTGGAAAACTGTGGAGAGCTTCGCACTCTAGAACACTTTCCACGAGCAGCTATGATAGGAGTTCCTCCACTTGCATGGCATCCCAACACCTTCAGCTACAAAAGAAGAGGTCATGGGATCTGCGCCTGGAAGATGGTGCATGTTCCACACCCACAATACTATTATAGGGGGAATTTTCTGGGGGTGGAGAGACAAGTTCCACACGATGAAGAAATGCTCGTGAAATACTAACTATAGAGGACCATCCCACAAATCCGGAGGTAGGCGAGACCAAAGAAACTGAGCATGAGATTGCTTTTTCTTGGAAAAAATGCAACAAGCACCCATCCTCACAACGTCGACCCCATGGTCATCAGCGTGAGGTGCGATGATTGGGAAATTAAAATAGTGTTGGTAAACGAAGCTACATATATATTCTTTACTGGGATGAATTTGAGAGGCTTCGCCTAAACCTTGATGACATAAAAGATTTCAAAGTGTCACTGGTTGGGTTTTTTTGGGGAGAAAGTGCAAGTAAAAGGATTACATTGTGTTAAACACCACCACCTTCGGGACGGGAGAACGGGAGAAGGCTATCAAGGTTAGGTATCTGGTTATAGACGCCATGTATTCCTATAATATAATCATAGGAGGATCAGTATTCAATCAGTTGGGCGCCTCCCTGTCCACCCTCTATTTGTGTATGAAATACCTGTTTTCAGATATGTGGGTTGGAGTCATCCAAGGAGACAAAGAAGTCTCCAAGAAATGCTACGTGGAAAGTAGCAGAAAACATTTTGAACCTTATGTTTGATCACCAAAAGTGTGGGAGCGAGAATCAACCCACGAGAACTGGCTCTGGAAGATGGAAAGGCTCCTCCTAAGACGGGTGAGAAGATATGAGAATGAAGCCCCAAATGAAATCTCTGAAAGTACTCTCTTTTTATCGTTGTTTGTCTTGTTTCTTATTATTTTGGTTTTACCCGAGTATTATACCTCTAGTGTTTGTAAGAACAAGTTATCTTTATGGGGTGACACTCGTTTCTATTAAGCCACGTGAGGGGGAAAGGGTTTTTAATAAAGCTCCTCATGATTCTATTTTGAATTATTTTCTTGGTCATCTCCCGTTTTGCAAGAAACTAGATGAAAGAAATATGTACGAAGTCGCCCTTCATGGCTGCTAAAATATGTTGGATCCTCATGAATTAGTCTTTTCTGAACTTGAAGGAGATAAAGCATGTTGAATTTTCATGGAGGAATCCTTTTTGTCTTGTGCGGCAATAAGAGTCCTTACCGCCATTCGAGGCAATATAAAATGTCGGATTCTTACAAGGAATCCTTGTCGCCCTTCGAGGCATAAGAAACACTAGCATTTTACAAGGAATCCTTGCCACCCTTTGAGGCGATAAAACACGTTGGACTTTTAAAAGGAATCCATGTTGCCCGTCAAAGCAATTAGAAACACTAGATTCTTACAAGGAATAATTGTCTCCCTTTATGGGGATAAAACACATTGGATCTTACAAGGAATCCTTGTCGTCTTTTATAGCGGTAACACACGCTGGATTCTTACAAGGAATCCTTGCGCCCTTCGAGGCGATAAGAAACGTTGGATTCTTACAAGGAATTTTTACTGTCCTTTTAGGCTATAAAAACACGCTGGATTCTTACAAGAAATCCTTGTCTCCCTTTGAGGCGATAAGAAACGATGAATACATTGTAGTTCTCTAACTTTGGTGGATTCTCCAAGGACTTAGGGATTCTGAAGTCAATTATGAGTTTCATGATGGATTCTTCTTGTGGTGAGTAGAGATGTGATGGGTAATATCATTCTCATTCCCTCTACGATAACATGTGACGAAATTTAATTGGGACGGAGGTCCAACGGTGGCGTGTGGCTGTTATCCCAACTTGGTGATGACATTGATGACTTTTTTGCAACTCTTGCCATTTTTTCGATGTGAGGATGCATCGACAAGATATCCCTTTGAAGTAGAACTAGAGTGATCAAGTTGCAACACCTCTGGCTGAGTTGTGATTTGAGAAGGTATCTTCGGATGATTCTCTTTGACGTGGAGGAGTCTCAGGTTCTCTTGTTGTACTAGGTTGAAGATGTGTATCATGAGTTCTTTAGCTCCAAGTATCCCTAGCGTGGCTTGGTGTTATTGTATATTCTGTGACAGATAATTATTAAGCGGATTAAGTGAAAATTAATGTAGGGACAAATTGAAAGGGATTCTAGAGAAATCAATCGAGAAGTTTGGATATGACACAACATTGTGACTAGTGGTGGATCTTGATGCTAAGGAGGTTCTTCAATCTTGAGTGTGACAACTGACGTTGTGTTGTCTTGATGGCATCACAAACTAGATGAACTTAATATATCTTAATTTGTTATAGTTCCACGATTATTTTTAGAAAGATGTGCGTTATTGACTCAATATATCTTGATTTGTTACAATCCGACTTAGGGTTTTGTTTCAACTATAGCTGAATTTGTTTTGAATACTAACAATTTTATTTTACTTGAAATATTTGAAGTTGTATAGTAAAGATGATACTTGGTGATGATGATGGTGGTAGCAAGCGTATAGTATGAGTTGATAAGGTACATATGATTTGTGTAGCAATGAAAAAAAATACAAGAAGTATGAAGTCATTGTGATATTGTATGTTGTTAGTGTTTTGTTGCTAAAATAATGTATGTTTTTTTTATTGTGTTGCATGGATTTGTTGTGTTGTTGTATGTTGTTGTTGAAAAATATTCTCAAAATAAGAACAAAACATTGCTGAGTCACAATAGCAATGTTTTGTTCTTTAAATTCTTATACAGGTTGACAGGAGATGAAGTTTAGTTTATCATATACATGTATATTGTTTGTTTCACTAACCTTTTAGTGAAAATGCAGTCATTTAAATTGACATAGAAACTTATAATCTGAAAATTAAGATGTATTTGAAAACCAACCTATATCAATCAATGTTTTTCGAAATGCATGCATCTCATTCTGCACATTTTATGTTCCTTAACACATAATATATCGTTCAATAGCCTGTTTGCTTCAATACATCGATATCTACAATTCTACTTTACCTCGTCGTCGTCGCTTATCACCGTGATTGTTAAGATCATGATTGTTATGATGATAAGTCATCATAACAATCACGATGATAAGCGACGATGATGAGGTAAACTATAATAAAAGATATCGATGCTTTGAAGGAATCAAACCATTGAACCATATATGTGTTAAAGAACATATAATGTGCACGATGAGACGCATGCAATTCGGAATACAGTGGTGTGTTTAAGTTGGTTTTAATGGTTGTATATCTTTAATGAGGTGTATGGTAAAACAAGCAATATACATTGGTATTTAATAAACTATGGGTACGTTCCACAACGGTTTTCTACATTAACCGTGATCTAATTTAATTTATTTGCTGCTGCTGGGTTTCGAACCCGGTATCGTATATATCACAACGGTTATTAAGCATAACTGTTGTAATATACCGCGCGCTTTTCAGAATACAACAACGGTCCCAAGACCGTGATTATAAGTAGCGCATTTACGACAATATTCTACATAACAGCACATTGATCTGCATGACTATATGTATTTTCTAACTGTTATTAAATGGGTTTTTCGTAGTAGTGAATGTTTACTAAGTGACTTTACACATAAGAGAGAGTGAATTATGATAGGTGGTTTTTTAAAACTATTTACAATAAAGATTAATTTCACTTGATAATTTTAACTTACGAAACAAACATTAAATTTATCTTAATACTTTGCACTGTTGTCCACGTTAGAAATAAAATCAATACTCACTAATGAACATTATTAGTTGTTTTATCAGTTGCAAAGTAAGCTCTTGTTATCTACATCAGAATTAAAAATATATATGTTGTTGTAAGCAAAAGACATGTTGAGAGACCAAACTTCAAAAATGATTGATATTTAACATTACTTATCATGGTTCACAAATGATAATCAATAACTAATTACAGCAGAGAGAAGAGGATCTAACAAATCAAAAATGGATAAATAATAAAGGTTGTTCCTTCCTAATGGTCAGGATGAGCTTGAATATGGTGAATTTCAGACTCAGAAATTCGTTTCTTGTATTGAGCAATGAAAGCTGTAGCTCTCATGTCAATGACAGGATCAGCTACACCCCAATTGCCTCTATCTTCATCACTAGGCCACACTTTGTTAGCATAAGCAGCATGATCATAGTATCCTCCTTCTCTTTGTTTGTTACTACTAGATTTGAAAATGTTGAAAACAGACCATGATGACTTTGATTTTCTATGATTGTTGTTTCCTCCCATTTTACTATTCTGAGTGAAGAGTGGTGAATAGAAAGCAGTTTATAAAGAAAGGAAGTGTGTTGTGATGTACTTCAACTTTGGAAGCTAGAGGGTCTCTATATATATGGTACTAATTACTACTCTACACCCTTTTTGTTAAACTAAGACAAAGGAATCTGATTCAAACAACTTGCGTGAATCCAATATTAATCCATGGTTCAAACTCTTGTTCAAAAGTAAACATATATGAAAAAAATACTAATAAAAATCATTCAATATTTAATCACAAAGTTCAGTCAATTATATTTATGTCTGTACGCAATATACTTATGAGTAAAGTATGAGTCTATGTAGGATCGACATCTTTAGAAAAATAACGTGTCCATATTCATGTCGGTGTCGGACAGTGACACGATACTGAGACTTGTAATTACATTCAATATATCTATTTTTTCAAATTATTTTTTCAAATTATTATCAGTATACAGAGAATTGTAAGTGTCGATGTTATGTTCGGTAGTGTAGGTAGGAATAGCCATATCAAGCAAACTTCAAAGTTGAAACAAGATCACATGGAACAGTAAATTATGATTAAACTTTTTAAAAAAGTACATTTTCTATGGTCCTATGGTTTCTTATTTGACTAGATTACTGATGTGAGTGTTCGTTATGTTTTCTCATTCAATGATGCACATTTGTTGGGGCCTTCCACACACCTCTGAGATCTGTGTTTTTCATTTTTAAAGGAACACTTTACTATTACAGACTAACTCTGTGTGCATTTTAAACTAGACAGGTAAATTATAATTCTTTTCTTTGTTCTTCAAGTACTAATTAAGCATTGGAGGCTGTTACTTTTTTTTTACTATATTAATAATCTAATAAGCTAGAATTGAACTATGGTCATTCTAACTTTAAGTCACTTAAAAACTATTCTAGAACTAAAATATCTGATAAATATCTAGATCAATCTTTTGAAATTTGGAGCATATAAAACTAAAGTAGACATGAGGTTTTATTATAATAAGAGATGAAAATTTGACAGGTAAATATGATATGAAAGCATATTAATTATATAAATTTGTTAATGGAAAACCAATAGCTTAAGAACCTGATTATGTTCACATTGGAATGGCAAGATATGATGAACAGTGAAACACATATACTTGTTTACATAAACTAAGTTAAGAATGAAAAAAAGGCAATCAAAAGATAGCTTGATTGATATGGTTCATGTACATCATAGGAACTAGCTGGATAGGTGTTTTCCAAAGTTTTAAAATACAAAAGAATACCACTTCAACATAATGCCTAACTACCACTTTATCAAAAAAAGAAAAAACTTTCCAAAGAATTGGTCCCTTACTAGAACCATTTTGTCGGTTAAGGAGGCTTTAATTTTTATTTTTTCTTTAAGATTTTCTCAAGTCATAGAAAGTATGGTTAAAGTAATTTCCAATACAGATTTTTTATACTGGAGTTTGTGCCGCATTGTAAAAATAGTTCTTGGAAAACATGTTCATACTGATGGATTTTAATGAGGAGTTGGTCTCACGTATACTATTATTAGATGTAAATAACAGTTATATTAGTTAGTTACAATAATCAGTTTTGTAAATAGAAAGAAGTTCCACCTTTTGTGGGCATAGAGAAACTCTACAGATTTCATCTTCTTCTCCATCATTATTTCCTTTTTTCTTTTTTCACTTTTTCTTTTCATTGTCATTGCGTAATTGATAACAATATTGAGATCAGGATTGATTAGGAATTCTCCATAAGTTGTGGTTGAATTCCAACATCTAGTATCTAGAGCTCCGGTTACGATTTGGAAGCAAAACCGGGATGACGATGAATCATCCAAATGGACATTTTCCAGCGAACCTTCCGATTTAATTTCATGAAAGATAATTATGAGAATTGGTGCAAGAAGATTAAGGTGATTTTCTGTTATCAAGATCTTTGGGATCTTGTGAAGGAAAGAGTAACACCGCTTGCAAAAAACGCGGCGAATCAAGAAAAAGTTGCACACAAAGAATTGAAGAAGAAAGATTATAAAGCTCTCTTTATAATCCATCAATGAGTTGATCCAGATAATTTTGAAAATGTTAGTGATGTAGAATCAGCAAAAGAAGCTTGGGAGATTCTTGAAAAATCGTTTGGAAGTGCAAAGAAGGTGAAAGAGATGTGGTTACAAACTCACAAAAGGACATATGAATTGCTTCAGATGGAAGACAATAAAAGTATAACATATTTCTTCACTAGGGTTACTAAACTGGTGAATCAAATCAAGGTATGTGTCGAAGTGTTGACATCAAGATCAGTTGTTGCAAAGATCTTAAGGTCATTGGCTCCAAAGTTCGACCACGTGGTAGTAGCCATAGAAGAGTCGAAAGACTTGTCAGTATTGACGAAGGAAGACCTTCAAGGGACGCTTGAGTCTCATGAACAAAGGATGGCTGAAAGAGCTGCAGGAAAGTCGAAGAGTGATATGGCTTTGCAGGCGCAGTCAGAAAAAAGAAAAGAAAGGAAAAGGAAGCTGGAATGGCAATAAAGGAAGAGGAGGTTACAACAGTTTGACTAGTCGAAATCAGTAGGAAGGAAATAGGTCGAATAAGAGAAAACCCTAGAACCAAGGCAACCGAAAAGGTTGTGATGCAGGTAGAGGAAGAAGTGGTGGTCGAAAACCTGAAAAATGTCACATTCAGTGTTTCAACCGTCTGAAGTATGGTCACTATTTTAGTGATTGTCTAAGAAAGAAGAAGAATCAAGAAACTGAT
This sequence comes from Lathyrus tuberosus, assembly GCA_022829125.1. Classification (NCBI taxonomy): domain Eukaryota; kingdom Viridiplantae; phylum Streptophyta; class Magnoliopsida; order Fabales; family Fabaceae; genus Lathyrus; species Lathyrus tuberosus. The sequence continues at coordinate 2,834,192 of JALAZF010000037.1, forward strand.
GCAAAGCTGGCGAACATGAAGAAGAAAAGATGTTACTGATGGTCACTACAAGGGATGAAGAAAGATTCCAGAATCAGTGGTACTTGGACTCAGGATGCCCATCACACATGACTTGAAGGAAATATTGGTTTGTCAACATGAAGCCCTCAATGAAAAATATGGTGAAATTGCAAATGACAATACTCTAGCAGCTGAAGGTATTGGTGATGTTCTGATTATGAGGAAAGATGACATGAGGTCAATAATTTCCAATGTGTTGTACATACCATGCATGAAGAGTAATTTGCTCAGTATAGGGAGGCTAGACAAAAAGAACTACAAGGTGTCGATCAAAGACAAGATCATGATAGTTCTTGACTCAGGTGGTAGGTTAATCTTGAAGGCTCTAATGTCTCAGGATAGGACCTTCAAGATTGAACTTAATGCGATGGAGCATAATGTTGAAGTACAAATAGAGTTAGGGTTTTAGTTATCGTTCCACAGAGATTGTTAGGTGATATTACCGCCGTTCTACAATCGTAACGTTTCAAGCTTTAAAGTAACAAGGGGTTTTAGGTTGTTTTCATAGCGTTTGCATTCAAGTTTAATTAAAAGCGGTAAAAGGATTGTTTTAACGGTTTATAAAAGCATGTCAAGATTAGGGTTCGGCAAACCACTTCGTATGTATATAATCGATAAAGCTAATGAACTTGCTTAAATGATAAATACAATCACATATCCTCCCAATATGTTTATCTCTAACACATATTGTGAGTTTTGTCATTTTGATCCTTTGTTGATCTCTCACACAAACTATCAACATGACAACATTAGAGTTCAATATTTATGAACATCAACACACATTGCTATCTCTAGCCAATGTACATTGATGGATGACAAACCTAGGTAAAGAGTTGGAGCATATTTCTCAATCATGATCCAACACAAAGAATAAACATAAAAACAAGGTTTATCATCATATATTTATCATCCAAGAGTTCATAAGATAGGATCAATCCATATACATACAAAGTAAATGTTTACCTACATCTAACCTTGACACAAAAGAGAGATTAGCTATACATCTTCATGGTAGCTTGCACAACAAGTAATGAACAAAGTTTTTGGAGCATCAATCTTCAAGAATCAAAGATTGAAGCATAAAAACTAAGAAACTAGAAAATGGGTTTCAATGGAGTTTTTCTCTCCAAAATATCTCTAGTACAAAAGTGAGAAGATGAAAAGTAGTAGGTAATGTAGTGTGTCCTCCAAATGAAACAACATCAGCCTAAATAGAGGTATTTCCCAGAAAGGAGCGTCGGGCGGTGCACAGACGGCCGGGCGAAAGACACTTTCCAGCACACGTGACAGCTACCAAGCCACAAGTGGGACAAATATTTTTCCAAGAGCGCCGGGCGAAAGACATGTACCGCCGGGCGATGTGCAATTAACGGCCGGGCGAAGCAGGAGGCGCAGCAGTGCCAAGCTACTGGAACTTGGTATGAAATATTGGGGATTTGGGGCGAAGCTGCGCCTGTGGAGTGCCGGGCGAAAGATCCCAAGCGTCGGGCGAAAGACATGTACCGCCGGGCGGTCAAAGAGGCGAAGCAGTGCCAAGTTACTGGAACTTGGTATGAAAACTTGAGAAATTTGGGGGAGCCTACCGCCTCTGCATCGCCGGGCGGTCAAAAGGCCCAAGACCAAAAACATGAATTTTTCACCACTTCAAAAACAGGTCGAATTGATAGCGATTACACAACCAGAATACCTGCAAAAAGTAGCAAACACATCAAAGCACCATATGGCCACAAAAATGCCAGACTAGCTTAATTAATAAGTCATTTTTCGTTTAAAGCGATTAACAGAGCTCAAAAGGTGTACAAATAACCTATGAAAATAAACACATTTTCACACCTAACAACTCTCCCCAACTTGAATCTTTGTTTGTCCTCAAACAAAAGTGAGTGTTCATCAAACACAACCAAGATTTCCAAATACCAAATTAACCGAAACCAGAAATGGTTCAAACTCGAAAGATGCACGCTCAAAATTTTTCAAAATTTCCATAGGATCAAAACATGAATATGAAATCATCCTTATCGTAAAATCATACAATGCAACACAAAGTATCCTCAAGTTCGAAATGAATCACCTAACTTATTCAAATGAGCCTAGCTCAATATATACAAAGGACAAAACAAACTCAAAGCAACAGTGCCACATCCAAAACAATTTATGCACTCATCTCACAATTAATCAAGCAAAAATGGAAACAATGATCACAAAAGGACTTTTATAGGTTAAAACTTGGCTGGGCTAAGAAATAAGGGACATATGTACACGGCCATTGAACACGAAAGGGGGTAAATTTTTCGATGAGCATTTTCTGTTCGAAACAAGCCTTTATGCCCAAACTTCCCAAATTTTCTCACAATGCATTCTATTTCTCTTTCTTTTGAATTTCACAAATATATATATATATATATCATTCATCGTATTTATCATTTTTTTTTTCTTTTTCTTTTCCCATCTTTTTTAGAATGCATTGCCCACAATTCCTTCCTCTCTTATCAAAATGAACCAATCTCCCCAACTTCAACAATATTATGTCTCAATTCAAAATGCTCATCAAACGGTTAAAGTAAGGGTTCATGCCTCAAGAAAACAAAAATTTTTCATTTTAGTCTCAAGAGAGGTATCAAATGTTCACACACTCATAAGGTAATATTGAAGTGAATTTTTGGAACAATGGTTCTACTCATAATACTCAAAAATTGCCCTGATCATTTCAAAGTTTCCATAATTCAAAACAAAAAGTAAGATTAAACATAAAAAATTTGAGTAAGCAACAATTACTAAAATCCCTCATTAATTTTCTTTTTGAACAATGGAGGGCACTCACATATATGGTTATGTCCTAATTGAATCACATCGAACAAGAGTTTACCAAACATTGCATTGACAAACTTTACCAAAAGTAAAAACTCGCATTCACACAATGATTCTACCACACAAAATTCCAAACTTTGGTTGTGCACACCATCAAGAATAATATCATCACCATCCATGATGAAAGCCAACAAGGTAATCTTTTCTCTTCCTTGTATTAACACACAAACTTTCAAAAATTTTAAGGGCAATTTTCACTTTCTTTGTGCAAACACACATAAATTAAAAACAGAATTTAAACACCAACTGAAATAATATAAGTACTGGTGTAAACACACCCAAAATTGTACTCGCCGAAGCGACCCACAATACAACACCAGAAAATTCTCGCCGAAGCGATCCAAAATTCTAACTGAAATATAGAAACTGAAAATAAAATACTAACTGTCATATAAAACTGAAAATAAAAGACTGAAACTAAAATTCCTAAAACGCAATAATAAAATAAAATCCTTCACTTTGACGCCTCCGCTAATTAACCAAATCATGGAGATCATCCTGCATCTCATCAATGCCCTCATCACCATCATCATCATCATCATCATCATTATCATCATTATCCTCCGCAACAACACCACCGGTGCTTGCCCCCTCCGAAAAGAATGGGCGCCTGTCCCCAGGCCAATTTGCATAAGCGTCGTACGCCTCCCTTGTAGGAAAAGGAAGATACTCCGCCGGGTGCATCTGATAATGATACAACTGCTGCATGCAATCAAAATTAAATTGGTTAGACCTGTTGAGCGACTCACCCATATCCCAAGTATAGTTGAATGCCGCCTTCATATCGAAAACGGATGAGTCGCTCGTATCCGCCTGAACACGAGAACTGCTCCCTTTCTCGCTCCCTTTCTCTGCTGCAGCCTTTTTCTTCCTCTCCTCCTTTGGCTTACAAAATCGATCCAAATAATTGTCATCAACCAAAAACTTCAGTTTTTCGTTAATGACGCCTGGAATGAGAATATCAGTTTCATAGATCAAAGATTGAACCAAACAAGGAAAAATAATAGGAGCATCATCATGAACTCCTGGCCTCCGGGTATTTTCAACAAAATTTTTCATTTCTCCAGCAATGACCTGTGCAACATCCACCTCCTTATCTGTCATAATACAATACATGAGTAGTCCGACATCAAGCGGGACAGAAGAACGGTGCCCCCGCGGTATTACATTGTAGCATAACAAAAGGAGGACGACTTGTGCCTCCGGAGTCATGTGCCTCCGGAGTCATGTGCTTCCGACTATACTTAATCGGCTCCCCTTTAGCATTTCTATCAACCGAGCACCCTGGTTTTAGGAGTACACTACCAACAAGTTGGTGATTATGCAATTCTTTCAACAGTTTGGTGTAATCGTCGGTCTGCAAGATACCCAAGGAACTCGGCTTTCCCAAGATTTTGTTGATGGCATCTCGGCTAAAACTGATTTCCCTGCCCCGTACGTAGGTTTTGAAACTGTAAAATTCATCCTCTGGCTGAATCGCGTTTGCATAGAATTCTCTAATCAACTGATAGCAAACACGATCAGCGGGGTTCAACAAAGTTCCCCACCCCTTCTTTTCAAATATGGCCTGAATTCGCCGATAATCCCCTTGGCGGTTGATAGCAAACCTCTTTTTAGAGAGGACAGTTCTGCCCTCTAGAGACTTGATTCGTGATTCATGATACGCGGAGATAAATCGGTAGCTGTCGAATTGCGCAGAAACGTTGGATGTGGATTCAACACTTCGTTTTTTTGTTCTTCGACGTTGAGGTCCAAAAGAAGCCATCTGCAACAAAAACAACCATAACAGCAATGCAAAGACAAAAAGACATCAACCCTGTCAGACACAAAGAATGGAACAGAACGTAAAAAATAGAACAGGGCAAAACGCCCCTAGACCGCCGGGCGATGTGCAGGCGATGCACCGCCCCTCAACTGTCGGGCGATGTGCAGGCGATGCAGCGCCTCTGCACGGCCGGGCGGTGGCACGAAAATTGCAAAAATTGCTTTATACAACAGCAGCAGAAATGCACAAGAAAAGGGTTTTACTGAAATTATCACACCCATACCAGAAAAATCAAATTATCACACATGCATACTTACTCAAAACCTACTCCAGAGTTTTAACCAGAAATCAGACATGCAAATTGCTTTCAAGTCAGAAAATGAAATTGAGTGAGGGTTTGAGTAAGTAATTTTCAAAATCAAACAACCCATAAAGTTTTTTAGAGACACAATGATGAAATGAACATGAATCAAAGCCAAACAATGACATGCATACCTGGATTGCAGAGAAAAAGAAACTGGAGTTGAGAGAGCGTGAGAGCAGAGGGAGAGACGAGTTTGTGAGTTCCAAATGAGAAATAAAAGCAACAAAACACTATCCAAGGGTTTTAAAACCAGAAGGGCCTAATGGTCAAAACCCCATTAAATTTATAATAATTAGAAATAAAACCCTCAGCAAAGAATTTGAAAATACAAACATTCCTCTCCCACCAAAATCTCACGCCTGGCCCAGGAAGGGCCATCAAACACACAACCGCCGGGCGGTGTGATTCAAGCGCCGGGCGCTTTACACCAAAAACAATTTCTCTGCTTTGGTGCAGCAGTTTCAGCAAGTGCACCAAAGCTCCTACTTAATTAGCACAGCAAAATTTACACAACACTACAAGGCATGGTACACTCAAAAACACTAAAAATCAAGAAATTAAAGGGAATACTTACCATGTTGGGGTGCCTCCCAACAAGCGCTTGTTTAACGTCGGATAAGCTCGACGGTCCAAGATGCTCAATTAAGAACATCAAGGAGAACATCACTAGAGGCGCGATCGAAATTTCCAAGAAGGTAAATTTTCAGGCGCTGACCGTTTACGGTCCAAGAATCCTTCTTTTCCAGGTCTTCGATAACCACCGCTCCAAACTCCTTTACTTCCTTCACACGAAACGGACCGGACCACTTGGACTTTAACTTTCCCGGGAAGAGTCTTAACCGAGAGTTAAACAGTAGTACCAATTGTCCGGCCTTGAAGTCCTTTTTCCGGAGCTTCTTGTCGTGGTACTCTTTCACTTTTTCCTTATACAACCAGCTTGAGTGGTATGCGGCATTACGCATTTCTTCCAACTCAAGAAGTTGCACTTTTCTCTTGGTACCGGCCAAGTCCTTGTCAAAATTCAGCATTTTTAAGGCCCACAAGGCCTTGTGCTCCAATTCAACCGGTAGATGGCAAGTTTTACCATAGACTAGTTGAAACGGAGTTAGACCAATTGGAGCTTTGTAAGCAGTGCGATATGCCCACAAAGCCTCATCCAATTTTTGTGACCAATCCTTTTTTGAACTAGACACGGTTTTTTCAAGGATTCTTTTTATCTCTCGGTTGGATACCTCAGCCTGACCATTCGACTGCGGGTGGTAAGGGGTCGCCACCTTATGTGATACACCAAAGTGTTTTAAAACATTTTCGAGAGGTGTATTACAAAAGTGCGACCCTCCATCGCTAATGAGCACCCTAGGCGTGCCAAAACGGGAAAAAATGCATTTCTTTAAAAAATTTATCACCGTTTTTCCATCCGCCCTAGGTGAGGCAATCGCCTCAACCCACTTCGAAACGTAGTCAACGGCTACCAACATATACTCATTTCCAAAAGATGGTGGAAATGGACCAACAAAATCGATGCCCCAACAATCAAAAATTTCTACCTCTTGTATGTTTTGGAGAGGCATTTCATCTCGTTGTCCAATTCCACCAGTTCTTTGGCACATGTCACAACTTTTGGCATGGAGATGTGCGTCTTTAAAAAGAGAAGGCCAATAAAAGCCCGATTGAAGGACTTTAGTGGCCGTTCTTGTACCATTAAAATGGCCTCCATACGGCGAGTTGTGGCAATGCCAAAGAATGCTTTGAGCCTCATCACTCGTGACACACCTCTCAAAAGGTTGTCACTTCCTAACTTAAATAAATACGGGTCGTCCCATACGTAATAACTAGCATCCGAAAGGAACTTCCTTTTTTGGTTCCAAGTTAGGTCTTCGGGCACCCAACCAGTAGCCTTATGGTTAGTAAAATCTGCAAACCAAGGCCTAACTTGGACTTTAAAAAGCTTTTCATCAGGAAATTCCTCTTGGATTTCCTTTTCATCAATGGTGACCTCAACATTCACAAGGCGAGACAAGTGATCCGCCACCAAATTTTCCGATCCCTTTTTATCTTTTATTTCTAAATCGAACTCTTGTAATAAAAGGATTCATCGGATGAGCCTTTGCTTCGAATCTGGTTTGGTTAGCAAATACTTGATCGCCGAGTGGTCGGTGTAAACAACAACTTTAGACCCGATGAGGTAGGATCTAAATTTCTCAAGCGCATACACAATAGCAAGTAGTTCTTTTTCAGTTGTGGCATAATTAACTTGTGCCTCATTTAAAACCTTACTTGCATAGTGTATGGCATGGAAAGTTTTCTCCTTCCTCTGGCCAAGTACCGCTCCAACAGCATAATCGCTCGCATCGCACATAAGTTCAAAATTTTTGGTCCAATTTGGAGCGATTATTATTGGAGCGGTAACTAACTTTTCTTTTAAAAATTCGAAAGCGCGAAGACATTCATCGTCAAAAAGAAATACCTGGTCCTTGCTTAGCAAGTTGCTCAATGGTCTAGCCACCTTTGCAAAGTCTTTGATAAAACGCCGATAAAATCCGGCATGCCCAAGGAAACTCCGGATTCCTTTCACGTTGGTCGGAGGAGGCAACTTCTCGATCACTTCCACTTTAGCTCTATCAACCTCAAGGCCTTTGGACGAAACTTTGTGGCCGAGCACAATTCCTTCCGAAACCATAAAGTGACACTTCTCCCAATTCAACACTAGGATTGTCTTCACACACCTCTCTAGCACAGTTTCCAAATTTGTCAAGCATAAATCGAACGAACCTCCAAAAACGGAAAAGTCGTCCATGAACACTTCCATTGTCTTTTCTATTAAGTCAGAGAAGATGGCTTGAACGCACCGTTGGAAAGTTGTCGGCGCATTACATAAACCAAAAGGCATCTTACGATACGCAAAGATACCAAAGGGACACGTAAAGGCCGTCTTCTCATGATCCACCGGGTCAACCGCAATTTGGTTATACCCCGAATATCCATCTAAAAAATAATAGAACTGCTGCCCGGATAACCTTTCTAACATTTGGTCCATAAACGGTAATGGAAAATGATCTTTTCTTGTCGCGGTGTTGAGCCGTCTATAATCAATACACATCCTCCACCCCGTCACTGTTTTTGTTGGAACCAACTCATTATTCTCGTTACGAATCACGGTCATTCCTCCCTTTTTTGGCACCACATGGACAGGACTAACCCAAGGGCTATCGGAAATCGGGTAAATCATACCGGCTTCCAATAGCTTAACCACTTCTTTTCTCACCACCTCTTTCATTGTTGGGTTCAAGCGGCGTTGTGGTTGGGCTACCGCCTTGAAATCTTCTTCCATCAAGATACGATGCATGCAATAAGCCGGGCTAATTCCTTTTAAATCGGAAAGGACCCAACCTATCGCATCTTGGTTTTTCTTCAAAACATGAATTAGACGGCCTTCCTCTTTTTTTGACAACACGTTACTAATGATAACCGGCTTGTTACCACCGTCATCAAGATAAGCGTATTTTAAATTGGAAGGTAAGACCTTCAATTCAAGTGGTGAATTCTCAACTTTCAAATCCTTTTTTAATTCTTCCGGTTCTACCTCCCATGGTTGCAACTCTTTAAGGGATTCAAGCTCTTTTAAACACTCCTCAAGAGCTCTTTCTTCTTCTTTGGAAAATACTTCAAAAGAATTATTAAGAGCCATTTCCAAAGGAGAGATTTCATGTACATGCTTAGAAACCTCCACAGTTGCTTCTTCGATTGCATCGATCCGAAAGCTATCATGTTTATCTTTTGAATGTTTCATAGCTTCGAAAAGATCAAAAAAACCTCTTCATTTTGGACCTTCACCTTCATCAAACCGTCATTCACATCAATCATCATTCGTGCGGTTTTCATAAAAGGCCGCCCAAGAATAAGAGGAGCATCATCATCCTCTTCCATATCAATAACAATGAAGTCCACCGGAAAGAAAAATTTGTCAACTTTTACCAAGACATCTTGAGCTAACCCATGAGGATGAGTTGTGGACTTGTCGACCAATTGTAAAGTCATACGAATGGCTTTCATCTCAATGTTCCCAAGCTTCTTTACAATGGACAATGGGATAAGATTAATGCTTGAGCCCAAATCAATTAAGCCCTTTCCAACATAGACGTCACCAATGGTGACCGGCAAAGTCACACGCCCCGGATCAACTTCTTTTTTAGGAAGAGTTCTTTGGATGATTGCACTACAACTCGCGTCAAGAACAATAGTTTCTGGTTCCGAATACCTCCGCTTCTTCGTGAGAATGTCTTTCATGAACTTTGCATACTTTGGCATTTGTTCCAAAGCTTCGACAAACGGAATGTTAATTTGAAATTGCTTGAAGATGTCCATGAACCGCGTATAGTGCCTCTCATTTTCCTTCTTTGAAGGAGCATGAGGATATGGTAAGTTTTGGATCGGAATAGCGCTCACTAGCGCTTTTACCTTCTTCACTCTCCTAAGTTTCTCCTTTTTCTTCGACTCATCACCACTATTATTTTCAACTTCTACCATTTTATCATTTTTATTTTCAACTTCACCTTCACTTTTTTTATTTTCAACTACTTCCTCATCACTAAAATCCTCCACAAGACCATCAAGTTTTTCTTCCTCTACATTTTCCTCCTTCTCTTTAACTAACTCCCTCCCACTTCTAGTAACAATCGCCTTGCAATGCTCTTTAGGATTTACTTGAGTATTCGCGGAAAAGGAAGGACCCGATTGTTGTTCGGCAATTTGCTTCGCAAGTTGTCCCACTTGGTTTTCAAGATTCTTAATCGCCGCATCACTACTCTTTTGATTGGCCATAGACATTTGCATGAATTGAGTCAAAGTGTCTTCCAATTTAGAGCTAGCAACCGGAGGTGGTGGAGGTTGATACGGATTTTGCCAGTTTGAAGGACCGACACCATAACCTTGATTATTTTGATAATTTGCTCGCGGTTGAAATCCTTGATTTCCTTGATAATTTTGCTGAGAATTGTGTTGTTGTTGGAAAGGTTGTTGTTGTCTACCTTGATAATCCCTTTGATTTGCCATATAGTTCACTTCTTCAAAACCCGGAGGAGGACAAAATCCGGTGTCATGCTCCCCCTTACAAAGTTCGCAACATGCTACTTGCTTACTTCTGCTCGGCTCCTTCATTTCTTTGATTTGTTGAGTCAAAAACTCCACTTTTTGAGAGATAAGCTTGTTTTGCGCGAGGATCGCATCGTTAGTCCCCAATTCAAGGACACCGGGCTTCTTTTGAGAGTTGTCACGGCTTTGACTTTGAAGATCGTTTAGAGCCATTCTATTGATAATATCAGTTGCTTCCTCGGCATTATTTGCCATCAAACTTCCTCCCGCAGTGGCATCCAACAAAGTCTTACAATTCGGTTGGAGACCATTCTTGAAGATATGAATTTGTGTTAACTCATCAAACCCGTGACCTTTACATTTGCGAAGCATGGACTTGAATCATTCCCATGCTTCATTGAGGGATTCATTAGTGCCTTGAGAGAACACTGAAATTGCTGTTTTTGACTCCATGAAACGGTTATGAGAGAAGAACCGTTCAATAAATTTTTCCTCCAAGACATTCCAATCGGTCATCACGGCTGGAGTTTGATCGAGGTTCCAATCCTTTGCCTTGCCAAGCAAAGCATGCGGAAATAATCTTTTAAAGAGAGGTAACTCTTGTGCTGGATCTACACCGGCCGCTAATGCAATCTCATAGAATTTTGTGAGAAACGCAAAAGGATCTTCATGGTCCAATTCGGTGAATGGACTTCCATACAATAAATTCAAAGTTCCAGTTTTCATTTCAGCTTGCCTTCCTAGATTGTTGTTGGCAAACTGAGCGGTATGTCGTGGACTGTTCACACAAGGTGTGGATGCGGGAGGTGGAGGTGGTTGCGCCATGATTGGTGTGAATGGTGGTGGTGGTGTTGTAGTAGAACTTCCTTCTTGCTCTTGTCTTTGTCTCGCAAGCTGCCTCCTCCGTCTAGTTCGGCTATTGAGTCTACGAGCGGTTCTTTCAATCTCAGAATCGAAGAGAAGTTGGTCCGCCGGTAGTTGCCCTCGCATAAACAAAGCCTGCACACTAAACCAAACAAATCAACAAGCACAAGAAAAATTTGTAACAAGTCTAAAACTTCACAACTATTGAAATGCTTGCAATATCAAACAACAATCCCCGGCAACGGCGCCAATTTGTTGAAGTACAAATAGAGTTAGGGTTTTAGTTATCGTTCCACAGAGATTGTTAGGTGATATTACCGCCGTTCTACAATCGTAACGTTTCAAGCTTTAAAGTAACAAGGGGTTTTAGGTTGTTTTCGTAGCGTTTGCATTCAAGTTTAATTAAAAGCGGTAAAAGGATTGTTTTAACGGTTTATAAAAGCATGTCAAGATTAGGGTTCGGCAAACCACTTCGTACGTATATAATCGATAAAGCTAATGAACTTGCTTAAATGATAAATACAATCACATATCCTCCCAATATGTTTATCTCTAACACATATTGTGAGTTTTGTCATTTTGATCCTTTGTTGATCTCTCACACAAACTATCAACATGACAACATTAGAGTTAAATATTTATGAACATCAACACACATTGCTATCTCTAGCCAATGTACATTGATGGATGACAAACCTAGGTAAAGAGTTGGAGCATATTTCTCAATCATGATCCAACACAAAGAATAAACATAAAAACAAGGTTTATCATCATATATTTATCATCCAAGAGTTCATAAGATAGGATCAATCCATATACATACAAAGTAAATGTTTACCTACATCTAACCTTGACACAAAAGAGAGATTAGCTACACATCTTCATGGTAGCTTGCACAACAAGTAATGAACAAAGTTTTTGGAGCATCAATCTTCAAGAATCAAAGATTGAAGCATAAAAACTAAGAAACTAGAAAATGGGTTTCAATGGAGTTTTTCTCTCCAAAATATCTCTAGTACAAAAGTGAGAAGATGAAAAGTAGTAGGTAATGTAGTGTGTCCTCCAAATGAAACAACATCAGCCTAAATAGAGGTATTTCCCAGAAAGGAGCGTCGGGCGGTGCACAGACGGTCGGGCGAAAGACACTTTCCAGCACACGTGACAGCTACCAAGCCACAAGTGGGACAGATATTTTTCCAAGAGCGCCGGGCGAACGACATGTACCGCCGGGCGATGTGCAATTAACGGCCGGGCGAAGTAGGAGGCGCAGCAATGCCAAGCTACTGGAACTTGGTATGAAATATTGGGGATTTGGGGCGAAGCTGCGCCTGTGGAGTGCCGGGCGAAAGATCCCAAGCGTCGGGCGAAAGACATGTACCGCCGGGCGGTCAAAGAGGCAAAGCAGTGCCAAGTTACTGGAACTTGGTATGAAAACTTGAGAAATTTGGGGCAGCCTACCGCCTCTGCATCACCGGGCGGTCAAGAGGCCCAAGACCAAAAACATGAATTTTACACCACTTCAAAAACAGGTCGAATTGATAGCGATTACACAACCAGAATACCTGCAAAAAGTAGCAAACACATCAAAGCACCATATGGCCACAAAAATGCCAGACCAGCTTAATTAATAAGTCGTTTTTCGTTTAAAGCGATTAACAGAGCTCAAAAGGTGTACAAATAACCTATGAAAATAAACACATTTTCACACCTAACACATAAGTGCTTTGCAACTGTAGCCAGCAGAGATGAATGGATATGGCATTATCGACTTGGCCATCTCAACTTCAAAGACATCAGAGATTTGAAGAGAAGAAATATGGTTTCAGGATTACCAAAAATTGACATTTCAAGCGAAGTGTGTGAAGAATGTGTTCAGGCAAAACAACACAAGAATAACTTCAACAAATACGCATGAAGCAAGTCGAAGGCAATTCCTGAAGTCATATACTCTGATGTATGCGGTCCTACCCAAGTGGATTCGATTGGAGGTAACAGATACTTTGTCACGTTCATAGATGATTTCAGTCGAAAATTATGGACTTACCTGGTCAAGAAGAAAAGTGAAGTGATCGAGGTATTTTCCAAATTTAAATCTATGGTCGAAAGACAAAGTGGTCGAAAGCTAAAGATTATGAGGACTGATGGTGGTGGAGAGTATGTGTCAAAAGATTTTGATGCATTATGTGAGAAAGAAGGGATTGTGCATGAGGTGGTGCCACCCTACACTCCACAACAGAAAGGAAGAATAGAACCATCATGAATATGGTGAGAAGTATTGAAGGCTCTGCAGATTTGAGCAAATTTTTGGTAAAACAACATGTTGGGCAAGATGTTCCAACATGAAGAAGTCTGGTGGAAGAAGACCTGTCATACATGATGTCCTAACGTGTGTCTCGACATCTTGACCTAATATAGCAGGTTGTTGCTAATTTGGTCCAAGATTTAAGGAGCAATCAGAACATGGATCAAGGAAGAAATAAACAGAAGAATCGACGCCCAAGGAATCAGAAGCTTATAAAAGAAGACCAAGACCTAGGATAGCATAACTAATCCTTATGTAAACATTTGTAAAGTAGAAAATATGGTTTAGGGTTTTGAGAGTCGTAGGACTTTCTTGTGTTGTAAGTCTCCCTTTGTATCGGTTTAATACACTGTGGTAGACATAAATGTTTGTACAGATTGAGAAACCTTTAGGTAATGAATCATATATTATTCTTGGATGAAGCTTTGAAGCAAATCCAAGTTGTGTTATTAGTCAAGCTTGCTTGGCTGAACTTTGCATTGAAAGGGGTGTCTTTCAAGTAGGATGACGCAGTTGCTGTCCATTGTAACTGTTAGATATCACAGGTTGTGATTTAGGGAGTGATTTGAGTTTCTCTTATCAATTAGATGTGACTTCTAATGATAAAGTCTCCAATGGGTAGTGATAGGTAAACCAAAGGTTGTTTACTGTAAATCGGAGGTTGTTTACATAAAACTATACTACTGATAGTAGATTCTTCTTCCTGTCTTGGTAGCCCTCAGATGTAGGTGATTTGCATCGAACTGGGCCATCATATTCTGTGTTGTTTATCATTATTTAATTTATAGTTCAGTTTTGATTAACTTGTTGTAACAAATGTCAAAACATCTATCTTGTTGTTGTTGTTGATATCCATAATATCAGCTTGTTTATTTTGTCCTTGTTTTAAATTTATGCAGAGAACAATGTCATGACATGTATTAGGACATCTACTATCTGTTATGCCAGAATTTCATTTGGTATCTGAGCAGGCATCCTATCTGTTTCTGGATGAGATCTTGGGAGATACTTTCTGGTTTTTAAACAAGGTGTATGTGAAATCAGATCATTCACTCTGACATACTCAAGGGTATTAATGGATGGGATGGATGTTCTAGATCAAAGGTAACAACTACTGGTGGTTGTTCAAGTTTTCAGAGGAGTTTCTACAGCAACTGCAGGAGGAGTGGCTAGTTCTCCTGTATGGTGTTTTATAAGATGTTTTGACATCTTATTGCTCATGTTTAAGATGTTCTTTAGTGGTTCCGCTGCATATGTTTCTGATGGAAGAACTATGGTATTTATGTGATTCTGGAGTTGTGATAGAAGAAAGATGGTGGAAGATCTTGATTATTGGCTTTTATTCTTGAAGATATCAGCATCTATGAAAGCTCTAGTCGTTCCAAAGTCGGGAGCAATGGAATGGAGAAAGTTGTTGGTTGGTGTCTGTCATGTTGACTTGGTACTTGGTAGTTTGGTGCCATCTTGTATCTTGAAGTCAGTTTGAAGAGAATGTGAGTTGAGATCGTGGTTATCAAATTCATGATCTATGAATTTGGTAAATATTCTTTTCGACAAAGTTGCCAAAGATACTTGAGTTGTCACTCAAGTCCACTCATAAAGGCATCTCTGGTCGTGTTTAGGATCTCTTTCAAAAGGATAATCTGGTTCTCATGCTGAAGATGGATTTCTAAAGATCTCTAGTGCTGATGGATTTTATTCAACTTGGAGATAATGGGAGGTGATTTATTTTCACCATTCATGATTTGTAAGAATTCTATTAGCAAAGGAAAGTCATAGGTAGGTTGAGTCGAGGGTGACAGACTTGATGTCTCAACATGTTGTTTGACTAGAAAGATGTAGACACAAAAACTCTTGATGTGTATTGATATCTGGTAGATCATATATCATACAGGATGTATGGTTTTATGGACAAGGATTTAAGATCAATTGCTATTTGTGGAATCCAAAAATATTTAATTCATTATCCTTGTATTTTGAAGATCAAGATTGCTGGAGTTCAGATGGTTCATCAGGAGGTGCATCACTGCAACAGCTCAAGGACTAACATCAGGTGGAGGATCCAAGAAGGCTTCTCTTATAAGGATTTAAGATTTATTGCTATTTGTGATAGCCACAAGTATTTAATGGATTATCCTTAGTTGGTGATCAAGGAAGATGTAGTCTAGGTGTCTCGTCAGCTGCTACATCATCAATGTTTAAGTATCTAGTTCGTGAATCTGTCTAGACTTCCACAAGGATCTGATGTCAAACCAGATGTTGAATCATTCCATCAACAAAGATTGTGCAGAATCTTTTTTATTCAAGAAGTGAATCTCTGGAGTAAAGGATTTGTAGCTGATGATCTTGGTACCATACACGTGTGTGGTAGGATCTGTCTTTATTCTGGTGTTGCAAAGGCACATAATCTGACTAGAAAGTTTCCTGGCAAGAAGCTTGGCTAGAATGTAGGGCTGATGGAAGTAAAGATGAAGACATTTTTTCTGGATCAGTTTATTTCTGATCTAGGTGCATTGGAGTTCAGCAGGTGTGTTCCTGTCTCTACTATAGGAGCATGTGATCTTGCTCATCTTGGAGGTCAAGGATAAGTGGCAGTTATCTCTGACTTTCTGAAGAAGTCTCTACTTCTGGAAAGCGAGATTCCTATTGTAAAGATCTTGTATGACTAATCTCTTCTGAAGAATCAAGCATTGGCATGTTTGGTTTCTCGGAAGATGAGGTGGTTGGTGTAGTACAGTAAAGCAGGATAAAGGTTATCTACTCTAACTTGATATCACTAATCAAGTCTATGAGAATATGGAACTCTTGTTCTGTTGTAGGGAGGAGGTTCTTCTAAGTGGCAGATTGAAGGACTGAACTCTCCAGCTGGATATCTGATCAGATGTTGTGACATCAAGCGGAAACTTCAGGGTCTTAGTTGATGTTGTGGCACATCATCGTAAGATAATTTGATGTTCTCAGAAATAAATGGAATTAATGCTTCAAAAGGGTCTATCTCATGTAGTTTGCGAGAGCTGCGAGAAGGAGTAGATGTTACAGGTCAAAGTCTTAGTGTATCTAAGATGCCTTGCTATGGAGCAAGTAGGATATGTAACTTGAAGATTAGGTTTCATTGGTGGATCAGAAGATTTTCTAGAGCTCTGAATAAACCTGAGATTAACCAAACAGTGGCATTTGGTTGATTTCTAAGGTGAATTCAAGCAGTGTGCTTGGAACTAATTACTCTTGTGTAGAAGGGTAGTTGGTTAAAAATTAAAGGAGGTTCTGGTTCTGTTCACATCTTGGAGCTTGTGGTAGAAGCCCTAAGTTACTTATGGAAGATTAGCTTCTTTTGGGAGATATATGAGAGTTTATTTCTCTTTACAGTTGTCTGATGATTAAGCTGGTAGGAGCTGTGTTCTCTAAAGATCTTTAGTTGGATTACTATGATGATAGTAAGTCCAGTGCTAATTATATCAAGTACCATAATGTTTCGTATCTGTGATATAATTAGGATGTCCTAACTGATGTTAGAACATCATCGTGTTTTCTGAACTTGGAGTTCAGATTGTGGAAGTTGATATTCGCCAGTTGAATCAGAAGTGTTCTAACTTATCATATGGAAGAATGATGAAGTGAAGACTGTCTTGAATCATGGGGTGTTTATCTAGTAGGCCGACTCTTGTTGAGGCCAGAATGCTTGTGGAGAGGTGGTTTCTTCTACTACAAGTCATGCTAGAGAAAAGTGGATCAGTTTGGTGCTCGTGAAGCAAGTAAGCTGAGAATTTTTGGAGCATGTATTTGATGTTTTTCAAGTGTGTATGACATCTGGGCTAGCTAACGAACTAAGGGACTATGTATGTCTCTTTGAGGAATGTGCAGCATTCCAGATTCAATTGGATTTTATCTCAAGGAACAAGGATATCTATGGTTGTAAAATTCAAGGTAGATTTGTATAGGGTATGGATGGTTTCTGGATGAGAGGGATCAATGGTGGTTTTGGTCTCAATCCAAGAGTTTGTTGGTTGTTGTACAAGGATGTGATATTGGTACTCTCTCACTATATGATTATGAACTTTGTCATGGGATATCATGTGGTGATTCTGGGTGTTTCTTGTTGAAGGAGCATCTTTTGTGAAAGATAGGGGGAGAACTTCTGTCTGTTGAGTGACTAGTGTGGTACATGGATTGCTTGTGGATCAAACTTTGAATGAATACGTTCAGCATGTGTGTTGAACAGGGGGAGCGCTCTTGAAGACATGAAGACGAGTCTTATGTTTTCCATTCATTGAAGGTGTTCTTCTTGCAAAGGAGCACTCGTTATCTACGACGGGGGGAGTTGGACTTCTGTTTTGGATCTGTTACTGCAGTAGTGCAGTTATTAATCAAGATTGTTTGTGGTTTCAAGCAGTCTGTGATAGAATACCTCTGGTGAGGGTCTAATGTCAAACGAGATGTAATGACATTGTGTTATTAGTTTACCTCTGGGAGGACTTGATTGGTTGATTTTGATTCAGTCATTGGGTGTCAATGGATTGAATCAGAGTGATACAAGCTTCTTGAGATACTTTGTTTCTATCTAGGAGATGTTTGAAGAAATGTCTTAACATCTTGGTCAGTTTTATCTTCTTCTGGTTGATAGGATTATTCTTGGGGTTCATTGAAAGGGATTGTGACTATGCTTCCGAATCTAAAAGAGAGACTAAACAAAGTCTGACAAGGTGACAGAATATTGTTTAGGACATGTGGTTGTTTCCTAATTTATTGTTTTGGACGGTGGAGAGTGTGTCTTGGAGAAGGCGTGTTAAACATGTGTCTTGATACTAGTGCATTCTTTGGACGATTTATCCTAAAGTTGAAACAATAAAATTCTAGTTGGGTGGTGAACAGTCATTTATGTTGAATTTACCTACCTAAATGTATTTCTCCATTGAATTGTTCAGTTGTAACTTCTATGGACCATAAATTTCTAGAGAAACTGTTTGGGTATTTAAAAGGGGTGTCTGCTTCTGGATTCTCAGGTTGAGGTTCTTGTTCTGGGTTGCATCGTAATGTCTTTTGTCCGGGTTTGGGTAAGTACCATGTGAGTATGGAACTGTGTTGGCTACTTTTTCCAATTTTTGACTAAAAAGGGGGAGAATAAGTGTGTATTCATCTCGGTTGTGTGTTGGTTCTTACAACACACAACTGATATTCTTCTTGGTGAGGAGTTCATCCTTGCAGTTATTTTGCAAGGATGTTGGATGGGATGTTCGAACATACTTGAGTCTTTCCCTTGTGCCTTGTGATATGAGTTATGAAGTAGGTTGTGTCTTGTGACCTGGGTTACGTACTCTATGAACTGTGTGTTATGTATGATACATTTGTTTCTTCTTAAGCTCTTTCTAGATCTTCTTATGGGTTCTCTTATGCCCCTTAAAAGGAAGATTTATCCCTCCGTGGAAAGTATAGGTTTGAGGGCGAGTGTGTTATATACTATTCCTCATGTACACCAATAGACAACTAGGAATTTCATGGGTAAGAAAGAGTCTCAGAAGTGTGCCAATTATAGCCTCCACTCTCTGGATAAAATTTAATGATGTTCGGACTATCTTTTTCTACCGAAGAAGTTTTAACCAAAATTTTGTCAAAGGGGGGAGATTGAAGGCTCTGCAGATTTGAGCAAATTTTTGGTAAAACAGGATGTTGGGCAAGATGTTCCAACATGAAGAAGTCTGGTTAAATAAGATCGATCAGACATGATGTCCTAACGTGTGCCTCGACATCTTGACCTAATATAGCAGGTTGTTGTTAATCTGGTCCAAGATTTAAGGAGCAATCAGAACATGGATCAAGGAAGAAATAAACAGAAGATTCGACACCCAAGGAATCAGAAGCTTATAAAAGAAGACCAAGACCTAGTATAGCATAACAATCCTTATGTAAACTTTTGTATAGTAGAAAATAGGGTTTAGGGTTTTGAGAGTCGTAGGACTTTCTTGTGTTGTAAGTCTCCCTTTGTATCGGTTTGATACACTGTGGTAGACATAGATGTTTGTACAGATTCAAAAACCTTTAGGTAATGAATCGTATATTGTTCTTGGAGGAAGCTTTGAAGCAAATCCAAGTTGTGTTGTTATTCAAGGTTGCTTGGTTGAACTTTGCATTGAAAGAGGTGTCTTTCAAGTAGGATGATGCAGTTGCTGTCGATTGTAACTGTTAGATATCACAGGTTATGATTTAGGGAGTGAGATGGGTTTCTATTATCAATGAGATATGACTTCTAATGATAAAGTCTCCATTGGGTAGTGACAGGTAAACCAGAGGTTGTTTACTGTAAACCAGGGGTTGTTTACATAAAACTATACTACTGATAGTCGATTCTTCTTCCTGGCTTGGTAGCCCCCAGATGTAGGTGATTTGCACCGAACTGGGTCATTATATTCTGTATTGTTTATCATTCTGCAATTGACAGTTCATTTTTGATTAATTTGTTATAACAGATGTTGAAACATCTGTCCTGCTGCTGTTGCCGATATCCAGAATATCAGCTTGTTTATTCTGTCCTTGTTTTAAAGTTATGCAGAAAATAATGTTGTGACATATGTTAGGACATCTATTATGTGTTATGCCAGAATTTCAAGTATGTTGAAAGGCAAGCATCTACCCAAAGAATTATGGGGAGAAGCTGTGTCGACAACAACATACATCTTGAATACAAGTCATGTGAAGAAGCTAGAAGGAATTATGCCAGAAGAATGTTGCTCTGGTGTCAAGCCTAGCTTAAGTCATTTGAAGGTGTTTGGATCTATAACACATAGACATGTGCCAGATCAGTTGAGAATAAAGCTTGATGACAAGTCAAATCAGATGATCATGATAGGATATCATTCGACTGGAGGATACAAGTTGTTCGACCCAGTGAACAAGAAAGTAGTGATCAGCAGAGACGTGGTCATAAATGAGCTTAAGGAATGGGATTGGACTGAGAATGTTAAGAAGGATTCAGTGAGAATCTCATGTGAAGAACCAACTAGTGAAGTCGAAAGAGAAGTTTGACAAGAAGAAGTCATAGGTGAGGAAAGCCCAAGCAAACTTCGAAGAACAAGACACATGCCTAAAAGGTTGCAAGAATGTGTGATTACATCAGATGATGTGGTCGATGAAGAAGGTGAGCTGGTACACTATGCTTTCTACTCATATGTCAAACTAGCCAATGCAGCTAAGACATTGAAAGATTCGAAGTGGGTGAAAGCAATGAATGAGGAGTTAGAGTCTATCGAAGTCAACAACACCTGGTCACTTATCTAACTACCTCAAGGCAAGAAAGAAATTGATGTGAAATGGGTTTACAAGGTGAAAGTGAATCCTAAAGGAGAGGTAACTCGACACAAGGCGATACTTGTAACGAAAGGATTTCTATAGAAGGAAGGAATCGACTTCGACGAAGTTTTTGCACATGTTGCTAGGATAGAAACAATTTGGTTGGTTGTTGGTCTAGAAAACATGAAAAATTGGCACACATGTCAGATAGATGTGAAATGTGCATTCCTGAATGGCCCCTTAGGCGAAGAAGTTTATTTTGCACAACCAGCTGGGTTTGTGAAACAAGGTGAAGAGAGAAAGGTGTAAAGGTTGCATAAAGCCCTGTATTGATTTAAGCAAGCTCCAAGAGATTGGAATAAGAAAATAGATAGCTTTCAAAGGGAGAAGGAATTTGCGAAGTGCACAACAGAGCATGGAGTATATGTAAGGAGAAGCAATAATGAATTGCTTATACTATTTCTCTATGTCGATGACCTGTTGATAACAGGAAGTTGCAAGAAGGAGATCAAAGATTTCAAACATGACCTAAGTGAGGAGTTTGAAATGTCAGACTTGAGAAATCTCTCATATTTCCTTGGCATCAAATTCTGCAAAAATGGTAGAGGTTTGATGATGCACTAAGGAAGATATGCAGGGGAAATACTCAAGAGATTTGAGATGCAAGATTGCAACCCAACTTCGACTCCAGTTGAGATCTGATAGCAACTGTCAAAATATTCAGATGAAGATGATGTCGACCCAACCCAATATAGAAGACTTATTGGGTTACTTCGATACCTTTGTCACACAAGGCCTAACTTAACATACAATGTGGGTATGGTAAGTAGATTCACACAGAAGCCAAAGGTATCACACCTAGCAGTGACGAAGAGGATACTGAGGTATCTGAAAGGAACTCTCGACTACGACATTTTGTTTCCTGCAGCTGATGAAGGAAAAGAATGCAATTTAGTGGGATACACTGACTCAAGTTGGTGTAGTGATGTTGAGGATAGAAAGTTCACAACTGCCTATGTGTTCATGTTGAGTGGTGTACCAGTTTCTTGGAGTTCGAGAAAGGAGCTAGTAGTGGCATTGTCGTCATGCGAAGCAGAGTACATAATTGCTTCTCTTTGTGCATGTCAAGCAACTGGATGGTGAACCTGGTCGAAGAGATTACAGGGAAAAGTCATGGAGCAAATACCATGAAGATCAACAACATGTCAGCTATCAACCTGGAGAAGAATCTGGTAGCACATTGTCGAAGCAAGCACCTCGAAATAAGGTTCCATTATCTTTGAGAGCAGGTAGAAGAAGGGAAGATGAGCTTGGAACACAGCAGAACTGAGAATCAGATTGCAAATATCATGACGAAGGGGGTGCAGGTCCAAGTTTTCAGAAGACTAAGAGCCATGATGAATGTAGACATCTTAGACACAATGAATTAGATGGTGTGTTGAGTTGCAATTCCTTGTGTCGAAGCAGTGTATCTCGACAAAAACAAGGATTAAACTAATTGTTATAATGTGTGTTTGTCGAGTTGAATTAGTGTGTAGAAGTGTCGAAGCAGGTTGCTTCACACAGGATTTCGACTAAGGCCTATTTTAGTAATGTTAACTATTTTGGGCTTTTATACTTTTGGGCTTTGGCTTGGGGTGCAAGCTAACCTAAATATATAAATAGGGAGAAACCCTTATTTTGTAAATAACATATAACAGAATTCACAGTTTGCAGTTGCAAGTGAGTAGAAAGAAGTTTCCACATTTTGTGGGCAGAGAGAAACTCTTCAGATTTTCATCTTCTTCTCCAACGTTATTTTCTTTTCTCTTTCTCAGCATTTTCTTTTCACTTTCATTGCGTGATTGATAACAATCTTGAAATCAAGATTGATTAAGAATTCTCCATAGGTTTTGGTTGAATTCCAATAGTTTTTCCATGAAACACTAGATTCTTAGTCATAGCAATGGTTGATTTATTATCATAGTGGATAGCCGCGACTTCTTGTTTATCACCAAAGTCTTCAAATATTATCTTCAACAATATTGCTTATTAGATAGCTAAGCCATCTAAAATATATTAAGCTTCTGCAGAAGATTGAACAACAATTTGTTGTTTCATTGATCACTATGAAACAACTAGTGAACCTTATGAAAAAAAACATATCTAGAGGTGTTTTTCATGTCATCCATACAACCTGCCCAATCAATGTCGCAAAATCCAATTATCTTACTTTCAACCTTGTTTTCATATTTGATTTCATAGTCTAAAGTGCCTTTAATATATCTCAACACCCTTTTTTCCGATCTTAGATGGATATGGCTGAAGTTGCTCTGCCATATAGGGTTTTGGTTTTATTGGTTGTCTCGTTTATTATTGTTTATCATTTATCACTTTCGTAATTTAGTCTCCTCTAGTTACATCTTTGCAAATATCTTAGAAATGAGTGTAATTCATTATTATATCCGTTAATGCACTACAAATAAACCTTTTAATTTGCTCCATAGCTGATTATCCATCTTTCTCAAGAAAGGTAGCAAAAATAAGAGTTTTATTACCTTTAGGGCGAGGCATAAGTTTGTCCACTTTCTCAAGAACATGATTCTTAAATAATCTTATTCATGGGATTAAGTTGTATCCTAAAATTAATACCTCTTGATTGTATCGGTTATGGGGTCATGTTTCAATCATCACTTTGCAAGAGGCCTTGACTTGGGGGCACCTAGTATGTACCACTTGTTCTCTAGGGGTTTCTATTAACCTTGCTTGAATATAACCTAACATGGTGAATTTACCCATGGATGCTTTTGGTTCAAATCCACATTGAATCTCATAGAATTTCTTGACATCACTTGAATAATCTGTTGGTAAGGTGGATTGACAATACATTATGATCGCTAATATAGCATCATCTAGGAGTCTTAGTGCATAGGATTTTTGTGTGTTCAATTATTGTACAAATACTCACAAATTACTCAAAGTATCTAAGTTAACTGAGAAAATAGTTTTCGTGTAGAATGTACATATGAAACACCATTATTTTCATTTCAATTGAAGTTTATATTCAGTTTTATCAATTACTTCTTTCATTGCAATCTTACTGTGAAGTTTCTTTATTGTAATTCCTTTATCAATTTTTGCCAATTTACCTTTTAAACTTTAAACAATCTTCTACAAATATGAGCATTGTCGAAGTTTTCTTAAGATTTTCAGAAATAGTTTGAACTATAGCACATGTCCTAGGATTCACTGGTTGATCCTGTAAAGTAAACCATTTTTTGGAGACCAGCGGTTGTTTACCAATTTTTACGGTAAACAAATTAGCACGCTCAGTGGGACCGTGCTATCATTTAAACATTTTTTTTGTTTTGAATTTTTTTTATAAGTTCTTCATTTTTACTATCTCTCTAAACTTCGTTGTTTGAGACTAAGGAGTGGTAGAATAGCCATAAACAACGAGGAAAGACCAAGGAGAAGATACGTAAGGAGGATGGTGAATCAAAATCCACCAAATAATCAAATTCCACCATAAATATTTGCTTGCTTTTTCTTCTTTTTGGGCTGTTTGGAGGTATCTGGAGACAGATCTTCGTCATCTGACTCAATCACCTGAACTTGAGTTTCTTTCTGCTTCCTTTTCTTGGGAGTGGGTGGTGGTTTTCGATTGGCCTGAAAAGAAAAGATATCTCAAGTATTAAAATACAAAGACACTATATAAGAAGAATGGTATTAGTCGGCGTAGTCTACCTTTGATAGTGCTTTAGTGGACTTTTCCTCGTCCTTTTCTTCGACGATGCCTTTGTCTGTAGTATCCTTCTTGGCAGGAATTCTTACAGCTGAGAAAATCAACACAGTTATCACAAGTAAAAAGAGGGACAAGGAATTTATAAAAGAGTAAGTCGAAAAACCTCTCATACCACACCTTTGTATATTAGAGACTCGACACGAACATGTTCTATGTCAATATGAAGGTGCCCTTTGAAACTGTCTAGAGTGTGCTTAGTCGGAACCACCCGCTTGGCACGTTTTTCAGATTCTTGTCGAAGGATTTTTACAAAATCCCCACAAACGAACTAGTATGGAAATAGAGGACTAAAAGCCACACCAAATTAAACACTTGGCAGTCGAGGAAATTTTGGGGGATACATCTTAAAATCTAGTTTGTACCGTTGTTCAAGTTTAATGTACGAAGGTAATTTTAAATCCTCTAATTTCTTTGTGAATTTTTTCTTCAATGTGACTGATGCTTCGCGAATGGTTCGACTAAGATCATCAGGTCTATCGGCAGTTTCAAAGTACTTTTGGAATGCTTGGATTTCTTTAATGTGAGTCGAAGTACCTTTTTTGACTTTTTCCTGCACAGAAGCGAAAACACGAGTTAGTTGCAGAGTAAAACAAGAGACGTCGAAAACTTCTCTGTTGTAATATTCCTTCCACCAAGTGTCAAACTCTTGAGTGCAAAGGAAAGATGTTTTAAAGGAAACAGGTGTTAGCTGTGTAATGCCAGTGTAACGAGCCATTTTTTTTTACAATCAGCTTCTGTGTGGATCATATTGTACATGATCAATGAATTCCTTTTGTTTAAAAGTGGTCGTGGCATGATTTGAATAAGACCAAACTGTCGAGAGACCATATTTGGTTGGTAACTGAGGAGGGTGATTTGGAATCTTGAGGGTCGAAGCCTGTGGCCAAGAGCCTAGGGGTAAGGAATGTTTCCCAGATAGCAAGGGACTCTTCTTCTTGATCCTTCGAAGGGGCGGGGAACTTCCTTGTAAACCATTCAGGGCCATACTTTCTGTTAGCAAAAGGGGACATGTTTGGTGTGAAGTTGTAGCGTTTGGCGAACATCATCACGTAACCAGTGAAGGTTTGCTGTAGATTTAACCCTTCATCGCTTAGGGTCAGTAAAGCAAGTCTTGTTCCTTCGACTCTCATGTTCTTCACTCCGTCAGCGTCTGCATTGATATGATTGTGAACTGGTAGAGATGCTTCAAAGGTGGTATTCAACCATAATTGTAACAGCCAGAAAGGGCCAGAGAGTAACATGTTACCTTTGAACTTAATGGTTTTGAGAACTGTGACGCCTTCCCCTAAGGACTCATAGAGGGTCGCCATAATCATTTCATTGAGACAGAGTTTATGTCCAGCATGCAATTGTTTCTCCATGGTTAAATATCACTTCGCTACTTGGAGGGATCTCGAGCAAAATACACAACGAGATAACCACAGAGCAAAAAAAGCAATATGCTCTTGGTCAGATACTTCATCAAAGTCTTTATCATGGTAATAGGTAATGTAAGTAGTGAAGGCAACTTTGGTGGTGTCGAAACCTATAGAGTCTTCAGCCAGGAAGTTTGGGTCATAGGTTTCCCCAACTGGTTTAAGCCCAATAATGGCAGCAATGTCGAAAAGGGTTGGAGTCACCATTCCACAGGGAAGATGGAAATTGTTGTGGGTGTTGTCCCAGAAGTACAAAGAAGCTACTAACATAGATTTGCAATAGCCAGGGCCAACCTTCGATAACTAAATCATGTCGAAGATACCCATGTTTTTCCAGACTTGGGATTTTACTTTTTCCATCTTCTCCAGTTAGGCAAGGTAATCTGATGGGTCCTTAAATAAAGGACATGGCCTAAATACCCTAAAGCTATTATTCATGTATTATAGATTGATAGATTCTTTGGAGACTTCAGCCGAAGGGGAACCTTGGTTATCAATTTTTAACTTTTCATCAGCCTCAACATCCTCATTAGCCCTAGGTATTTTCCCATTAGCTATGGGTTTGTAGCGATGGTATGCAGGTAAAAATTCTCTAAGCCTAGAAAGGTTAACATAAGAGTTTGGTAAAGGACCTAACATGGCATGCGTTTTACCCATAACATAAATAGAAATTAATACCTGGGATTGGTAGATTCTTCTTTTCTCTTCTTCAAGAGGAGGCTCAGGCACGTATTGTTAAAAGAGGCCATTTATGCAGTAGAGATTAAAGAAAATGGTTGTTGTTTGCGTAAGAGATGAAGAGTTCTGAAGAAATTTGTTCTTGCTAAGAAGTTCATAAAGTGGAAAAGATTGAAAAATGGGTGTTTTCACTATTTGTAGGCTGAAGAAAGCAAAGCGGTTTATTTCAGGCATTGATGGTTGAAAGAAATAGTGGGACACGTGCCACTCAGAGAATGCATGATGAGACGGTGGCAGTTGAGCTGACCCACGATCTCCTAGGGACTAGGTGTGTGATGGTTACAAAGATTCACGCATGGGTTTTTTAGGAGACGTATGAGAAAAGTTGCCACGATGACTATCTCGTCATAGCAGACAAAGGGTTTCTGATGTCGAAAGTGAGTTTCAAAAAATGCCATTTTCTTAATTTAGTCGAAAACGACATTTTTTGGGGGAAATTTGTTAGCTGGAAATTTCGACGCCAAGGATTTGATTTGAATATGATAAGAAAAAAGAAACATTTTTGAAATACTTTGAACTTCGACAGGAGTATTGTTGATGATTCCAGTCGAAATAGTCATTTATGAGAAGGATACGCTGGGTTGAAACAAGACTTAGAAATATTTCTATGTTTGGATGGCAATTTCGACGAAGGCGATATAGAGCTTGCGTTCGACAGAGATTTTGAATTTCAAATAAGGATAATAACTATCTTTTGTTTTTATCCGTTTCTTAGAAATGACGCGTGTAAAGCTGTGGCGAATTGGAGACATGCAGAACAAAACGTGTCATTTTCTGGAGAAAAGAACGTTGATGACAGTTATTTTCGATGTAGTATAAATAGGAGTCTTAGTGCATAGGATTTTTGTGTGTTCAATTATTGTACAAATACTCACAAATTACTCAAAGTATCCAAGTTAATTGAGAAAAGAGTTTTCGTTGAGAATGTACGTCTGAAACACCATTATTTTCATTTCAATGGAAGTTTATACTCAATTTTATCAATTACTTCTTTCATTGCAATCTTACTGTGAAGTTTCTTTATTGCAATTCCTTTATCAATTTCTACAAATTTACCTTTTAAACTTTAAACAAACTTCTACAAGTATGAGCATTGTCGAAGTTTTCTTAAGATTTTCAGAAATAGTTTGAATGATAACACATGTCCTAGGATTCACTGGTTGATCCTGTAAAGTAAACCTTTTTTGGAGACCATCGGTTGTTTACCAATTTTCACGGTAAACAAATTGGCATGCCCAGTGGGACCGTGCTATCATTTAAACATTATTTCTATTTTGAAAAAATTTTATATGTTCTTCATTTTTATTATCTCTCTAAACTTCGTTGTTTGAGACTAAGAAGTGGTATAATAGCCACAAACAACGAGGAAAGACCAAGGAGAAGATACGTAAGGATGATGGTGAATCAAAATTCACCAAATAATCAAATTCTACCAAATAATGAAGAACCACTCCCTTAATCTTCGATAGTGGGAACTACGATTCCAACGTCAGTATCTGAAATTGTATCATCCACGACAAATATGATGCTTGTGTAGTCGATTGCCCAAAGTGGACCTATTTGGTCTTATGTGGGAACACAGGGCCCACCAGTGACCCTCCTCCAGTGGGGAGTAATTTATTCAGGCCTTATATGCCTGGATTTTCAATGACCCCAATAGGCCGCGAACAACCTTATGGCATGCCAACATCAATGATGGCAAGTTTTCATAATACAACATCAGCATTCACGAACCCAGTGGTGAACATAACTTTGCCATTGCAAGAATCTGGTTCAGGCGTTAATAATATGGGTCGTATTAGCCAATCCTTAGGGACGGGATTTCCTACCCAAATTCCCAATATCACCAATAATTCTGTAGCGGTGATAAGGCAACAAATGGACGAAAACAATCACGAAATGGTCCAAATCTTGCTCAACAAATGGGTGTAATATTAAACCCTTTGATCCAAAACACTAATCAAATGAAACAACAGATGGCAACCCAAATGACGCACATTGCTGATTTTGTTGGTGTTCCACAAACCCCTCGACAACCCTAAAAGGAATGGATGGTGGAGAACCCAGGGGTAGTCTTGGAAGAAGTCCCCACAATTAACCAAGTCCAATGAAATATACCCCAGGAGAACGTGGTAAATTAGGGAGTAGGAGTCGAACCACCTAGGGTCGAACCTCCTAGAATTGAACAACAAATTCCAAGGGATAAGGAACCGAGGGTAGTGATGGTGAATTGGAACCAAAATGTTGACGAAATCATAAATCATAAATCACGGAATGGGATAAATATTGGCCTTCATAGGCCAAATTACACATCACCTTTGTATAAGTATATTCTATAATCAGAATTTCCCCTAGATGAAAAGTCCCCAAGTTTACTAAATTTTTAGGGGACACTAGTGAGTCCATAGTCAAACACGTGGCTAGATTCCTAATAGAGGCAGGGGAAATTGCCAATAATGAGAATCCAAGGATGAAATAATTCCCAAGTTCACTTATGAAGAATGCCTTTACATGGTTCACCACATTACCAGTGAATTCACAATACTACAAAAAACCCATTTAACGACGCCAGGTTTACTACGGATTCGTATCCCACCGTTGTTATAGGTTAAAAATTTTGCAGCTGATTTATAACGCCATATTTAACGACAATCATATTAAAAAACCGTTGTAATACATGGTGTGTAACAAGCTTAGATTCCCAGCAACTACATTTTTTTCCATATTTTTATATTTAAACATGCTTGTATTAAAACACAGTTGTAATACATGATGTGTAACAAGTTTCGATTCCCAGCAACTACATTTTTTTCCATATTTTTAGATTTTAAACATATATTTTATTTCTTTTGTTAGTGTTATGGGGATTTAACCTCAAAACTCAAAATTCATCTTTGTTTTTCTATTTTTAAGTGCAAGAATAGGTTGAAATAGTTTGATCATAACTTCTTTAAAAATAAAAGTGAAAGAGATGAGTATATATAAAAGAAAACTTTATTAAGATTCCAGATAAGAAGAGTACATTGATGTAGCACGCGATTTTTGTCGGTGACGTGACCACCTTATCGTGGAATTTGGGGTTTCTCCTCAATGAAGAGGAGGGGGGTGCTACTTTCTGATTTCTTATTTATCCCATGAAGCTAGAAGGGAAAGGGAAGCTATCTAAAACTAACTTTGCACGCGAATGTTTAACTGAACAAACACTTAAAGAGATTGGGGGGTCCGGGGTCAGGTTATACAATGGGGAGTTGTCAATTACCCATCCTATATGTGGTTAACAACAGGATGTTTGCTTTAGGTTTTGCTTTATACTTGATGGTGTTTATCCGAAGGGGTTGGGAAAGTTTCTTGGGAAAGTATGAGAGAGAGAGAGTGACTTTTTGTTGATGTTCGGGTTTTCCCGGTGTTTTTGGTAAGGTATTGGACCTAAGTTTGATTGATGTGTGAAGGTGCTGGACCTAGAGTGTTTGATTTGGTATGCTCGCTAGGATTTCACAATCTTATGCCTACGTATTCCTGTTTAAACGAAACAGGGAAATCAGAGCAATCGTAGTTCCTCCTATTCTAACGGAGGAAAAAGATGTTTTGGTGTCTTGTTCAAAGCCCAAGATTGAAGCTAAAAGGGTTTATTTGTGTCTTGTTCAAAACCCAAGATTGAAGCTAAAAGGTTTGACTGAGAGAGAAATTGTCATCTCTAAAGGGGAGACGTCTTGTCTGTTTATCATGGTTGTTGGGTGACTGTTTATAAAGGAGGATTACTTTAACTGGGATGTGAGAATCCAGCAATGCCATAATTTCCTTTGTAAGGGATATTGATTTTTGTGTGCCTTGATCAAAGCCCAATGTTGAAGCTAAGAGGTTGATTGACTCCACTAGGGGAGTTCTTATACAAAGTCTAAGAGGAGGCTGGAAATGGCTGACTCAAGAAGAGAGTGTTTATCTGTCTTGTACAATGCCCAAGATTTAGGCTAAACGAGGCTGACTCTTTGGGGATATCATTATACAAAGCCTAAGAGGAGGCTAAAAGTTTGATTTTTCCGGGAAAAATGTTATGTCTGTCTTGTACAAAGCCCAAGATTGAGGCTTAAAAGGGTACTGACTCTGGAGAGAAATCTTTATCTGTCTTATACAAAGCCCAAGATTTTGAGGCTAAAATGAGACTGACTCGACTGAGGATATTATTTCTCAAAGCCTAAAAGTAGGCTGGGAGGAATTGATTTCGTTGGGGAATATATTTGTCCCAAGTTTAAGAGAATGTTATGAAGATTTATGTCTTGTACAAAGCCCAAGATTGAGGCTAAAAGGGTTTGACTCAACAAGAGAGTGATTTTATCTATCCTGTACGAAGCCCAAGATTGTGGCTGAACAATCTGGAGAAATCATTATACAAAGTCTAAGAGGAGGCTAACTTCCGCTAGGGCAAATCCTTATATCAAGCCTAAGAGGAGGCTGAAAGTTGGACTCAACAAGAGAGTATTTTTATCTGTCTCGTGCAAAGCCCGAGGTTGAGGCTAAAAAGGTTGACTCAACAAGAGAGTGATTGAATCAACAAGAGAGTCTGAAAAAGGAGATTGACTCAACAAGAGAGTCTGAAAAACATTTTGACTCAACAAGAGAGTCTGAAAAGGTTATTGACTCAACAAGAGAGTCTTGAAAGTTTTGACTCAACAAGAGAGTCTGAAAAGATTAGCTCCGCTGGGGAGAATCATTGTATGAAGCCCAAGAGGAGGCTAACTATGCTGAGGAAAGATCATTATACAAAGCCTAAGAGGAGGCTAACTTCTGCCGGGATTATTGAGATCCTGAGGCAGGTCTAAATGGTGAATCAACTCTTGCTGGGGGTTACAGGAGAGTTGAGGTATCAGATACCTTGAGGTTCTGATTTGGGATAGTGTTATTAACAGCCTTTTGACCATGGTTGGGGTTTATTTAGGAGAGAGACTGGGTTTTAGAACTCGTGGGTTTTAACCCTGTTGGAGATTGATCCAGGATGATCGGGTTTCTCTTATGTTTGTAGGGAACTTGAGAATCTCTTTGAGACTCAAGAGGAGATTTAGACTGTCCAAGTCTATTGGTGCGGAAGAGTTTATCTTTGTATGATGCCCAAGAGGAGGCAGGTGTTTTAAGGGATGAGTATCAACCCAAAATGGTTGGATGTTTTGACACTGGAAAGACTGCTCTAGCAAAGGATGATAAAGATCTGCCTTATACCTTTAGGAGGTCTTTAGGGTCCTTGTATTAAGCCCAAGAGAAGGCATGAGAACTTCTAAGAAGCCGGAAGGTCCTTGTACAAAGCCTAAGAGGAGGTGGGAATGGTTTTAGGAAGCCTGTGGGTCCCAAACGTAAGAAGAGTTCAAGAAAAGTTTATCCGAGAATAATCTTTTCTTTAATGAACAGTTCTAGGGTTTGAAGAAATTCAAGAGAGGTTTCACCGAGAATTAATCCTCTATGAGGAAATGAACTTCTTTGAAAAATTTTAATAGTGACAGTTTGAGAAAAGGTTCACTGAGAATACTGCCTTTTTATTTGTTCCATATTGTTTAAGCGCAAGAGAAGGCAAGACTATATCTGGAAGTCCTATGGGGATCTAGTTTTGACTGTATTTAAAGAGTGACCAACTGGCTTTGCCTAGGTCTAGACCTAGTTGTCGGGGAAAACTCTAAATAACTATACTAGTATATATACATTCGATATATGACAAGTATTTAAAAGGGTATGAAAGAAGGACTTTCAGAGGAGCAACTTCCCACAATACAGTAATATATATGAAAGCTGATAAAACTTACAGGCGAGCAAGCTTCCTTGCTGTATTGTTAGTTGTTCAGAGAAATTAAAGAAAGTTTTGATAACAACTGTATATTTGAACCTAAATCAAAAGAGAAGTTGTTTTGAAAAGATTGTTGGGGCTTATACTCAAAGAGAGGCCAAAGGTTTAACAGTGATCACATCGTTGTTTTAAAGATCGTATCGGGACATATACAACGACTGAAGCCCAAAATGGTTTTGGTTAAAACGGGATTGGGTCTTACACTCTATCAAGTGGCCCAAAGATTTATTTTTATACAAGGGATGGGGCTTACAACCCAGGGAGGGGCCCAAGCTGATTTGATTTTGAACTGGCAATCGCGCCGAGATTTTTGAAACTACAGTGGGACTTATACAATACCTGAGGCCCAATGTTATTTTATCTACAAAGGGGTTTGGGTCTTACACTCTATTAGAGGTCCAAAGTGTTTGAAAAAGGTTTTTTAGGGTGAAAATCAACAAAACCCTAATTTCATCATTTTTTAAAGTAATTATTCAAAGAAAATTAATTAAAATGATAAAAACACCAAATAAGTTTGAATAAACAACTTGTGTTTTTTGGTTGAGGTTTGAAAAATGATGTTTTAATCACAAGATGAATTAATGAAAATTCATTTTTTGAAATGTTTAAAACAATAAAAAATGAATTTATTTGCAAAAATATCAACTATATTAAATAAATTATATAAATTTGATTTTTTTTGTGGGATAAATATTTTAACATTTTTGTGATTTTTTTGCAAAAAGAACCAATAACAAATAATTAAAATTGAGAGAGAAATTCATTTTTCAAATCATTTAAGAAACTAATATGAAAATATAAAAAATGAAAAAAAAAAGTATTAAAAGGGTCTGGGGCGAGGGGGATTCGAACCCTAGACCTCCAAGCCAAACACATGAGCACGCAACCACTGGGGTGGTGATACATCCGTGTATCAAAACCACCCCATAAATACATAAGGAATGCCTTGTTTTAGGTCTGGGCAAGGCCAGCTTTTGGGCCATTTACGTGAAGCCTCTAACTTTCTAATTTCTCCATGGATTGGGACAAAATTTATATGCATCTGGCCTAGAATTTCCCAAGGAATCCAATGGTCATGGTTTTTTCAAATGAGGTCCCTATTTTAAAACCTGATAGTGGTTTTGAAATAGGCTTATATTTGCATTTTCTATGCTGCCTCATGGTACAGGAAAGAATTACATGATGAATTGGTTCAAACACAACATATACAACATGTATGAGATGTTTATGATCAGTGGACTTAAAAGCAATGCATAATTTAGAAAGTTCAAGTGATGATGCACTTACCTCTTGGAGTTTTTTGGGCTATCTACCAAGTTCCTTGTGCCAAAAGTAATTTGATGCTTTAGACACTCTCAATTGATCCCTTAGAAGCTTTTAGAATGGTTAGAACCAGCTGGAATCCTCAGGAACAAGTTTGAGCTCTTTCTTGCAAAAGGGGAAAAAGTGACCAATATGGCAACTCTCTCAAATGGTGTTCCAGATGAGGGGAACCATTTGGGACAGTTCAAGGATGATTTTGGAGTGTGTTTGAGGTTTTATCTGGTTTTGAAAGTGACTGAATCAAGACATGGCCTGAAAAATGCAAAAAAGTCCAATTTTGAGGTTTTGGAAGTGGACTTTGTGATTTTGGTGTTACAGGTCACATGTGAGAGTTTGAACAGCTTAGGTACAATATATTAGAGGTGTTTGGATCATGAGCTGTGATGGAATTGCTCTCTAACTCAAAAACTCAGAGGTACCTTGCAAAAGAAAGCATTTTGGCCTAGAGAAAGGAATTTTGAGGAAAGCAAGTGTTGTAGTGCTTTGGTGCACTCAAACTGAGTACAAATGAGCTATATTTATAGTAGAGCAAGTTTGTTTTGCAAGCAATAGTGAATGGTAACTGCAGCAGGCCTTTGGCTAATGTCATGCAAAAGGAATCTCAAGTCTCCTCTAGCCATTGACTTGAGAGTAGAGCACATGATTTGTATCTTTGGTTCAGAGAAAAGCCTTGACTAAATTCAGTTGGAATAGGCTCAATTCATGCCACCTTGGTGTATCCATTGAATGCTTAAAAACAAAATTGAAGTCTTGGCATTTTTTTAGCCTTTTTAGGTTTGGCATGACTATTGTAGATTCTTGGATTTGTGAGGCTTGGAGATCAGATCATCCCCTTGGATTTGATCCTCTGATGTGTCCAAATTGATGACAAGGCTTGGAGTTACCAGATTTGGACAAATTGAGAAAATGTGCACAATTATGCCTTGAAAAACCAGTTCATGATGCCATGTTTCAAGGGTTGTATCTCCTTGCTCAAATTGAATTTGGAGATGATCTGGTACTTGTTGGAAAGCCCTTATGGCATACTTTAACTTTGATGTTCACCCCTAGACCTGGTTTGACTTGGATCAAGGTGAAAAATGTCCCTACATTTTGGAAAAAGTAAGGCAGATTCTGACCTAGTGAAAATTTCACTAAGTGTTGGAAAAATGTCATTTTCATGTTTTTAGCCATTTTGATCACTCCATAACTTAAAATTCATGAGGAATTGGAGTTTGACGTAGTTTAAGCTTTTGAAGTATGTAATGAGAGCTACAAATCTAGCTTTGGACCATCCAAAATGGTTGCTTGGATCTCAAGTTATGGTCCTTGGAAGTTGGTACTCTAGCCATTTTGTTCCATAACTTAGAAAAATTCTAAGTTTTTTATGGTTACCCCTTTTACAAGTTAACTCATTTTCTTTGGTTTTTCTTGATGAACGATGATTCAAATCACATATTAACATTTTTTAGGGTTAAGGAACCTTGGTTGACCAGAAATCCAAAAAGTCAAACTATGGATTTTTGTACAGTTGACTTTTTATCGGATGAAATCCAAACTGTGCGATCCTTTGTAAAATCAAGTCCTTGACCTAAATCAAACCTAATGGATGGATTCCATAGGTGTTATAGAGTGTATTGAATCATGTCCCAAGGTTTGGGAGCATGTCCTGGTCAAAAGTCAAAGGCACAGTTGACTTTTTTCCTCGAAACCTTAACTGTGGTCCTGATGAAACTGAAACTTGTGAATCAAACTTCCTGGGTCAATCCATTGTTGCAAATGGGTCAATGTAGTATATTGGAGGCCCTCAAATCATGTCTTGAGGTCTTGGCTCATGCTTTGTCCCAAAAGTCAACTTAGGGGTGAATTAGGTCAAAGAACCCAAATTCCTGATTTTTGGTAAATGCATCCCCTGGGGTAAAATTGACTTGATGATTGGATCCATGAGGTTCCTTAGAGTATCTTGGGTTGTGTTTTGTAGCATTGGCTCATTCCCAGATGAAAATTTCCATCTGGAGACCTCAGTCGACCAAAACCCTAATTTGGTGACACTGGCGATTTTGAGGTTTGATCCACTTGGAATGTTGCAACCTTGTGCTTGATTCTTGATGTGGAAGTCCTCTTGATCCCTTATAGGTGTTTCAAAGGCTAGACAAGTTGAAGATCATGTCATTTCTTGATTGATCCTATTGTCCAAGTGCTCTGAGAGGGCTCAAAACCCTAATTTTTGGTTGTAGTGAATGCTCAAACATCATTGAGGAGATTGATGAGGCATGAGGGTTCATCCATATTGTGATGATGATTTGCACAATGATGGGAAATCTTGGTGATCAAAATTTGGGGTATGAAAATTAATAATCATATATTATATATATTTATCAATGTCAGAGCCCATAGCTGCAAATGCATCTTCATAATCCAGGACTCTCTCCTCACTTCCCTCATCGGAATCATAATAAACAGTCCTCCTTTTCTTCTTTTTCTTTTTCTGCTTCAGGTTCTTCTTCTTCAGCTTCTTCTTCTTCTTCTTCTCCTTCCTTACCCTTAACGCATCCCTGACGTTGACCGCTGGTTGAACCTCTTCATTTGGCGGCTGACGTTGTTCATTTGTGCCCTCATTGGTGATGTTTATAGCATTCTCATTTGTAGAACTCATTGTTACGAAGAATATATTATGAAGAAATGTAAAATTGTCTATTTATAGATGAGGTTGAAGATGAAAAGTCTGATAGTTTAATGCTTGCAATGATGATAACTTGTAAATGGTTGATATTCTGGAACGATATTTTTTGAAAAATAGAGAAAATTTTAAATCATTATTATACTTGGCCAGAGTGTTCTCTATACCGGGAAGAGCAAGGGTTATAATATTACAACGGTTCGTAATAATAACCGTAGCGATACCCCTTATACTTGGTACAAGGTTCGACTCCAGGCAACAACATTTTTCTATTTTACGTAATTATAGAAAAATGTTGTTCCCTGGAGTCGAACCTTGTACCAAGTATAAGGGGTATCGCTATGGTTAATATAACTAACCGTTGTGATATTATTAAAATAATATATATACTTATCATTATGGTTCTTTTAGAAAACCGTTGTGAAATATTTACCTATATAAGGGAATTAACTTTCCTTTATTGACAGTAGCGCCGCTTCCTTCACAGCGAAACCCTAGCACCCAGTTTTTGTCTACATTTTTGGCAGCAAGCTTCATCTTTTTTTAGAATCCGCGAAAAGAAATATAAGAAGTATGGAGCTTTTGATTTAAGCTTCTTCCTCCTTGTATTTCTTCTTGCAGAGTCTAAAACTAGATGAACATGGTGATGATGCTGGCGGTAGCAAGCGTAATGTATATATTGTTTATGGAAAATAAGGTATTCTTCTATTTCAATCTTTTTGTTAGATAGTCCCCATTATCTAGTTTGCTTCATGTTGTTTTTGTTGATTGTTCTCATTTTGTGCAGATTCGACTTCAATGCTTCACAAGCAAGGTGAACTTCATTGTAATGGTACAGTCACACTTCTTAGGGCTTTGTTTCAAATTTTGCTTGTCTTGTTTTGAATACTAACTAATTTTCTTCATTGCTTCCCACTTCTTAGGGTTTGTTTCATATGGTGATGATGATGGTGGTACATATATATGAATTCATTCTGATAAGGTACATATATATGAATTCATTCTGATATTGTATATGAAATTTAGTTTGTTATATACTATGTACTGTTTGTTTCACTATCCTTTTATTGAAAATGCAATCAATTAAATTGATATAGAAACTTATAATCTGAAAATTAAGATGTATTTGAAAACCAACCTTTATCATGTCAATGTTTTACGAATTGAATCCATTTCATTCAGCACATTTAATGTTCCTTCACATAAAATATATGGTTCAATGGTCTGTTTGCTTCAATTCATCGATATTTACAATTTCACTTTACCTCATCGTCGTCACTAATCATTGTGGTTGTTAAGATCATGATTGATATAATGATAAAATCGCGATGATTTGTGGCGATGATGAGGTAAACAATAATAAAAGATATAGATGGATTGAAGGAAACCGACCATTGAACCATAAATTTGATGTTAAGGAACATAAAATGTGCGGAATGAAATGGATGCAATTCGGAAAACAGTGGTGTGTTTAAGTTGGTTTTCAAGAATAGATTAATTTTTAGATTATATAGTTCTTTACCAATTTTAATGGTTGTATTTCTTTAATTAGGTGTATGGTAAAACAAGCAATATACATTTGTATTTAATAAACTAAGGGTACATTCCACAACTGTTGAGACTCATAACCATTGTGATAGTTAATATATATTACAACAGTTGAAATACCTAACCGTTGCAATATAATGCGCGCTTTCCAGAATACAACAACGGTCCCAGGTCCGTCATAATAGATAGCGTACTTACGACAACACTCAACTTAACAATGCCCTGATCCGCGTCATTATATGTAGTTTTCAACCGTTGTTAAATGGGTTTTTCATAGTAGTGTCAATTCATAATTGGACTCAACTGGAAAGATTGTTCCACGAACAGTTCTACATGGGACAGTCGAAGATAAGTTTGAAGGAATTGGCCAGCATTAAGCGGAAATTCTATGAGCCAATAAATGATTACTTGAATAGGTTACGTTTGCTTAAGGCCAGGTGTTTTACACAAGTTCCTGAGCATGAGTTGGTTGAAATGTCCGCTGCTGGCCTTGACTACTCTATTAGGAAGAAACTAGATACCCAATATTTGAGGGACATGGCCCAATTGGACGTTAGAGTTCGATAGGTAGAATGCCTGAAGGCTGAGAAAGCCAGGGCGAATAAGAATAACAGAAAGGAAAAGGTAGCCTATGTCGAATTTGAAGAAGAGGATCAAGAGGCGTATAATGATCCTTTTTACTTCGAAGAAAACGAAGTTGACCTTGCTGAACTGAAGCAAGGACCGACTTATTTCTGTAAAGTCCTAACGCCTTCGAATGGAAAGAATCCAGTCGAATAGGTTCCCCAAGAGAACTTATACCTACCACTTCACCAAGTGTGATGAAATATTTAATTTATTAGTTAAAGATGGCCAGATGATAGTGCCTCTTGGTGCTAAAACACCCCCTTTAGAACAAAGGAAAAAGAGAGGTTTTTGTAAATATCATAACTTTTTGGGCCATAAAACTTTTCAATGCTTTCTTTTCAGGGATCTTGTTCAGAACGCTATAAAAGAAGGAAGGATCAGATTCAATGACAAATCAAAGAATCAAATGAGAATAGATTTTGATCCTCTCCCAGTGGCGGATGCGCATTACTCTGAGCCATCCATGGTCAATATGGTGGAAGTATCAATGGATTTCGCCAAGCAAGCTTTGATGGTTGAAGTTGCTGAAGGCTTCACCTAAGAAGTAACTGAAGGCTTCGACAAGGAAACCATTGAGGGTTTCATTCAGGGAGCTACTGAAGGCT
This sequence comes from Lathyrus tuberosus, assembly GCA_022829125.1. Lineage (NCBI taxonomy): Eukaryota > Viridiplantae > Streptophyta > Magnoliopsida > Fabales > Fabaceae > Lathyrus > Lathyrus tuberosus. Next base: position 2,873,313 of record JALAZF010000037.1, read on the forward strand.
TCACTAAAGGAGTCACTGAAGGCTTCGACAAGGAAACCACTGAGGGTTTCATACAAGGAGTTACTGAAGGCTTCAATAAGGGAATCACTGAGGGTTCCTGCCAAATGATCACCATAAATGAAACTTCTGAGGGTTTCATTTAGATAAACAACACAATTGAGGCCACTGAGGGCCTTAGAATCAAGCTGCAAGAGTTGGACATCACTAAGGATGCTAACTTAGGGATCAACATGGTTGAAGTGACTTAGGAAACTGCAATGGAGGTTGATGAACAAAGCCTCGGGAAGGAAGAATATGTAAAAATGGCATATCCCAAGCAAGATGAGAACCTGGTCGAATTCCTTCACAGGTGCCAGAGGAAAACCCTAAAGTGATGACGTGCCCAAGGTGCAGCTCAGTCTTCGATAGGAAAGGCTGCATAAAATATACAGGGGGTTCAACGAGCCAAAAACAAGAATAACTGGAGAGATTCTCATAACCATTTTGCCTTTGACAAGTGGAAAGAACCGGGAAGCAAGAGCAAGGTGGACAGGGACTTCGTGGAAATAAACTAGCCACTTTTAAGCCTATTGTTGACGTCCTTAGGGGTAGGTGGGTGAAACCTGTCACAAGGAGGGAACAAGGCCAAAAGAAATGGCAAAACTTTGAAGTAGGAAGAGGTTCGTCACTAGCATATCCTAAGGAATTCCAAACCTCAAAACAATTAGCGTGTCACTCTGAAAACTATAAAGGTAAACACCCAATGTCAAGGTCTCAATGGAGGAGACAGCAGAGAAGGCGAAAAGCTGAAAGAGAGGTTGCAAAAAAGGCAAAGGCTGAATCGAGCAGCAATGTACCCCTAAAGAAGGACAGGAACGAAGAGAAGAAGCCTGTTGAAAGAAATTTATTTGCTGATCAAAAGGAGGAAATGGGGAAGAAATCTGACCAAGTCACTGCATAAGGTGACATGCTAACGGATGACTTTGAATCAGGTTTAGAGCCTTCGTTGGATATCGTTTGCAATGTGGTATCCATATTGCCTTGAGAATACGACCAAATCACGGAGATGGAGGAACCTATGGGTGTAATTAAATTGGAGGTGGTCAGTCACAGGCCAGTTTGCTATTATATACTAAACAATGGATGTGTGGAGAAACAAAACGCCTTTTTTGAAAGGCCTGATGAAACCTTGAAGAACCATTTGAAGGCTCTGTTTATTAGAGGAAACATAGAAAATGTTGGAATAAATAAGATCTTAATTGATGGCAGAGCGGCTGTAAATTTGATGCTGCACTACATTTTGAAGAAAATTTAAAGGATGACACTGATACCAAACCCCACAACATGGTTTTTTCGAACTATAAAGGAAAAATGGGTACTACAATAGGGGTAATACAAGTGAACCTCACAGTTGGCACCATCATAAGGCCAACTATGTTTATGGTAACTGCATTGAAGGAAAACTATTATCTGCTTCTTGGTCGAGAGTAGATTCATGGTGTTGGCGCAGTTCCTTTCTCACTGCACCAACCCATCTCCATCTGGCGAAGCGATGGAATTGTGGAGAATATAGAAGCTTACCAAAGCTACTACATGGCTGAGGTCAATTAATTGAATGGGAGGCACTTCGACAAGAACCTAGCCCACATTGCACCTTGCAATCCTTCAGGGTTCGACCTTACACCTACTGACAATGCATTATGATCCCTTTACATGCATCCAACCCTTGGCTTCCAATGGGATAGGGAAGTAGTAGGTGAAGAAGATTTCGTGTTTGGAACAGAAGGAATCCAACCAACTGGTTGGGAAAGCGAATTTAGTGATGATGACTGGGTCAGACACACTAAAAAAGATTTCAGCTTACATAGACGAAAATAAATTAAAAGCGGCCCTAGAGGCTGAGGTCAAGTACATGGCTATCGAGGCCAAAAATAGTGAAGAGCACTTTGAAGGTTCTGGTAAGGACTTCGATCTAGAAGCACCAGATAAGGATCAAGGTGAAGTGTAGGGCCAAAGGTTTGACGCAATCTATGATGATGAGCCTTTGGGTTTCGAAAAGGATCTGCTGGTGAACAACATGAAGATGCTAGAGCAAGACCCTTCTTGGGAGAGGGGGAAATAAAAAGGCCAACATACATCAGTGCTAATATTAGCCCACAGCTCAGGGTCGAAGTAATCCAACTACTGAAGGAGTTCAAAGACTGCTTCGCATGGGATTACAACGAGATGTCTGGTTTAAGCAGGGATCTGGTCAAACTGAAGCTGCCTATAAAGCCCAGGAAGAAGCCAATCAAGCAGACTCCAAGGCATTTTGTACCTAAATTTTTGTCGAGGATCAACGAGGAGGTCGAAAGGCTTCTAAGATGCAAATTCATCCGTACGACCAGGTATGTCGAATGGATCGCGAATATTGTACTAGTCATTAAGAAAAATGGCACTTTGAAGGTTTGCATTGACTTCAGAGATTTGAATGCTGCAACCCAAAAAATAAGTATCTAATGCTTGTGGCGGAGATGTTAGTCGATTCTGCTGTGGGACATGAGTATCTAAGTATGCTCAACGGGTATTCTAGATACAACCAGATTTTCATTGCTGAAGAAGATGTGCCAAAGACGGCATTTCGATGTCCCGGAGCCTTATGCACCAACGAATGGGTGGTGATACCTTTTGGCCTAAAGAATGTTGGGGCAACTTATCAGCAAGCAATTAATTCTATATTTCATGACTTTATAACAGTTTTCGGGACGGAGCTGCGGCGGCATGCGTCTGTGATCGGCGGCGAATGAAAAATCAAGAAGCAGCAAGGCAGGCGGCAGATTCGCTGGAGTCAAAGAAGTCGCGCGACAGCGGGCTATGGAGCCGCCGAAGTTTTTGAGTCACACGCTGCATAGGGGAATCTGATGCAAAAATTGGTGAATCGTAGACGGCGGGCGGCGGAGCCTCCGAAAATTGGAAGCCACGTAACAGCAGTCGTACGACCACGGGGCGACCATTTGGCCACAATTTGTGAGGCGGCAGGTTGGTCGCGGATAAAGGGTGGGTCGCGGGCAGCGGCTCATTGATTTCGAGTTTACTGTCCTGTTCAATGAGTTTTCTGGCAATCTTAAGTACAATGAGTTTTCTGGCAATCTTAAGTACAATGATCTTTTGAGAAATCTTGAGTTCAGTGAGTTTTTGAGTGTTTGGCATAAATAACTTACTTTGATTATGTTAGAGTTGTGAATTGAGTACTTTAGAGGAATTTGGAGTACCTTAGAGTCATTTAGAGTTATTTTAGAGTTATAGAGATTGTTTTAGAGTTATTTAGAGTTCGTCTTGAGAACTTTGTTGAATAAAAAACAAAATTGTTACTTTTTTTATGAGTTATGAGCATACATAAATTAATTATTACTCTGTTGATGTGTTTTTGAGTGTTTACATGAGTTGATGAATAATTTGACTTATTGAGTAATAATACAATTTTACTCTGTTGTGACTATTAGTGATTATTAATATAATTATTGAGATGAAATTTTTAGATGAGTAATTTAGAGGAGAATTACGGTGTTGGCCTCATATTTGCGAAATTAGGATTCAGAGAGGAATCTTTTTAGTATGAGTTTAAAGTTTATTTATGTTGTTTTAAGTTTTGTCAAATCTATTTCCATGTTCATGCATACATGTTTATTGAAGTTAGGTATGACTTCGGTCCAGTGAGGTCAGGTTTAGAGAGGAACCATGAAGGTCTCATGTTCAAAGAGAAACACGATTAAAAGAGAAATCAGAGACAGTGATAAATTGGTAACACATCTCTGATACCCAAAAACCCAGTACCACATGCATATTGGAGGAGGGGTATAGTGCATTATGCATTTGCATTATAATTATTATTGTTGTTTTTTGTCAATTTTATGTTGGAATGATATTAGTTGTTGTTGTAACAATCCTAATATTTAACTTCACCATTAACATTTATAAAGTTATTCTCATCCTTTTCTGTTGTTGTGTGGTTTATTATGCCTATGTTGCAAATACAGGTAGCGAGTAGTAGCTATTGTGTTAGGGAATGGCGCATGTTGGCTTCTTCTTTAGTTTTTTTTCTGGGTTTTGCTTAGTTCCACTGTGTCACTCTGTTATATAACACTGGGATGAGATTGTTTGAATTTATGTTTTATTTCCTAAGATTTGTGGGTTAAATCTCTCTTATGCTTGAGTTTTACACTAGGATGAGATTTTTTTTAATAAATATGTGATTGCATTTTTGTAGATTATATGGAAAAAGTAAGAAAATTGAATATGCTTTACAGTCTTGTAGATGATTAACAAATGCGGGTACTAGATATATTTTCTTCTCGATTTGCTCGAGCTTCTTAGGAGGAGATCACGATTTTTTCAACGTCGGATTTATCCTTTATTTAGAATCTCCCTGAGGATGATAAGCTGGAATTGACTTCAAAGCTTTCTCACATCATGTTCAAATCTACTTCTATCCTCTCTCTTGTATCTGTTGGACAGGGAGATGTCTAGGCCTCGAGTAATTCCTCCAAGAAAAGGGATACTTGAAAAGGGAAGACTGGAGCTATGGAACTAAAGTGCAGTAATATTTAGAATGATATTACTGTGATGCATGAGGAGGTTAAAGAAGCTAAATATTTACAAGAGGCTGCATAAATATATGGTTTTCCCTCTACTTTGGTCGCTCATATGATTGAGCTGGAGGATTCCATCAAGGATTCAGAGAAGTGATATAAGGTTGCTTCTTATTCTATTAAGGAGAAGACTCATCAGATGGAGGAACACCAGAAAAGCCCGTCTTTAGGAAACAGAAGCCCATGCATAGGCCTTGAAAGCTCTCCAAGACGAAATGGAAGGTTTGAAGCGAGAGCTCGGTGAATCTCTTCAATGGACTATGAAAAACATTCCCGGAGTCCATAAGTGAGTTATTGAACAGGAGAGGAGGTTCTGCCCTGATTCTATAATTTCTACCATGATGTTGGATTCATTCAACTCCGCTCCTTGGATGACTCAAGGAGGTGGTCCCAATACCTCGGCTTTAGAAGCTTCGGCTTGTTTTCTTTTTTATTTTGTATTATTTTATTTCCTAGAATTCCTCTCATGATTTTTGTGCCTTGAGTGTAATAATATTTGACATTTAATGGAAATATTTACTTTGATGATTTAAGTGTTATTCACCTTAGATCTTGGTGCTTGTCTTTGTTGTATCATAGTCATTGTTTACGAGTTATTCTAACTTTGGGCTTTCTCTCTTATCTTGTAAAGTTAGTCTGTTTAGGTTGGACCTCCGACACTGATAGGCTTCGGTAGGATATGCTTTACAAAAGAAATTGTAAATTTGATTGTAATGAAGTGGCAGGTATGCGTTCGGAAATTCCTTACTTTAGTGATTCCCACTTTAGTGCACTGAATATTATTGATTACCGAATTTTGTTGTTGTAATTGCTTGTTGTACTTAGAATTTATTTTAATAGAGTATTGAATTGTATATCGCATTTGGCATTTTGCTTCCATTCCTTGGGTCAAGGCCAGGGATCGGTAGAATCTATATGATATGGTCATCCTTTTGTACTATGTTATGCGTCATAGAGGGTTGTTCCCCGGCCAAGGGTAGGGTCCTCATCTCTGCCCCCAATCTTGACTCGGATCGATGTGGATGTCTTCAGGCGCCAGCTATGCAGAAATGTATTTAATATGCTTTGCACTATGAGTCATGTCAGTTGCACGTTTGAGCCGTATAAGAATTGAAAAAGTGTGTCGCATTCGGGAATGGAATGTGTTTAAGCTATATTAGAATCACAAAAATTTATTAAGTCTATATTGGATACACACTTATTTGAGCAAGGTATTTAAGTCATATCATAATCACAAAAATGGGTTAAGTCTGTATCAAATACGTGATTGTGTGTTTCATCTTTGATACTATTGTCTTGAGCATTCTAGGAGAAAGAGAAACAGAGGAGCATACAATAGAGGGAAAAAGAGACATGTGTATTTTTATTAACACTGAATTGAATTTGATACAAATAAAAAGTGAAATGGTCGAGTAGATAAACTTTCAATGGAGACTCTGGCGTAGATGGACAATGTCTGAGGTTTTTGGTCATTGCCCTTTCCTGAGACATCGGGATAAGTGCACTCCATGCTTCGAGCGTCTTCTTTAATTGGATGCGGTGTTGAGGTACCCACTTTGTGTTTTATTTTCGTTCATTGGATGGTCGGCTTCTTTGGTGATGTAGCTTAAGGTCGATCATTGAAACTTTTAGCTCATCGATTTACTATGTCCAATGCTTCAACGGAATGCCTTTTGTCCACCGCAGTTAACATCGTTTTCTTCTTTCCAATTTTGGAGTGGATACCTACATCAAGTACTCAACTAGAGGTTGTGGGACAGTCTATGGTTGATTCAACATGCTAATTGGCTTCTCCCAAGCCCAGTTAGATAGCCAGGTGTTGGAAGCACTCCTTGATAGGCTCTCTTATCCATTTTCCATAGCAGGAGCACGAGTTGCTCTTCCCGTCTAGTCTTTCCTTTAGACCGGGAATGTTGAGCGACAATTAGAGGCTGATATCGACTAGTCTCCTGGAAACTGGAGTCCATGGTATTTTCCCTATGGCGTGTCTAGCTAACCTCCATTCTTTTATCTAGTTTGAGGAGACCTTGTGCATCAAGTGGAAATCATGCGGTGCATATGAGAGGCGCCCCGGTACTGGATTGGCGCCAATTGTTAACTATGAATTTGTAGTATCATCTAATGTTGCCCCTATAAGCACCCTGATAGTGGCAGAAAATATGAGGATTCTGTTAGGTCGGGAGGTAAATTCTGACTCTCCATCCCGATCCCCATGGAAATTACCTTCAGACCCTAGTGCAGTCTTATATTTGGATGTGAGATCCTTAATTTGCTATTATGCAGAGTTCTCGAGGGAGATCTGAGATCTGGACTCCAAAGAACTGGATCGGGGACAGTGGTTGATTGAATTGACTGTGGCAGATCTCTATGTTTTCTATCAAATATTTTTCACTATGCCATATAATACAAAGACAACGTTTTTTTTGCCTTTAGCAGCGCTTAAAAGCGCTGTTTAAAGTGGCGCTGTTGTAGGTAAAGGTAGCGCTTTTTTTAAATGCAAAAGTGCTGCCTTAGGTCCCCTTAAGGTAGCGGTTCAGTTTAAAAGCACTCTCTAATGTCACCTTTAGGCAGCTCTTTTTCATGAAAACCGCTTTCTTTTGTCCCCCTTTAGGCAGCACTTTTAAAAGAGTTGTCTAATGTATCTTTTCTTTCTATTTTAGGCAGCGCTTTTTTTTAAAAGCACTTTCTATTTCCCACTTTAGGCGGCGCTTTCTTTAAAAGCGTTTTCTTTTATCTACTTTAGGCAGCGCTTTTTTTTACAAAGCGGATTCTTTTCTCCACATAAATAGCGCTTTTTAAAAGCACTTGTTTAAAAAGCACTTTTTTAGGAAGCGTTTTTTTGTTATAAGCGTTGTCTATTGTGCACATTTTTAGGAAGCGTTTTTTGTTAAAAGCGTTGACTTAAGTCTTATTTTTTAATTATAAAATGGCAGCACAAACCATTATAATTCAAATTTTTATCAAAACTTATCACAAACCTTTATAATTCAACATAAGTCTTTATTTCAATGCATAGGCTTTATATACCATTATAATTCAACATATACCATTATAATTCAACACATAAACCTTATAACCATTATAATTCAACACAAACCTCATACACCAAAAAAAACATCTTTTAATAACAACAAATCCACTTCCAAAACCTTTAACTTCTAAAGATTCACCAAACATAATTACAAATTTCATCATTCCTTAATTCACAACAACTTCCAGAACTATACAACAACTTCCAAAACTATACAACAACTTCCAAAACTATTCCTATCCAGTACAGAACATCACAACAACAAAAATCTCTAAGGACCATAAACTTCACACAAAAGAAAGAAAGACAATATACCTTATATAATTCTCATCTCAAGAATGTATTGACACCATTCCTCCTTAATTTCTTCCAGTTTATCTTTTGAGTAAGTAGCACACTTGAATTCATCAAAGTACTACATAATATAACATAATATGCATGATTTAGTTAAAACTAATAAATTAGATGAAATATCCGTTAAATATTAAATTAAATTCTAATTTATAAATCCATACCATGTTTGGAATCTCTATTTGATCCAAATGAATAGTTTTTTTCATAAACCTCAATACGAAATAACCGCAATCTATACTATTACGCTGAAGAGGACACTACACATAGAAAAAAATACGAATATATCAGGATATATAGTTTAACTTGTTTTATCAAGTAGCATCACTATTATAATCAAAATTGTGAAAATATACCTGCACTCTGATCTATGTAATGTTGTTTGCTTTACTCTTTGGTACTCGACCTTGTCTTTGTGATCGGAATATTTGTATAGCTCTAACATAATATAAACGAATATTTAGAACAATCTCACATAAATAAATAAAAATACACACGAATATTTAGAACAATCTCATCACTTACGTATCAACCATCTTCTTCATATCTGGGTATTTTGTTTGATCACCATCTAACGAATTCAGATAATATACTATTTCTTTTATCAGATTAATCACAGCCAACAACCAGTGTCCACTATAAAATAAGACAAAAATTTAGATGAAAATTTTCTACACAACGTCAAAAAAAGAAAAAATATAATAAATGAAGTTGGAATGAAAATCTAACCCATGGCCAGTATTATATGGTAAAAGATACAACTTTTCTGTATCTCTGTTGGCCATAAATGCATCGACTAAGTGATCTTTGACTGCATTTGAACTTTGATTGATTAACTGTGCATTGATACAACTCAGAGATAAGAAAGAGAATCTTTCTGTCAATTGACGCGAGCGCATCAATTTGTCATACAAGAACCTTAAATAAAAACATAATAAACATTAGAATATTCATTGAAATGAGTAAATAAATTGTTCAATTAATTAAATAAAATTGATCGGAGTACCTGATGTATGAATTCATAACACCGATGCCTAATTCAGAATGATGAAAAATCTGATCCAAATCCTCTTTAGTAATTATTTCGGTATAAGAAAAACCAAAAATACCTTCCTCCATAGGTATTTCACGAATACCACCTTCCATCACATCTGTTGTTCCTACATATGTTTTAAGGCACAACTTAAATCGAGGAATAAATGCTTTTTTAGGCTCGGTCTTTGCAAGATTCTTTTTTTTAGTTGGACATGTTGCTAAATTCAGGCTTCTTATTCTTGCTGACTTGTTGCAACTCTTGAGCATGAATCTAAAAATCATATAAGTTAGGTAATGTATAAAATCATGAAGCTTTTGAATTCGGAGGATAGAATTAACATTTTCTATGCATATATATATATATATATATATATATATATATATATATATATATATATATATATATATATATCAATGTACCTCTTTTTTTTATGGAACTGACTCGGTGTGCCGCACAATCCCCTTATCTTTTGATTTGGATTTTGTAGGAGTCTAACATTACCATGTAAATAAAATGTACGTAAATGTAAGAATAACTTACATGACTCGTAAAACATTTGAATCCTAAAAGGTTCATAATGGTTTTAAACATACCTCATCATCTATGAAAATGAGGTTTGACGGTCATGCAACATACGATCCTATTGCGTCTCCCACCAATGTTGCATCCGAAACATCATCAGGTATAGGTAATAACGCATCTCCCTCTAAAGCAATATCAATCGATACTTTCAAAATCCAGCAGAGAGCGGTTTATGGTGAGGTACATCTCCCAAAGTGTTATGCATTTTTCCCTATCCAACCATGCGATAAGTCGGTGACGATAAATAGAGCTGACAAGGTGAAATGCCCTAAACCAATAATAAATATGAAATTGTTAATGTGTATATATGTCAATTAAAAAATTGTGCTAATTTAATTTCATAATAATATATATAATTACCTCGGGAATTTTCTGTTGAAAATTACAATTGATACAATCTTTGTCACAAGTATCTTTAAACTCTGAATCGCGCCTTTCTAACATATATCTTTCTTTATCCTTTTTCAATTCACGAAATTGAGCTTTTAATTCCTCCAACGATTCCATCACTTGTTTATTTCTAGGACTTTTACTCTTTGGAAGCTTATACAAGGTTGTTGGAGTGATCCTAAATCACTTACCTCTCACACGACTAGAATACTCAGGAACATTTAATACTCGACTTAGTATGCTCCTGCAATCATGGTCTTCAGCTAGAGTTAAAGACTGAGATAGATTCTCCTGAAATTTATATGCATATCGAAAAAGATTAGTGGGTATTAAAAATCATAAGTATTATATGTTAATAAACTTTTGATTTAATTAAATAAATAATGTTATACAGACATATTGCTCAAAAGCTTGTTGAACATCTTCCTTAACAACTGCATCCTTACCAACACGAGCAGCCTTCCACAAAACATGTTATGGAAGAGATGTTTCTTCATTTTTCTCCTCTTCTAACTACACATTAAGACAAATAATAAGATCAATTATAACACATGGGGAACAAGTATATCATAGCATTTATATATACTTACTATTCTTTGCTGTAAGCGTGCATATCCCAAATGCCCTTTTTTGTATGGATACGCGGGTTTTGATGCTCATTGGCGATTTATGTCACTCACATCCTGGATAAACAAGTTTAAGTCATATCAGAACACCTGTGGAACAAGTATATAATACAATGTTCATGATAAATTAACATTACATGGAATTCTTGGGTTCTTCATTTGGCTACAAAAGTTTCCCATTCTTTAAGTGAAATCAAGTCTGCATACTTCTTTGGACGTTCTGCTTCAATAAAATTTCCTTGGGCATCCTTAAGAAACTTGTTTGTTCAAAATGCTCGAACCCTCTGAGTCTTCTTTCGGCCAATTGAAGACAATATTTTTTTCGGTCGTCATCAATGTTAAAAGACCTCAACGAAAAAACACACATAGAGTGTGTTAGTATAAGTAATTTAAAGACATATTCGTCAACAAAAACAATTAACATCACATATGGTATCTGTATCTCACTCTATATTTTTTCTTTAGCGGGTTTCAACGATGAATTTCTCCAATTATCACAAGTGATTGGACTTTGCGAACGAACAAGTGCACCAATGTAACTTGTCAACATTGCACCGTTAGGCTCAACTAGTTAGTCCGTTGCATTCCAATGTATGTCATATTTTATTCCTTTATCTCTTGCACGAATGATTCCCTTCATAATAGTTATTCCTCGTGTAATATCTGTTGGTTTGAATATGGAGTAACTTGTCTAGAAGGGGGGGTTGAATAGACAATTACAAAAATCCCTTCTTTTCAAAAAAAAAATCAGATTACGCAAGCGGAACCGGATATGGTGAAATATTGTTTAGAAAAGTTTTTATGATATTGGAAGAGAATTTGCGTTATACTTACACCAAAGGTTTGTAATGAGGTAGAATACAATGAATTGATTAATGGTTAAAGTTTCAACGAGATGCTTAAAGACTTTAACAATTCTTCAATTTTTAAAGGCAAATCTAAATTCAATGTTCTTACAATAATCAATTAACTGGATCCTTTAGAAGAACAAATCTAATCAAACCTAAACTTTTTACAAATCAAAAACAATGCAATTTTAAACGATAAAGAGAGAGGGAGAGAAGGAGAGAGTGCACCAGGATATATCTAGTTCGGTGCTATCGTCCTCGCAGGAACCTACATCTACTCTTCGACGGAGAACCATCGAAGAGTTATTTCTTCCATTAAAACAATATTGAATTTTGGTTCTTTGTTACAACAATCCACAAAAGCAAAAAGACAAATTATAACAATCCACGTAATCTTCTTTCTTGCTTCTTGTACGAACTTGCTTGTAACTAGCTACCACTGCTAACTTGATCTTTACCCAAGATCTTGATTTTCAACTTTTGAAGGATTCCTCTCTTGATGAATTTCCCAAATTTTACCCAATCTTGAAATTCCAAGCCTTGAATCCCTTTCTTCAACAAGTTGACAAATCTGTAGAAAAACTCCACAACAATGGAGAAAAGCTTCTTCTTCTTCTTTTTCCTTCAAGAAATCTCAACCCTAGAAATTTCAACCCTTTCCAGTCCCGTGAATTGATTCAAAACTGATGTTGAATCGATTCGAGCAAACAGAATCAAATTGAACATTTGAGACACTTTCATGAATCGAGTCATGAAAGTCTTGAATCGAGTCATGAAGCACAAAAATGCTTTGGATCAAGTCAGAAACACATTGAATCAATTCACACAGCTAGAACACATATTCAACTTAATAAATGCATGGATTAAGTACTCTAGCATGTGATTGATGATTAATAACCCAGGGAAATCAAATTAAACGACAAGTATAAGCAAAGCATCAAAACAACGAAGTAACCGAATATCCGAAATGAGCAACTTCAATATCTCTTTCCGCATCATGAAATGATTCATTTCCATCATTCTTAGAAGTATCATGTGAGTTTTCCTCGTTACTAGCCGTTTGACCTGTAATAAAGAAAAACATAAATATGAAATGATAAATATAAAAATCCATTATCTGTAATTCATTGAATATATAAAATGACAAATATATAATTTTGTTGAATGACAGAATATATAACTTTACTAGTACCTTTTTCACTAACATCTCTTTCTTTTCTTGGTTGGAATATGATTTACTTGTCTCTTAACAACACGGACGAATGGATTGATCCAAATTCCCTCATTATGATCATTTCTAATATATGATTCATTAGCTCTAATATTCTCATCTTGATCATTTATAATATACAATTCATTCTCAACATCAATATCACCTTGATCTCCAACGTTATCATCAATTACTTTGTTAGATAAAAGCACTATAGACCATTTTATACTTGTTGGATCAGTGGCATAGAACACTTGTTTAGCTTGAGAGGCTAGAATAAAAGGCTCATTTTTGTACCCCCACCCTATTAAGATCCACTTGCAAAAATCCTAACTTATTCATTCGTATGCCACTATTATTTTCAACCCACTTGCAACCAAAGATAGGAATCTGAAATTTCTCATAATCAAACACCTAAATGTGCTCGATAACCCCAAAATATGACAGATTTGAATATTTGGAGTTTAAGTCCTTCACACTTGAAATGTGCATTGCTTCAGCTACCACGGTGACACCATTATTTTGCATAGTACTTTTATCATCTTGTTCTTTGGTGTAAAATGTGTATCCATTAATTGCGTATGCGCTATAAGAAAACACATGCAAACTTGGACCATATGCTAAACATCTCAACCTCATTGTCATTAGGCAGAACATACAAATGCACTTGCTCCCGTTCAGCCCTTGATACTGTCACAATTTTATTTCCAATTAACTGTTTTCCTTATTTTTTTTCGACAATATGAGATTTGGGGAGTCCAATGGATTGAAGATTGGAAAAATATTCAGTACAAAACTCAATCGCTTTTTCAACAATGTATCGTTATACAATACAACCCTCTGGTAGACTTCCGTTTTTCACATACCCTTTTAATATTTTCATATAATGTTCAACAGGGTACATCCATCTCATATAAGCTGCTCCACACAATTGTGTCACTTTCACAAGATGAACAACTAGATGTACCATTATGTCAAAAAATGAGGAAGGAAAATACATTTCAAGTTCACACAAAGTAATAACTATTTCTTTTTGCAATGTTGGTAAGATCGCAGGATCAATCACCTTACTACAAATTGACCTGAAGAAAAAACACAATTTAGTTATTGCGCTTCTTACTTTTTCTGCCAAAATAGAACGTATACCTATTGGTAGAAAATGTTCCATTATAACATGACAATCATGTATCTTTAAACTCTTTAACTTGAGGACTTTCATAGACACAAGTCTTCTAATATCTGAAGAGTATCCTTCTGGAACTTTAACTTCACTTAGAAACTTACACAATATCTTTTTCTCCTTTATAGATAGAGTATAAGTAGTAGGTGGTAGATATGTTCGTTTTCCTTTCTTCAAGGGTCTTAATTCATTTCTTATTCTCATCGCTATCAAGTCCTATCTTGCTTTAAGGCCATCCTTAGACTTTCCTTGTATATTGAGTAACGTACCAATAATACTTTCAAATACATTTTTTACAATATGCATAACATCAAGAAAATTTCTTACATACAACGACTTCCAATATGGAAATTAAAAATATCAACCACTTCTTCCACCCACGTTTGGCAAGCGTATGTGCAAAAGGCTTGCCAAACTGAGCACTCACATCTTTCACCTTTTCAAAATTTTGGTCTCCTGTCAATGTAGGTGGAGCTCTACCTTGTTCTGGATTTCCATTGAATGCTTTTCTCCATCCAAGGCAGTGATGATTAGAATTTAAGTATCTACGATGACCGAGAAAAACATACTTCTGAAAAAATTCCAATATGTGTTTTCTTCACAAATAGGACACGCACATTGACCTTTAATGCTATACTCTGATATATTTCCATATGCTGAAAAATCATTAATTGTGCCAAACAACATCGCCCTCAAATTGAAACTTTCTTTCTTATATCCATCATAAACCTCCACACCGTTCTCCCATAAAATATTTAACTCTTCGATTAAAGGTGTCAAGTATACGTCTATGTCATTCCCTGGTTGTTTAGGCCCAGAAATTAACAGAGATAACATCATGTACTTACGCTTCATACATAGCCATGGAGGTAGGTTATAAATCATAATAATCACAGGCCATGTGGTATGTGAGATACTTTGAAGACCATGTGGGTTCATTCCATCAGTAGATAATGTCAAGCGAAGGTTTCTTGCTTCTTCTCCAAAATCAGGATAATCATTATCAATTTTCATCCACTGTGGTGAATTTGCCGAATGTCGAAACTTTCCATCTATAATTCTTTCATCTGCATGCCAAGTCAAGTGTTTTGCATCGGTTTCACTACAAAACATGCGTCTAAATCTCAAAATTATAGGAAAATACCATAAGACTTTTGCTGGAGACAATTTTTTCTTATATCGAGAGACACCGCAATTAGGGCACTCATTTAACGATGCATATTCATTTCGAAACAAAATGCAATCATTTGGACAAGCATGTATCTTATCATAGATCGTGCTAATAGAGCACAACATTTTTCTGGCCTCATAGGTTCGATTAGGAAGAACATTATCCTCCGGAAGCATATCTTTCATAAAGGCTAATAACTCTGTGAAACTTTTATCCGACCATCCATTGCCCACCTTTAAGTTGTACAACTTTAATACAGCAGACAATCTTGTGAATTTAGTGCAACCTTTATACAACGGTTTCTCTGTATCGCTTACCAACCTCTCAAACATTTTGGGACAATCCTGAAGATCTTCTTCAAGTGCTTCTGCCATCTCTTTGACTCGATCACAATCGTATGTATCTGTGCCATTGTCGTTTGAAGCATAGGTCGTATTATCCATCTGAAATGCGTCAATCCGACGCCCATAACAACAACCTAAGCAAGGACATGTGATTCGACTGAGATCTTTGGCGTGTTCAACAACAAACTTTACGAATTCTAATACCCCATTCTCGTACTCTTTTGACAATTGATTGGGAGACATCCATTTTTTATCCATGGTTTTACTAAGTGAGCTAAACAAAAACACTAATTATTCACGCAACTATAGCAAAAGAACAACTAATTACCTGTAGAGAAGTCAACAACTTCTGGAACCACACAGTGTAAGATTCTTGGAAACGATCAAAATTTCACTCTCCACAAGTAACCCCTATAGCAAATTCACTAAGTTAGTAACTGATGGTGTACCAAATATAACAGGATAAATTTAGTATATAATAGGACAAACAAGATATATCGTAGAAACAAGTCAAAGTCTCAAGAATTAAATTTAGTAAACATCAACACTTCCTTCAATTAAGCAACATAGCATCAATGCAAAAATTCAATCACATTAATTCAAGTAGCATGGTATACTTTGATTCATCACAAATGACACATCAACACTTAATGTTTCAACTCAAGTAAGTCACAAAAAATAACTTCATCACTTAAGTTCAATTAACTTCAAAGTTCTATCCAACAAAGAATCTTTAATTCGAGCATAAATCAATCACCAAAATTATCAATTCCACATTTAAACTCAATAGCAACTTCAACCTCAACAATTAACAATTAATTTCATTACCATTTACAATCAACAATTAGATCAAAACGAAGTAATTAATCACTAACAATTATCCATCAACAATGTCATTATCATCAATTAATTTCAACAATTCATCACTAACATTCAACAACAAACAAACTCATAAATTAATTCCAACAATTAATATCATTAGTTTCACATCTTCAACACTAACTCACCAACAATGTCATTCAATATTCAATTGAATTCAAATAACAACAACATCACAATCTATTATATGGCTTGCGAATCCAAAAAAGGAAAAGAAGAAATACCTTGCTCAAAAAGAAGGAGTTCTGAAACAAAACAGAGGGAGTTACGACGGAGGGAGTTCTGAAATAGAGGGAATTATGACGAAGGGAGTTGTCGCAAAGAGAGGGAGATACGGTGGAGGGAATAGCGCCTTTCTAACATATATCTTTCTTTATCCTTTTTCAATTCACGAAATTGAGCTTTTAATTCCTCCAACGATTCCATCACTTGTTTATTTCTAGGACTTTTACTCTTTGGAAGCTTATACAAGGTTGTTGGAGTGATCCTAAATCACTTACCTCTCACACGACTAGAATACTCAGGAACATTTAATACTCGACTTAGTATGCTCCTGCAATCATGGTCTTCAGCTAGAGTTAAAGACTGAGATAGATTCTCCTGAAATTTATATGCATATCGAAAAATATTAGTGGGTATTAAAAATCATAAGTATTAAATGTTAATAAACTTTTGATTTAATTAAAGAAATAATGTTATACTGACACATTGCTCAAAAGCTTGTTGAACATCTTCCTTAACAACTGCATCCTTACCCACACGAGCAGCCTTCCACAAAACATGTTATGGAAGAGATGTTTCTTCATTTTTCTCCTCTTCTAACTACACATTAAAACAAATAATAAGATCAATTATAACACATGGGGAACAAGTATATCATAGCATTTATATATACTTACTATTCTTTGTTGTAAGCGTGCATATCCCAAACGCCCTTTTTTGTATGGATACGCGGGTTTTGATGCTCATTGGCGATTTATGTCACTCACATCCTGGATAAACAAGTTTAAGTCATATCAGAACACCTGTGGAACAAGTATATAATACAATGTTCATGATAAATTAACATTACATGGAATTCTTGGGTTCTTCATTTGGCTACAAAAGTTTCCCATTCTTTAGGTGAAATCAAGTCCGCATACTTCTTTGGACGTTCTGCTTCAATAAAATTTCCTTGGGCATCCTTAAGAAACTTGTTTGTTCAAAATGCTCGAAACCCTCTGAGTCTTCTTTCGGCCAATTGAAGACAATATTTTTTTCGGTCGTCATCAATGTTAAAAGACCTCAACGAAAAAACACACATAGAGTGTGTTAGTATAAGTAATTTAAAGACATATTCGTCAACAAAAACAAATAACATCACATATGGTATCTGTATCTCACTCTATATTTTTTCTTTAGCGGGTTTCAACGATGAATTTCTCCAATTATCACAAGTGATTGGACTTTGCGAACGAACAAGTGCACCAATGTAACTTGTCAACATTGCACCGTTAGGCTCAACTAGTTAGTCCGTTGCATTCCAATGTATGTCATATTTTATTCCTTTATCTCTTGCACGAATGATTCCCTTCATAATAGTTATTCCTCGTGTAATATCTGTTGGTTTGAATATGGAGTAACTTGTCTAGAAGGGGGGGGGGGTTGAATAGACAATTACAAAAATCCCTTCTTTTCAAAAAAAAAAAATCAGATTACGCAAGCGGAACCGGATATGGTGAAATATTGTTTAGAAAATTTTTTATGATATTGGAAGAGAATTTGCGTTATACTTACACCAAAGGTTTGTAATGAGGTAGAATACAATGAATTGATTAATGGTTAAAGTTTCAACGAGATGCTTAAAGACTTTAACAATTCTTCAATTTTTAAAGGCAAATCTAAATTCAATGTTCTTACAATAATCAATTAACTGGATCCTTTAGAAGAACAAATCTAATCAAACCTAAACTTTTTACAAATCAAAAACTATGCAATTTTAAACGATAAAGAGAGAGGGAGAGAAGGAGAGAGTGCACCAGGATATATCTAGTTCGGTGTTATCGTCCTCACAGGAACCTACATCTAGTCTTTGACGGAGAACCATCGAAGAGTTATTTCTTCCATTAAAACAATATTGAATTTTGGTTCTTTGTTACAACAATCCACAAAAGCAAAAAGACAAATTATAACAATCCACGTAATCTTCTTTCTTGCTTCTTGTACGAACTTGCTTGTAACTAGCTACCACTGCTAACTTGATCTTTACCCAAGATCTTGATTTTCAACTTTTGAAGGATTCCTCTCTTGATGAATTTCCCAAATTTTACCCAATCTTGAAATTCCAAGCCTTGAATCCCTTTCTTCAACAAGTTGACAAATCTGTAGAAAAACTCCACAACAATGGAGAAAAGCTTCTTCTTCTTCTTTTTCCTTCAAGAAATTTCCAAGACCAAAACACCTCTTGCAAATCTACACACTTCAACAAACAATTAGATCCCTAATGTTTCCCTAAGATTAATCATCACACACACACAAGAGAATGATTTCCATGGGTATGATTAAGATGAAGATTTGAAAGGGAGAAGGAAGATGTGTTTTTGCAAAGGTTCTCTCTCTAGAAAAAATTTGATCTCTCTTTTTTTAGAATGAGGGAATGAAATCTCTATTTATAGATGAAAGAGAAAAGTGCAAAAAGTTAGTTAAAAATAGCAGCGCGAATTGATTCATAATTCCCATGACTTGATTCAGTTAGGGCAGGTGACTTGAGTCAATTCGAAAATGAATCAATTCAAATTAGCGTGCTGAATTAATTCAAAACCCTTACTGAATCAATTCAAATTGGAATTTCCAGTCCCGTGAATTGATTCAAAACTGATGTTGAATCGATTCGAGCAAACAGAATCAAATTGAACATTTGAGACACTTTCATGAATCGAGTCATGAAAGTCTTGAATCGAGTCATGAAGCACAAAAATGCTTTGAATCAAGTCAGAAACACACTGAATCAATTCACACAGCTAGAACACATATTCAACTTAATAAATGCATGGATTAAGTACTCTAGCATGTGATTGATGATTAATAACCCAGGGAACTCAAATTAAACGACAAGTATAAGCAAAGCATCAAAACAACGAAATAACCGAATATCCAAAATGCGCAACTTCAGTCTCCCCCTTTTTGATGCTTGGCAATCCGATTAATTTGAGCCATGCGGAGCCATGCTCCCCCTGCAACAATTACTTAACCACAAGAGTTATTGTTGTCAACCGATAATCCATTCTCCCCCTTTGACAATATCAAAAAGGAAGAGGGACGAAAAATAGAAATAACAACCAATAGTATTACATAGATAATCCAGCAATGTTAACATGTAACGATAACACACAATTCATTAGAGAAGAAGAAGATAATATTTAAAGATAGCAAGTTGATATTAAAGATAGCAAGTTGTTAATGGACATACAACCAAAATACAATTAGACATGTTTTAATCATAAGGAAATATAAATAACATGCAACATGATAAGATGCAAAATGAGAAACTACGGATCCTCCATATCATGATCATCAGGTTCAGACGGTCCGATGTTGGATGCAGCAAGCTTGGCAAGGATAAGATCAAGTTTCACATGTTGCTGCGCAGATAAAACCCGCTGTTCCTCCAAGATGCGTTCGCCCCATCGATCCAAGTCGGCTCGCGTAGCAACATCAGTGTGACGAGCAGTGGAGGAGGAGGCACCGGACGGACGAGAAGAAGCGGCAGGATTGTGATCTAGCGGAGCATTGGCATGGTTGATGGAAAACGTCTCATATACCCGAGCAAACTTCTCTTGATAGTACCATTCGTTCCGCTCAGAATCAAAATGATATTTGAATAAATGAAGAGTGGCATTACAGAACTTAGATGGAACACCAGATAATTCACTCAGCTTAGAGGCAATGCCGCCCATGTTCAGTATAAGTTGGACGAACGAGGGGTAATAGAGGGGCTTTGAGTCGCTTGATTTGCATTCCATTACCATATTCACTATGAACTTAACCCAATTTACCGATTCTTTGTTGAGAAGCACCCACAACATGAACAAATCAAACTCATCAACACGACCGAAATTATCTTTACGACGAACTAAAATCTTCGTTATGACCCAGTGAAGAACTCGGCAGTCAACTTTCAATTGTCCGACATGAAATTTGAGTAACCGTAGGAGTGCGTTTAAACTGAGATGTTGTGGTCGCTCTAGTGAATTCATAACCAGTGTTTTCCAATCCAAAAGTATCCTTAAAATCCTTAGCTGTGAAAGTGATGGTTTTGTCTTTAAACTTACAACTAAGACCAGAGCCATTGTCAATCGATTCAACACAGCAGTAAAAGGCACGTACATGCTCAACATTGTACTTATGTGATAACTTTAAAAAATTTTCCAAGTGGTGTTTCTCAAGAATGGAAAAGAAAGTGAGACCTGTTTGAGATGCATCTTCTTTAGTGATGTAATTTGAACCAGATGAGGGTTTTTCATAGAACTTTTCAAGATACATTTTGTGAAGGTTGGTAGGTAACAAAGCTTGAACCTTGTGAAGTTTCACTGTATTGTCTGTCATAGGAGGACTTTGAGAAGCTTCAGCTTGAGAGGATCTGGTAATGGCAGACCGTTTCTTTGTTGCTCTTGCTGAACCAAGTTGGTGAGACATATTGAATGATGAACTTAAGGCCAAGATAATGGGGGAAATGATATGCAAAATGAGTATGTAGAAACTATGAAAATGATAGAATATGAAAAGAAGAAAGAAAAAGATATTGAGTAGAGAAATATAAAAACAAGTGGAGAAAAAAAAACGAAAAGAAAGAGGAAGGTGAAAAAAAAAAAGAAAAAAAACGAAAAAGAAAGGAGGGAGTTGGAAAAATGTTGGGAGAAAAGAAGTGAGGTGGCGTGAGAGAATGAAAAAAAATGATGGTGATGTGTTGGGAAAGGTGGATTTAGAAAGAGAGAAAAAAATGAGATAAGTGATGGTGATAGGTGAGAGAGGGTGGGGCCGGGTGAGAGAGAGATAAAAATAGAAGAAAAAAAATCTGAGAGAGAGAAAGGTGGCATGTGCAAATTGAAATGAAAAAAAAGGAATAGTAAAAGAGGTACATGGGTTAGTGTGTAGTAGAAAAAAATAGAGGAAGGTGGGTGATAGGTGGCGCGACGGGTGAGAGATGAGTGGGACCCGCCGGAGAGAGAAAAAGTAAAAAGAAAAAAACAACAGAAAACGAAAAGAAAAAGAATAGGAGATAAAACAGAATGAATTGATTCACGAAATAGTGTGAATCAATTCCTGCAAACAGAATGAAATAGCACTATCTAGGCAGTTTTGTGAATTGAGTCAAGACAGATTTCAATGAAAGAAAATGCAATGCACTATGATGAAATTTATGAAAACATGAACATGATGCAAATAAGATTAAATGCACACTTAACATAGAAATTAAATGTGATGCAAATCTATACACAAACATGACAAAGATAGTAAACACGCATAATAAACTGCACAGATAGAGCAATTTAACAGATATAACACAAAGATATAAAGGTATCGGAGAGATTATACCGTACGAGATTGAAGAGAGTAATTGCTACACAATAACCGTTAGTATAACAGAAAATCATGCGACAAAGTAAATAAAAATAGATCGATACTTATTCAAAGCAAGAAGGATCGAGAATCCCTAATTCTCTTCGAATCTTGTGGAACGACTCCGAGGACAAAGGTTTTGTAAAAATGTCAGCAAGCTGATTTTTAGAGTCCACGAATTCAAAAACTACGTCGCCTTTTTCCACATGATCTCGAAGAAAATGATGCCTAATTTCTATATGCTTAGTGTGTGAATGCAGTACCGGGTTTTTAGTTAAGTTTATCGCACTAGTGTTGTCACATTTAATCGAAACGCAACCTAGTTTTAAATCATAGTCCAATAATTGTTGCTTAAGCCAAAGGACTTGTGCACAACAATTACCGGCGGCTACATATTCTGCCTCGGTGGTTGAAAGTGCAACACTATGTTGCTTCTTGCTATGCCACGAGATCAGACAATTTCTGAAAATGTGACATGTGCCGCTAGTACTTTTTCTGTCTGATTTGCACCCCGCGAAATCAGAGTCAGAAAAACCTACTAAACTGCACTCACTTCCCTTAGGGAACCAAAGACCATGGTTTGCAGTACCGTTTAGATACCTTAAAATGCGTTTAATGATCTTAAAATGAGATTCTCTAGGGGAAGCTTGAAACCTAGCACACATGCATACGCTAAACATGATATCAGGTCGACTTGCAGTTAAATAAAGCAACGATCCAATCATACCTCGATACTTGGTAACGTCGAACTCTTTACCCGATTCATCTTTGTCGATTAGCAAATTTGAAGCCATTGGTGTAGATATTGCTTTTGCATTTTTCATTTCATACTTCTTTAAGACTTCCAAGCAGTATTTTGTTTGACTGATGAAAGTTCCTTTATCAGTTTGCTTTATTTGGAGTCCCAAGAAATAAGTAAGTTCACCCATCAATGACATCTCAAATTCGCCCTGCATAGTGTTAGAAAACTCTCTACACAAAGATTCGTTAGTGGAGCCGAATATAATATCATCCACATATATCTGAACTAATAGAATATGCTTTCCTTTACGTCTTATGAATAAAGTGGTATCTACGTTTCCACGACTAAATCCCTTTTCAATTAAGAAACCACTAAGACGCTTATACCAAGCTCTAGGAGCTTGTTTGAGGCCATAGAGGGCTCTCTTAAGTTTAAAGACATGATCGGGATTGTCGTGATCCTCAAAACCCGGAGGTTGAGAGACGTAGACCTCTTCATTTATGAATCCGTTTAGGAAAGCCGACTTAACGTCCATCTGATATAGTTTAAAATCAAGACAACATGCGAATGCCAATAGGAGTCTAATAGCCTCAAGTCGGGCTACGGGAGCATAAGTCTCCTCGTAGTCTATCCCTTCGGCTTGATTATACCCCTTTGCTACTAGCCTTGCCTTGTTTCTAGTAATTATTCCGTTTTCATCTAGTTTATCCCGAAAGACCCACTTAGTGCCTATGACTGTTTTGTTTTTAGGACGTTGGACCAAATCCCAAACGTCATTTCTTTTAAATTGGTTGAGTTCTTCTTGCATAGCAAGAAGCCAACCCTCATCAGTCAAAGCATCACTAACTGTTTTCGGTTCAACTTGTGATATAAAAGCAGAATAATTACAGAAATTATTTAATTGTAAACGCGTCCTTACTCCCCTTTTGATGTCTCCTAAGATGTCGTCCAACGGATGATCCTTTGTGACGATCCAATCTTGAGGAAGTTGGTTTGAGGTCTCGTGTTTGTCATCCTCGTGTTCACTTTCCTCTTTATCATCATTAATGTCCTCATCTTTTGGAGGATCCACTTTTGGAACGTCATCTTCGATCTTATCTTCCGTACTTTGTTGTTATCTCTATATGTAACGAAGCCGCGTTCTTTCTTGACGAAGTCAATGAACAATGACGCGTCTCCCATCATATGCCTTGAACAGCTGCTATCTAGGAACCACATCCTTTTTGCTGCTGTAAGACATTCCTGCAAGATAATCAACAAGTAATTTTAGGTCCCCAACTAGTGTTGGGTCCTTGGGAGTTAGCACTAGGACTCTTAGGTCTCCATGCCATAAGACCATTTGGAATTTTCACATTCCTAATGTGGCATTTAGGCCTAATATGTCCTTTTTCACAACAATAATGACATACAACTTTAGAAGAACCGTTCTTTCTATTCTTTCTAGTGACATGAGCATTTTTCTTTCTTTGTTTTCTAAAGTTTTGCTCATCATCGCTTGAACTAATAGATGTTACGGTAGGAGCTCTAGTTAATTGTATTATTTGACCCTTTAAATCTTCTATTTCAGTTTTTAAACAAGGGCAAGTAATACATTCAACTAAAGTTTCTTTTTCATCTAGAGTTGGAGGAATGCACAATTGGTCGTTTACTAAAGATGCATGGTCCTCTTTCAAGGATTCAAGAGCATTTTTAAGTTTTAAGATTTCTCCCTCAAGTTTCAAAATCTTTTTCTTTTGAGAGGAAATTTTCTTAAAAGCTTTTAATGCATCTTCATGCATCTCATGGAACGCCTCGGACAATTCATTATAAGAAGGTAAGGAGTTAGAATCGGAGTCACTTACATCGGAGTCTTTGTGCTTGTTTTGAGCCATCAAACAAAGATTAGCTACTTCTTCATCCGAACTCGAAGAGGATGACGACGAGTCTTCGTCGTCTTCCCAAGCAATATACGCACGTCGTCCCTTGCCTTGGCTTTTGGACTTGTGGTAATGTTTCTTTCCTTTGTGCTTTGCCAAACTTGGACACTCCTTTTTGTAGTGACCAACTTTTCCGCATTCGTAGCACGTGACTTGTTTTTCTTCTTTCTTCTTGTCATCCCATTTCTTTGAATGATTTGATTTCCTAAACTTCATTAAATTCTTATCCGAGTGTTTTAGACCATTTCTCCTCATATACTTGTTGTAGCGCTTTACAAACAATCCCATCTCTTCGTCTTCCGAAGAGTCACTTGAGTCCTCATCATCTACCTCTAATTTTGCCTTGAAAGAGGAGGCTTTTAGAGAGATGTTCTTCTTCTCTTCTTTGTTTTTATCCTTGTGCTTAGTGTTACTTTCACTTGCTTCAAGTTTCTTTAGCTCATGCTCATGTTCGGTGAGCTTGCCAAATAAGGTTGACATGTCTAATGTTTTTAGGTCATGAGATTCTTTGATAGCTGTTACTTTTGGCTGCCATTCCCTGCACATAGACCTTAGAATCTTATTAGCACAATCTTGATTAGAAGTGGTCTTACCCAAATTCTCAAGTTTATTGATTATATGGGAAAACCTCATCTGCATGGAGGCCACGGTTTCACCGGGTTCCATGCGGAAGAGTTCAAATTCCTCTGTTAGAGTATTGATTTTAGATTGCTTCACGTCTTCGGTTCCCTCATAGAGAACTTTACGAGCGTTCCACATTGCCTGAGCCGTCTTACAATGTGAAATTGAAAAATATACGTTCATGCTCAATGATGAGATTAGTATATTTCTCGCCTTCAAGTCATAAGACGCCTTTTTAGTTTCGGCCTCATTCCAATCCTTAGGTGGTTTTGCACTTGGTACGCCATCAACGACTCTTTGAGGAACATAGGGTCCGTCCTCGATGGCTAACCAATATTGTACATCCACGGACATAAGGTGTACGTACATACACTCCTTCCAATATGCATAGTTTTCACCGGTGAAAATCGGGGCTCTATTATACGCTCCCTTCGGATCAATTTGCGCCATATTAAATCAACTTTTGAGGTCGTTAAACCTTATCAAAAGAACCAGCTGTCGATGCCAATTGTTGGTTTGAATATGGAGTAACTTGTCTAGAAGCGGGGGTTGAATAGACAATTACAAAAATCCCTTCTTTTAAAAAAAAAATCAGATTACGCAAGCAGAACCGGATATGGTGAAATATTGTTTAGAAAAGTTTTTATGATATTGGAAGAGAATTTGCGTTATACTTACACCAAAGGTTTGTAATGAGGTAGAATACAATGAATTGATTAATGGTTAAAGTTTCAACGAGATGCTTAAAGACTTTAACAATTCTTCAATTTTTAAAGGCAAATCTAAATTCAATGTTCTTACAATAATCAATTAACTGGATCCTTTAGAAGAACAAATATAATCAAACCTAAACTTTTTACAAATCAAAAACTATGCAATTTTAAACGATAAAGAGAGAGGGAGAGAAGGAGAGAGTGCACCAGGATATATCTAGTTCGGTGTTATCGTCCTCACAGGCACCTACATCTAGTCTTCGACGGAGAACCATCGAAGAGTTATTTCTTCCATTAAAACAATATTGAATTTTGGTTCTTTGTTACAACAATCCACAAAAGCAAAAAGACAAATTATAACAATCCACGTAATCTTCTTTCTTGCTTCTTGTACGAACTTGCTTGTAACTAGCTACCACTGCTAACTTGATCTTTACCCAAGATCTTGATTTTCAACTTTTGAAGGATTCCTCTCTTGATGAATTTCCTAAATTTTACCCAATCTTGAAATTCCAAGCCTTGAATCCCTTTCTTCAACAAGTTGACAAATCTGTAGAAAAACTCCACAACAATGGAGAAAAGCTTCTTCTTCTTCTTTTTCCTTCAAGAAATTTCAGCCCTAGAAATTTCCAAGACCAAAACACCTCTTGCAAATCTACACACTTCAACTAACAATTAGATCCCTAATGTTTCCCTAAGATTAATCATCACACACACACAAGAGAATGATTTCCATGGGTATGATTAAGATGAAGATTTGAAAGGGAGAAGGAAGATGTGTTTTTGCAAAGGTTCTCTCTCTAGAAAAATTTTGATCTCTCTTTTTTTAGAATGAGGGAATGAAATCTCTATTTATAGATGAAAGAGAAAAGTGCAAAAAGTTAGTTAAAAATAGCAGCGCGAATTGATTCATAATTCCCATGACTTGATTCAGTTAGGGCAGGTGACTTGAGTCAATTCGAAAATGAATCAATTCAAATTAGCGTGCTGAATTAATTCAAAACCCTTACTGAATCAATTCAAATTGGAATTTCCAGTCCCGTGAATTGATTCAAAACTGATGTTGAATCGATTCGAGCAAACAGAATCAAATTGAACATTTGAGACACTTTCATGAATCGAGTCATGAAAGTCTTGAATCGAGTCATGAAGCACAAAAATGCTTTGAATCAAGTCAGAAACACACTGAATCAATTCACACAGCTAGAACACATATTCAACTTAATAAATGCATGGATTAAGTACTCTAGCATGTGATTGATGATTAATAACCCAGGGAAATCAAATTAAACGACAAGTATAAGCAAAGCATCAAAACAACGAAGTAACCGAATATCCGAAATGAGCAACTTCAATATCTCTTTCCGCATCATGAAATGATTCATTTCCATCATTCTTAGAAGTATCATGTGAGTTTTCCTCGTTACTAGCCGTTTGACCTGTAATAAAGAAAAACATAAATATGAAATGATAAATATAAAAATCCATTATCTATAATTCATTGAATATATAAAATGA
This sequence comes from Lathyrus tuberosus, assembly GCA_022829125.1. Classification (NCBI taxonomy): domain Eukaryota; kingdom Viridiplantae; phylum Streptophyta; class Magnoliopsida; order Fabales; family Fabaceae; genus Lathyrus; species Lathyrus tuberosus. The sequence continues at coordinate 2,900,676 of JALAZF010000037.1, forward strand.
CAAATATATAATTTTATTGAATGACAGAATATATAACTTTACTAGTACCTTTTTCACTAACATCTCTTTCTTTTCTTGGTTGGAATATGATTTACTTGTCTCTTAACAACACGGACGAATGGATTGATCCAAATTCCCTCATTATGATCATTTCTAATATATGATTTATTAGCTCTAATATTCTCATCTTGATCATTTATAATATACAATTCATTCTCAACATCAATATCACCTTGATCTCCAACGTTATCATCAATTACTTTGTTAGATAAAAGCACTATAGACCATTTTATACTTGTTGGATCAGTGGCATAGAACACTTGTTTAGCTTGAGAGGCTAGAATAAAAGGCTCATTTTTGTACCCCCACCCTATTAAGGTCCACTTGCAAAAATCCTAACTTATTCATTCGTATGCCACTATTATTTTCAACCCACTTGCAACCAAAGATAGGAATCTGAAATTTCTCATAATCAAACACCTAAATGTGCTCGATAACCCCAAAATATGACAGATTTGAATATTTGGAGTTTAAGTCCTTCACACTTGAAATGTGCATTGCTTCAGCTACCACGGTGACACCATTATTTTGCATAGTACTTTTATCATCTTGTTCTTTGGTGTAAAATGTGTATCCATTAATTGCGTATGCGCTATAAGAAAACACATGCAAACTTGGACCATATGATAAACATCTCAACCTCATTGTCATTAGGCAGAACATACAAATGCACTTGCTCCCGTTCAGCCCTTGATACTGTCACAATTTTATTTCCAATTAACTATTTTCCTTATTTTTTTTCGACAATATGAGATTTGGGGAGTCCAATGGATTGAAGATTGGAAAAATATTCAGTACAAAACTCAATCGCTTTTTCAACAATGTATCGTTATACAATACAACCCTCTGGTAGACTTCCGTTTTTCACATACCCTTTTAATATTTTCATATAATGTTCAACAGGGTACATCCATCTCATATAAGCTGCTCCACACAATTGTGTCACTTTCACAAGATGAACAACTAGATGTACCATTATGTCAAAAAATGAGGAAGGAAAATACATTTCAAGTTCACACAAAGTAATAACTATTTCTTTTTGCAATGTTGGTAAGATCGCAGGATCAATCACCTTACTACAAATTGACCTGAAGAAAAAACACAATTTAGTTATTGCGCTTCTTACTTTTTCTGCCAAAATAGAACGTATACCTATTGGTAGAAAATGTTCCATTATAACATGACAATCATGTATCTTTAAACTCTTTAACTTGAGGACTTTCATAGACACAAGTCTTCTAATATCTGAAGAGTATCCTTCTGGAACTTTAACTTCACTTAGAAACTTACACAATATCTTTTTCTCCTTTATAGATAGAGTATAAGTAGTAGGTGGTAGATATGTTCGTTTTCCTTTCTTCAAGGGTCTTAATTCATTTCTTATTCTCATCGCTATCAAGTCCTATCTTGCTTTAAGGCCATCCTTAGACTTTCCTTGTATATTGAGTAACGTACCAATAATACTTTCAAATACATTTTTTACAATATGCATAACATCAAGAAAATTTCTTACATACAACGACTTCCAATATGGAAATTAAAAATATCAACCACTTCTTCCACCCACGTTTGGCAAGCGTATGTGCAAAAGGCTTGCCAAACTGAGCACTCACATCTTTCACCTTTTCAAAATTTTGGTCTCCTGTCAATGTAGGTGGAGCTCTACCTTGTTCTGGATTTCCATTGAATGCTTTTCTCCATCCAAGGCAGTGATGATTAGAATTTAAGTATCTACGATGACCGAGAAAAACATACTTCTGAAAAAATTCCAATATGTGTTTTCTTCACAAATAGGACACGCACATTGACCTTTAATGCTATACTCTGATATATTTCCATATGCTGAAAAATCATTAATTGTGCCAAACAACATCGCCCTCAAATTGAAACTTTCTTTCTTATATCCATCATAAACCTCCACACCGTTCTCCCATAAAATATTTAACTCTTCGATTAAAGGTGTCAAGTATACGTCTATGTCATTCCCTGGTTGTTTAGGCCCAGAAATTAACAGAGATAACATCATGTACTTACGCTTCATACATAGCCATGGAGGTAGGTTATAAATCATAATAATCACAGGCCATGTGGTATGTGAGATACTTTGAAGACCATGTGGGTTCATTCCATCAGTAGATAATGTCAAGCGAAGGTTTCTTGCTTCTTCTCCAAAATCAGGATAATCATTATCAATTTTCATCCACTGTGGTGAATTTGCCGAATGTCGAAACTTTCCATCTATAATTCTTTCATCTGCATGCCAAGTCAAGTGTTTTGCATCGGTTTCACTACAAAACATGCGTCTAAATCTCAAAATTATAGGAAAATACCATAAGACTTTTGCTGGAGACAATTTTTTCTTATATCGAGAGACACCGCAATTAGGGCACTCATTTAACGATGCATATTCATTTCGAAACAAAATGCAATCATTTGGACAAGCATGTATCTTATCATAGATCGTGCTAATAGAGCACAACATTTTTCTGGCCTCATAGGTTCGATTAGGAAGAACATTATCCTCCGGAAGCATATCTTTCATAAAGGCTAATAACTCTGTGAAACTTTTATCCGACCATCCATTGCCCACCTTTAAGTTGTACAACTTTAATACAGCAGACAATCTTGTGAATTTAGTGCAACCTTTATACAACGGTTTCTCTGTATCGCTTACCAACCTCTCAAACATTTTGGGACAATCCTGAAGATCTTCTTCAAGTGCTTCTGCCATCTCTTTGACTCGATCACAATCGTATGTATCTGTGCCATTGTCGTTTGAAGCATAGGTCGTATTATCCATCTGAACTGCGTCAATCCGACGCCCATAACAACAACCTAAGCAAGGACATGTGATTCGACTGAGATCTTTGGCGTGTTCAACAACAAACTTTACGAATTCTAATACCCCATTCTCGTACTCTTTTGACAATTGATTGGGAGACATCCATTTTTTATCCATGGTTTTACTAAGTGAGCTAAACAAAAACACTAATTATTCACGCAACTATAGCAAAAGAACAACTAATTACCTGTAGAGAAGTCAACAACTTCTGGAACCACACAGTGTAAGATTCTTGGAAACGATCAAAATTTCACTCTTCACAAGTAACCCCTATAGCAAATTCACTAAGTTAGTAACTGATGGTGTACCAAATATAACAGGATAAATTTAGTATATAATAGGACAAACAAGATATATCGTAGAAACAAGTCAAAGTCTCAAGAATTAAATTTAGTAAACATCAACACTTCCTTCAATTAAGCAACATGGCATCAACGCAAAAATTCAATCACATTAATTCAAGTAGCATGGTATACTTTGATTCATCACAAATGACACATCAACACTTAATGTTTCAACTCAAGTAAGTCACAAAAAACAACTTCATCACTTAAGTTCAATTAACTTCAAAGTTCTATCCAACAAAGAATCATTAATTCGAGCATAAATCAATCACCAAAATTATCAATTCCACATTTAAACTCAATAGCAACTTCAACCTCAACAATTAACAATTAATTTCATTACCATTTACAATCAACAATTAGATCAAAATGAAGTAATTAATCACTAACAATTATCCATCAACAATGTCATTATCATCAATTAATTTCAACAATTCATCACTAACATTCAACAACAAACAAACTCATAAATTAATTCCAACAATTAATATCATTAGTTTCACATCTTCAACACTAACTCACCAACAATGTCATTCAATATTCAATTGAATTCAAATAACAACAACATCACAATCTATTATATGGCTTGCAAATCCAAAAAAGGAAAAGAAGAAATACCTTGCTCAAAAAGAAGGAGTTCTGAAACAAAACAGAGGGAGTTACGACGGAGGGAGTTCTGAAATAGAGGGAATTACGACGAAGGGAGTTGTCGCGAAGAGAGGGAGATACGACAGAGGGAATAGCCTTGCGAAGAGAGGGAGATACGACGGAGGGAGTAGTAGCGAGAGAGAGAGAGAGAGTATCAAAGTTAGGGTTTAAGAGTTTCAATAGTTTCTATTTTATTATTTAGAAATTAATAACATAAGGCAGCGCTTTCTGAAAGCGCTTTATTATATATTAACTTTACCAGCGCTTTTGTATTAAAAGCGCTTTCTTTTCTTAGACTTATAGCAGCGCTTTCTAGAAGGGCTTTCTAAGGTGTGGTCTATGAATGGCCTTTATTTAATGCTTTTCAAAAGCGCTTTCTAAAGTTAGCCTTTAGCAGCGCTTTCCAGAAGCGTTTTCTAAGGTGTAGCCTACGTATGGCCTTTAGCAGTGCTTTTCAGAAGCGCTTTCTAAAGTTAGCCTTTAGCAGCAATTTTTTTCATAGTTTTATTTTTTTTAACTTATAGCAGCGCTTTGGGGAAACAGCGTTGTCTATGTAGTGCTGCCAAAAACCAATTTTGGCGTAGTGTTTCATGGAAAAACGTAGAAATCAGAGGCCGATTCGCTCTTGATTCGATGACCTAAGGAGGTTATGAACTGGTAAATCATAAATTTGGACCTAAAATCATGAGAATCCAGATGTTCACTTTGTGAAGCAAATGTGATTTTTGTGGAAATCGTAGGAATCAAAAGACGATTCTCATAGACGGCGCCACTGCTTTGTTCGGGAACTTGAAATGGATGTTCTAGCTCCGCTTAGGAACCAGAAATAGAGATAGTTGGATTAACTAGAGATATTGAACGGCGGCTCCGATCTCTTTTACGATGATGTAGAGGTGAACCTGCATGGTTAGCACTCCAACGCTCAAGTCAGTTCAAGATTCAAGATGAGTATAATGAAAATGGAAATCATAGATTGTACCTTAATCTTAACTTGTCATCTAGTTTTATACATCGGATCAAGTAAAGTTCTAGATTTGAGATGGATTGAACCTTGGTCAATTGGATCTTTAGCCAATCGAGAACAAAAAGGATGACTTCTTCTAACCTCGAGATCATTTAATTATTGCACAACCAAGATTTCTTACTTAAATCGCTTCACGCTTTCAAACCTCGTATTTGAGTAAATGTGTATCTGAGTATCCCCAAAATTGCTCTAAGTGGCATCAGCGAGCTCATATATATATATATATATATATATATATATATATATATATATATATATATATATATATATATATATATATATATATATATATATATATATCTCCGGTCATAAACAAGAAGACAAGTTTGTTGTATTGTCGGGATTGACCACTAAAACCACTTCACTCCTACGCATATCGTGCTTAGGGGAGAGTGTGCTGGTATATCTAATTATGAATACAGTTATTAAAACTTGAGTGAATTATCTATCCAAGCAAAGTCTTGCTAACACCCTGGAGGGCACCCCATAATATATGGGCGGGCTATATGCAACCTTTAATCAGGTTCGAGGTGCTCGCCACAAAGAGACAAAAGAGACTCTTAGCTCATAGATCATCTTGGTCCTGCTGTTATAATAGTGACTCAGACAATGGTTTCATTAAGAGAATTTACAAGCTTAGACAACCAAGGTTGTCAAGATCGGGATCTTACTTAAGATCGGGAGGGCATAGTAAAATCGTAAAACATAAAATCGTAACTAAGATCGGAAGATCCTACCCAATTATTTTTGTGAGATAGAGAGGGGGTAATAAGATTGTAAAACATAAGATTAGAACAAAAATCAGAAGATATTACTAAAATGAAAAAATTAAACTAAATATTTGATGTTTTTTTACATGATATTTTGGTATGCAAGTGTATTTGTGGGAAAATCGCCACCGCCGAATCATAATTGTTGTGTCTCGGCATCTTGTCAACCTTCTCAGCTTGTAATGGAGGTGGCCCGAAAATGGCAAGTGTGGCTGGAAAACGACTTATCGTGGCCAAAAATCAATGGTTTTACAATTTTTTTCATAATTTGACTATAACACGCGATTCTACTTAGGATCGGGATCGTTGAGGGTGGGTGAGATCGCATAATCGTAAGATTTTAAGATCTAGATCGAGATCTTAACAACCATGTAGACAACCATAGTTAAAGCAGTTTAATGTTATTGATTAGAGCATGGTTATTTTTAATAATATTATAAGGATGATTATTTTTAATAATATTATAAGGATGATTATTTTTTATTTATGGTATTGATAATCTATACCTATATATAAAGAGGATATGTAATTTTGGTCTGGCCTATTTTCTATTCCATAATTACCCTTCACTTATTCAATATTTTACAACACAAAACATCAATTTAATTTAAGTAACTTCCACTTACATTAATCACTTAGAAGTTATAAGAAAGAGATGGATATGAAATAACCACCAAGAAGTTATAAGGGAAATAACCACGAAGAAGTTATAAGGATGAGAGAGATAAATAGAACTTGAGAAGAAGTAAACTTCATAATAATGGATATTTTTTTCTCTAAATCTGATACACTTTTTTTCCATATGAAAATTCATATCATATTCATGATAAACGAAATGAAATACATCAAGTGAACAATGTCATCATGTCATCATAACAATAACAAAAGGTAGTGTTCAATCAAATCTTAAGATTTCTCCTCCTATTTAACTTTTTTATTATTTATGTTGCTTCCATTTCTTTATCGTTTTATTTTTCTATCATTAAATTAAAATTGAATTATAAACAAGGATTTATACTCAACACATTTAATTTTTGTTTAATTTTACCACATAGATGAAGAAAGAACAAGATACAGCCAAAAGTCTATCGGGTTTCATTGTGGCTGTGAAGCATATGTACAATGTAATTATTATATCTTCTCTATTCAAAGTGGTACACAACAACAACAGCGATATGATTCATCCATAATTTGGGGAATAAAATACATTGTGTTGAATTTTTATTTTTATCATTTTTTCTTTTCATTTGTTTTTCAATCTCTCAATCTTCTATCTTCTACCTATTTTGTCATTTTTTTCTATTGTTTTTGCTCAGAGTGTAATGAATTTTTTATATAAGAAAAAAATATTTTCTCATTTTTAAGTAACTTATTTTATATTTTATTTATTTATGTTTTGCTAAAATGTGAGACAACTATTAATAATCAAATTCTTTATTTTGAAGGTTTAACTGGATTATCTACTGAAACTATAAAAGCAACTAAATTTTTAGAATTATTTATTATGTTTTTCGAAAGACAAATATAAAATGAAAAAAAGAAGACATGACTACATGCTCATGTGTATTAGGATATTGTATATGTGTGAGAGAAAAAGAAAATGGAAAAATGAGTTTAAATTTAAGTGAGCAGATAATTACTATTTCCATTTTGATAGTTAAGTAAAATTATAATTATTTAAAACAATATTTTATTTATGTTTATACTTATTTGTAAAAATATCTATTTATATTATTTGTTTTTGGTTAGTAATTTAATTAATTTAATTTGTAAGAAATATTTATGAAATATATTTACTTTAAGATTTTAGAGATTTATAATTTCTTATATGTGCGCATTAAATAAAGTGGGTCGACGGCCGTTGCTCATCATAAAAGTTTCATACAAAAATGTTCGTTCATGTTTTGATTTGTACGCACACTAAAAATGTAGATAAACGAGCACGAGTGTGTCAGTTCAGAATTAAGTAAAAAATACATTTGTGTTTTAAGACGTGTGTACATTAAAAAAGCGGACAAACGGGCACGGGAGTGCCGGTTTGGACGCTAGTGTTTATAAGTTTTTTGAGGTTATTTATAATTTCGGACGATTGTTGCAATATTTTACTAATGATAGATCTTTTATTGTTGTGCTTCTCAATAATCGCAAACACTTTCGTGATGTTTTGTTAATGTAATTGTATTTGTCTCTCTCCTTTGCATGTGCATCTATTTGTTGCCAAAATGATTCTTTAATTTCACTTCTTGGGAATGGTGTTTTCATATGCAATGTGGCAACGCGTGGTCAGGGTGCAGACTTGTAAATGCCGATGTATTTCATTCTGTTTACAGAGCTGTGTATTTTAGTTAAAGTGTTTGAACATCATCTCCCCATTGTATTTGGGAGTTATTTAGTTTGTTTGGTTTTTTAGACCTGATGTTGGTGCAGGATTTGGTAATGGGCGTAGAATACTGGGTAGGAATTTTGCTGGTTTTTTCTGCTTAACTGCTATGTAAAGGTGTAGAATTTGGATTTTTTTGGGCGTTAGGGGATGTTGGGGTGGTAAGTTGCAGCCTCTAATTGTAAATGGCTGTATGCTGATGTAATTTGGGTGTTATTGGTGTACTTGGTTTAGGCATGTCTTGTGCCAAATTGAATAATATTTTTGCTGTTTCAAAAAAAAAAATCAATGGTTCATAGGACAAGTTATAATTTGGGATGGTCAAAAGGCTAGGTTGAGCGGGATCGAATTTAAAAGTGACATCCGCTCTAAACCGTGATTGAATAAATTGGATTCATTTATGTCCATTTTTGAAATTGATTTTGATGGTTTGTGTTAGCACGAATTGAGATTTAGCTCTGATGACCTGCCAAATTGTTTCAAACCAACTCAATTCGATTTTTCACATTCAATTATTGCTTGTTGGACTGATATGCGGTTTATTGTCCAACCCTAGCTATAATGGTAAATTCACCACCATTATATTTGGCAATTTTTTTTCTAACCTTTATAGTGGGGGGTGCACTACATTTTAGTATTCTCCTAAATTCAAATATGCGGCAAACATGAAAATAAAGGCAATAAAGTTTTAATTTAAGTTTGAGAATCTACAAATAAAGAAAAAAGCCTTAACTAAAATATGTTTAAGGGCCATAATTTGCTATACCTAACTTGTACTCTTAGACACGAATCTTTATTATATTATTTCTTTACATTAGAAATGCTATTTTAAGTCATTGTGATTATGCTTACTTGCTGTAATCACATTCAAGGTTTTAATGATGAAGCTGAACAGAAGAATAATATGATCTTTGTGTTGAATACTTAAAAATCACACACTTAGCATATTTCTAGAACTCTAATATCAAATAGGAGATTATGGTATGGATAATTGTTGCTTTAAATAATGTAATTCTCTATCTGATTCAAATTCGTACGGAATTTGTAAATCAACTTTCGTTTATTCGTATCATATATGATAATCATGTAAGAGATCGTTTATTTTATTTTTAAGATTTTTAAATACTAAGAAAATAAAAAGCATAGATTGGTACTAATTAAGTACTATAGCTTTTTCAAAAAGATAGAAAATATATAAATGAAAAGTTAAAAAGGAAGTAAATAAGGGCCTAATTAATTGATCGTGGCTATTAAAACTAAACAAAAATAATAAGTTGCTTTTGGCACACGCACAAAAACCAAGTTGCAACCGGATAACTCTAACAAGCTAATATATAACTAATTATAAAATTTATGTACTTTGTACCACTTAAAAACAGTGGTTGGAGAACTAAGTCTTAAATTAAGAAGCAAAATGATAAATAAGAATATAACTAAAAATATGTTTTTTTATATTTCATTATAATTGGAATTATTACACGTGAAGTATAAATAAAATAGAAGGAAAGTTCTACAGTAATTGACTAATAAACACAGAAATAATGAGAAAATAAGGAAATAATGATAATAGATAATAGGTTTAATTGCAATTATGATCTCCCTATTTTATATTTTTTTGAGTTTTGATCCTCCTTTTAAAAATTATAATTTTGATCCCTGTTTTAAGTTTTGAGTTTGATTTTAGTTCCCTCTCCAATTTTATACATTTTTATAGTGATGTGGCGCTATTTAAGATGACGTGTCAATGCCATGTCATTTTAAAAAAAAAATTAATTTGAGATTTTTTTTATTGTCTAGGATAATTTATTTATTAATATTATTTTAATTAATGAATTAATTAAATATTAAATATTATTATTAGATCATTTATTTTATTAATATTATTTTAATTAATTAATTAATTAATTAATTATTAAATATTATTATTAATTTTTATAATTAAATAATTAATTAAAATTTTAAGTTAAACACTTTAGGCCTAATATTATTGGCCCATGTCTTTGATCAATCTTTCTATTATCTAAGATATCTGCAATTTGCTTGCATGATGAGACATGATCAATATATACTTATAATCTCATGATCAATTTTTTTTAATGAAGTGTCAGTTAATTTTCACATGCTTAGTCATATCATGTTTGAAATGGAATATTTGCATTGCTTATAGCAGCTTTGTTATAACATAGTAACCACATAGTATAGTTCACATGAATTATGATTTTCCCTAGCATCCTCTTAAGCCACATACCTTCACAAATACCTTGGACCATAATTCTAAATTTAGCTTCTGCACTACTCCTTGCCACTACAGATTTTTTCTTGCTTCTCCAAGTTACTAGGTTCCCCACAAAAATGAACAATAGCCAGTAGTCGATTTTCAGTCTGTGGAGCATCTTACCCAATCTGAATCTGTATACACTTCAAGACCCATGTTTGAATTACTCTTGAAGTGGAGGCCTCGGCCTGGAGTGCCCTTAAGGTTTAAAGGATTCTATTCACCATTTTCATGTTAGACTCAGTAGGATTTGACAAGTAGCGACTAGCCAAGCTTACAGTGACCCAATGTCGGGCCTAGTGTGAGTTAGGTAGATTAGTGTCCCAACTGGACATTGATATCTATCTCTGTCAACTGGTGGACTTTCATCTTCTATTCCTTTTAGTGCTTCTACGAGTGTATTATCTGCCTTGCACCCAAGCTTTCCAGTTTTTTAAAGTAAGTCAAGGGTGTATTTCCTCTGTGAAACATAGATCCCATTCTTTGTTTGAACAACTTCCATTCCTAAAAAATACTTTAATTTGTCACAAGTCATTGACTTCAAATTCCATTGCCAAGAGTCTTTTTAAATGATCAATTTGATCATTATCATTTCCTGTAATAACGATATCATCAACATAATTAATCAACAAACATACCTTTCCTTCAATGGAGTGTTTAATAAACATAATGTGATCTGATTGGCATTAGCTGAACCCGTATTTCTTGACAACTCAATTTGTTATATCAAACCACACCCTTGGAGACTACTTGAGGCCATAAAGGGATTTTAGGAGCCTATAGACCAAATTTGAGGTGTCTGGATGATTTAGGTCCTTGAGGAATCTTCATATAAACATCCTCTTTTAATTCACCATTTAAGATGGAATTTTTAATGTCTAGTTGATAGAGTGACCAATCTAAATTTGCAGCCAATGAGAGAATAACTCTTACTGAATTTAGTTTGGCCACTAATGCAAAAGTATCATCATAGTCTACTCCATATGATTGAGTAAATCCCTTTGTTACAAGTCGAGCTTTGTAGTGATTTATACTCCCATCTGCATTATACTTCATGGAGAATATCCACTTGTATCCTACTGGCTTCTTCCCTGTAGGTAGCCTTGTGCTCCCAAGTGCCATTCTTAAGTAAGGCTTGAACATGTTCAGTTACGGTTGTTGTCCATTTAGAATTTTGCAATGCTTCATGAATGTTTCTTGGAATATGTGTATTGTCAAGTGTCGTTACAAAATTCTTGTGTCTTTGTGACAATTTTTCATAAGATACAAAAATTTCGATGGGATGTTTAGTACAAGATCTTAAATTTTTCTCAAGGAAATAGGAGTATCAATATCATCAACATTCACAGAGTTATGAGCAATATATATTACCTGAGAGGACTTCATTTTCAAAATCCTAGTTGGACTCGTGGTTTTGCATCAAAGTTGGGCTAGAATGAACTTCCATCCTTCTCCGTTCATAAGTCTTCCTCTTCCAAATACCCTGTTGTGCTTTTCATCCTTAGTTCTGTTGAGATGTTGTTGAAATATTAATCATCTTCGATTTAGTTTCGGCGGTCTTTTCAACTTAGTCTGGTGTTGGTTTGGCTAGTTGAGTATCAAGGGTTTGGTATGGTAAAATTTGTGTAGGTTTGTTTTCCTCAAGGGCCAAATTAGTATTTTGAACTTTTAGTTGGATATATGTGTGGTTGCTCCCCTGAATGCCAACTTTGGTGTAATATGGCTGATTTTCAAATGTGATATCCATAGTATGGTTAAAAAAATTAGTTTATAGGGAGTAACATCTATATCTTTTTTGGCGAGGAGAGTAGCCAAGAAAGATGCACTTGATAGATTTCAGGTCTAGTTTACTACAGTGAGGATTTAGATTGTGGACAAAAGTTGAATATCCAAATATTTTTAGTGGAACTAAAGAAAAGGTTTTTTTGGTTGGGAAGAAAGTCTCTTATGTCAAAATAGGGGTTTTAAAATAAAGGATACGAGAAGGAATTCTTTGTATGAGATGTGTTGTCAAAAGTATTCTCCCCAAAACTATTTTGGAACATTGCTACCTAGCATTATTGATCTAGTTATTTCTAGGAGGTGTCAAATCTTCCTTTATATGACTACATTTTGTTAGGGAGTGTCCACACGCGAGCTTTGGTGAACAATACTAACCTTTTGGAGATAGGAATTTAAAGAAAGGTTATAGTACTCACGACCATTGTCTGTTCTGAGTATCTAAACCTGGCATTGAGATTGTGTTTGCACCATGTTGTGAAAATTTTCAAATATTCTCCTTACTTTTGATTTTTCCTTCATTAGAAACACCCAAGTGACACGTGTGTGGTCATCGATAAAAGTGACAAACCATCTCGACGTAGTAATGTTATGAACTCGAGATGGTCTCCACACATCACTATGAATTAATGAAAAAGGTTTAGATGATTTGTAGGGTTGGAGTGGATAATGGTTGGGGGTATGTTTAAACAATTGGAAATTTTCACACTGAAAATGCATTTGGTTTTTATCAAATAATGAGGGAAAAATATGTTCCATGTTCCTGAAACTTGGGTGGCCTATTCTATAGTGCCATAACATTACTTAATTTTCACTATTTGGTACGGTTGCTGCCACGTAAGAGTGCTCCTTCAATTTTTTTTCTATTTTTTCAACTTGTAAGAGGTAGAGTCCCACACACTCTTCAACGATGCCAATCGTCTTCCCCGATTCCAAAATCTAAAATTCACAAGAGTTATTGAAGAATTTAGCAACACGTTTTAAATCTCGGTAGTCTTACTAATGGATAATAAGTTACAATCGAGTTTTGGTAAAAATAGAATTGAGTCAAGAGTAATATTTTGAGAAATAATAATTGATCCCTTACCCAGGACCTTAGCATGTGTCCCATCAGCTATCTGAACAGTATAGTTATAGGGACAAGGAGAATAACTACTAAACAACATAAAATCACCCGTCATGTGATCTGAAGCTCCTGAGTCAATGATCCATGACTTTTTTTTCTAGTGTTTAGATCATATAGATAATTACCTTTTTAGGCCACATTAGTAGTACCAACTTTTTCTACAGATAGTATAGTCTGCTGAAGGAGGTTTTGAATTTCCTCCATCTGTTCTTGGATGAATGCAGATGAGTTAGAATTTACCTCAAATTCTTGATGGTTAAAGGTTTGGTTACCTTTTCCTTCCTTCCTTTTGAACTGATTGACTTCCAAGGGTTTACCATTATGATCTAACATGTTTCCTTGATGTGGCGTGGCCTCTTGCATTGATCACACCAGGGCCGGGATTTTCCATCGTGTGAGCTGGTCGGGAAAAAAACCAGTCTCCACCCTCAGGGATTTGTTAATTTTTTAGTCGTCCATGGTTTGAGACACTAAGTTAGGCATGGTTCAAATTGTGCTCTGATACCATGTAGGAATATTTTTTTTTTATATTTCATTGTAATTAAAACTATTCCATATGAGTTATAAATAGAGTACAATAGGTTGAAAGCTATACAATAATTGACTAACAAATAGAGAAATAATTTCCTATCAATGCTGCTACCTAAATAAGGAAGAGACAATAATAGATTATAAATTTATTTACACCACTGTTTTGTAACAGCTTGACAAATCATAATCAAATGATTATGATTTGATGTGTGTTAATCTTCAACACTACCTCTCAATTTGGGGGAGATGTTTATCATACCCAGATAGGATTTGATATTTCATAAGCATTCCTTAGAAGAGCCTTGGTTAAGATATCAACATTTTGCTTTCATGATGGGACATGATCAATATATACTTATAATCTCATGATAAATTTTTCTTTAATGAAGAGTCAATCAATTTTCACATGTTTAGTTCTATCATGTTGAATTGGGTTCTTTGCAATGCATATGGCAGCTTTGTTATCACATAGTAACTTCACAATATGGTTCACATGCATATTTGAAATTCTGGTATCAGATATGTGATGTTAAGTGTGATGTCACAATATCAATATCTGCAGTATGAACAAGATAATAAAAGCACTATATAACACACAAGGATTATTCACCCAGTTCGGTCTAACAACCTACATCTGGGGGCATACCAAGCCAGGAAGGAAGTCCACTATTAGTAGTATCAAATTACAGACTCAACAAACCAGTTGACAATCTACCTAATTTAATCACTACCCAATGATCCTTCTATCTAAGTCCTCCCTAGATAAGAGACTCCATCTCACTCCCAATCATCGCCATGATGTCTAGCAGTCAGCATCTCATCCACTGCATCAACAACTTGATTTCCAACAACTCTTCAAACACACTTCAAAGACACACCTTGGAGTTGCTTCAAAGCTTCCTCCAAGAACAATAAAAAAACTCATTACCTACAGGTTTCTGAGTAAGAACACAATGACCATCTCACAACCCGAGTGGTTCACTTAGACTAAGTCCTAATGATCTACATCTTGGACCCGTGCCTATTCTAGATTACAAGCATTCTATTTATAACTTTTTCCCAACTGGATTTGGGCCTTCAAATCACAACAAATCTTCTGTACCAAATATCCAGAAGATTCTGCTACAAAATAGATCTTCAATTAAATCTTCAATCAACTCTTCATAATTAACTCTGATTATTCTCCATATATTTTTGCATTAAATTAGCAACAAACTAATCTTCTCCATAAATGATTTCAACAGAATATATCTAACCCATGATATTAGCCTGCAATCTCTGATTCTCTTCAGCAGAATATCTCTTTAAAACCAAAAACACGCGCAACCCTAATAAATCATCTCAGACTAATGTTCACAACTGATGTCAAGACATCGGGTTTAACATCAGCACACACCTGCAACCCTTACAACTTTAACAAAACCAGAATGCTAACTAAACATAACAATAATGTTAGAATCTCATGTTGAAACATCAACCGTGACATTAACATTGTTTTACCAAAATTTCAGCCAATCACAAGAACTAACAATCTCCCCCTTTGGCTAATTTTGGCTAAAACAAATATATAAACATTACAACTCAGATTACAGCCGCAATTACACCCCTATACTACTGTTAGTAGTCGTCAGCAACTACTGAATCTAACAGTAACCATCAATATCTAATGTGTACAGCAACCATGGAGAATCATCTTCTTGGGAAATTTTGAATGATTTTAGGACATCATGTTTGACATAACATCACCACAGCACAACAACTTCAGGCAGCACATTAGGACCTAAGAAGTAGAAAGTCCTGAAGTCATTTGGTGCACATGAGGAAGAAGATATCTGACACTCCCCCTCAATACAACACATTTCTTTTTCCTTCCAGGACATACCCAGAACAAATGTAGAAGACTCCTCCAGAAAAGAAATGTTTATCTATACATAAAAGACCAATGGTGGCATAAGAAAATTCTGCACACCTTCTTTGATCAGACACCCCTAGTCAATATGTGGCATAAGATGAAACTTAAGAAGTGCCATTCTGCCAACCCAGGTAACTCAGAACACAAGTCACAACTGTGTTCATAACTTAGGACACAAGTCACAAAGGCTCATCACCAACTTAAGGATAGGACATCCTCTTCGACATCTGGAGCTGCAGACTCCAGACATAGCATCTGCGTAAACCATTTAGCAAAACCCTTTCCTTTCTCCCCCGTTTTCGCCATAAATTGGCAAAGAAAGCCCTCACAGAACCAGACCCAAGTAGTGCTCACCCAAAAACGAACAAACGCCATAAGACTTATGAAATAAGAACACTCACTGGATGAAGGAGCAAAGAATAACCTCTATAAATAGCTGACCAGTTACTTTGGAATTAACGAACCTTGAATAGTCAAAGTTCTTGGTCATAGAAACGTTATTTTAGGAACTAAAAACTCCATCCAAATTCAATGTCTACCATCCAAAATAGTCGTGAGCGCCTTTATTGCTTCTAAACTGATTCTTACCATAAATTGTGCTAAAACAGTTCCATACATAGTCGAAGACACGTGTTTCACCTTATCCTTACACCACCGTCTAGAATAAATCCTTGTTTGGCTCAAGAAAAACATGTCCTGTACCATGTTCTGACATCTTATCAGACAATGTCTGCTTGCTCACAACATTATCAACCCAAGACTTCCACAGATGATTATACCTTCCAAAACAATAAACTTGTCTTCAGACTTCTCCTCAGAAGTATGTGCACACATGATTTAAATACTTAGCTTCACATGGCTAGAACCATCCAATGCCCACCAACAGCCTAATGTCATAACATGTTATCTGACATTATATCCTCATAAGAGGCAGCCAAGCTTAATCATCATGTAAGCTTCACAATATATGCACCTTTGCAGTAAGATCCATAGACACGTACTCCCCCTGTCTTGGTTAACTAATGCTCTAGATGGAGATAAACATTTAAGCACACTTGCTGAGCACATTCATTTTGGTACCATTGTCCCTTTCTCTAAAGGCAGTCATTCCCTATCATACTCTTCATCTTCAGACTTCCAATCAATCAATACCTGATCTACTTCAGTTTTCTCTACATTCTCCATCCAAGGCAGACCTTCTACTTCATCATTCTCCCGTATGACTATGTAGACGCTCCTTAGGCATAATGTAGGAACCAAACTCCTGAACCAGAGCAAAATCATCCTTCACCAAGGATATTCAACCAGATAATGTCCCAACCCAAGTTATAACATTTTCCATACACCAAGATATCCTCACCATGTTTCTTGATATGCTCCACCAACTGGACTTACTATTGCAAGTAATCCAAACTCTCATCCACCTTCAGGAAGAATAATCACCTTGAGTCTTCAACTCATAACCCTTCTGCCCAAGAGTAACTTGTTCCAAGACAACCTCAATAATAACCAGCTGCCACACTCTGATTATATTGATTCTTCGAATCCACTTCTGAGATCAACCAAATGCCACTGTTTAATCACATCATTCATGAATCCTCTCATTCATGAATCCTCATATGAAAACAACCAAATGCCACATTTTGACCTTTTTCACGTTTGTCAGAACTCTCACAAAGATATCTTGATCCACCAAGGAAACTTGATCTTCAAGTCACATGTTCCACTTGCTCAAAAGCAAACACACTTAGACTCCCTAAGCCATGGTCATGTAACATCTTCTCCTTCCTGCAGCTCCCGCAAACTGCCATGAGAACGATCTTTTTGAAGCATCCTATTGTTCATTCCTGTAGATCACCCTATCATTAGCTGATGTGCCACATCACCAGCTGAGACTCCTGATGTTAAGCTAGATGTCAGAATATTATGTCATCCAACTGTTGAATTCAGCTCTACCTTCTGCCACTCAGAAGAACCTCCTCCCTTTGCAGAAACAGATTTCCATGCTCTCATAGACTTGATTTAACAATCAAGTTTGAGTAGACAACCTCCATCCTTCTTAGAAACTCCAAAGACTTCAAACCTACCACTTCTGAATCTTCAGAAAGTAAGTAGTCCAAGACTACCCAATAGCAATACTAAAGAAAGTCACTTCCCTTAGCAGAGCCGTCAGTAGAAAGCCAGAGATAACTGCCACTTATCCTCGACCTTCACAACCAGAGCAAACACCATGCTCTAAACCACTTATCCAAGCTGTAACCATCAAGATTATGATGTCTTCATAGTCTTCCATCTTCATCTTCAACAGCACCATCATCTAGACAAGTCATTCACAATACTTTCTAGGTACAGATGCTAAGCAATAATCCCAGGTCAACACCTAGGCAACTTGTGAACGAATGTAGAACCCCTCCCATGATTCTCCAAACCTCTGAAGAAAAGATGTTAAAACAATAGACAGAACATCCTTAACCTTGTCTTTCAAGGATAATCAATTAAATACTTGTGAATTTCACAAATAGCAATTGATTCCTGTGGTTTAACCCTTCTTCAGATTCCAGCATCTTCTGAATCTTCTTCATGACAGACCATTATGACAGCCATTCATACCATAAAAGCCTACCAGGTTAGGTCAGTGTCTTGATCTTTTACTCCACCCTGAGCAAAGAACTGAAATGATGTTTCAACATCAGTTCCGACATTAGTCTAAATCATATTAAACATCTCCTATGGATTTGGAGACTACAACCATATTAATCCACACATATCTCTTGTAGGAAACACACGAGAACATATCAACTTCCAAGATCAAAACTGCAGTAACTTGCATAACACACTCTTCCAGAAGCTTCTTCTTATAAGCACAAGGTTCAGACCTCTTGTCTAACTTAAGAGTGATAACTGCCATCCTTCTGCATAAACATACCATAGACAATCTGCTACTTCCAATCCTTCAAGCCACAAAACTGAAAGAGCTCATGCAAACACCAATTGACCACAGGCTGATTTACACTGCTACTGCACACAAACTCTTGGATGCATTTTCCCTATAAAATTGTCCTCAGACATTTTAGCTTAAACAGGGATCATCTCCTTCTCTTCTGCTATCAAGATTACTACCTTTTCTTCAACCAGCTCCAGCTGAGATGTTATGACATTATGAACAGCATCTCAAGAATTGTTCAACTTCATAGCTTCAGTGATCCTTCAAAACAGCTACAATCTAATAGGTCTTTGACTTAGCATTTACCATAAACTGCTAATGTGTAGCGCGATGTCGAGACATTAGAATTGACATATTAAGCTCAGCTTCTTTCTTGATGAAACTTCCTCCAGTTCATGATCTTGAAAATCAGAAACATGTATCTTATCATAACCAAGAAGATCCTCCTAATTAGGTCACCACAACTAAGCTTAAGAGATAACTTATCAAGATCTTCACTCCTGAATGAAAGATTTGACAGTGATACTCTTTTGCTTTGGCACTACCCTCTTCTTTCACCATCAAGAAAAATGATAAAGAAGGAATCACGGTTCTGGACAGATTGGTCTTCAATGCCTGATTTGAAATATATTCTTCTTCTGAAACTTCCATGTCAAACAGTCTTTAGTAAGATCCATTCACCTTATGATCACAAAGATATGAGATAATCCAAACGATTGAAGCTGTCTTGCATAAACTACACCACCATAGAATATCCTGCTGGGGAAACCAACCCTAATGTCTTTGCAAGAGAAAACCTTCCTAGAATCTCACCACCAGAGATACAAGAACCAACTATGGTTACATCAGATACCAAGCAGCGGAACACACACCAACTCCTCAACAACCTTCAGGCACTACTCAATAAACCTTACACACCGTCATCATAAACTAAGTGCCAACAGCAGTTCTCCTGATAACAATATTCTATCATGAATAGTCCATTCCTCACTCCAAGGTATCATACAAACAACTATCTTCCTTGCTCATGAACCAGAAAGTACCTTCCCTAGATCTCATCCAGAAACAGACAGGATGCCTGCTCTGATACCAATTGAAATTCTGGTATCAGATATGTGATGTTAAGTGTGATGTCACAACATCAATATCTGTAGTTTGAACAAGACAATAAAAGCACTGTATAACACACAAGGATTGTTCACCCAGTTCGGTCTAACAACCTACATCTGGGGGCATACCAAGCCAGGAAGGAAGTCCACTATTAGTAGTATCAAATTACAGACTCAACAAACCAGTTGACAATCTACCTAATTTAATCACTACCCAATGACCCTTCTATCTAAGTCCTCCCTAGATAAGAGACTCCATCTCACTCCCAATCATTGTCATGATGTCTAGCAGTCAGCATCTCAGCCACTGCATCAACAGCTTGATTTCCAACAACTCTTCAAACACACTTCAAAGACACACCTTGGAGTTGCTTTAAAGCTTCCTCCAAGAACAATACAAAATTCATTACCTACAGGTTTCTGAGTAAGAACACAGTGACCATCTCACAACCCGAGTGGTTGACTTAGACTAAGCCCTAATGATCTACATCTTGGACCCGTGCCTATTCTAGATTACAAGCATTCTATTTATAACTTTTTCCCAACTGGATTTGGACCTTCAAATCACAACAAATCTTCTGTACCAAATCTGCAGAAGATTCTGCTACAAAATAGATCTTCAATTAAATCTTCAATCAACTCTTCATAATTAACTCTGATTATTCTCCATATCTTTTTGCATTAAATTAGCAACAAACTAATCTTCTCCATAAATGATTTCAACAGAATATATCTAACCCATGATATTCGCCTGCAATCTCCGATTCTCTTTACCAGAATATCTCTTTAAAACCAGAAACACGCGCAACCCTAATAAATCATCTCAGACTGATGTTCACAACTGATGTCAAGACATCAGGTTTAACATCAGCACACACCTGCAACCCTTACAACTTTAACAAAACCATAATGCTAACTAAACATAACAATAATGTTAGAATCTCATGTTGAAACATCAACCATGACATTAACATTGTTTTACCAAAATTTCAGCCAATCACAAGAACTAACAATATTGATTTCACATAACATCCACTTAAGCCACATACCTTCACAAATACCTTGATCCATAACTCTAAATTCATCTTCTGCACTACTCCTTGCCACTACAGATTATTTCTTGGTTTTCCAAGTTACTAGGTTCCCCCACACAAATGAACAATAACCTACAGTCGATTTTCTGTCTGTGGAGAATCCTACCCAATCTGAATCTGCAGTTGAGCTTTGGTGAACAATACTAACCTTTTGGAGATAGGAATTTAAAGAAAGGTTATAGTACTCACGACCATTGTCTGTTCTGAGTATCTAAATCTGGCATTGAAATTGTGTTTGCACCATGTTTTGAACATATTCAAATATTCTCCTTACTTTTGATTTTTCCTTCATTAGAAACACCCAAGTGACACGTGTGTGGACATCGATATAAGTAATAAACCATCTCGACGCAGTAATGTTGTGAACTCGAGATGGTCCCCACTCATCACTATGAATTAATGAAAAAGGTTTAGATGGTTTATAGGGTTGGAGTGGGTAATGGTTACGGGTATGTTTAGACAATTGACAAATTTTACACTGAAAATGCCTTTGGTTTTTATCAAATAATGAGGGAAAATCCTTTCCAAGTTCCTGAAACTTGGGTGGGCTAATCTATAGTGCCATAACATTACTTATTTTTCACTATTTGGTACGGTTGCTGCCACGTAAGAGTGATCCTTTGATTTTTCTTCTGTTTTTTCAACTTGTACGAGGTAGAATCCCACACACTCTTCAACATTTCCAATCGTCTTCCCCGACTCCAAAATCTAAAATTCACACGAGTTATGGAAGAATTTAGTAACACATTTTAAATATCGGTAGTCTTACTAATGGACAATAAGTTACAATCGAGTTTTGGTACAAATAGAACTGAGTCAAGAGTAATATTTTGAGAAATAATAATTGATCCCTTACCCAGGACCTTAGCATGTGTCCCATCAGCTATCCGAACAGTATTGTTATAGGGACAATGAGAATAACTACTAAACAACATAAAATCACCAGTCATGTGATCTGAAGCTCCTAAGTCAATGATCCATAACTTTGTTTCTTCTTTTCTAGTGTTTAGAGCATATAGATAATTACCTTTTTAGGTCACATTAGTAGTACTAAATTTTTCTGCAGATATTATAGTCTGTTGAAGGAGGATTTGAATTTCCTCCATCTATCCTTGGATGAATGCAGATGAGTTAGAATTTACCTTAACTTCTTGATGATTAAAGGTTGTGTTACCTTTTCCTTCCTTCCTTTTGAACTTATTGGCAGTGATTAACCGAAGAGGAAAAGAGATAAAACTCTGATGGGTAAAAGGGAACTCTATTGGGGAAACCCGAGCAGGAAAGGTGACTGCGCTGGGAAAAACGAAAGGAAAGGTGTCAAAACCACGAGAAACAGGATTCAGTATGTTAACTGACTGGCAGTGATTAACCGAAGAAAAAGAGATAACAACTCTGGAGGGGATAAAAGACTTGGTGTCAACAGGCAGGTTGTGATGAACCAAAAAGAAGAGAGTACTGAACCAAGAGAAGGTGTTTGACTCTGCGGGGATCTCGGTATATTAATTGATAAACTGTGGTTAACCGAGGAAAGGGAAGATTGCAACTTTGTGTGGAGAAATGTTTTAACAGATAGACTGTGATGAACCAAAAGAACGGGTGTAGAACCAAGCGAAGGTTGTGACCGAAAGGGGATGTCAATACTGACTGAACAAACAGTACTTGATCAACAAAAAGGGTATTGAACCAAAAGAGGTTGCCAACCGCTGAGGAAACGGCGTTAACAGAGAAACTGTGATTAACCGAAGAGAAACGAGTGATTAACCAAGAGAAGGTGATTAACTCGTGAAAGGTTCAGTATTTTAACATACTGGTTGTGGTTAACTGAAAGAATGGGTAATTAACCAAGATAAGGTGATTAACCCAATAGGGACTTAGTGTGTTAACAGATAGACTGTGGTTAACTGAGGAAAAGTGCAAATTGGTGTTTTAACTGACAGGCAGTGATTAACTAAACAAAGGGAGAAGAACTAAGAAAAGGTTGCGAACTCCTAGGAATACGGTTTTAATAGAAAGACTGTGTTTAACCGAAAAAGAAACTCTTCTTGGGGAATCAAAAGCAATGACTGACCACAAGAAAAGAAAGTAGGGTATTGAAATAAAGAGAGTTTGTTAACCCAAGGACAATGATCTTAACCAAGAATGGTGATTGACCAAGAGAGATGTAGGAAGAGGCAAGAAAGCTAAAAGTGAAAAAGGATAGACTTGACTAGGGAAGAAGGTACACTACCGCCTGAGGATATAGGTGACTAAGCCAGGCACAGGATCATTCGTCCCCTACCTGAAGTAGTCAAAATGAGAGTAGGAATTCTTCGTTCTCATCACTTCTCTAACACCCAGGGTGTAGTGCAAAATTTGAAATGGGCAGCGTAACAGCTCTAAGTTGTACAGTGCTCCCGTGTCGTGCGGCGCGCGAATCCCTACTCAGCAGGGGATCAAGAGAGAAAGCTCTAAAGGAAAACTAAAGAGAAGCGCCAAGGGAGAGATCAATAATTGAAACGAAGTTTCGATTCATTAATCAAAGGGAGGAATATGCCAATAATTTTCCAAAGTAAATTGAAAATTTATTAAAGTAAAGGGGTGCATTATTGATTATACAAGATTAAGCTTATCCATGAAGAATAAACTTAATGCTAACATGAATAAAAGTGCAAAACAGTACCAAATGACATTTAGTATGTATCACAAATCATGTATCATGTGATCAAAGAAAGTGCAAGAATGATCATGTTCACACAATGCCAAGAATATTAACAAGTTGAATAATCGAAATTGTGCATTGAAATTTCATGAATATGCTTCAAACAAAAGTTAAATGACACTTAAAACATCCATAAAAATCAAACATATCAATCCATGGAAGTTAGAAGAAGAAGGCATGGCAAACACACTTGAAAAAGCATGAAAATGGTTTTCTGGTTCAGTGTTAATCGATTAACACTTTTGCACTGCAAAGTGTTAATCAGTTAACACTTGAAAAATAGCAAAATTACATTGGTTAATCGATTAACACTTTTGCACTGCAAAGTGTTAGTCGATTAACACTGGAGCAAGGGCAGAAAAAACTGTTTTCAAAAGTGCTTTTGGCCACTTATTGATTGTGCAATCACTCCAATGCTAGGGCAAACAATTATGCACGAAAAATCAAGTTTAACAACAGAAAATGATCAACAATAAAATCAATTAAATCGTCAAGATCATGGATCAAGCAATGGCATAATCAATTCACACACAAAAAGCATCAAAACTACATCGCGAATGATACGAAAAAGTTCAAAACAGAAAAATGAGTGAGATCTACCAACCTACAAGTCGGAGATTTGGCTTGGTGATTGTTGCAAAGAGATCTTGGTGAAGATAATCAAACAAAACCAGAGGAATCTTCAATTATAGCCGAAAAGTATCGAAACCGAGCAAATTGGGACGAAACTTCCGAAATACGAATTCGTACCGTTGAATCTTGAAGCAAATACTTGAGATCAAACCACAAGCCTATAAAACTCCAGAAATCCAAGTATAATTGCAAGGTGGTGAAGGTTAAGCTCAAGAAATAATCACTTCCAATGTAGAAGTGATTATCCTTCAATAGTGAAGAGCTATAGTGAGGTTTGGGAAGAAAAGGTAGATGAAGAGGAAGAAGTTGCAGAAAAATTTAAAGGGAATGTGAGAGAATTGAGAGTTAAATGTGTGAAATGATTGAGAGTGATTGAAGAGAATTGTGGATCCTTGAAAAGTGAGTGAAAGCTTGTTTATATAGATTTTTGGTTTGGAGTGTGAGAGGTTTGGAATTTGGTTTGGACTTAGCTTTGGGTGGTTTGGAATTAGGCTAGGAGTTAGTTACACTTGACTCACCGAGTCAAGCTGTTAACTCGGTTAGTTAGGAAGTTAACTCGGTAGCAATCCCAATGTAAGCTTCACATCCAAAGGTTGGCATGCTTGGGAACCAAGGAACATGGTGCACTTATTTGAAAATGATGCATTGGAGTAAATGTAAGTGGAGTGTCTTGAATGGTCTTGAAATGTCTAGAAATGTCTAGAATGTTCCACACAATGCTAGCACCAAGTATACCCCAAAAATGTAGAGGAAAAGTTGATGTCATGAAAAGTAGCAAAATCTGCCAAATTTACAAGGGTTAATCTATTAACACTTTTTGCACTGTAAAGTGTTAATAGATTAACCAAGCCAAAAAGTGCCCAATTTGCTTGAAAAAGGTGCTTTGGCTACGGTTCTGATTTTCAACCTCTTGCTTTGATGAATAGGCATAGAAACCCTTGTTTTGTGCTTGTGTTAATAATGTGAGGACTTCGTGAGGATGCGATTAATCGGGCTTAAAAACTTGAAAATCCTGTAACAAGAAACAAATAGAAAAAAGTGTGAATGCATATGCCAACAATGCGAATGCACATGCTTATGCAAAAGGAAAAAGGGGGAGGTCAAATTCCGAGTTACGACACTCATGATAAATTTTTTCTTTAATGAAGAATCAGTCAATTTTCACATGTTTAGTTCTATCATGTTGAACTGGGTTCTTTGTAATGCTTATAGCAGCTTTGTTATCACATAGTAACTTCACAATATGGTTCATATGAATATTGATTTCACATAACATCCTCTTAAGTCACATACCTTCACTAATACCTTGATCCATAAATCTAAATTCATCTTCTGCGCTACTCCTCGCCACTACAGATTGTTTCTTGGTTTTCCAAGTTACTAGGTTCCCCCACACAAATAAACAATAACTTGCAGTCAATTTTCTTCCTGTGGAGCATCCTACCCAATCTGAATCTGTATATATTTCGAGGCCCGTGTTTGAATTCCTATTGAAGTGGAGGCCTCGGCCTGGTGTGCCCTTGAGGTATTAGAGGATTCTATCCACCATTTTCAAGTTAGACTCGGTAGGATTTGACATGTATCGACTTGCCAAGCTTACAACAAACCCAATGTCGGACCTAGTGTGAGTTAGGTAGATTAATCTTCCAATTAAACATTGATATCTATCTTTGTCACCTGGTGAACTTTCATCTTTTCTTCCTTTTATTGGTTTTAAGGGTGTATTAGATGTCTTGCACTCAAGTATTCCAGTTTCTTGAAGTAAGTTAAGAGTGTATTTCCTTTGTGAAACATGGACACCATTCTTTGTTCGAATAACTTCCATCCCTAAAAAATACTTTAAGTTGTCCCAAGTCCTCGACTTCAAATTCCTTTTCAAAGAGTCTTTTAAATGATCATTTGATAATAATCATTTCCAATAATAATAATATCATCAACATAAACAATGAACAAACATACCTTTCTTTCAATGGAGTGTTTAACAAATATAATGTGATCTGATTGGCATTAGATGAACACATAATTCTTGACAACTCGAGTTAATATATAAAACCACGCCCTTGGAGACTACTTGAGGCCATAAAGGATTTTTTTGGAGCCTGCACACCATATTTGAGGTGTGTGGATGCTTTTGGTCCTAGAGGAATCTGCATATAAACATCCTCTTCTAGTTCATCATTTAAGAAGGCATTCTTGATGTCTAGTTAATGGAGTTGCCAATCTAAATTTATAGCCAAAGAGAGTATAACTCTGACTAATATTAGTTTGGCCACTAGTGCAAAAGTATCTTCATAGTCTACTCCATATGATTGAGTAAATCCCTTTGCTACAAGTCGAGCTTTATACCGATTTATACTCATATCTGCATTATACTTCATGGAGAATATCCATTTTTATCCTACTGTCTTCTTCCCTGTAGGTAGCCTCATGATCTCCGAGGTGCCATTCTTAACTAAGGCTTGAACCTCTTCAGTTACGGTTGTTGCCCATTCAAATTTTTGGAATTCCTTGTGAATGTTGCTTAGAATATGTGTATTTCCAAGTGATGTTACAAAAGTCTTGTATCTTTGTGATAATTTTCCATAAGATACAAATCTTTTGATGGTATGTTTAGTACAAGATATTAAATTTTATCTCAAGGCAATAGAAGTATCAGTATTATCAACATTCATAGAGTTAAGAGTAATATTACCTGAAGGAACTTTATTTTCAAGAGCCAGGTTGGACTCATGGTTTTGCATTAGAGTTGTGCTTGACTCTACTTCCATCCTTCTCCTTTCATAAGTCTTACTTTTCCAAATCCTTCTCCTTTCATAAGTCTCCCTCTTCCAAATACCCTCTTGTGCTTTTTGTCCTTGGTTCATTTGAGATGTAGTTGAAATATTAATCATCTAGGATTCAGTTTCGGTGGTCCTTTCAACTGGGTCGGGTGTTGGTTCAGCTAGTTGAGTATCATTGGTTTGCTTTGGTAACATTTGTGGAGGTTCAGGTTAAGTATTTGGGGTTTGGTCTGGTAATGTTTGTGCAGGTTTGGTTGCTAAAAGTTGAGTATTGGAGGTATGGTATGGTAAAATTTGTGAAGGTTCGATTTCCTCAGGTGCCAAAAGTTGGTATTTTGAACTTTTAATTGGATATATGTGTGGTTGCTACCCATGAATGCCAACTTTTGTATAAAATGAAAACAATAGGTTGAAAGTTGTACACTAATTGACTCATAAACAGAGAAATATTTTTTTATCAATATTGCTACCTAAATAAGGAAATAACAATAATAGATAATAAATCTATTTACACCACTGTTTTGTATCAGCTTGACAAATCATAATCAAATTATTATGATTTTATATGTCTTAATCTTCAACAATAACGTTCAAAAGTCTTAAATTAAAGGTGGAAAAACAGGGTTTGTCCAATACAATATGATAATATTCATACTTTTTAAAATATATCTCACAAAACATTAAATTAAAAGTATATGTTAAAAGTAAGATCCTTGATGACCCCATTTCTTCAAGAAGAAGCAAAGACTCCTTAAGTTGGAGATATTTAAACTTGGTTTGCTTTTGTTTGGGGGAGAAGAATAACTAGATTAACATGTCAATTAATTTTCAATTAGGCAATGTAGTAAATGAGGGGTTTTTATAAACAACTTTGGTTAAGTCCATAGCCCTTGAAAACTTAAATTTTCAGACCTTTTCTATATCACTTATCAGCTAAATTGTAAGGTAGAAGACATTGGTCATTGGTATGAAGACTTATGGAAATGGAACTTAAATTTTCACAAAGAGGGTCTCAATGGAGATGAAAGGAACCAATTGGAAGGACTATTGGATATTCTGCAATACGTTGAACCAATCCTGTCGTTGAAGACAATTATGTTTAGTGGAAGAATTATAAAGGGTTCACTATCTAAAACAGTTAAGCAAGACTGTTAGAGCTATCCAACACAAACAGATTGAGAAGATCATTTTGAAAGCTTTGGATACTCTATGGAGCTTGAAAGTCCCAAGTAAACTCCATTTTTTTGGATGGAGGATGCTTCTGAGTAGATTGCCAACAAAACATGAGCTATCCAGTTGAAAAGTGATTGAAGGTTCTCAAAATTTAATTGGTCCCCTTTGTTTTTCAGAAGAAGAAAATGTGTTTCATTGGTGAAATCCTTGCCTAGTTATTACTCTGTTTTGGAGGAGGGTGAGTGCTTAGTTAGGATTAGAAATGATGGAAGAAACATATTTCGTTGGTCATCATAAGCCATTTGGTAAACTACTCGGCAGGAAAAGTCAAACAAACACACAAAAATTTCTTTTGAATTGCTGGTTGCTGGATCGTTTGGATTTATGTGAATAATATTTTGGTTAAAGGAAGTTATGTATGTGAGTTGGATTTGGTAGGCCATATAAAATATATGACATGGGACTAGTTTCTTGCTAATGTCAATGAATAATCTGATTTCAATTTGAAGGATTAGTAGGTCAATCTGTGTCATTGTTTGTTTTGTCCCTAATCTTTCTAGTTGTAGCTTCTTTCGTAATTGTAGATATTGTGGTTATGTTTTGAGTTAGCTTGGTTGCTTGTCTCATTTATATCTCTGGTTGATTACCCTTTATAGTCTTGATCAATTCAATTCTTTTTATTATCAAAAAAAGTTAAAAGTATATATAAAAGGAGAGATAGAGAGAGAAAGAGAGAGAGAGATAGAGAGAGAGAGAGAAAGAGAGAGAAAAAGAGAGAGAGAGAGAGAGAGAGAGAGAGAGAGAGTATAATCTTTTTAGATGATACATCTTGTAACAAATAAATGATATATATATATATATATATATATATATATATATATATATATATATATATATATTGTAGTGATATATTTATAACAGGTGCGCATAAGGCAACATGGAGACCATCCCTCATTAGGTGCCCGCCTAGGTGTATGTCGACCGGATATGACTGCTTATCACCTATGGCTCGCCCCGAGGAGGAAGCGTGAATAGTGATGTGTATGTTGTCTATAACCACGTGTGCAAGCCGTCATGATCACGATTTCATGAGAGGCAGTCCACGAGCTTCACGTTCAAGGTGGAATGGTTACTACTTCTCACGAACCCCTAAGTCCAAGACCATATGCGTCTATAAGTACCTAAACCTTAGGGTTGAGAAGAGAACAATCTTATATTCATAGAAAACACCCTGAAAAAGAGCTTATCACCCTCGTGAGCTTGCTCTAACCCCACAAGAATACCATAGCCTCTAGAAATCCTTACTAGCTAAGAATTGTTATGCATCTATACTTTTTTAAACAAGTGTAGAGGTACCCACAAGGGGGGCCCCAATAAAAATAATTTGGGCCACACTTTCCATTTTTACCACCACCTTGGCACTCACCAAAGTCTTTGCTACTAGTCCTAACCATCCTCAATCATGGTTGCTAGGAGGGAAAAATCCCCCACATAGGAGGATATTAGAGGTAACAGCAATTCTAATGCTATGGCTGAGATGCGCGCGTCCATGGGCAAGCTCTATCGTCAAAACCAAATTTTGAGGACAACATCCTTAATACTCAGCAGCACCAACTGAAGGCTACCCCCACCGAGGAGGTAGAAATGCTAGATCCCCAACCCGTTTTAAACGAGATATAGGAAGCACTTGTCCCTGAATGTTTCAAGCCTTCTTCCTTGACAAAGTTCGATGGGCATAGAGACCTTTACGAGCATGTTTCCTCCATCAATACGCAAATGGCCATCATCACAATGCTCGATTCTCTAAAATGCAACCTTTTGTTTGGTACTTTTAGGGATGCATCCCTAAGATGGTACATGCGCATAACCTAATTCTCCATATCCAGCTATTAGGAACTGGTGAAGAAAATTGTGCACCAGTTCACAATGAATCAACATAGAAAGATGTTCACCACCCACCTTTTTAACATTCCACATGGTCCCTTAAAGTCACTGAGGGAATACCTCACCCGTTTCAATAATGCCACGATAAAATTCGTCCATTCGAAATAAGAAATGTTTATAGGAATATTTTAGAATGGACTCAAAGTAGGGCACTTCAATGTGTCCCTCTCTTAAACGTCGAGGTCTTCGTTAGAGGAGGTGGTTACAAGGGTGGAATTCTATATAAAGGGTTACGAGATTAATGCCGAGACTAAGGCATGTGACATGAATGAGTGTGTCCATAACACAAAGGGCTCGCAACACTCGCGGAAGTACAAATTCACTTCTCCTATCGGGCATAAGACTACCTTTAAGCAAGGTGGAAAACTGCGGAGAGCTTCACACTCTTGAACACTCTCCGTGAGCAGCTATGACAGGAGGTCCTCCACTTGCATGACATCCCAACACCTTCAGCTCCAAAAGAATAAGTCATGGGATCTGCGCCTGGAAGATGGTGTATGTTCCACACCCACAATACTATTATAGGGGGGATTTTCTGGGGGTGGAGAGACCAGTTCGGCCGGATGAAGATATGATCGCGAAATATTAACTATAAAGGACCATCCCACAAATTCGGAGGTAGGCGAGACCAAAGAAACTGAGCATGAGATCGTTTTTTTTTGTAAAAAAATGCAACAGGCGCCCATCCTCACAACGATGACCCCATGGTCATCACCGTGAGGTGCGATGATTGGGAAATTAAAATATTATTGGTAGCTCAATGAAGCTCCACATATATTCTCTACTGGGATGAATTTGAGAGGCTTCACCTAAACCTTGATGATGTAAAATATTTCAAAGTGTCATTGGTTAGGTTTTGTGGGGAGAAAGTGCAAGTAAAAGGATTACATAACGCTAAAGACCACCACCTTCGAGACGGGAGAACGGGCGAAGGAAATCAAGGTCAGGTATCTGGTTATAGATGCCATGTCTTCCTATAATATGATCATAGGGGGGCCAGCCTTCAATCAGTTCGGTGCCTCCCTGTCCACCCTCTGTTTGTGCATGAAATACCTGTTTTTAGATAGGTGGGTTGGAGTCATCCAAAGAGACAAAGAAGTCTCCAAAATATGCTACGTGGAAATTATAAAGCAGAAAAGAGTTTGAACCTTATGTGTGATGTAACACCCCTTTTCTATACCCCCAAATAATCACAATTAATCATTTAGGCACATATCAAAAATTTCGTCAGAGTATAATTATAAACATGGTATAAAAAGAGGTACGTCACATTATACACTAAATTAAAACATACAACACCTGCTCAAACATTGATATGCAACAGTGGGGTAACTTTGCAACAGAGGAACTTTGTCCTTACACCCACATCTCAATATTTAGATTAAAAGAGGAAAATCTAAACATTGAATAACATCAAACATATATACATATATATACATGCGTCATCGAGTATCATCCATCAACATAATTCATGTTTACTTAAACATTCATCAGCAAGATACATATACAAATGTATCACAAAAGAATCATATACATCCTAGCTACCCGGTGCTACATATCAGAGCCAACCGACCAAAAGAATGAAGACACGCTTCACAAAAGACCTCCAGCATACCTACTCTACAATGCCTCGTAGAGCATCATAAAACAGCAGAAGGGTGAGAAATATTATCATAATAACAATGCATATAATTATATATATCTTAACATAAAATACACATATTCCACATTCTCACCACAATTCATCAAAACTCACCCATATACATCACAATGTATATATATATATTCACAACCAAACATATTCATCATACGTACTTTCGCAATTCTCAATTATTCCACATAAACATACACATTCATGTTTATTCATCAATGCGCAAATACAAAGATGATAAATGCAAATCATAGAGACCGACTCACGACTCTATGCAAATGCAATGCGGTACCGACTCAATCATCATTAGTTCACTCAGGAACTCTACTGGAACCATCGCTCGTTACCAATGTAACTCCCCGTCGGGCCTACGATGTTCACCCATTGCTCACACCCCACATGGGCACACAATGTTTATGGATCGCTCACACCCCACACGGGCACACGACCCGATCGCTTACACCCCACACGCGGGCACACGATCCGATTGCTCACACCTCACCTAGGCACACAATCGTTTGTAATCATCGCTCACACCTCACATAGGCACACGACGATACAACGGATTCTCATTAGAATCGCTCAACACAAGAATGTACTTCATTATGCTTCACATGCAAAATGACTCAAGACATTCTTGAAATGCATACACATTCACAATATATTCATGCATTCATCTTATACAATCACATACAATCTATATACATTCACATCAATGCACTATTGTATGATTCACATTCAAATACACAGTCAAAACGGTAAAAGTCGCTAAATAGCACTATTCCCGACTTTCCGACATAATAAAATCAGCCAATAGTTTCCACACCATCATAATCACAAAGTACAGGTCAATAGCTTTCCAACGATACCAGGAATGTAAGAATCGGATAATCGGAACAAAAGTTACGGACGAAAACGAAAACGACATTTTGAAAAATCCCATTTTTACATTCCTCCTGTCCATACGCGTATCACCCATGTCCATACGCGTATGGGCAGAACCCATTTCCTTCACAATTCCACATTTTCAAAACCCATACGCGTACGCCCCACACCCATACGCGTATCACAAGAGGGCCGGGAAAAGCCACCCTCCATACGCGTATTGGCCCAAAAACAGGCCAATGATACGCGTAACGCCTGGCTCATACGCGTATGGACATGCCCCTTACGCGTATGGCCAGGGGAAACCCAGAAAAATTTTGCAGAACCAAGTTCTGCGTTTTCTCCCCCAAACCTTCCAATTTCATCATCTACACACAGAAAAATACCAATTTGATATCCAACAACATATATCACTCATGTATCAACAACAAGGGATCTAAAAATATCATTTTCAACCCGATTTAATCGATTTCTACCATTTTCTACACCAATGGGTTTATACCAAAACTCATGAAAATCAACAAAAACAACAATACAATCATACATAATCATACACATTGCTAAGATAACAAGATTTCCCACCCTTACCCGGATTCCAAACTCGCTAAATGATCGTTCTTGATGATTCTCTAGTTTTCCTCTTTTCCTCTTCTCTTCTCTTCCTCTTCTTTCTTTCTATCCTTTTTCTTTCTATTTCTCCCTCTTTTTTTCCTTTCTATTTCTATTTCTATTCTCTTTTTCTTTCTTTTCTATTTCCACTCAAATACAATTAATTCATTTTCTCACAAAATTCTACACTTAATCATTTTTCCAACAATTTTTACTAAATTTCTAACTTACTAATAATTGAGAAATGTCTAAAATATCCTCCATTCTAATTTCCCCGAAAACTCTCAAAACGGTCAAATATCATAACACATCAACATAGCATATTAACATACCAATTCCACAAACAAAATAATTTATCACTCAATTTAAATAAAAGACGCAACAAAATGGGAATAATTGGAATCGGGGCGTTACAACTCTCCCCCACTTTAGAAATTTTCGTCCTTGAAAATATTACCTGATTCAAACAACTCCGGATACGACTCTCGCATCCTACTCTCTAGCTCCCAAGTCATATCGCCTTCCGCAGCGCCTCCCCACGCTACTTTAACTAGCATAATATCCTTGCCTCTTAGCTCCTTAACTTCACGGTCCAAAATCCTAATCGGTAAAGCTTCCACCGTAAGGTTATCTCTCACTTCAACCTCGTCCATAGGAATAACATGTGACGGATCCGGAACATACTTCCGAAGTTGCGAAACATGGAATACATCATGCAAATTCGAAAGGTTCGGAGGCAACGCCACACGGTAAGCCACAACACCAACTCGTGCGGAAATCTGATACGGACCAATAAAACGAGAAGTCAACTTCTTCGATTTCAAAGCACGACCCACACCCGTAACCGGTGTAACTCTCAAAAACACATGGTCGCCTTCTTGAAATTCAAGATCTTTCCTTCTCTTGTCATGATAGCTCTTTTGTCTACTTTGAGAAGCTTTCATCTTCTCCCGAATAAACTTCACTTTCTCCGTCGTTTGTTGTACCATCTCCGGTCCAACTATCGTCCTCTCGCCGGTTTCATGCCAACACAAAGGTGTTCGACATCTCCGACCATACAAAGCCTCAAATGGTGCCATACTTATACTTGAATGAAAAATGTTATTGTAGGTGAACTCAATCAACGCCAAATAACTATCCCAAGCACCACCTTGCTCGAGCACACAAGCACGCAATAAATCCTCCAACGATTGAATTGTCCTTTCGGTTTGACCATCCGTTTGTGGATGATAAGCAGAACTCAATCTTAGCTTAGTACCCAAAGCCTTTTGTAAACTCTCCCAAAACCTCGATGTGAATCTAGGATCTCTATCCGATACAATACTCTTAGGAACTCCATGTAACTTTACAACCACAAGAATATAAATCTCGGCTAACTTCTCCAAAGGATAACTAATATCAATTGGAATGAAGTGAGTAGATTTAGTAAGCCTATCAACAATTACCCAAATAGCATTATGACCTCTTTGCGTATTCGACAATCCCGTAACAAAATCCATCGATATACTATCCCATTTCCATTCCGGAATGTCCAACGGTTGCATTAATCCACTAGGCTTTTGATGTTCCACCTTCGACTTTTGACAAGTTAAGCATGCATACACAAATTGAGCAACATCCCTCTTTAATCCGGACCACCAAAAGATTTTCTTCAAATCTTGGTACATTTTGTTCGCTCCCGGATGAATACTTAAGTTACTTCGGTGTCCTTCATCCAATATCATATTTTTCAACTCCACATCATCGGGAATACAAATACGACCACAGAATCTCAAAACTCCAAAATTATCGACCTTGAAATCCTCATTTTCATTCAACATCAAATCAACGAATTTCAAATCCAACTTTTGCTTTTCACATACCATTGCAAGAAAATCATTCGTAACATGTAACATACCAAGTCTCACACTTCTCGACGTCATTTCACAAACTAAACTCAAGTCCCTAAAATTCTCCAAAAGTTCCCATTCTCTCATCATTAATGCGGACATATGTAACAACTTCCGACTTAAGGCATCGGCCACCACATTTGCCTTACCCGGATGGTAATTCAAACCAAAATCATAATCCTTCAAAAGATCTAACCACCTTCTTTGTCTCAAGTTCAATTCTTTTTTATCAAATAAATATTTCAAGCTTTTGTGATCACTAAAAACTTCAAATCTCGCACCATAAAGATAATGCCTCCATATTTTCAAAACAAACACCACCGCCGCTAACTCCAAGTCATGTGTAGGATAATTCTTTTCATGCACTCTCAATTGTCTTGAAGCATATGCCACAACTTTTCCATCTTGCATCAAAACACCACCTAAACCAATCAATGAAGCGTCACAATACACAACAAATGGTTCATTAGGATTCGGTAAAATCAAGATCGGAGCCGTTGTCAACCTTCGTTTTAGCTCATTGAAACTCTCTTCACAATTAACATCCCAAATGAAAGCCTTTCCCTTACAAGTCAATTGCGTTAACGAAAGTGCCAACTTCAAGAATCCCTCAATAAACCTCCGATAATAACCCGCCAAGCCTAGAAAGCTTCGAATCTCCGTAACCGATCTAGGAGCCTCCCATTGCATCACCGCATCAATCTTGGATGGATCAACACTAATACCACTACCGGAAATAACATGTCCAAGAAAACTTACTTCCGATAACCAAAACTCACATTTCGACAACTTAGCATACAATTGTTTCTCTTTCAAAATTTGTAACACAATCCTCAAATGCTCTTCATGTTCCTCTTGATACTTAGAGTAAATCAAAATATCGTCGATGAACACAACCACATATCGATCCAACTGTTCATGAAAAATACGATTCATGTATTCCATAAACACACCCGGCGCATTAGAAACCCCGAATGGCATCACGGAATATTCGTAATGACCATACCGTGTCCTAAAGGCCGTCTTTTGAATATCTTCTCCTTTCACACGAATCTGGTGGTATCCTGATCTCAAATCAATCTTGCTAAAAACACGCGCACCAACCAATTGGTCCAACAAATCATCGATCCTTGGAAGCGGATACTTGTTCTTAATTGTCACCTTGTTCAATTGTTGATAATCAATGCACAACCGCATACTTCCATCCTTCTTATTTACCAACAATATCGGAGCACCCCACGGAGAAACACTTGGTCTTACAAATTTCTTGTCCAATAAGTCATTCAATTGCTTCTTCAATTCTACCAACTCCGATGCCGACATACGATACGGTGCCATCGAAACGGGTCTAGTACCCGGAACTAGATCAATAGAAAACTCAACTTCCCTTTCCGGCGGTACATTCGTAATATCCTCAGGAAACACTTCAGGAAAATCACACACAACAGGAAACACATCAAGCGACACTTGACTATCCACAGACAATGATGCAAACAACCCGAACAATTGAGCTTCACCCGCTAAAAGTTTCTTCAACTCTTTAGTGGATAGGAAACTCGAGTCTTCGTCCTCTTCCAAAGAAGGAAACCTCACTAACTTGTGATAACAATCTATATGAACTCTATTAAATTGCAACCAATTCATACCCAAGACCACATCTAATCCTTCCAACGGAAAACACACTAAGTCCATCTCAAAGTCTTTACCATAAATGGTTAAAGGACAACTTAAACAAACCAAAGAAGTAGTTACTGACCCCATTGCTGGAGTATCAATAACCATCTTACCATCCATCAGAGACAACACAAGATTCAAACGATTTGCGCACTCAGACAAAATAAACGAATGAGTCGCTCCCGTATCAATAATGGCAACTAAAGGTGTACTATTAATAAAGCATGTACCTTTAATCAAACGGTCTGCATTAGTAGTTTGAGTCCCCGCCAATGCAAACACCTTTCCGCCCACTTGAGCTTGTTTCGGCTTAGTACACTTAGTAC
Source organism: Lathyrus tuberosus (assembly GCA_022829125.1). Taxonomy (NCBI): domain Eukaryota; kingdom Viridiplantae; phylum Streptophyta; class Magnoliopsida; order Fabales; family Fabaceae; genus Lathyrus; species Lathyrus tuberosus. Next base: position 2,937,776 of record JALAZF010000037.1, read on the forward strand.
TAATGTGACCAACTTCTCCACAATTATAGCACCTCACCATATTCCTTCTACAATCTGTAGCAACATGCCCAAGACCTCCACAGTTAGAACATTTCACCACTTGATTCCCACACTCAAATGATTTATGACCCATTTCACCACACTTGTAACACCTAATAGAACCGGAACCTCCTCCTCCAGATCTCCTATCAAAGTTTCCCCTATGCTTGCCCTTATCAACGGGTGTCACATAAGGTCCACTTCTAGCTTGTTGCTTTCCTTTCCTCTCATTCAAACTTTTGTAATGTGTAGAACGAGCTTTTCTATCTTCCTCGAAGATTCTACAACATTCCGTTAAATCCGAAAACCTTCTTATCCTTTGATATCCCACAGCTTGCTTAATCTCAGGACGTAAACCATTCTCGTATTTAATACACTTTGAGAACTCAGCAGTAATCGCAGCATAATGAGGATGGAATTGAACCAACTCCACAAATTTAGCAGTATAGTCCACCACGGATATACTACCTTGTTTCAATTCAAGGAACTCCATCTCCTTCTTCCCTTTCACACTTTCAGGGTAATACTTCCTTAAGAACTCAGTACGAAATAAATCCCAAGTTACCTCTTCATCATCCACCTTAAGAATTTGACGCATATCGACCCACCAATCGTCGGCTTCTTCCTTCAGCATGTGAGACCCAAGCCTCACCTTGTTCTCCTCCGCACAGTCCATGACTCTGAAGATCCTTTCAATCTCTTTCAACCAAAGTTGAGCACCATCGGGATCAAATCTTCCTTTAAAGACCGGTGGTTGATTCTTCCTGAACTCGTCATTAGCATTCACATTCGGCGCACCCTGCACCGCCCTAGCCATTGCTTCCAAAGCAGCAGCCATCGCATTGTCGTTTCTACCAGCCATATTCTGATTATTCCCAAAAATGACGACAAAGTTAAACAACAGTTCAACCAACACAACAACAAGACAGACACAACTGACTCAACTCTGGCTCTGATACCACTTAATGTAACACCCCCTTTCTATACCCCCAAATAATCACAATTAATCATTTAGGCACATATCAAAAATTTCGTCAGAGTATAATTATAAACATGGTATAAAAAGAGGTACGTCACATTATACACTAAATTAAAACATACAACACCTGCTCAAACATTGATATGCAACAGTGGGGTAACTTTGCAACAGAGGAACTTTGTCCTTACACCCACATCTCAATATTTAGATTAAAAGCGGAAAATCTAAACATTGAATAACATCAAACATATATACATATATATATACATGCGTCATCGAGTATCATCCATCAACATAATTCATGTTTACTTAAACATTCATCAGCAAGATACATATACAAATGTATCACAAAAGAATCATATACATCCTAGCTACCCGGTGCTACATATCAGAGCCAACCTACCAAAAGAATGAAGACACGCTTCACAAAAGACCTCCAGCATACCTACTCTGCAATGCCTCGTAGAGCATCATAAAACAGCAGAAGGGTGAGAAATATTATCATAATAACAATGCATATAATTATATATATCTTAACATAAAATACACATATTCCACATTCTCACCACAATTCATCAAAACTCACCCATATACATCACAATGTATATATATATATATATTCACAACCAAACATATTCATCATACGTACTTTCGCAATTCTCAATTATTCCACATAAACATACACATTCATGTTTATTCATCAATGCGCAAATACAAAGATGATAAATGCAAATCATAGAGACCGACTCACGACTCTATGCAAATGCAATGCGGTACCGACTCAATCATCATTAGTTCACTCAGGAACTCTACTGGAACCATCGCTCGTTACCAATGTAACTCCCCGTCGGGCCTACGATGTTCACCCATTGCTCACACCCCACATGGGCACACAATGTTTATGGATCGCTCACACCCCACACGGGCACACGACCCGATCGCTCACACCCCACACGCGGGCACACGATCCGATTGCTCACACCTCACCTAGGCACACAATCGTTTGTAATCATCGCTCACACCTCACATAGGCACACGACGATACAACGGATTCTCATTAGAATCGCTCAACACAAGAATGTACTTCATTATGCTTCACATGCAAAATGACTCAAGACATTCTTGAAATGCATACATATTCACAATATATTCATGCATTCATCTTATACAATCACATACAATCTATATACATTCACATCAATGCACTATTGTATGATTCACATTCAAATACACAGTCAAAACGGTAAAAGTCGCTAAATAGCACTTTTCCCGACTTTCCGACATAATAAAATCGGCCAACAGTTTCCACACCATCATAATCACAAAGTACAGCTCAATAGCTTTCCAACGATACCAGGAATGTAAGAATTGGATAATCAGAACAAAAGTTACAGACGAAAACGAAAACGACATTTTGAAAGATCCCATTTTTACATTCCTCCTGTCCATACGCGTATCACCCATGTCCATACGCGTATGGGCAGAACCCATTTCCTTCACAATTCCACGTTTTCAAAACCCATACGCGTACGCCCCACACCTATACGCGTATCACCAGAGGGCCGGGAAAAGCCACCCTCCATACGCGTATTGGCCCAAAAACAGGCCAATGATACGCGTAACGCCTGGCTCATACGCGTATGGACATGCCCCTTACGCGTATGGCCAGGGGAAACCCAGAAAAATTCTGCAGAACAAAGTTCTACGTTTTCTCCCCCAAACCTTCCAATTTCATCATCTACACACAGGAAAATACCAATTTGATATCCAACAACATATATCACTCATGTATCAACAACAAGGGATCTAAAAATATCATTTTCAACCCGATTTAATCGATTTCTACCATTTTCTACACCAATGGGTTTATACCAAAACTCATGAAAATCAACAAAAACAACAATACAATCATACATAATCATACACATTGCTAAGATAACAAGATTTCACACCCTTACCCGGATTCCAAACTCGCTAAATGATCGTTCTTGATGATTCTCTAGTTTTCCTCTTTTCCTCTTCTCTTCTCTTCCTCTTCTTTCTTTCTATCCTTTTTCTTTCTATTTCTCCCTCTTTTTTTCCTTTCTATTTCTATTTCTATTTTATTTTTCTTTCTTTTCTATTTCCACTCAAATACAATTAATTCATTTTCTCACAAAATTCTACACTTAATCATTTTTCCAACAATTTTTACTAAATTTCTAACTTACTAATAATTGAGAAATGTCTAAAATATCCTCCATTCTAATTTCCCCGAAAACTCTCAAAACGGTCAAATATCATAACACATCAACATAGCATATTAACATACCAATTCCACAAACAAAATAATTTATCACTCAATTTAAATAAAAGACGCAACAAAATGGGAATAATTGGAATCGGGGCGTTACATGTGATCACCAAAAGTCTGGGCCCGAGAATCAAGCCACAAGAAGCGGCTCTAAAAGATGGAAAGGCTCCTCCTAAGAAGGGTGAAAAGATAGGAGAATGAAGTCCTAATTGAAATCTCTGAAAGTACTCGCTTTTTATCATTATTTGTCTTGTTTCTTATTATTTTGGTCTTAGCTGAGTATTATACCTCTAATGTTTGTAAGAACAAGTTATCTTTGTTGGGCAACACTCGTTTCTCTTAAGCCTCGTGAGGGGGAAAGAGTTTTTAATAAAGCTTCTCATGTTTCTATTTTGAATTATTTTCATGGTCGTCTCCCCTTTTGCAAGAAACTAGATGAAAGAAATATGTACGAAGTCGCCCTTCAAGGCGGCTAAAATATGTTGGATCCTCATGAAGGAGTCTTTTCTGACCTTGAAGGCAATAAAGCATGTTGGATTTTCATGGAGGAATCCTTTTTTGTCTTGTGGGGCAATAAAACATGCTAAAATCTTACAAGGATTTCTTACCGCCCTTCTAGGCGATATAAAATGTTGGATTCTTACAAGGAATCCTTGTCGCCCTTCGAGGCATAAGAAACACTGAATTCTTACAAGGAATCCTTGCCACCCTTTGAGGCGATAAAACACGTTGGATTCTTACAAGGAATCCTTGCTGCCCTTCAAAGCGATTAGAAACACTATATTCTTACAAGGAATAATTGTCTCCCTTTACGGCGATAAAACACGTTGGATTCTTACAAAGAATCCTTGTCACCCTTTACGGCGATAACACGCGCTGGATTCTTACAATGAATCTTTGCACCCTTCGAGGCGATGAGAAACGTTGGATTCTTACAAGGAATTCTTTTTGTCCTTTTAGGCTATAAAACAAGCTGGATTCTTACAAGAAATCCTTGCTTCTCTTTGAGGCGATAAAAAACGATGAATACATTGTAGTTCTCTAACTTTGGTGGCTTTTCCAAGGACTTAGGGATTCTGAAGTCAATTATGTGTTTCATGAATGGATTCTTCTTGTGGTGAGTAGAGATGTGATGGGTAGTATCATTCTCATTCCCTCTACGATAACATATGAGGAAATTCAATTGGGACGGAGGTCCAACGGTGGCGTGTCGCTGTTATCCCAACCTGGTGATGACATTGATGTCTTTTATGCAACTCTTGTCATTTTTTGGATGTGAGGCTGCGTCAATAAGATATCCCTTTGAAGTAGAACTAGAGTGACTAAGCTGCAACACCTCTAGCTGAGTTGTGATTTGAGAAGGTATCTTCGGATGATTCTCTTTGACGTGACCGGGTTAAAAATGTTGATCATGAGCTCTTTAGCTCCAAGTATCCCTAACGTGGCTTGGTGTTGTTGAATGTTCTATGACAGATAATGATGAGGAGGATTAAGTGAAAATTAATTTAGGGACAAATTGAAAGAGATTCTTGAGAAATCAGAGAGAAATTTGGATATGACACAAAATTGGGATCAGTGGTGAATCTTGGTGCTAAGAAGGTTCTTCAATCTTAAGTGTGACAACTGACGTTGTGTTGTCTTCAATGTTTACTAAGTGACTTTAAACACAAGAGAGTGAATTATGATAGGTGGTTTTTTAAAACTATTTACAATAATGATTAATTTTACTTGATCAATTTTAACTTACGAAACAAACATTAAATTTATCTTAAAACTTTGCACTGTTGTCCACGTTAGAAATAAAATCAATACTTACTAATGAACATTATTAGTTGTTTTATCAGTTGCAAAGTAAGCTCTTGTTATCTACATTGGAATTAAAATATATATATGTTGTTGTAAGCAAAAGACATGAAGAGAGACCAAACATTAAAGATTATTGATATTTAACATTACTTATCATGGTTCACAAATGATAATCAATAACTAATTACAGCAGAGAGGAGAGGATCAATCAAATCAAAAATGGATAAACAATAAAGTTTGTTCCTACTGGACAGGATGAGCTTGAATATGATGAATTTCAGACTCAGAAATTCGTTTCTTGTATTGAGCAATGAAAGCTGTAGCTCTCATGTCAATGACAGGATCAGCCACACCCCAATTACCTCTGTCTTCATCACTTGGCCACACTTTGTTAGCATAAGCAGCATGATCATAGTATCCTCCTCCTCTTTGTTTGTTACTGTTAGATTTGAAAATGTTGAAAACAGACCATGATGACTTTGATTTTCTATGATTGTTGTTTCCTCCCATTTTGCTGTTCTGAGTAAAGAGTGGTGAATAGAAAGTAGTTTATGAAGAAAGGAAGTGTGTTGTGATGTACTGCAACTTTGGAAGATAGGAGGTCTCTATATATATGGTACTAATCACTACTAAACACCCTTTTTGTTAAACTAAGACAAAGGAATCTGATTCAAACCACTTGCGTGAATCCAATATTAATCCATGGTTCTAACTCTTGTTCAAAAGTAAACAACTATGAAAAAAAACACTAATAAAAATAAATCAATTTTTTATAACAAATAAACTTCAAGGTTGAAACAAGATCACATGGAACATTTTGATTAAACTTTTAGAAAAGGTACATTTTCTATGGTCCTATGGTTTCTTGCTTGACTAGTATGTTTTTTCATTCAATGATGCACATTTGTTAGGGCCTTCCACACACCTCTGAGTTCTATGTGTTTTTCATTTTTAAAGGAACACTTTACTATTACAGAATAACTTTGTGTGCATTTTAAACTAGACAGGTAAATTCTCCTTTTCTTTATTCTTCATGTACTAATTAAGTATTGGAAGCTGTTACTTTTCATACTATATTAATAATCTAATAAGCTAGAATAGAACAATGGTCTTTCTAACTTTTACTAGGTTACCACCAATTCTTGTAGAACTAAAATATCTGATAAATATCTAGATCAACCTTTTGAAATTTGGAGCATATAAGACTAAAGTAGACATGAGGTTTTATTATAATATGAGATGAAAATTTGACAGCTAGATATGATATGAGAGCATATGATTAATTATAAAAAAATGTTAATGGAAAACCAATAGCTTAAGAACCTGATTATATTCACATTGGAATGGCAATATATGATTAATAGTGAAACACATATACTTGTTTGCATAAATTGAAGAATATGATTAAACTAAGTTAATAAAGAAAAAAAAGGCAGTCAAAAGATAGCTTTATTGGTATGGTTCATGTACATCATAGGAACTAGCTAGATGGATAGGTGTTTTCCAAAGTTTTAAAATACAAAAGAGCACCACTTCAACATAATGCCTAGCCACCACTTATCATACAAACAATTGGTCCCTTCCTAGAGCCATTTTGTTGTTAAGAATCAAGTGTGAGGAAGAAGTTCCACATTGATTAGAAAAGGAAAGATTAAACACTTTATAAGTGGGAGAACCCACACACCTATCACCTTAAGGTTTTAGGTGGATATGTGGTGTGTCTCTCACAAAGGTGTGTCCAAAATAAAAAATGCTCTCTGACCGGCTTACTTGTATCAAAACACATCCCGCAGATGTGGGTGTGGGTAGAAGGTTTTCTCTAACATTTGTCGGTTAAGGATGCTTTAATTTTAATTTTTTCTTTAAGATTTTCTCTAGTCATAGAAAGTATGGTTGAAGTAATTTCCAATACATGTTTTTATACTGGAGTTTGTGCCGTATTGTAAGAATAGTCTTGGTAAAACATGTCCATACTGTTGGGTTTTAATGAGGAGTTGGTCTCACATATACTATTACTAGCTGTAAATAACAGTTAAATTAGTTAGTTACATTAATATTTTTGCAAAAAAAGGAAAAATTTATTAAGAGATTCAAGATTAATCACAAAACATGCACACATAAAAATGTGCAATAGATACACTATGAGTACATAGAAACCACATTACAAGCACCATTGAAAAAGTGATGTGTGCGTTTTCCTGCTATAAGGGTACATGGCGCCCCACATTCGCCACAATTCTTTCATTTCTCAGTACTATTTCATTTTCTCTTAGAGCACCTCCGTTGGTGATCTTCATCTAATGGTTTCTAGTGGGTCTCATTACACCATGTCATTTTAAAATGATTCATAAAAATTTCACTCCAATGGTAGAACCAACAGTAGGTCCCACAAATTTAATTTTTTTTTATCAAAATTAAAAAAATGATTATTTTCTCCAACTTTTAACCAAAAGAAACGTTGCTTCAGAATAAAACGGCAGCTCCAGCTAGACAACTCTAATGGTTAAAAATTTGAAAAGTTCGGTTCGTTCTTTGGAGAACAGCTGAAAAATCTCTCGTTGGAGGTGCTCTTAGTCACACCTGCAACTCCTTCAAAGTGGAATTTTGTTGGTGGTATTATAGAGGTAATTGAAAATTTTTTTTTTTTGGGTTTTATTTGTTTTTTTTTTTCTTTTTTCTTTTTTCTTTTTGTTTTTTTTACACTTGTTTGATTTATAAATGATAACCTCTCTCTATTTATAGGATTTAATAGAGTGCTCTACATACATTTATATTCTAAATATTTTAAGAGAGAGTTCTATAAATTTCTCTCTTACATTTTGTTGTAAAAAATGATATTGGAATACCAAAGTATAATCGGTTTCTTGATCAGCATGAAACCCACAAGGGTAGAAACGAGGGAAACAGGAAGAACACAATGAAATTGCTTATAAACGTTATTTTTTACTTTCTCTTTGAAACAAGATTACAAGTGTTACAGAATAACAAATAACGTCTCTCACCCTAATTAGGATTTGCACCACACCCCAAAGATGAGAGACTAGCATGTTATTTATAAGAAAACTAACATACTAACCTAATGGGCTTTTACAATCAAGCCTATTACTGTTAGCTCCTAATTTCGACGCTACATGATTTCAAATAATTTGGCTTTTAAAGAAGTTACTCTTTAAAATAATAAGCTAAAGAAGAAGGATTCGACCAGAAGGCCTTCGACTATATTCGTTGAAAACCCGAGTCGAATAGAATGATTTTAGGACTTCAAATATTTCTAAGTCCAAGGAGTCAATTCGACATGATGAAGTGGATATGGTTAATGTGCTGCAGTTACAACTGAATAGTGGAGGGAAGTTCTACTATTTGAATTTGAAAAGAGGACAAGTGGCGAATATCCAGAAGTTGAAGACATGCAAAGCGCCAAGTGGCGTGATCTAGGAGTAAACCGTCAAATGGTGGTTACTTTAGAGTATTATAAATAGGTTGGTCCTAGAGTTAGAATAAGTGTGAAAAATCATATTTGTACAAGTAACTCTATATTCACTCAAAGTATCCAGTGTGTCGAGAAACAAGTGAAGTGAGAATGTACGTGATTGTAATCACCATTATCCTTTATTGTAATGCAATTTACTTTGAAGTTTCTGTTTTAGATTCTTTACTTTGAAATCTTTTTCACAAACTTTTACCTTTCAAGTCAGTTACACTACCAAGTCTTTACTTTGAAGTTTTACATTAAAAAAGCCTTTACTTTCAAGCATTTACCTTTCTGCATTTTAAGATCTTTATGCATTCCTTTCCAGCATTTAACTCTAGCTTTTATCAAACCTTTACATTCAGCCTTTTCTTTCCTTTGATGTATTGTTCGACTTAGGTATTTCTTTGATCTTTATCGCTTTCCTTTACACTTCAAACACCCTTTTTTATTTATGTGCATTGTCGAAAGGCATACTTTACCAAATCGTGAAATATTCTACATACACATACAGCACATGTCCTAGGATCAATCTGATCGATCCTGTAAGTTACTAGAACTTTATTGTTTTAGAAGATCAGCGGTTGTTTACCAATTTTCAAGGTAAACAAATTGGCACACCTGGTGGGACAGTGCTAAACGTGGATTTGGAAGTTTATAACTTTTAAATAACTGCCAAAAGGAAGTTTTAGAACTTCCTTTTTTGTAATTTTTTCGTTTTATTGGTCGAAATTGTGGCGAGCTTTATTGGATGCACTTGAGAAGTGGAAAGGTAGCCAATTTAAGTGACTATAGGCCAAAGAGAAGAAACGTGAGGAGAATGGCATCTGGCCAAGGAAATTCAAATCCCAGTTCTGCTGGGACTAATACTCAGCCAAGCAGTTCAAGTGTTTAGAACAACACCATCAATCCTCAAGAATTACCAAGAAGTACTGTGGCGCCAACTCCAGTTCCTTCGACAGAAGGGTCGACAGTGTTAACCATGGTGACAGAGCCAGCGTTTTCGACAGCGGGACCAGGGGCGACATACGTGAGGCCTTACACTCAGTCAGTCTTGGAGTACATTGGCCCATCAGTGACAAATCCTCAGACTCCGCCGGGAGGAAGTTCAACGTATAGGCAGTTTCCTCCCCCAGGATTTTCACAGCCTTTGCCTAGGAACCCAATATATGGCATGCCAACGGCAATGATGCAGAATCTACGTACTGCACCCCCAATATATTCAGAAAATGTGATATCTTCCCCTTTACAGTAGTCAGGTTCTGGAATTAACATGGGTCGAAACAACCAGCCCATTGGTCTGGGATATTCTGCTCAAGGGCCCAACTTAACAAATGAATCTGCAGCATATTTGAGGCAACAGATAGATGAGAGCAACATGCAAATGGTACACACCTTGTCTCAGACGATGGGAGAGATTTTCCAGCCATTGATCCAGAATACTACTCAAACCAATCAAATAATGACAACCCAGATGGCGCGTATAGCAGAATTCATGGGAATGCCCGTTCCTGTTCAACACCAAAATCAAGGAGTCGAGATGAGGGATAATGCTCAACAAGTGAATCTAGTGAATCCAGAGTTGGTCGAACCACCTAGGGAGGAGCCTCCTAGAAATCAAATACCTATACTTGAAGAGGAGGAACCAAGGATGGTGCTAGTAAACGGAAATCAAAACGCTGACCATGTGGTGAATCAGGTTCGACGCAACAATGTAGCAGCAGAGAACAATTTGGCAGCCATGGTCGAAAGGATAATGGCTCGAAATGGACTGAATATGGGTTTTTCTAGGCCAAACTTTACTTCGCCTATAGTGGACTATATACTTCAAGCTGAATTGCCTCCCAGGACAAAAGTACCAAAGTTTACTAAGTTTTCAGAAGATACCACAGAATCTACCGTCGAACATGTGGCGCGCTACCTGATCGAAGCTGGTGAGATTGCGAATGACGAAAGTCTGAGGGTGAAGTATTTCCCTAGTTCCCTCACTAAAAATGCATTCACGTGGTTCACTATGTTACCATCTGGTTCGATTTGTAATTGGACCCAGTTAGAACGTTTGTTCCATGAGCAATTTTACATGGGGCAGACTAAAATTAGTTTGAAAGAATTGGCTAGTGTGAAACGAAATTTCAATGAGCCAATAGATGATTACTTGAATACGTTTCGACTACTCAAGGCTAGGTGCTTTACACAAGTGCCTGAGCATGAACTTGTCGAAATGGCCGCTGGTGGCCTTGATTACTCTATCAGGAAAAAACTGGACACCCAGTATTTAAGGGATATGGCCCAGTTAGCTGACAGAGTTCGACAGCTAGAGCGTCTCAAAGATGAGAAAGCTAGGGTGAATAAGAACAGGAAGGTAGCTTACGTCGAATACCAGGAGGGTATCAATGAGTTATATGATGAGTCCGTTAGGTTCGACGAAAATGAAATAGACCCTGCTAAACTTAAGAGGGACCCTCCTTAATCTTGTAAATTATTAGTCCCTTCAAATGGAAAAAAATCCTGTCGAATCTGAAAAGAACGATAGGTTCCCAAAGAAAACATATACTTTCGATATCACAAAATGTGACGAAAATTTTGATTTGTTAGTTAAGGATGGTCAAATACTAGTGCCTCCTAGTGCTAAAATACCACCTTTAGAGCAAAGAAAAAAGAGGGGTTTTTTTAAATACCATAATTACTTGGGTCATAAGACGTCTCAATGTTTTCTTTTCAGGGATTTGGTGCAGAATGCTATTCAGGAGGGAAGGCTCAAATTTGGGGAGAAGACTAAGACCCAGATGAAGATTGATACCAACCCCCTTGAAGTAGCTGAAGCAAATTATGCAGAGCCTGAGGAGGTCAACATGGTCGAACTGGTTGAATTGTTTGACAGCAGTTCAGATAGTGTTAGCACCAACGAAGCTCTTGGCAGAAATGCCATAGTGGCGGAGGTTACTGAGGACCTTACCAATGATGTTGTGTTTATTAGAGAGGCTGAAGAAATGGATGGCTACCAGCTTGAGCATTTGATATGTATGGCTGCTGAACACTACTTTAGCACGTCTTCTGAAGTTCAAAGGTTCGATACTGAAACTACAGTCGAGACCCATGCTAAAGCTGAAGCATCAAAATTGCAGATGGTGACAAAAGAGATTGCTGATCATTTCAGAAAGGTGGACGAGGCTGCTGAAGGCCTTGATGTCAACTTCTCCAAAATGTGTTTAAAAGATGAAGTTAACATAAACATGGTCGAAGTTACCGACAGACAGGCCATGGATATTGATGAACAAGAGGACTGCGACAAACTGGCTTATCCTAGAGAGGATGAAACCATTGTTGATTTTCTCCATAGGTGCCAGGGGAAGAACTCTAAAGTCATGTTGTGCCCTCGATGCAGCGCTATCTTCGACAAAGAAGCTGCTCATGGCCTCCAAGCGGGGAAAGAGGCCAAATCTGGATGTGAGAAGAGAGCTGCTCAAAGGCCAGGGCGTTTCGACCCAAGGAAAGCTACTCAAAAATAATATGGCCAAAGGCCACAAATTCCAAGGGCCAAGCAAGCTACTTTCAAGCCCAGCGGCGAAGTACTAACTGGAAGGTGGGTTAAACCAGTCGAAGCAGCAGGAAAAGGGAAGCAAAGATGGAAAAGTTTTGATGTGGCTAGAGGTTCTTCAATTGAGTATAGGAAAGAATTCAAGTCCTCCAACAAAGCTGCCTACATTTCTGAGAATTACAAAGGAAAAAAATCCTATGTCCAGGTCCCAATGGAGAAGAGAACAGAGATGAAGGAAGGCTTTAAAGGAAGCTCAGGCTAAAGATTCGACGGAGACCAGCACTAATGTTCTGCCAGCTAGCAATAAAGGTGTTGGCATGAAAACAACAAACCAGCTTCCTGTGGGCCGAAAGCTGTTTACTTCCAAGAAGGAAGAAGCTGAGAAATTTGTGGTTGAAGCAGTTGAAGACGAAGCTTTGACCCATAATTTTGATTCAGAATCTTATGCTTCTTTAAACATCATTGTCAACGTAGTGTCAGTAATGCCAAGAGAATATGACAGAGTGACTGAAGTGGAAAACTTGGATGCCAACGCTGAGGCAGAAATGGCAGCACACCAACCTGTGTGCTATTATGTAATGAACAATGGTTGTGTCGAAGAACAGAATGATTTCTTTGAGCGACCAACTGAGGCCATGAAGGGACACTTGAAACCTTTGTACATTACAGGGAAAGTAGAGAACGTGGCTGTAAATAAGATCTTGGTGGATTGTGGGGCTACTGTCAATTTAATGCCACATTTTCTGCTAAGTAAAATTGGTAAATTCGACACTGATCTTAAACCCCACAACATGGTCCTCTCTAACTATGAAGGGAAGATTGGGACTACTCTAGGTGTCTTACAGGTTGACATGACTGTGGGTACAGTGACAAGACCCACCTTGTTTATGGTGGTCGAAAGCAAAGCTAACTACAATCTTTTGCTGGGAAGGGAATGGATCCATGGCATTGGGGCAGTACCTTCATCAATGCACCAACGAATAACAATCTGGAGGCCTGATGGAATAGTAGAAAACATTGAAGCTGATCAAGGGTATTTGAACGTGCCTGTTAATCATGTTGATGGTGTTGAGTTCGACAAAAACTTGGCGCATATTGCGCCTTGTACTCCAGCAGAATTCTATCTCACCCTAGATGACCATGCATTCTTCTCATTCACTTGCACCCACTGGAGGGGTTTCGATGGGACAGAGAAGTCATAAGAGAAGAAGGCAATGTCCCGTACTATGGGCTGGCTGAAGTTGACCCCACAGGCTGGGGAAGTGAATTCAGTAACAATGACTGAATTCGATGCACTACAAAGAATTTCGGCCTATGTGGCCGAATCTAAGTTACAAGCGGCCTTAGAGGCTGCACACAACCACATGGCTGTCGAAGCCAAAACTCAAATTTGTGAAGTAAGCCCTGGTAAGGACTTTGAAACTGAGCCACCTGATGGGCCTCAAATCAAAGACCAAAACCAAAGGCTGGATGCTGTTTATGATAATGAGCCTTTAGGTTTTGAAAAGGATCCACTGTCAGATAATATTAAAATGCTGGCGCAAGATCCTTTGGAAGAAATTGACTTGGGTGAAGGGGGAGTAAAAAGGCCTACTTATATTAGTGCTAGTCTCGACCCACAACTCAAAGTCGAAATGGTCCAACTATTGAAGGAATTTAAGGATTGCTTCGCCTGGGACTATGATGAAATGCCTGGTTTGAGGAGAGAGCTTGTTGAACATAAGTTACCAATCATACCTGGGAAAAAGCCAGTCAAGCAAAATCCAAGACGGTTTGCCCCAACAATCCTTTCCAAAATCAAAGAGGAAATTGAAAGGCTACTCAGATGCAAGTTCATCCGTACAGCTAGGTATGTCGAATGGCTAGCTAATATTGTATCAGTCATTAAAAAGAATGGTTCTTTAAGGGTTTGTATAGATTTTAGAGATCTAAATTCTGCAACCCCTAAAGACGAATATTCTATGCCTGTGGCAGAAATGCTGATTGATTCTGCTGTAGGACATGAATACTTGAGTATGCTGGATGGTTATTCTGGTTATAACCAAATATTCATTGCTGAGGAAGACGTCCCAAAAACTGCTTTTCGATGTCCAGGGGCATTAGGCACTTATGAATGGGTAATGATGCCTTTTGGTCTAAAAAAAGTTGGGGCAACTTACCAGAGAGCAATGAATTTGATCTTTCATGATTTTATTGAGACTTTTATGCAAATATATATTGATGATATTGTTGTTAAGTCCTTTTTAGGAAAAGATCATATAAGCCATCTTCGACATTCCTTTGAAAGGATGAGAAAGCATGGTCTGAAAATGAATCCTCTCAAATGTGTTTTTTGTATGCAAGCAGGGGATTTCTTAGGCTTTGTGGTCCACAAGAAGGGGATCGAAATTAACCAGAATAAAACCAAAGCCATTATGGAAGCAAAAGCGCCATCAACAAAGAAGGAATTGCAATCTCTCTTGGGCAAAATAAATTTCTTGAGGAGATTTATATGTAACTTAAGTGGGAAAACGCAAGCCTTTTCACCATTGCTTCGAGCTAGCAAGGATGGGTTCGACTGGGGGCAAGCTCAATAGGAAGCCTTCGACAAGATCAAAGAGTACCTGAGTCACCCCCTATTCTCTCACCACCTCGTGGCAATAAGTGTATGAGATTATACATAGCTACGTCAGATAGAACTTTAGGGAGCATGTTAGCTCAAGAGGATGATGATGGTGTCGAAAGAGCCGTTTATTACCTTAGTAGAGTTTTAAATGATGCAGAAACTAGATATAGCATGATTGAAAAATTATGTTTATGTTTGTATTACTCTTGTACCAAATTGAAGCATTATATAAAACCGGTTGATGTTTATGTTTCTTCTCGTTATAACGTTATTAAACATATGTTGTCCAAACCTATTTTGCATAGTCGAATTGGAAGATGGGCATTAGCATTAACTGAATATTCTTTAACTTATAAGCCTTTAAAAGCTGTTAAAGGACAAGTAGTGGCAGACTTTATAGCTGACCATTCTACAAATGAGACCCCCCTGAACTATCTTGATGTGGAACCTTGGAAGTTATATTTCGACGGGTCGAGCCACAAAGATGGGACAGGCATAAGAGTACTTGTTATTTCTCTTAAAAAAATTCCAACAACACTTAAGTATAAAATTGAAGGCCGTTGTTCTAACAACGAAGCTGAATATGAAGCTTTAATTGTTGGACTTGAAGTATTGTTGGAATTGGGGGCAACTCATGTCGAAATAATGGGAGATTCAGAACTGGTCATAAAACAAGTGACCAAAGAGTACAAGTGCATAAAAGAAAACTTGATTATGTACTTTGTAGTTGTGAATCGACTGCTGAAAAAGTTTGACGTAGTTAGTTTTCGACACATCCCTAGACTGGAAAACCAGGTAGCTAATGACTTGGCTCAGATTGCATCAGGTATAAAGTTTCGAAAGAAAAATTACAAGATGCAATTGAAGTCGAAGTTAGAGGAAGGGTGGTGTCAGTAGGATTAGCCCCATTAGACTTGGAAGAAACTAAGCTTGGATATGCTGATGAAGATAATTTTGCAATTCTGGCAGTTGATAACATAACGGACAAGGATTTGAGGAAACCTATAATGGATTACCTGAAAAATCCAATAGCTTCGACAGAGAGGAAAATCAAGTATCAAGCTTTAAGTTACGTCTTGTTGGGTAATGAATTATTCAAAAAGACTCCTGAGGGAGTATTGCTTAAGTGCCTCAGTGAGGCAGAGGCATACTTGGCCCTTTCAACTGTCCATAGTGGGGCATGTGGGGCACATCAGGTAGGCCATAAAATGAAATGGTTGTTGTTTCGACAGGGCATGTATTGGCCCACCATGTTAAAAGATTGTATTGAATTTGCTAAGGGTTGTCAGGAATGTCAAGTTCATGCTGGCATCCAACACGTCCCTGCAAGTGAGTTGCACTCTATAGTAAAGCCTTGGCCTTTCAGAGGATGGGCTTTGGATTTGGTTGGAGAAATTCGACCAGCATCATCAAAGAATCATAAGTACATTTTGGTGGGTATTGATTATTTTACCAAATGGGTCGAAGCTATCCCATTACCAAATGTTGATCAAGAAGATGTGATTGAATTTATCTAGAATCACATCATCTATAGGTTTGGAATCCCAGAGACAATTACAACAGACCAAGGATCAGTCTTCACTGGTCGAAAAATGCAAGAGTTTTCTAAAGAAATGGGATTCAAGCTTTTAAATCCACACCTTATTATGCTCAAGCTAATGGCCAAGTCGAAGCGGCGAATAAAATAGTTATTGGTTTGATAAAAAAGCATGTGGGAAAGAGGCCAAGAAATTGGCATAAGACATTGGACCAAATACTGTGGGCATGTCAAACGTCCCCAAAAGAGCAACTAATACTACCCCATTTCGACTGACCTTTGGTCATGACGCAGTTTTGCCTGTGGAAATTTATCTTCAGTCAATAAGGATTCAAAGGCATCATGAGATTCCATCTGAATCTTATTGGAATATGATGCTTGATGAATTAGTAGACTTAGATGAAGAAAGACTCCATGCATTAGAGTTGCTGAAAAGGCAAAAGAAAAGGGTGGAGAAGTCTTATAACAAAAAGGTCAAGATTAAAACCTTTACAGCTGGAGATCTAGTGTGGAAAGTGATCTTACCTATGGATCGAAAGACCAGAACTTTGGGGAAGTGGTCTCCTAAGTGGGAAGGTCCTTTTCAAATTATTAAGGCATTTAGTAATAATGCTTATGAGATTCAAGAGATAGAGGGTGATTTAAGAGTCTTAAGAGTAAATGGGAAATATTTGAAAAAATATAAGCCTATTTTACAAGAAATTCATATTAAGACGTAAGTTTTATTCAGATTATAAAAGCCAAGATAGGCCATGTGAGGCCAAAATGGCATACAAAGGGAAGAAAACAATTATAATAACATGAAACCCAAGAGAAAGATCATTCATAATCTCTCCAATTGATAGAGTTAAGGAAGGCAACATAATCTTCGTCAGCTTCATCATCAGAGTTTGGTGCTTTGGGATGTCCTTTCTTGGGTACCTTCATCTTGGTTCTCTCTTCTTGGCGCGAGATGTTGCTCCAGTTTAAAATTCTGGTACATGTGCAGAGTTCATATGTCCTATAACATGCCATTCGACATCTGGTCTGACATGAACATGAATGGCAAGGTATATAACAATAATCATGGTACTGAAAAGATAAAATCAAGACACACAGAATTGTTAACCCAGTTCGGTTTAACACACCTACTCTGGGGGCTACCAAGCCAGGGATGAAGTCCATTATTAGTAGTATCAATTCAAAGCTAAACTCTCCGTTCACAGCTTATCACTCAATCATTACCCAATGACCCTTCTACCTAGATCCTCTCTAGCTATGAGAAACTCTTCTCACTCCCAATCATCGCAATGATGTCTAGCAGTCAACAATCCGCCACTGCATCAACGGCTCTTTACCTATACAACAATTCAACAAGGAAGACACCCTTCCAAGACACAACTTAGAGTTACTTAAAAACTTCCTCCAAGAACAATACTCCTCTTACTTAACAGCTTCGCGGATCACACTAACAAACTGTCCAACTCACATGTCGAGTGGTACAGGAACCAACCCTAATACTAGAACTTTTACATCTTTGGTTCAGTTTTAAAACTAGGTTACAAAGCATCTATATATAACCTATTCCTAATTGGATTTGGGCCTACAAAAACACAGCAAATAAGCTGCTACAAGTCAGCAGAAACTTCTGCTACAAATTAGGACTTCAATCTATAACTTCCTAAAATGTCTCCATATTTAGAAAGTGTATATTTTCCAATCATCTTCTTAATTACAGATTTGAATCTTCAGCCCTTTTAATTCAGTGCCACATATGATTTGCATAATACTCGCTGAATCTTCTGCATCTGTTAACACATAACAGAAACTTTGATTCACTTCAGTTCTGGCGCAATGTCGAATGGTCCTGCATGGGACATCTTGATACGACATGTTATTCCAGATGTTGAAACTACTTCAGCTCAATATGTTCCATTGCACACTAGGACTTCTTACTCAACCTGTTCTTCTTCAGCAAGATAAAACATCCTATCTAACATATTGCTGTTATTATTTGTTTTACAAAATTAATGCCAACCCTTAAAATTAAAGAACTAACATTCTCCCCCTTTGGCAAATTTTGGCTAAAACAAATACATAAACATTACAACTCAGATTACAGCAGCAATCATAACTCTATACTACTGTCAGTAGTCATCAGCAACTACTGAACCTAACAGTAACCATCAGTAGCTACTGAGAACAGCAATCATGGAGAATCATCTTCTTGGGAATACTTGAATGATGTTAGGACATCATGTTTGATAATTCTTCAAGCATAATCTATGAGCTCCATAACATCACCTTCGAGCACCACAGCACAATAACTTCAGGCAGCACATTAGGACCTAAGAAGTAGAAAGTCCTGAAGTCATTTGGTGCACATGAGGAAGAAGATATCTGGTGTACATGAGGAAGAAGATATCTGATATTCCCCCTTAATACAACACATTTCTTTTTCCTTCCAGCTCAGACCCGGATTAATTGTAGAAGACTCCTCCAGAAAAGAAACATCTGTCTTGACACAAAGGACCAATGGTGGCATAAGAGATTTCTGCACACCTTAATTGATCAGACGCCCCCAGTCGACCTGCGGCATAAGATGAAACTTAAGAAGTATCAATCTATCAACCCAGGTAACTCAGAACATAAGTCACAACTGTGTTCATAACTCAGGACACAAGTCACAAAGAACTCAACGCCAACTCAAGGAAAGGACACCCTCTTTGACATCTCTGCACACAATTGGAACTGCAGACTCCGGACAAGGCATCTGCACAAACCAATTCACACACCCTTTCTCCCCCTTTTTAGCCAAAAATTGGCAAAGAAGGCCCTCACAGAACCAGACCCAAGTGATGCTTACCCAAATACGAACAAACGCCATAAGACTTGTGAAACAAGAACACTCACTTGGCTGAAGGAGAAGAGAACAACCCCCATAAATAGCTGACCAGTAACTTTGGAATTAACGAGCTTTGAATATGTCAAGGTTCTTGGTAAAAGAAACGCTATTTTAGGTATCAAAAACTCCATTCAAATTCAATGTCTACCTTCCAAAATAGCCTTGACTGCCTTTAATGTTTCTCAACTGAATCTTACCATAAATTAAGCCAATAACACACCATGCATAGGCAGAGACACGTGTTTCACCTTATCCTTACATTATCGACCAGGATAATTCCTTGTTTGGCTCAAGAGAAACATGTCCTGTACCATGTTCTGACATTTTACCAAAACAATTTGTCTGCTTGCTCATAAAATTATCAACCCAAGACTCCACAGAAACATATACATTCCAAGCACATTTTCTTGTCCGTTGGATTCTGAGATGACTTCTATCGATCAGCACAACTCACAATCTCTTCCAGATTCCTTCAGAACAGTAGAGAAAAATGAACCCTCCCACATACAACAATTCTACTTTTCAGACTTCTCCTGCATAAGCACTAGCTTCACGCAGCTAGGGTATATCCCATCATGTGGTTTGACATCACACTGCACAAACTTGAACAACACACAGGCTACACAAAAAACAGCACACTTGCAGCAATAGGCCATAGACAACATCCTTAACAATCAATGCTCTTTATGATATCACAACGACATTGCCACAATCTAGTATATGTTGAGCAAGACCTCACCATGGTGATTTTAGATACATGGTCTGCCAAGTCCAATAAACAAAAGCCCACTTGATTTGAAATTTCTCACATATACCATAACAGATGTCTTTAGATTACTTGCAACACAAGATAAGGACTGCCACCACCTTTTACTTGTAGTAGAAGGAACCTCCTTATCTTCAGCCATTCTGATCAGATTGCACCACTCGCAACAGCCTTCTGTCCTTACATTCGTAGCACCCTAATTGAGTCTTCAACATGAAAGTAGTCATGTATTGCCAGAATTACTTACCATCAAGATCAGAATCTGCCCATTCTAATCCACATTATGTCAGAACTGCCACTTCGGTCGATAATGCTGCTTCTTCCAACTCCACAAGCATGGTTCCTAGACCTCCATCCAGGATACACAACGAATAATGATGTTGTAACAATATGTAGGACATCAGCATAGGATAAATCACACACCTTCCGTATTTTATTTGGGTAGTCACATCCACCTGATCACAGCTAGCACCAACAGCTTTACCGAAGGCAAACTCAAAAGAATCTCATCAGACAACTAGACAAAACCTAGGCTCACTCTTCATCCTTTTAACCACAATTGGACAACCTCTTATCCTACCAAGGCACCAAACACGAAGTTATGTTTAAAAACAGGTTCCCAAGAAGACAAGTTTCCAACCCAAAGACCACTTTGACTGGTCAGGCGATACAAACAAAGACTCTTATGCAGTATAAAAACCAAGCCTCCTTGCTCCTAACCGCACATCACAGATAGAACCATGAGTCAATCTAACAAGGATGCAAAAAGGAGTCACATGCAAGAAGTCAAGAAACCAGATCCACAGAGGCTGAAGGACCAAACATTGTCCACAACTGGGACAACTTCAGGAGCAACAAGAACAAGAAGGGCATCAGAGACAAGGATGAAAGCCACCAAGAAAAGCCAAATGCAACTTCAAGCTTCTGAAGATGAATGGGATGAAGATTGGAAGACTTTTCTTGATTCGGGGGGTTGGGATAACCTATAGACCCTTTGTTTGTTGCTTTTACTAATCTTGTATGCTCTCAATCAGTGCAATAAAGTTCAGTTTTAATTTTGTCCCATCTACACTAAACAAATGCAATAAGGATCACAACTGTACAAAACACATCCCAGCACTTTTAATGCAACTGCCTAAATTGCTTCTGGCCAAAACACATCATAAAAATGCAGCAACAGAAAACCGAAATCAGACCATCTCTGTAGACATATATCAAACATGATAAGTACCAATAACAAACTCCCATCACACGCTCAGCTGCATAAAATTTTTGACACTCTCCCCTTATCAAGAATAACATGTGCTTCTTCGTACCTTGAAGAAAGGAAAACATAAGACGCATCTTCATGTCTTCAAGAGCTCACTCTTTACTCAACTCACAAGTTGACCACAATCATCCCTTGTACCAATACTCACATGATCCCAACTATCCATTACCACCAGTACTTCTTTGCACAAAGAATACCATGCACACTTAGTTCACCGCACCTGATAAACACATTTACCTACAGCTTGGCCTTCACAGCCGGTAGAGGCTTGTGACCTTAACAAAAAAAATCACAACATTCTGAACAGAGTGTTCTGTCAATAGGTGTTTAAGACATCAAGAGCAGAGTCCAGCTGCACAAAAAAAATTCCAACCACAGACTAACCCATCACATCACAAGAGCATGTGAGCAGCATTCTCTCATCCAACTCTCCAAAGGTAATCCCTCTCATTCTCAGCAGCACAGACTGTGATTGGATCACCCACAGTCACTACTAATCTAGCTTCACACGATCATTCAGATGATGCTTCCAGAGAGAAATCATGCCTCTTTGATCTTTGACCTTCATGTCCAAAAGGTCTGCTAGCAATAATACTTCTTGAGTCTCAGGTTCTCCACTCCTGTAGCAAGGACCGAAAATAAACTGACCTCAGGAGTAAATAACATGTTGATCATACCTTGACCAACTCACACATCTAAGACACGTTTCAGGGCCAGAAACTTCTTAGACAAGCCACCCAGATGTCTCTTCTTCCAGATCAGGAATAGGTTCTAAACTCATGTGATCAAACCACCTTAGTTCAGCACCCAGAGCATATGCTATGCCATTCTTTTAGACCACAGAATTCTTCACAATTCTGACTTGATGTTCTCAGATCTCTTCCTTACACCTTCACTTAGTAATGCCTTTTTTACTGGACTTGAACAATAGTCCTCAAGTATCGTTGACACATTAAGTTGAAGCAGTCTTGCACTCCTCCCATCACCATAGGATATATATACAGAGAAGAATAATCTTCTCAGTTACAACGCAGCGGATCAAAGTACAAACTCCTCAAAACCTTCAGGTGTCACATATCAGCCCTAGCATCATACTCCAGGTGACACCACAATAAATCAAACCCAACATAGCCACAACACAGTAGCTTTTCACCCAACACTCCAAGTCTTCAGCACATGTCACTGCCTGTCACGAACAGTCCATCCTCCACTTCTAGGGACCATTCTCACAACTATATGAACTTCTCCAAGTCCAAACAACTTTTCAGTAGAAAGCTTCTACCTTGACCATGAACCAGAAAGTATCTTCCCTCGGATCTCATCCAGATACAGAACAGAATGACCTGCTCTGATACCAATTGAAATTCTGGTACATGTGCAGAGTTTAGATGTCCTATAACATGCCATTCGACATCTGGTCTGACATGAACAAGAATGGCAAGGTATATAGCAATAATCATGGTACTGAAAAGATAAAAGCAAGACACACAGAATTGTTAACCCAGTTCGGTTTAACACGCCTACTCTGGGGGCTACCAAGCCAGGGATGAAGTCCACTATTAGTAGTATCAATTCAAAGCTAAACTCTCCGTTCACAGCTTATCACTCAATCACTACCCAATGATCCCTCTACCTAGATCCTCTCTAGCTATGAGAAACTCTTCTCACTCCCAATCATCGCAATGATGTCTAGCAGTCAACAATCTGCCACTGCATCAACGGCTCTTTACCTATACAACAATTCAACAAGGAAGACACCCTTTCAAGACACAACTTAAAGTTACTTAAAAGCTTCCTCCAAGAACAATACTCCTCTTACTTAACAGCTTCGAGGATCACACTAACAAACTGTCCAACTCACATGTCGAGTGGTACAGGAACCAACCCTAATACTAGAACTTTTACATCTTTGGTTCAGTTTTAATACTAGGTTACAAAGCATCTATATATAACCTATTCCCAACTGGATTTGGGCCTACAAAAACACAGCAAATGAGCTGCTACAAGTCAGCAGAAACTTCTGCTACAAATTAGGACTTCAATCTATAACTTCCTAAAATATCTCCATATTTAGAAAGTGTATATTTTCCAATCATCTTCTTAATTACAGATTTGAATCTTCAGCCCTTTTAATTCAGCGCCACATATGATTTGCATATTACTCCCTGAATCTTCTGCATCTGTTAACACATAACAGAAACTTTGATTCACTTCAGTTCTGGCGCGATGTCGAATGGTCCTGCATGGGACATCTTGATACGACATGTTGTTCCAGATGTTGAAACTACTTCAGCTCAAAATGTTCCATTGCACATTAGGACTTCTTGCTCAACCTGTTCTTCTTCAGCAAGATAAAACATCCTATCTAACATATTGCTGTTATTATTTGTTTTACAAAATTAATGTCAACCCTTAAAATTAAAGAACTAACACAGTTGAAGTGTCATTGAGGGCAGTAGTTATTGTCTCAACTTTCTTTGTCTCCCCAGCCACCTTTTTGGTCATTGCCTTCTTTGAGGAAATACTCATGCTTGCTTCAGTAGGTGCAAAATATCCCAAGAGTGAAGAGGGTTTTATAGAGGCAAGGCCTTGTAAGGATTGGCCAGTCAACGATGGAAATACGTGAAATTACCCTTGGGAGTATACCCTAGGGTTGCACTATTAATATTCCTTTATGGAATAGAAATATGTGCCATTGGAACACTAAGCTGTTAAAAGCTGCGCTATTTTCATGATTTCCAAAAAAATAGGCAGAGTACTTTAATTACAAAGATTAGCAAAGTTTAAGAGAAAATTGTGCAAGTTGAAGAATTAATAGTAAACAGAAGTATTTAGATAAATGCCATAGAGCAGTAAGATTGTGTTTACATAGGGCCTCAAAGGGGCCATAAAACATGATGAACAAAAAGGGGAACTACAAACAAGAAATCATAGGACAATCAGAAAGGGACCTTCGACTTCAACTCAAGAAAGTTGACCTTATGATTCTGAAGGCGTTTCTCACATAGAGCTTTGTTGAGCTTAGCTGCTGAAAGTTCCTTTTCAAGCGTTTGGGCCTTATCAAGGAAGTCTATGGTGTGCTTTAGCTCTTTGGCCATTTCAGTATCATCGAAGTCTTTCAGCTCAAGGTTGCGCTTTTCAGCGTTAGAAATCTTGTTTTGTAGCTCTTTAATTTGCCGCCTCCAATCATCAATGTTCTTTTGGTTCGACTCCACCTCTGCTTGCCTTCTCTATTGGTCAATCTCTAGACTTTCGACCCTAGCTTCTGATGTGTGTGCTTCATCCCAGGCTGAATGTTCCAGTCCAGTTGTGACTTCAATCTTGTCTTGGATCTTGGGAAGGAGTTTGAAGTCCTCAGACATCTGATTTATTAAAGCAGTTAACTCCACAAGGAATTCAGAAACATCTTTACTAAGGGTCGAAAGATCCAGTTTTTGGAGGCTATCTTTCAGAAAGAGAGGAGCAGTTCGATCTGAAAGTAAGACATTGTGGATATCTCCTTTGAAGAATTTGTCTTTGATCTTTTGAAGGATAGGGTTGGCAAAGTCATCTGGAGCTGGACCCCCAGAACTTGTCGAAGTACTGAGGCTAGTACCTGAAGAGTTGTACTTCTTCCCAAGTATCATCCTGGCATACTCTCGAGGATTCGACCATTTGAGGGCAGCCAATGGGTCTCCAGTGGGGGGTCCTCCAGCAGTCGAAGTGACTGTAGGTCCAGGAGTTGGATTGTTGGCAGGACCTGTTTCAGCCACAGGTGTATGGGTTTGATCTTGCTCAGTCAATTCCCTCTCTTCTTCTTGGTCTTCATCATCTACGACTTCCTCCTCTTCTGCTTCAGTTTGCCTTCCTTCTATGTCCATGCCAATGGTCTCTGTTTGGTCGAGAGGTTGTTGGTGAGAAACATCATCCTCTTCATGTTCAGAGCCATCGGTCTAGGATTGTTGAGTGTTGGTCCTGGCAGGCGAATTTTTGTTTGTTTCATCTGCTTCAGGAGGAGGAACTATAAGAGGGATAGGTTGGTTAATTTTGCTCAGTGAACTATATCCAGAACCAAGGTCAGAGGTAGGGTGATAAGTTAGCTCACCTTGGCTATTCAGGAGAGTTATTGCAAAGCTTAATGAAGGTTGTGGTGGGTTAGAACCACCTACATCAGCCTGAAAACCACAAGTAAAGAGAATAAGATTGGGAGAAATCCGAGTAGGAAATCCAAATACTGAGTGAAGATAGTATGCATACCTGTATAGCTGCGGCGTCAGGACTTGAGTTTGCACTCTCAGGATCACCGGCAGTCGTTTTTGACGCAACCCTGGAGAGTTGTTTTTTGACACCACTTTCAGCAGGTGTCTTCTCAAGAAGTCTGGCGGCCTTTGAGGAGGATTAGGTGGTGGCTCCATAAGCTTTGGTGAGCTTCCTTTTCTTATTAACCACTATCTCTTCAGGGGACTCATCATCGGTTTCTGGAGGGACAACTGCTTGAGCACCTTTCTTGCCCTTTTTTGAAGTCGTTAGAGGTTTTCAAGCAGTCTAAAAGGTGATGCAAATATTAGAAGTTGGTTACACAATAAGATGTAGGCAAGGGATATAAAATACCTTTGTGCCTTCAGTCTCTTTTTCGACTCATGCAGCACCCTTCGATGAGCCGGTCTTCCTGGCCATAGCTGAAAGACAGATGATTATTACAAGGTTAATAATTGAGTGGTTAGTTAAAAATCACAAATCAAGGGCCTCAAACCTTCATATATTTCGGATTCGACACGAACATCCTCGATCCCTATATAAAGGTGCCCTTTGAAACTGTTCAGTGTATGTTTAGTCGCAACCACCTGTTGGGCTTTCGGTTGAGACTGTTGTCGAAGGAGTTTTTAGGTGCTCACCACAAACAAACCAGTCTGGAAATGGGGGGCAAGTGCCACTCCAAAATCAGCGTTAGGCAGTCGAGGGAACTTTGGAGGAAAGAGTTCAAAAGCCACCTTATAACGTTTCTCAAGAGGAACGTTTGAAGGGATTTTCAACTGATCCATTTTTTTGTAGAAATTTCTCCTTCAAAGTCACAGCAGCCTCACGAACGGTTCGACTAATATCATCTGGTCGATAAACAGTTTCTAAGTACTTTTGAAAGGCCTTAATTTCTTTGACATGAATGAACTTACTCTTCTTGGTTTTTTCCTACACATCAAGAAAAGCTTGGTTAAGTAAGGAAGAGAAAGCAGCAACATCAAGAAATTGCTCACTGTAGTACTTCGACCACCAGTTATGGAAGGGTTTGGTGCACAAGAATGTGGGCTGAAAGTACACAAGGGAAAGAGTTGCTTTCCTAGCGTTCCACCGGTCGAAAGTGACTGCAGCACCTCCTTCATCAAAACTGGCAGTATGAAGGACCACATGGCCTTTCTTCCTATATATGCATTTGGGGAAAATTTGAGCCAACCCAAATTGTCGAGAGACAAGATTTGGTTTGTAAGCAATCAAGGCTGCCATATCTCTTCCAAGATTTAGCCTTTGAATGATAAATCTAGGAATAAAAAAGGCTTCCCAGATTGAAACAGATTCACCATCGAGTTTTTTGGATGAATCGGGGAATGGCCTTGTAAACCACTCAGGTCCACATCTACTCTCAGCAAAGGGGGCCATACTAGGTGTGAACTCATGCCTTTTGGCAAACATCATGATGTAACTGGAGAAGGCTCTCTTGAGAGTTTCCCCATCGTCATTGGGTGTGAGTTTCACCAGGCGAGTACCTTCGACCCTCCTCTCTTTGATTTCAGCAGAATCTTCATTGACCTGCCCTTTCCTAGGAAGGCTAGCTTCAAAAGTTGCATTGAGCGACAACTGAAGTAGCCAGAGGGGGCCATTCAAGTGAACAATACCTTGGGCCTCCAAGTCTTTAAGTCGAGCTGCCCCTTCGCTGAGAGACTCGTAGAGGTTTTCTAGAATCAACCCACTAAGGCAAACTCCTCTATTGTTGTGAAGTTGGTTGGCCAGAGTGAGATATTTCTTGGCCACCTGTAGGGATTTTGAGCAAAATACATACCTCGACAGCCATACGGTGAGGAATTCAATGTGTTCCTTGTCAGTGATTTCGTCAGTGTCGCGTTTTTGGTGGTTTATGAAGTAGGTGTATGTGAGCTTAGAGTCAGAGATCCCTATGGTATCCTCTGCATCAGTATCAGGATCGTATGAAATGCCATCTGGTCGAAGACCTGTAATGGCAGCAAGGTCGAAGAGTGTGGGGGTAACCATCCCACAAGGAAGGTGAAAAGTGTAGTGGGTACTATCCCACAAGTAAAGCGATAGTGCTAGCAGGTTTAAACAATAAGGGATGTTGGCCTTCGACAGCATAAGCAGATCATAGATTCCAATGGTTTTCCATTGATCAGCTTTGACCTTTTCCATTCTGGTCATCCAAAGGTCAAAATCCTTTAAAGGGTTGACAGCTCTTACCAATCTCGTACCATCATGAAGGTACCTCAGATCCATTTTCGTCAAAGTGGGTGTATCAGGGGAGGCTTCATCCTCATTAGGGTTGCTCTTTTGCCCTAAAGGTCTAGATTTACAGTAAGAAGGAAAAAACTCGCCCAGTTTTTCATTGGTGGGTTTAACATCAGCTAGGGGGCCACCTAAAGCATAGGGATTATCAGAGATAAGGAGAGGGATCATTACCTGAGACTCTTAAATGCTCCTCGCTTCCTCAAGAAGAGGTTCTGGCATGAACTGTTGGTTCTTCACCACCTTTGGTCCGGGGATGTTTGAAAATGGCGGGAGAGTTTGCTTGAACGGGGTGGATTTACCTTTTTGGCTTTTTGTTTCTTGGTGAATGGGGTGTGAAGATGCCATTGTTGGAAGTTGAAGAGAAAAGTGAGAATGCGTTCTAGGTTTTCTTGAGAGAGTTTAAAGAATGAGGAAATAAGTTGAAAGAAAGTCTGAGAATGCAAAAAGTTTCAAGTTGGAAGAAAAGGGTATTTATAGGCGTTTGGAAGATGAGGGGACTGTGAATCCACCGTTAAAATGAATACGATAGTGGGACGCGTGTCTTTGACTGAAATGGTTGGATGGTGGTGGTTATGGTCAGACCACAAATGTCTAGTTCCAAGAAAGGTGATGATGGAAACTGGTCACAAATACGGCTGAAAAGACGTTTGAAGATTTGCCATCATGACATGACGTCATAAGCATGGTTGAAAGAAACTGAATAGTTTCTAAATCGTGGGTTGGTCAGTTATGACCATGTTTTCCATAATCGAATGAGCAGGCGTCGAAAATTATGTTATCAAAAAATGACCTTCCTACCAACACGGGCGAAAGGACATTTTTGGGGGCAATTTGGTAGCTCCTAATTTCGACGCTACATGATTTCAAATAATTTGGCTTTTAAAGAAGTTACTCTTTAAAATAATAATCTAAAGAAGAAGGATTCGACCAGAAGGCCTTTGACTATATTCGTTGAAAACCCGAGTCGAATAGAATGATTTTAGGACTTCAAATATTTCTAAGTCCAAGGAGTCAATTCGACATGGTGAAGTGGATATGGATAATGCGCTGCAGTTACAACTGAATAGTGGAGGGAAGTTTTACTATTTGAATTTGAAAAGAGGAAAAGTAGCGAATATCCAGAAGTTGAAGACATGCAAAGCGCCAAGTGGCGTGATCTAGGAGTAAACCGTCAAATGGTGGTTACTTTAGAGTATTATAAATAGGTTGGTCCTAGAGTTAGAATAAGTGTGAAAAATCATATTTGTACAAGTAACTCTATATTCACTCAAAGTATCCAGTGTGTCGAGAAACAAGTGAAGTGAGAATGTACGTGATTGTAATCACCATTATCCTTTATTGTAATGCAATTTACTTTGAAGTTTATGTTTTAGATTCTTTACTTTGAAATCTTTTTCACAAACTTTTACTTTTCAAGTCAGTTACACTACCAAGTCTTTACTTTGAAGTTTTACATTAAAAAAGCCTTTACTTTCAAGCATTTACCTTTCTGCATTTTAAGATCTTTATGCATTCCTTTCCAGCATTTAACTCCAGCTTTTATCAAACCTTTACATTCAGCCTTTTCTTTCCTTTGATGTATTGTTCGACTTAGGTATTTCTTTGATCTTTATCGCTTTCCTTTACACTTCAAACACCCTTTTTTATTTATGTGCATTGTCGAAAGGAATACTTTACCAAATCGTGAAATATTCTAAATACACATACAACACATGTCCTAGGATCAATCTGATCGATCCTGTAAGTTACTAGAACTTTATTGTTTTAGAAGATCAGCGGTTGTTTACCAATTTTCAATGTAAACAATTACACAAGCTAACTTAGGGAACAAGTTAACTTAAACAACTGGCTTAAAACCAAGACCCAATTTAACATGCTAACACTCCTAGCATACTTCGACTATAGCATGTGAACAGACTTCGACGACATGCTAAGATTCTTTCGAATTGTTGAACCAAGAAGCTACCCTTCGACCATACTAGAGTTCGGTCCAGTATCTCACAACTCTCCACCTTGGAACAAACTCTATAACACCAAGGGAACAAACTAGCTTTCTTCATGCAGATTTATCAGCTGCATACAGTGGAAGAACTTGCAACTTTGTAATGTCTTGGTGATCATATCAGTAGCATTGTGATCTGTCGAAACATTCAACACTTGGAGTTCTCCGTGCCCGATTACCGCTTTGACGAAATGCAGCCTCACATCGATGTGCTTGGTTCGCTCATGATAGGTTGAATTCTTTGATAGGTGTATAACACTTTGACTATCACATTTAACAGTCATAACTTGACCTTGAAGTTTCAGCTCCTTAGTAAAACTTTCAAGCCACAATGCTTCTTTCACAGCTTCGGTGAGGGTGATATATTCAGCTTCAGTGGTTGATAAGGCAACAACCTTCTGAAGTGTTGTTTTCCAACTGATATTTGTGCCAAACATAGTGAACACATATCCATAAATAGATTTTATGGAATCCATACAACATGCATAATCAAAGTCGACATGCCCTTCAATTTCTGCTTTACCACTTTCTCCACATGCTCCACCATAAATCAGGACTCTATTTAGAGACCCATTTAAGTACCTTAGAATTCACTTCATTGCTTGCCAGTGATCCTTTCTAGGATTCGCCATGTATCTGCTTACAAGACTTACTACATATGCTATGTCGGGTCTAGTACAAACCATAGCATACATCAAAGAACCTACTATGTTAGCATATGGGATGTTCTTCATATAAACTCTTTCGACCTCAGTATTGGGACACTGATTTGTACTCAGCTTGAATTGAGGGTTTGTCGGAGTTAGAACAGGATTTGAATTTGACATACCAAACTTGTCGAAAATCTTCTTCAAGTATGCCTCTTGAGATAAGCATAATCTCGATTGCTTTCTATCTCTCCAGATGTCAATCCCAAGAATTGTGGAGGAAGCTCTCAGATCCTTCATATTGAACTCCTTATTGAGTTTAGCATTCATCTTCATAACGTCTTTGACACTGCTGCTTGCTATGAGGATGTCATCCACATAAAGTAAAAAAATAACAAATGAACTTCCAGGTCAAAATCTGAAGTAAACATAGTGGTCGAACTGACTTTTAATGAAATCTATGTGTGCCATGAACTCTGTCGAGGAGATTGTTTCAATCCATATAAAGATCTATTCAGCTTGCACACATAATCTTCCTTTTCCTTTTTTGCATACCCTTCAGGTTGTATCATCGTGAATGTTTCATCTATATTTCGATACAAGAAAGTAGTCTTCACATCCATTTGTTCCAGTACCAGGTCGAATTGTGCCACCATGGCAAGCAACATTCGAATGGACATGTGATTCATAATATGAGAGAACACATCATTGAAGCTGACACCTTCTTTTTAAGTGAACCCCCTTGCGACCAGTATTTCCTTGTATATCTTCGACACCACTCCTTTGATTCCTTTCTTAACTTAAAAAATTCACTTACAACTGGCTAACCTGAATCCAGGAGGTTTCTTGATCAATTCCCAAGCATGGTTATCATCAAGAGGCTTCATCTCATCATCCATGGCCTTCAGTCATTCAGTCTTATTTCGACTTCTCATAACTTCCTTATAGTCTCTAGGTTCTTCGTTCAGAACCTCACTTATAGAGATTAAGGCATAAATTATAAGATCTGTATACCCAAGTCTTTGAGGTGGCATGATGACTCTTCTCGACCTATCTCTTGCCAACAGGTAGTAATCAACACTTTCCTCAGTTTTGACACCAACTTCTGCTTCTTCTTCGACTTCATCTGAGTCATGCAGTTTAGTATCATCGTGCTCCACCTTAATAAGAATCTCTTCATGTTCCAGCTCTTCTTCAGATATCTTTGAACTTTGACCAATGTCATCAGTTTTCTTGAGAGCCATATCAGCATCATTGAAAACTACATCTCGACTTGTGATACACCTCTTGTGACCTGGCTCTAGGCACCACAGCCAATAAGCTTTGACTTCTTCAAGATATCCAAGGAACATATATTTCAGAGCTCTAGGTTCGACCTTGTCTTGCCTAATGTGAGCATATGTTATGCAGCCAAATACTTTAAGTTTGTCGAGATCTAGTGGATGTCCCAACCAAAATTCTTCAGATGTCTTCATATCTAACACATTCGAGGGGCATCTGTTTATCAGATATGTTGCTGTTGAAACAGCCTCTGTCCAAAACACCTTCCTTAACCCAACACTAGTCAATATGCATCTAACTCTTTCTAAAATGGTTCGGTTAAACCTTTTAGCCAAACCATTTTGTTGGGGAGTACCTGTAGTAGTTTTGTGCCTTGCAATACCAGAGGCTGCACAAAAATTGTCGAACGCCTCATTGTAAAATTCAAGGCCATTGTCGATTCTCAACCCCTTAACCTTTCTGTCAGTCTGATTTTCGACCAGAGTCTTCCAACTCTTGAAATTCTCAAAAGTTTCATCTTTAGTCTTTTGGATGAATACCCATAACTTTTTGGAATAATCATCAACTATGGATAGAAAATACCTTGTTCCTGAATGTGATGGACACCTTAAAGGCCCCCAAAGATAATCTTGGATGTAATCAAGGGATCCATGTATTATTTGTTTTTCTTTGTTGAACTTCACATTGCAAGATTTTCCAAGTATACTGGGTTCACAAAATTTCAACTTTTCGACTTTGTCTCCACCAAGCAAATTTTATATCCCCAGTTCGACCATACCCCTTTCACTGACATGGCCCAATCTCATGTGCCAAATGTATGTCTTCGACAAAGGTTTCGTGGATACAACATCTACAAAACCACCTACAACTTCAGTCTCAAGGGTATATAAGCCTTGTTTCTTCATGCCTCTTGAGACTTCCTTCGACCCCTTCATGACTTTCAGAATACTTTTCTCTCCTTTGAAAACATATCCTTTCTTGTCGAATTCACCAAGAGAAATCAAATTTCTCTTCAAATCAGGTACATACCTGACTTCAGTTAACAACCTTATTGACTCATCATGGAGCTTGAATCTCACAGGTCCAACATCTGCAATCTTGCAAGCTTTATTATTTCCAAGCAATACAGATCCACCATCTTGATCACATAGTTCCTCGAACAAGTCTTTATTTGAAGTCATGTACCAAGTGCAACCCGAATCCATAATCCACTCTTTACTTGAGTCGCGACTTGAAACCACAAGAACATCGGATGAGTCGAAATTATCTTGAACAATGGTTGTGTTTCCATTATCCTTACATCCATGATCTTTCAGGCGTTCAGAGCACACTTTTATTGTATAACCCTCCTTCTTACAATGATAACATCGAATATCAGATGCATCACCACTATAAAACTTCTGCTGACTTTTACCCTTCTTGTTGTCAAACTTTCCATCTCTCTTTATGAATTTCTCCTTAACCGATAGACCTTTACCAGTCAAACATGTATTTTGCTCCTTTCGTTCGTTCAAATCCATAGAATATAAGGCTAATTGAACTTCTTCAATGGTTAGAAACTATCTTCCATACAAGAGAGTTTCTTTGAAGTGAGCATGTGATCTGGGCAAAGCACATGATAGCAACAGAGCTTGATCTTCATCCTCGATCTTGACATCGATATGTTCAAGATCAAGAATCAACTTGTTGAACATATCCAACTGCTCATCCAAAACTTTGTATTCACAGATCTTGAATTAATGGAGAGGTTGCTTCAGGTAGAGACGATTGACCAACGATTTGGTCATGTACAAACTTTCGAGTTTCAGCCATAACTCAGACGTCATCGTCTCCTTCGAAACCTGTCGAAGAACCTTATCACCAAGGCTCAATAAGATGGAGTTATAGTATTTCTCTACCATAGTTGTTTTTCTTTGTTTGTTAACGCAACGTCCATGGTTGTGGCTCCCTTCAACGCTTCTAAACAACCCTATTGAACCAATAGGGCTTTCATATTCAAGCGACATAGACTAAAATAGTTCACTCTGGTGAACTTTCCAGTCTCATACTTTGTTGACGACATCTTCTCCATGCTCACCGCACCAATTTTTTATGAAAAACTATACCGGAATAATAAAGTATAATCGGTTTCTTGATCGGTAAGATACCCATAAGGGTAGAATCGAGGGAAACATGAAGAACACAGTGGAATTAGTTATAAACTGTTATTCATTAATTTCTCTTTGAAACAAGATTACAAGTGTTACAGAATAACAAATAACCTCTCTCACCCTAATTAGGATTTGCACCACACCCCAAAGATGAGAGACTAGCATGCTATTTATAAGAAAACTAACATATTAACTTAATGGAGTTTTAGACATAGGCTCATTACACAAGCTAACTTAGGGAACAAGTTAACTTAAATAATTGGGCTTACAACCAAGACCCAATTTGATATGCTAACACTGCTAGCATACTTCGACTATAACATGTGAACAGACTTTGATGACATGCTAAGATTCTTACGAATTGTCGAACAAAGAAGCTACCCTTCGACCATACTAGAGTTCAATCCAATATTTTGCACACTTATTATTATAACTCCACTAATTTATTTCAACATTTCTCTAGAACTCATTAATTATTTGATACTCCATGAACTCACAATAGACTAGGCACATGCTTCTACAATACTATAGGTACGTGTATCTAATACAAGCATTTAATGATAGCATATTACTCAAGCTTAATGTGTTGTTCTTGAACTCCAAGAGCTTCTCTTAATTTTTAGATTTTTTTCTCTAAGAAGAGTTTTCGTGAAAATATCAGTAACTTGATCATTTGTCTTGAAAAAACTCAACTGCTCTTTCTCATCTTCAATTCTTTCTCGAATGAAATGATGTTTGATGGATATATACTTTATTCTTCCATGATACATCAGATTCTTAGCCATAGCAATGGTTGATTTATTATCACATTGGACAGTCAGAACATATTTTTTATCACCAAAGTCTTCAAGTATTCCCTTCAACCATATTGTTTTCTAGGAGCTAACCCACCTGGAATATATTATGCTTTTGTAGAAGATTGAGCAACAATTGATGTTTCTATGAGCACCATGAAACAGCTCTTGAACCTAGTGAAAAAAATATATCCAGAGGTGTTTTTCATGTTATCCATACATTATGCCAAATCATTGTCGCAAAAGGCAATTAACTTAGTTTCAACCTTGTTGTCATATTTGATTCCATATTCTAAGGTGCCTTAAATATGTCTTAACACCCTTTTTGTCAATCCTAAATAGATATGGCTGAAAGTGCTCTACCCTCTAGGAGTTTGGTTTTGTTGCAGCTCTCGTTTATTATCATTTATCATTTATCACTTTCGTAATTGAATCTCCTCATGTTAGATCTTTTCAAATATCTTAAAATTGAGTGCAATTCTTTTTATATAAGTGTTTTGCATTAAATCATATTCTTGCATGCATAAATCAAAATGATTTTTTTTTAGTATGAACATTATGCTTTAAATCAATTAGTAGAGATTTTCGAACAAGAACTATAATTGAGATTGATTAAAGTCATGTCAAAGGTATAATCTCAAAACGTAGTTGAAAACTTGGATATTTGAGATTTTGGATGTCTGATTCCGACCAAACAATCCATGAGTCGAATAAAATAAGGCTGAAAGGAATGAGCTTTATGAGTCGAATCACAACTAGCACTTGAATTTAATCATTCACGTTATGAGTTGAATCACAGTTTGTACATGAGTCGAATCACAGATCCTTCTCTAGCCACTGTCAAGTTTAAGTCGTATCATGACCAAGCATTGACTTAAATCATAACCTGTGTGAGTTGAATCATGCCTTAGTCTTGACTCGAATCACAGAAAAAATGAGTACTTCTTTAAGTGTTGATCTTGTTCCACATTACTTTTCCACTTTACTTAAATAACCAAATGCTCTTGACTCGAATCAAACATTATTTTTCACTCATTTTGTTCATAATTTCAAGCACTTGTATAAATCATTTTTACTCTCTCCCTTATCATCATTATTAACATGAAAGTAATTATTGTGTTGAAAATCATATCTTTGAAAGTCTTTCTAAAAAATTGGAAACCCACTTTCAAATAACATATTTTCACAAATATACTTTGCCTTTGAACTCATCTCAACCTCTAGCAAGATTAACATCAGTTGCTTCTTAATTCTTAAAGAATGTGAGATCTATTGTAGAGGAAGTTCATTCTATGTTCATGTTTGTGAAGTTATTGAGTTGTAGGACCAGATTCAGATTAGATGGTGTTGTCGGAGTTTGGAAATCCAACAAGAAAAAGAAGAAGTCTTTTCTCCATGTTACATCGGTAGAGGTGTGTGGAAGCCTACAAATGAAGTCAGAGTTTATGTGTTCTTCAGACAGATCAAGGTTCAAGGGACAAATAGGAGCGAGTAAAGTTTACTGCAAAATGTAGTCTTGGCAATGTCTTGTATCCAGAAGAGTTAAGTCGATATCATATGGATCTTGCAAGATCAGCGAAGCAGACACCGTATACGACAAGAGAGGATCAACATAAGAAGACTAGCTATTTTTAGGAGTATCTTGTATCAAGTGGTTGTATAATTTCTATAAACAGTTGTCATGTTATTTTATAGTGGAAGA
This sequence comes from Lathyrus tuberosus, assembly GCA_022829125.1. Classification (NCBI taxonomy): domain Eukaryota; kingdom Viridiplantae; phylum Streptophyta; class Magnoliopsida; order Fabales; family Fabaceae; genus Lathyrus; species Lathyrus tuberosus. The sequence goes on from JALAZF010000037.1 coordinate 2,974,027, forward strand.
AAACAATTTTCAATGGGAAACCATTAAAGAGTGAATTAAGCTTCTACAAGGATGATAGAGATGAATCATTATATATTTGGTGTACTTTTCTTCTTCTTACATTTCCCTCTTTAATTTTCTACACAATTTTGCATGCTTATGTTTTTTTCGTTTGCATAGAATAAAATGTTGTTAGTGTTTATCTGCATATAGTGATTTCATGATTAAAGTTTAGGTATGTGATAGATCTATTCATTTGAATATTCTCTCTTGCAATTATTGTTGTATAAGCTCTTGTTGTTAGATTGATCATTCGGTTAATCAAATTTAATTTGAGCTTTTTGTAACAATTAAACTATGATAATTGTTGAATAGCGTGTTTAAGAAAATTCATATTTCTCAGTTGTTTTGATTTTTGAAAATCTGAGTTAACTGAAAAAATCATTTAATCATATGTTTTATAAAACCATCACTATCTTTTGTTTTTATTTGTAATATGTTTCCATGATATCAACAGTTGACCTCAAAGCATGTAATATGTGTATCTATTGGAAAAACTATGATTTTATAAAAGGAAAGTTTTTTGAAAATTCGTTTAGGGGAATGGTACATTCCACCCCCCCTATAGATCGTTTTGATCCCCATATCCTCCACCAACAATGGCTTGGATCGTTCATGAACCGAGAAAGTAAACTTGCTGCAAACATGATATCAAGTTTTGCAATAGGGAGGTAAAATAGATTATCAACCAGACTTCTATGTTTAGTAGCTTTAACCTTCTTTCCACCATCTTCTTCAATTTTTCATTCACAGCTAAAGGTGTATCATTTGGATTGCATCCAAACATTCCAAATTTCTTTAATATTTTTTCAGCATGTTTTTTTTGGCGAATGAAGACTCTGTCATTCCCTTAGTAAATTTCAATTCCAAGAAAGTGATGTAGTAAGCCCAAATCGTTCATTTCATATTTCATTGTAGCGTGCTGTTTTTGTCGGTGACACGACCACCTTACCGCAAATTGGTTGGGTTTGGATGCTACTTTCTGATTTCTGTATTTATCCTATGAAGTTGGTTAAAGAAGGGGAAGATATCTTAAACTAACCCTACACGCAAATTTTTTCTGTATCAAATGCTAAGAGATCGGGGATCAGGGTCTGGTTATACAAAGGGAAGCTATTAACACCCAGTGTATCTATGGTAATCCATAGGAACCTTCTTTTGCATGTATTTCTGTTAACTTGAAATGCTTTCTTGTGTTTATCTGATGTGGATTGGGAAAGTTTCTCCTTTGGGAGTGTTGAGAGAATGTTTTTGTTGTTTTGGGTTTTCTATTGTTTTTGGGAAGGTACTGGACCTAACGTTTTTTATTTGTGTGCTCGCTAAGATTTTGCAATCTTATGCCTACGTATTCCCGTAAAGAGAGTTGGGAAATCAGAGCAATCGTAGTTCCTCCTATTCTATGGGAGGAAAGATGTTTGGTGTCTTGTTCAAAGCCCAAGATTGAAGCTAAAAGAGTATTTGTGTCTTGTTTAAAGCCCAAGATTGAAGCTAAAAGGTGACTTAGAGAGAGAATTTGTCATCTCTAATGGGAGAAATCTCACATATTCATCACAAATGTTGAGAGATGGGTTATAAAGGGAAATTACTTTAACTGGGATATGTAGAATCCAACAATGCAATAATTTCCTTTATAAGAGGGATGTCATGAAGGAAGAAGCTTTAACACAGTGTAATGCAATGTCACTTTTCCTTATGAATCTTTCATACTAAGAGAGGGACATTGGCTTGGATGTATGGAATCTATAGGCTTGCCACTTATAGCTTTTAGATGAAAGAGGGATTTTAGCCAGGACAAAGGAATGACTCCAGCTTGGATTTTGAATCAACAAGTGTGCGACTTATAGCAATTATCTGGAAAAAAGGTTTTGATTGTTTTGTTTTGATATGTGATTTATAGAGGAAATGCCTTCCTACAGAGAGGACTCATGGTCTCATCTGAGGGGATATTGATTTTTGTGTGCCTTGATCAAAGCCCAAGGTTGAAGCTAAAGGGAAATGACTCCACTGGGGAGGGTTTTATCTATCTTATACAAAGCCCAAGATTGAGGCTGACTGAAGGAAATTCTTGTATAAAGCCTAAGAGGAGGCTATCTCTTGCTGAGGATTTATTGAAATCCAAGAGTAGCTCCAAATTGTATTGGAGAACCCAAAGGGGTTTACTCTTGCTGGGAATCAAGGGAGAGTTGGAGTACCAGATGCCATGAGGCTCTGATTCTGTTGAGGGTTTATTGATGGTAAAATGACCCTGGCTGAGATGTTCAAGGTGAAAGTTAAGCCTTGTTGGGGGGTCAGAGGAGTTTAAGGTTGAGTTTAAAAAATCTTAGAGTTTTTCAACTCTGTTGGAGACTAGTGTATTGGTGAGATGATCAGGGTTTATCCTGTGCTTTTAGGAAACTTGAGGGTCTTTGTGTGAGATCCAAGAGGAGATGAGACTTTCCAAGTCTACTTGAATAAAGCTCAAGAGGAGGCTGAGACTGTCCAAGTCTGCTTAAATGAAGCCCAAGAGGAGGCTCAGACTGTCCAAGTTTACTTGAATGAAGCCCAAGAGGAGGCTGAGACTGTCTAAGTCTCTCAAGGAGTGGTAGGCTCTGGTGTAGAGAGGGGTCTTTGTATGATGCCTAAGAGGAGGCTGTTGGTTTAAGGGATGAAGATCAACCTTAGAATGGGATAATGTTCTGGAATTTTGACTCTCTTGGGGATTGAACTAGTAGAGATAACTAATTTATATCCTATGCTTTTAGGAAGCATGTGGGTCCTTGTATTAAGCCCAAGAGGAGCCTGGGGAACTTTTAAGAAGCCTGTTGGTCCTTGTACTAAGCCCAAGAGGAGGCTGGGGATACTTCTAGGAAGCCTGTCGGTCCAAGCCTCAGAAAAGTTCAAGAAAGGTTTCACCGGGAATTAATCCTTTCTTTGCTGAATAGTTCTAAGGTTTGAAGAAATTCAAGAGAGGTTTCACCGGGAATTAATCCTCTCTGGGGAAATGAATTTCTTGTATATATATATATATATATATATATATAAGTTTTGACAGTCTTGAGAAAAGTTTCACTGAGAATAATGTCTTTCTCTGTTCCATATTGAATAAGCCCAAGAGGAGGCAGACTGTTTTGAGGGAATTTCCTATGAGGGAACTAGTTTTGACTAAGTTAAAAAGTAACCTCTGGTTTGACCTAAGTGTAGAAATAACTGATGGGGGAAACTCTAGGCAGATATGCACAGGTATATATACAGATGAATAAATTAACAAGTATATAAACAAGTATGCATTAAAAGATGTTTGGACTTATACTCTAAAAAGAGGCCCAAGTGTATTGTGATTGATTGCATGATTTTAACTGTATGATTAGGGTTTTAAGAAATTGAAGAAAGTTTTGAGAAAACTTTAAATTTTGAATTTGAAAGAAAGAAAGTTGTTTAAAAGAAAAGAGAGTTGTTTAAAAGAAAAGAAAGTTTGGGGCTTATAACTCAAAGAGAGGCCCAAGTGGTCTAAGAGCAGTTTCACCGGGAATAATGCTCCTCTTAGTAACAGTTAAAACAGATAGATGATTTTGAAAATAGAGGTATGGGGCTTACAACTCAAGGAGAAGCCCATGGAAATTGTTTATTGTTTAAAACAAAGTTTTTGTACAAAATATTGGGGCTTATACTCAAAGAGAGACTCATATGACTTATTTTGAAATCAGGGATCGCACTACGATACCGAAAGACGTTTGTGGGACTTATACTATAGCAGAGGCCCAAAATTTGTTTTTTGTACAAAGAGGGTTGGGTCTTACACTCTATTAGAGACCCAAAAGTGTTTGTGAAGAAAGAATAATGGGGCTTATACTCAAGGAGAGGCCCAGATTATTTATTTGAAAAGGCGACGATCGTGTCGCGGTTTTGAAAACCACAGAGGACCTTATACAATGACTGAGGCCTGGATATTTATGTACAAGAAGGAATGGGTCTTACACTCTACAAAGAGGCCCAAAAATTTATTTTTATACAAAAGTTGGGGATTATAGCTCAAAAGAGATTCCCTAATGAAATACAGCGATCGCACCGTTTATTTTGAAAATCGCGTCGGGACTTATACAATGACTGAGGCCCAAAATTATGTATTTACAAAGGGATGGGTCTTACACTCCACAAAGAGGCCCAAAATGTTTCAAATGAAGTTTCAAAAATTAAAATTAAGGAAGAACCCTAATTTTAATTAAAAATATAATTTTTCAAAGAAAATTAAAAAATAAATGATACCAAATATCAAATATATTAAAAAACAAGTTGTGAACTTTCAAAAATGTTCTGAAAAATCATGTTATGTTTATATGAAAGTGTGAAATTCATTTGAATTTGAAAAATCAAGAGGAAAATTTAATTAAAAATGTTTAAAAACAAATAAAATGAAATTCTTTACAAAAATTTAAACTATATTAAATAAATAATATAAATTTTATTTTTGTGTAGAATAAAATATTTTAACATTTTTATGAATTTAAAAAAAAAACCAATAAAAAATGATTAAAATTGAGGGAGAAATTAATTTTTGAAATCAATTAAGAAAATAACTTAAAAATTCCAAAATTCAAATAACTTGAAAAAGGCGTCAACAGACACCTTCTTCTTCCTCGTGTCCACGCCATGGATGATTTGTAAAAACTCAATTTTCTCTCTGATTACTCAATGATTTTGCACGATTCAAAGGTCAATCTCACTATTTTTTTAACAAGGATTCCAATGGTACCAATTAATTGCATATATATATATATATATATATATATATATATATATATATATATATATATATATATTAAGTTTGGAGTGAGAAAACAAGTGATGAACGCATGAGCCCTAATTTCTGCAAGAACACTATGAAATCCTATACACGATAGCTACAAAGCAATTGATTGAGGGGAAACACTCTACATAAGTGCAGAAACATGTTTGTAACTTAAAAACACATTTATGATGCATGAATTAAAGAGTTTGAGAGTTCGGGCTTACCTCTTGCAAGAAGAAATTGAATTATGTGTTGGAGGTGTTACAGATATTGTTTGATGACCTGGACAGCTTCAATGGACCTTATGTAACGTGTTTGGAAGCTTGGAATGGATTGAAACAACCTGGAACTCTTTGTGGTACCTCAACTGCAATATGGCTTGAGTGTGATTTGGAGCTTTGTGATTTTGAGGCTACAGATTTGTGGGAAGTGTTTGGATAACTCACATATGATGTATATGATGTGTCTACAACATTGGCTTTGATAGAATTGCTCTCTATTTGAAAATTCAAATGTTACTTGAAAAAAAAAACAATTTCTGGTTTTTGAGAGTGAAAGGAAGAAAAACATGTGTTGTTATGCTTTGGTGTACTCAAACTGACCATAAAGGGTCTCTATTTATAGTAGAGCAAGTTTGTTTTGGGAGCAATAGTGATTGGGGGCTGGATCACCCTATTATCCATTGAGTTTTGTCATGTAGCAAAAGTCTCCTCTAGCTATTGACTTGAGTCAATCTTGCAGGCCTATGGTCTTCTGATTCTTGGACTAATCTTGCCTCATTTGCAATGTTGTGGACTGATACATGCCAGCTCTATGCATCCATTCAATGCCTCATGACAAAGTTGGATTTTTTGGAAGTGAACATTGAATGCCACATGCCTAAGGGATTGGATTTTTGACTTGGTGGCCTTGTGATCAGATTCTTCATCATTCATGTTGATTTTGGACAGAAATACAATGATGCAAGTGTCCAAAATTGGCTCAATAAATCGTAGGATACAAGTTATGTACCAATGTTGTTGTGTAGGCAGGGTGAAAAATGGCATTTTAGTGGCTTATAACTTCTTGCTCAAGTTGAACCATGGGAGGCTCTTGTACTTTTTGGAAATCCCCTATATCATACTTCAACTTTGATGTTTAACTTGGGTCATGAATCATCTTGGATCATAATGAAAAATGGCCTCAAAGTTGGTGAAAATACAAAACAGGTTCTGTCTAAAATTTCACTAAGTGTTTGAAAAATGTCCATTTTTTATTTTTTGTGATTTTGATCAATCCATAACTCAAAAATCATGAGGATTTGGAATATGTTGTAGTTGACAATCTTGTAGTATGTAATTATAGCTCTCTATGAAATCACGTTCATGACCTAATTCAAACCTAATGGATGGATTTCATAGGTGTTTTAGAGTGTCTTGAATCATGTCCCAAAGTTTGAGATCATGTCTTGGTCAAAAGTCAAAGGTATGGTTGACTTTTTCTTAGAAACCCTAGTTTGTGGTCCAGATGAATTTGAATCTTCATATTGCTCATGAACCAAGTTCTTTGTGTCTATTTGAACTTGTAAGAGGATCAATATAAGATATTTGAGGTCTTCAAAACATTTCTTGAGGGCTTGGCTCATGCATTGCTCCAAAAGTCAACTTAGGGGTGAATTAGGTTAAGAAACCCTAATTCCTGATTTTTGGTGAATGCATCCCATGAGGCTATTTTGAACTTGTGATTGGATCCATGAGGTCCCTTTGAGATTCTTAGATCATGTTTTGAATTATTGGCTCATGCCTAGATGAAAATTTCTCTCTGGAGGCTTTGGTCAACCAAAACCCTAATTTGGTGACCTTGATGATCTTGAGGATTGATCAACTTGAAATGTTGCACTCTTGTGCTTGATTCTTGATGTGGTAAACCTATTTATCCTTCATGGATTTTTTAGAGGCTTGACAAGTTGAGGATCATGTCCATTCTTGATTAATCCTTTGTTTGAGTACTCTGAAAGGGTCCAAAACCCTAATTCTTGGTTGAGGTGAATGATCAACAATCTTTGAGAGGATTGATGAGGCATGAAGGTACATCCATATTGTGGTGATGATTTGCACAATGATGGGAAATCTTGTGGTTAAAATTTAGGGTATGACATATGCCTCTATTTAATTTTCTTGGACTTGAAGGTGTGAATGGAGAAGACGTTCGAACATTCAAGGTAAAAGAGGATTAAATATCGGAATACTCGAAATTTTGATTGTGGTTATTAATGGGATTTTTTTGCTCATCCATCTTCTTTTGCTAAGCAATGTTACTTAGAAAAGGGTGAAACTTCCCCTCGATCCCGGTCTTCTACCACGAAACTGGTCTCAGTTTCTCTGAAATAAACTTCCCCTCGATCCTGATCTTCAGCCATGGAACAGGTCTCAGTTTCTTTTGAAATAAACCTCCCCTCGATCCTGGTCTTCAGCCATGGAACTGGTCTCAGTTTCTTTTTTAAATAAACCTCCCCTCAATCCTGGTCTTCAGCTATGGAATTAGTCTCAGTTTCTTGTCAAATCCGTTTTTTGACAAGGAATGTTGTTTGTGATGGTTTTTACCGGACTTCTGGCCGGGGAGATACCACTTGATGGAAAAATGATTTGATGGCAGACTTGCTGGGGAAAACCATTGGTCTGAACTGCAGAGGTGTGCAAACTTCTCCGTTGGAGATGCCATTTTCTAGAGAGATTACATCATACTTAACCTCGAGACTTTTTCGGAGAGATGCCATGTGATGTAATCCAATTTTGAGGTGCTGATGACTTCATTGAAAGCAAATTTTTTGGGGAGAACCCTCCGTATTGCCGAGAGTCTTCTGTAGAGAGGCTTTCTCTGGGGATTTTTCCTTAATCTGGGAAAGCAAAATATTATCTTCAATGGTGAAGAGTGATGTTTAAAAAGTGTATAACCAAACGACTTTTAGTCGTTCAATGATTCAAGTTATCAAAGTGGTTGGGGACAGATTCCAATCCAGGAATAAACTCGTGGGAGATTGTTTATATGGTGTTTCCTGATAAGGAAAGAACTCAAACCGGGATTTTGTCATATCTGATATAGAAAAGAAGACTGGCGGTGCTATCGGAGAGAGGACGCTTATCACTTGGGGATGAATATGACCATAGTGATATTAATGTAATCATGTGTATGAATATGAATTACTTATGCATGATGTATGTATGTTTATGCTGACAAAACTGACACGGCATACAGACTAGTGATGAACACAACCGGATACTCGACCACTCTGGGAGATGGGGGTATCACTGGAGATTATGAAAGTTGTACTTTTGCTTGGAAATAAAGATTCTTCTGTTCGTTCTGGTTCCTGGAGATACAAACCTGCTAGGGATAGAAATTCGTTCTTGCTCTTCAAGGGTAGATTCTACTGGGGAGAAAACCAATCATTGGTTCTCAGAGGTAAAAACTCTATCGGGGATGACAGATGGGTCATTCCATCTGAAGTAGTTAATCCTTTATTCAGGGTGTACTGGTCAAAAGGAGTACTTTGATTCTGTATTTTGAGGTTTGATCACTACCGGAGATGCCGTCGATGTTCCTTTTTGTGCTCATTAATCAAAAGAAATTGCCATCTTTATTTTAAAAGGAGAAGTAAATTTGAAAACAAAAGTAAAAAAAAAAATCATTTTTTTTGTTTCAAGAATCGGTGATCATATTAAAATGTCATTTCGAAAAGTAGAATAAGTGTGAATTGTAAACAAAAGGCACAAGGACTCAAATTTTATTGATAGAATGGTAATCAGCCAAAAGCATGATCCCATGGAGCCCTACAAAGTTTAGAAAATGGTAATTTAAAGGAAAAGGGGCTACATTGAAACATAACGACCGCTATCCTTCCACCAACTTTAAATTCTAGACATTCTGGGCTTCTGTTGAAGGTGACCTTGATTGAGGTTTTCCTAACGGATGACGTTACCGCCGAGGAGCTAATCTTGTCGGATATAGTTACTTGTCATGAATCCCTAATTTTTTCCTGGATTGCCCTCTCGGGTTTTCAATCTATCGGGATGATCATTGGTTATGTCTCTAATTTTTGCCTGGACAGCTCTTTCGGGTTTTCAATCCACTGAGACGTTTTTTTTATTTCATTTAGGCGAAGTATTTCTTGACTACATCAACATTCGTGGGGTAGGTAAACTCCTCTACATCCATGGTTTCGAGTCTCAAGGCACCGTCTGAAAAGGCTTTCTTAACAACATAAGTGCCATCGTAATTTGGAGTCCATTTGCCCTTGGAATCAGTGAGAAATGACTGTATCTTCTTGAGCACAAGGTCTCCTTCTCTGAAGATACGTGGTGACACTTTCTTGTCAAACGCCCTTTTCATTATTTGCTGATATAACTGACCATGGCATAAAGTCGTCATTCTTTTCTCTTCGATCAGATTCAGTTCATCGTATCTGCTCTGACACCATTCAACTTCTGTTAGCTTGGCTTCCATCAATGCTCTCATTGACGGGATCTATACTTCTATGGGGAGCACAGCTTCCATGCCATATACTAGAGAGAAAGAGGTTGTCGTTGTTGAAGTACGGACAGAGGTACGATAACCGTGAAGAGCAAAGGGTAGCATCTCATCCCAATCTTTATAGGTTACGACCATCTTCTGAATGATTTTTTTAATGTTCTTGTTATCCGTTTCTACCGCTCTGTTCATTTTAGGTCGATAGGGAGATGAGTTATGGTGTTTAATTTTGAACTTAGCACACAACTCTTTCATCATCTTGTTGTTCAGGTTCGATCCATTATCTGTAATGATCTGGCTTGGAACACCATAACGACAGATGAGATTGTTCTTGATAAATCGGACCACTACTTCTCTGGTCACATTGGTGTATGACACTGCTTCGACCCATTTGGTGAAGTAGTCAATAGCTACCAAGATGAACCAATGTCCATTTGAGGCTTTGGGTCCAATCATACCAATAATGTTGATTCCCCATATAGAAAAAGGCCATTGAGAAAAAAGAACTTTGAGATGCGTTGGTTGTACATGGATTTTGTCAGCGTATATCTGACACTTATGAAACTTCCTCATGTACTTGTAGCAATTGGATTCCATTGTCAACCAATAATATCCTGCTCTCAGAATTTTTCTTGTCATTGTGTGTCTATTGGCATGAGTGCCAAAGGATCCTTCGTGAATCTCTTTCATCAACATGTTTGCTTCTGGTCTGTCTATGAATCTGAGCAAAACCATTTCAAAGTTTCTCTTGTAGAGTATATCATTGTTCAGGAAGAAGTTGCCAGCTAGTCTTCTGAGAGTTTTCCTATCTTTTCTTGATGCCCCAGGCGGGTACCCTTGTCTTTGAAGGAAGCACTTGATATCGTGATACCATGGTCTGTCGTCTATGACTGCTTCAATCACAAAGATATAAGCGGCCCTTTCAAGGCGCATTATGTCGATTTTAGGTACGTTGTTCCATCGACTTACACTAATCATGGAGGATAGAGTGGCTAATGCATAAGCCATATGATTTTCTTCACGAAGGATATGATGAAACTCGATTCTGTTGAAGAATGGTAACAACATTCTCGCATAGTCTTTGTAAGGAATCAATACTGATTGATATGTATTCCATTCTCCTTTGATCTGATTTATAACCGGGTTGAGTCTCCATACACATCCAAATTATTTATCCTTGGGTCAATAGCTTCTTCGAGACCCATGATACAAGCTTCGTATTCGGCCTCATTGTTTGTGCATTTGAACGTCAATCTGGAAGTGAATGAAATATGGGTACCCTGAGGTGTTACAATGATAGCCCCAATTCCATTACCATAACCATTGACGGCTCTGTCGAATATTAGTCCCCATTGGGATCCTGGCTCTGGCCCTTCGCTGGGTGGCGTTTCATCGTAATCTTTCATTTTCAAGTACATGTCATCTTCATCTGGGAAGTCAAATTTGACTGATTCCTGATCGTCAATCGGCTGATGAACCAAATGATCGGCTAAAAATACTTTCTTTGACGGCTTTCTGAGTGTGGTACTCGATGTTGTATTCTGATAAAAACATCTGCCAACGGGAAATCCTTCCCGTTAAAGCAGGCTTTTCAAAGATGTACTTGATTGGATCCATTTCATAGATTAAGCAAGTAGTGTGACAAATCATGTACTGGCGAAGTCGTTTGGCTGCCCAAGCCAGAGTGCAGCAAGTTTTCTCGAGCACAGTGTATCGAGTTTCACAGTCTGTGAACTTCTTGCTTAAGTAGTAGATGGCAAACTCTTTTCTTTTGGTTTCGTCTTGTTAGCCAAGCACACAACCCATGGAGTCTTCCAAAATTGTTAAGTAGATGATCACTGGTCTTCCTTCCACTGGAAGAGACAGAATAGGTGGATTCAACAGATATTCTTTGATGTTGTCGAAAGGTTTTGGAAATCTTCTGTCCATACATATCTTTGGTTCTTTCTGAGTAGTTTGAAGATCGGCGCGCATGTCGCGGTCATAAGGGATATGAATCTTGAGATGTAATTCAGACGTCCCAAAAATCCTATGACCTGTTTCTCAGTCTTTGGAGAAGGAATTTCTTGAATGGCCTTGTCTTTGTCGGGATCACCCTCAATTCCTTTTTTGCTGACGATGAATCCCAAGAGATTTCCTGAGCTAACACCGAATATGCACTTATTAGGATTCATGCAGAGTTTGTATTTTCTCAGACGCTCGAATAACTTTGATAGGTGTTCCACATGCTCTTCTTCTGTTTTAGATTTGGCAATCATGTCTTCGACATACACTTCAATCTCTTTGTGCATCATGTCGTAAAACAGAGTTGTCATGGCCCTTTGATAGGTTGGCCTTGCGTTCTTTAGACCGAATGGCATTACCTTGTAACAAAAGGTGCCCCATGGGGTAATGAATGAATTTTTCTCCATGTCTTCTAGTGTCATTCTAATTTGATTATAGCCCGAGAATCCATCCATGAAGGAGAAGACCTTGAATTTTGTCATGCTGTCTACCAGCATGTCAATGTGTGGTAGGGGGAAGTCATCCTTTAGACTTGCTTTGTTTAAATCCCTGTAGTCTACACACATTCTGACTTTTTTGTCTTTTTTGGGAATTGGCACTATATTGGCTAGCCAATGAGGATATTCTGAGGTGGCGAGGAAACCTGCGTCAATTTGCGTCTGTACTTCCTCCTTAATTTTGATGGCCATATCTGGATGAGTTTTTCTCAGTTTCGTTTGACTGGCGGACATTCTAGTTTCAGGGGCAAGTGATATTCCATGATGCTGGTATCCAACCCTGGCATGTAGTGGTAGGACCAAGAAAACACATCTAGAAACTCTTTGAGAAATTTTATCAAGCCTTCTCTGACAGTTGGACTGAGCAGTGCTCCAATCTTAACTTCTTTCATTTCCTCTTCTGAACCCAAATAGACTGTTTCCAACGGCTCTCTGTATGGTTCAATGGACATTTCCTCTTTCCTGAGTAGTTGGGAGATCTCTTCTGGAATTTCTTTGTCCTCTTCTTCTTCAGCTTCGAATACCGGGAATTAAAAGTTGGGAGAAGGCATTAGATCGTACATTTTAATGGGGTTTAAAACAAGTAATATGCATGATGTGATGATTCTTTTTTAGAAAAGACAGAGAGAATGCAAGAGTGTATGCAGTGTATTTACTGAAAATGCTTGTTTTTATTTCGGGTTGTTTTTTAGGATTACCATTTTCTGAAAAACAAAAAGTGAAAACAGCAAATAAAATACGGGAATTTATAATGACATTATTTATTAATGATTTGTTGATTCTTGAAACAAAACCCTATAAAACAAAACTTTGTCGCTTTGGGCGAAGCGAAGAGGGACATTTACAGAAAAGTAAACCCTATAAAACATTTGTTTCACCCAGGCAAGGTGAAAGGGAAAAACAAAGATATGGCAATTACTTCGACTTATGAACGACTTTCGGGACATCGATCGCAACCCAATGGCGACGAACTCCTCTGTGGACCACAAAGTCTGGTACTTTCCTTCTTGGTTTGTCTTCAGAAATGACACTGATTTCTGGCGGAGTGGGATCATTGGAGTCTTCTTCCCATGCAGAGTTATCATAAGAGGACTCTTCTGTTACATCTTCCATAGTGTTTTCACTCTCGAGAGGATCTCCCCATCCAGTTGGTTGAATGTCCTCGTATCTAATGTGAGAGCTTTCAGGAGCTGTGTATTTGACTAGAAAGTCATACTTGTCGCTTGGCTGCCCCAAGGTATCCCAGGTTTCTGTGGGAACAGATGAGTCATCTTTTTCAATGATGTTGACCTCAGGAAATGCATAGTTAATGAAATCTTGTCCTGCAATCGTTGCAAATTCATCAACATGGTGTTGGATATTTTTGGAATGTTCTGAGTAAGGATTCCATGACACTGTAGGAGCAAGTGTATTCTTTTCAAGATTACTCAGCTGATAGGCATTGTCCGGCTGACTCTTTTGCCCCGAGTCCTCCGTGTAAGGCTTCCAGATAGGCAAGTCATCCATGGAATCATAATAATCATAGTCAAAGTTGTCTTTCATCAGAGTGTCTTCCTCTAATGATTGGGTGGAGCACGGCATCCTTCGGGATCACAATCTCTGTAGATCATTCTGACATATGATCTCGGTATATATCTGGGACTTTGCTTTGGAGAGCAGAATGGTATGTATGTTTCTCCCTGAGATATATAACCTTCATTGTTAAGATAAGATTTCCACTCCTCATTTGTATCAGAAAATTTGTTCTCCTTGATGGTGGGGACTTCTTGTGATATTGGGTGGAGGAAGCCTCCGTTGTGAAAGAAATCCTGAATGGGACGAAAGCTTTCATCCTTCTTCATAGTCTGGGTACAGGTTAGAGAGAAACCAAGACCTTTTCTTGTCTTGTTATTAGTAGGAATTACAATCTGCCCCCATCTTTTTATGTCACCACTCCCCATTACTTTGAGAGCGTCCTTATACGAGGAAATCGATGTTCCTATTTTTTGGTGATTCTCATTACTCGCCGAGAGTGCTTGAAATTGAGTTCCAACAACCTCCTCTGGCTCTACATAGGATAATGATGATAAGTTGCTCATGATTAAAGCTTGCTCTCCGCATACCGTGACTAATTTGTCGTTCTTGACAAACTTCAGCTTCTGGTGAAGTGTCGAAGTGACTTCCCCAGCTTCATGTATCCAAGGTCTTCCTAACAAACAGCTGTATGCTGCTCAGATGTCCATGACCTGGAAGGTGACTTGGAAAGTGTGAGGACCGATGGTTTTGGGAGGATCGACTTCGCCGATAACCGTTTTTCAAGATCCGTCAAAAGCTTTGACGATAATCTCACTACCTCTCATGGGAGTACCTTGAAAAAAAGTCGTACCAAAGTCGACCTTGGCATGACGTTCAAGGATAAACCTATATCTACCAGTACGCTGGCTAAAGTATCGTCCTAGCAACTGACTGTGATATTGAATGCCATATTATGGTTCATGCCTTCCTCTGGAAGTTCTTCATCACTGAATCCTAAAATGTTGCAGGAAGTGATGTTGGAGATTATGCTGTCAAATTGACCCAATGTCACATCTTGTTCCACAAAGGCTTGTTCTAGAACCTTCTGCAGAGCTTCCCTATGAGCTTCTGAACAAAGCAAGAGAGATAGTACAGAGATTCGAGACGGAGTTTGCAATAATTGATCCACAATGTTGTACTCGCTTTTCTAGATGAGCTTCAGCATTTCATTGTTGTTCTTTACAGGTTCCGTATTGCTGTATTGACCAATTTGTTGATTAGGAACTTCAACTTGAGGTTCCTTTTCTTTGGCAGGTTCTCCAACTCCTCTGTTGAAGATCCGACCGCTCCGGGTAACTCGGCTGATGTCGGCAATGTTCACAACGGAGGGTAATGGAGTTTCTTTTCCATTTTCTATGGTTGTTGCACCGTATTTGTACGGGATAGCCTTTTTTGACTTGTACGGTATTGGAACTAGCAGGTATATGAACACATGGGCTTTTTGGGCCTTTTGACCGTCGTAGGCAACCTCGATCAGCTCTAAGTTTGGAATTTTCCTATTGTCAAGAGAAACCTTTGACTCATTGAGCAGAGGAATTATGGCATAAATGTCCTTGGTTATTCCATGATTGGAGACTATGACAACGCATTTGTCTAGTAGTCCTTGGTCCTTGTTTTGAACAGGGAAGCAATCTTGTATCATGTTGATTTATTCAGAATTCAAGCATGGTTGAATCTCCTTTCGGTTTAACTGATGCTGGAGGGCTGCCCATACGAGATAGCATCCATGGTTATTTTTTGAGCATATTCCATAGCATTCATAATTGTGAGGTGGTACCCGACCGTACCCACTTTGTATGCACTGTATCCTTACCAGATCTGTTTCCAGTAGGCAGATATCACAGCTTTGGTGTCTATCAAGATTCCCATCAGTCATGTTAACTTGTTGTGTATCTTCATCCAAGTAGATTGGAAGCCACCAGTGGTCCAACAGATGTTGAAGAGTTCTTTGTACAAGCGCACACCCTTGGTTTTTTTCGGAGCATTCTTTGTAGTCTTAATAATCGTGCGAGGCCAGAAAACCAAGTTTGATCTGTTTGGCATGCAATTCTACTAGACTGGTATTCATTAAGAGGATGCCAAAGATCTGAACCATATTGACTTGATAATCATTTCTTTCATGGTATTCTTGGATCCATCCGAGATCCATTTGGCGCTGGAGGGCCTCTTGTATGAAAGAGCATCCCTGGTTGTCCTTAGAACAGATTGGGCAAGCGCTGTAATCATTCAGTGGCAAATTATAATACCGACTTTGTCTTGAATGCATTTCCACTAAATTGACGTTCATTGCATGGATGTCACGGTTCTGAACAATGTTGGGATGTGCATGAGCCATGTTTACTTTACGAATCATGTGATCCTGAATCCATCCCAAATCCATTTGTTCTTGCAGGGCTGCTTGTACTATGGCACATCCTTGATTGTTCTTGGAATAGATATCACACTAATGATAGTTGTGAGATGGCACATAGTCGTATCCGCTCTGTCTGCAATGCATTTTTACCAAGTTGGTTCCTAGTAAGCGTACATTGTGAATTTGATAATTGCCTCCAGGTTCTCCCTCTATCAAATTCACCGTAGTCTTCTCATGTTGTGGTAATGGGTTCGTCTGAACATTTGGATTAGTGTCTTTGAAAGATAAAACCTCGTTCCTGACGAGCTTCTGTACATCAGACTTGAAGCTAAGACAATTCTCAATGTTATGTCCTGATCCTCCTTGATGGTAAGGGCAAGTTTGATCTGCTTTGAACCAAAATGGTGGATTTTCTGGTACTGTAAGAAGAGTCCTGGTTTGAACGTGCCCCTTGGTTAGTAAAAGTGGAAATAACTCTGCATACAACATCAGTATAGGGTCAAACCCTGATGGTCGTGTAGTACGGCTGTTATTATTGTACTGCGGGCGAGCCTGCTGAAGAGGTTGTTGCTACCTTTGCTGATACTGTTTTTGATTTGGTTGGCTCTAAGCAACCTGAGGTTAATATGTCAGAGCTGGCGCTGGGTTGATAGCGGGAGTTACTGCTGCTACCGGTTGATACCTTTGCCTTTGCTTTCCCAGAGAGATATTACTGATACCTTGCTCTTTCTTCTTTTGGAAAGAACTACCATATCTTTTAGTACTGCTTGATGGCTTTGTATCTTTAACCAATCGTCCTTCTCGGACTGCTTCTTCAAGGCGTACTCCCATGTTCACCATTTCAGTGAAATCACTAGGTGCACTTACAACCATTCGATCGTAATAAAACGAGCTTAACGCTTTCAGGAAGATCTTTGTCATTTCCTTTTCCTCAAGAGGAGAACAGATCTGGGCAGAGATTTCACGCCATCTCTGAGCATATTCTTTGAAGGCTCTTTTATCCTTTTATGACATTGCTCTGAGCTGGTCCCTATCTGGTGTCGTGTCCAAAGTATATTTATACTATTGAACAAAGGCTGCCCCAAGATCTATGAAAGTACTGATCTTGGTGTGATTTAGACTCATGTACCATTTGAGTGCGGCACCGGTTAAACTGTCTTGGAAGTAATGGATTAGTAGCTGTTGATTTTATGTTTGAGTAGACATTTTTCGAGCGTACATCACCAAATGACTTTGAGGGAAAGAGTTGCCTCCGTATTTTTCAAAGTCAGGTACCTTGAATTTGTGCGGTATCTTTACATTAGGGACCAAACAGAAGTCGATGGTGTCTTTACCAAACAAGTCTTGACCGCGAATGGCATACAGTTCCTTCTGCATTTCCAAGAATTGTTCCTGGAATTCATTCATCCTTTCGTATACTTCTTAGTTTCTTCCAGAAGTGGCTTGCAGAATCGTTTCCTTCGGGATAGTGTGTACCACTAGTTATGGTATAGTCATTACAGAGGTAACTCTTGGCGCTTCAGTGACCTGAAGTCTGTAACCTTCAGGAGTTTCTGTTATAACCTTTGCATCATTATTTACCTGAAGTTTGTAACCTTCAGGTATGGCAGTTCCTGCTACGACTTCTGGGTCTTCAGTGACCGGTGGGATGTATCCTTCAGGTATAAAGTTTAGAGGCATGCCCCAGGGAAATCCTTTAGGCATGTTATACTGAGGATGACTGCCAGGTGTCTCAAATGTTGGTGTAGACGTAATCTCTAAGATCATAGTCCTTTGATGTTGTTGCACCTGGGCTGCTGCCAGGGATTGCATGGTGTTGTGGAGTTTCTCTAAACTCTCCTTTAGAGCGTTGATTTCTTCTCTCAACTCTTTATTCTCTTCTTCGAGATCGTCCATTTTCTTTTGTCGATTGGCCCGAGTATTGTATGAATGAGACAGTTTGACTCTAGAGTGTGACACATGTGTGAGACTCAAAGACAAAGATGTGTTATGTGAGAATAATGAATGATATGCGGAGAATGATATATTTTTTAGTTTTTGCTTTCAAAAGAACTTTTAACAATTATATTGCAAATATCACACAGTGGGGGGAGACCCTTTTATTGAACTCGAAAGATTGTAGTTTTTTACAGGGAAAAGTACAGTATTTTACAAAGTGCGAGAAGGAAAACTAAGCCTATGGATCCTGAGTTCTCTCTGAGGAGAGCCCAGATGCCGTTGTAGAGTCGATGGTCATTTGCCAAGTGAAAGGAGTGAGCAAATTTCTTCGTTCCTCCTTACTTTCTATAGCATGCTGCTCTAATATCTCAATCAGAGCATCCTCTTCCTTTAGTAGTTCCTGAATCTTGGTACATTCCAAATTAAGAATATGGTATTTGTTCTTCCAAGAGTTTTTCTATCGTTGGACTTTGTTGAGAGTGACCTGGAGTTTTTCTGCATCAGACATGAAATAAAGGGCAGATTCCTTTAAGGGAAAAACTTCTTGACGAGGTAAAGCATTCTTAGTTTGATGGCTCTAGTTTGCACCCAGTGGAGATAAGGTTTTGCAGAGATGTAGTTTGGCCTCCCCAGGGACTCTCTCCCCTTCCTGTGAACATGTTTCCAGGCATGCACTATTTCTTTCTTTAGTGCCCTGTCATTTTCTCCTTCCTTGAAGAAAAGACCTTCCAGATGAGCATTATGTGGGATATTCTTCATCGGGTTTCCAAGCTGATGGTGAGCTAAAATTGGATGGTAGTTGATCCATCCTTTAGTACCAATGAGGGGTACATTATGGAAATTTCCACATTTGTCGATGATTTTTACTCTGTCATAGATCTGATTGTACCAATCTATGTCAGAATCGATGAGAGACATAATCTTTTGCGACCATCGCAGATTACTCTTGTGATCCCAAAAAGCAACAGACTTGGGAAAGTGGGAAATAAACCATTTGTAGAGTAATGGTACATAGCATGTGATCATCCCTTCACTGTACAAATTCCTTAAATGTACATAATGATAAGCATCTGCGAGCAAGGTTGGGACTGGGTTCCCAATTAGGAATATCTTAACAGCATTGGTGTCGACGAAGTTGTCAATGTTGGGAAAGAGGAATAATCCATATATGAGCAGAACAAAGACATCTTTGAAAGTGGTTATATAGCCTATACTAGCAAAGTATAGGGCTTTCTCCATCAGGAATTTAGTCGATAAACCCTGGATTCCTCCTTTGGTGGTCATGAGAGTCCTGATTTCTGACTCATCCAAAGAGATTACTCTTGCAATGGCTTGATCCCTTGGAATTTCTTCCAGTCTGTCATACCCCAAATTTTGACCACTAAGATTCCCCATCATTGTGTAAATCATCATCACAATATGGATGTACCATCATGCCTCATTAGTCTCCCCAAATATGGGTGAGCACTCACTACAAACAAAAATTAGGGTTTCAAGCCCTCTTTAAGCCTTAGACAAAGGATCAATCCAGAAATGACATGATCTTCAACTTTTCTAACCTCTTAAACATCCACAAGGGATCAAGAGGACTCTCACCTCAAGGATTAAGCACAAGGCTGCTCCCTTCTAAGTGGATTAAGCCTCAAGATCGCCAGTGTCACCAAATTAGGGTTTGGTCGACCAGGGCCTCCAGATGGAATTTTTCCTCTGGGCATGAGCCAATGCTTCAAAGCATATTCTAATATGCTCCATGGAACCTCATGGACCCAATCATCAAGTCAATTTAGCCTCAGGGGATGCATACATCAAAAATCAAGAATTAGGGTTTCTTGACCTAATTCACTCCTAAGTTGACTTTTGGGGAAAAGCATGAGCCAAGACCTTAAGACATGATTTGAGGGTCTCTAATACACCACATTGATCCATTTGCAACAATGGATTGATCCAAGAAGCTTGATCAACAAGTTTCAATTTCATCTGAACCACAATTAGGGTTTCGCGGGAAAAGTCAAATGTACCTTTGACTTTTGACCAGGACATGCTCCCAAACCCTAGGACATGATTAAATACACCCTATAACACCTATGAAATCAATCCATCAAGTTTGATTTAGGTCAAGGACTTGATTTCATAAAGGATCGCACAGTTTGGAATTCATCTGACAAAAAGTCAACTGTGCACAAAAGTCAAACTTTGACTTTTTGAGATTTTTCACAATTATGGTTTTTTAACCCTAAAATGATGTTAATGTGTGATTGGTATCATCATTCATCAAGAAAAATCAAGAAAAGTGGGATAACTTGTAAAAGGGGTAACCATAGAAAACTTAGAAATTTTCTAAGTTATGGAACAAAGTGGCTAGGGTACCAACTTTGGAGGATCATAACTCCTAAACCACAAGGTCATTTTTTCCCATCCAAAGCTGGATTTGTAGCCCTCATGGCCCTCTACAAAAGCTTCAACTACACCTCATTCCAATTCATCATGGATTTTGGGTTATGGAATGATCAAAATGGCTGAAAACATGAAATGTCACTTTTTCTAACACTTAGTGAAATTTTCACTAAGTCAGAATCTGGCTTACTTTTTTCCAAATATTGGGGCATTTTTCACTTGGATCCAAAAAGTATCAAAACCAATTATGATCAAATAGTTATTGTATCATATGAGGGTTTTCCAAAATGGCCAAGAACATCACCAAATTCCACTTGAGTCATGAGACACGACAATGGCAATATGCCTTGCTGAAAACTGCCAAGGCTAGGCAGAATTTTTCACTTTTGCTCGATTTGGCAAAATCAGATAATTCCAAGCCTTGTCATCACTTTGGACACATCTGAGGATCAACTCTAAAAGGAACAAACACTGATCCAAGCTTTCAAAGTCTTTGGAACAAGAAGTAACATGGCAAACCTAGAAATCCCTAAAAGAGGGACAAGACTCCAATTTTGGATTGGAGCAATTAATGGATGCTTAGAGGTGGCATGGACTGACACATTTGCAACTGAATTCAGTCAAGAATGATCCAACAACTAGGGAACCAAAGGTCTGTGCTCTAACCTCTAGTCAATGGCTAGAGGAGACTTGGCTTCCCATGATCACCATTGGCCAAACCTCTGCTGTGGTTGTCATTCACTATTGATCCCAAAACAAACTTGCTCTACTATAAATAGATCTCATTTGTGCTTAGTTTGAGTACACCAAAGCCATTAAACAGATGCTTTCCTCAAAATCCCTCTCTTTAGGCCAAAATGCCTTCTTTAGCAAGATAACTCTGATTTTTTTAGTTAGAGAGCATTTCCATCATAGCTCATGATCCTAACACCTCCAATATATCATATCTAAGCTATCCAAACTCTCACAAGTGACCTGTAATCCTTAAATCACAAAGTCACCTCTCAAAACCTCAAAATAGTACTTTTGTGCATTTTTCAAGCCATGCCTTGATTCAGTCAATTTCCAAACCAGATAAAACCTCAAACAGACTCCAAATATCATCCTTGAACTGTCCCAAATGGTTCCCCCCATCTGGAACACCATTTGAGAGAGTTGCTATTTTGACCATTTTAACCCCTTTTGCAAGAAAGGGCCAGTTTGTGTTTTTGCAGGTTCCAACTGATTCCATTCATCCTAAAAGCTTCTAAGGGGTCATTTGAGAGTGTCCAAAGCATCAAACCATTTCTGGAACAAGAAACTTGGCAGATTGCACAAAAACTCCAAAAAGCTCAAAAGAGAGGTAAGCATCATGACTTGAACTTTCCAAAATATGCATTGCTTTGAAGTCCACTGATCATGCACATCTCATACATGTTGTATATGTTGTGTTTGACCAATTCATCATGTAATTCATGCTTGTACCAAAGTGCAGCATAGAAAATGCAATTATAGGCCTATTTCAAAACCACCATCGGATTTTGAGGAGGGAGCATGATCTGAAAAAAATACCACCGCCTTTGGATTCCTTGTGAAATTCTAGGCAAGATGCGTATAAATTTTGTCCCCAACCATGGAGAAATGAGAAAGTTATGGACCTTCCCGTATCTTGCCAAAACTTGCCTTGCCTTGGCCAGACCTAGAAAACAAGGCAAGCCTTCTATATTTGTTGGTTTGTTTCAATCAACGGATGTATCACCACCCCAGTGGTACGGCGCGCGCCCTATAACCTTGAGGTCGTGGGTTCAAACCCCACCCATTCCATTTTGTGTTTTCTCACATTTTGCTATTTTTTCCAATATTTTTATGTTTTATTAATTAATTGGAAAATTAATAACTCCTTCAATTTTAATTATTTTTTATTGGTTCTTTTTGCAAAAAATCACAAAAATGTTGAAATATTATATTCCACAAAAAAATAAGTTTATATTATTTATTTAATATAATTAGTATTTTTGTGAATAAATTCCTTTTTAATTGTTTTTAAACATTTTAAAAGTGAATATTTACCTTGAAAATCAAAACCAAATGAGTTTTAATTCATCTTGTAATTAAAACCTCATTTTTCAAACCTTAAACAAAACTCACAAGTGGTTTATTCAAACTCATTAGGTATTTTTATCATTTTTATTGATTTTATTTAAATATTTACTTTTAAAGGAAAATAAAATTAGGGTTTCTTTGATTTCAAACCTCATCAATCATTTTCAAAACCCATTGGGCCTCTCCTTGAGCTGTAAGCCCCACCACTTGTATAAAAATAAACCTTTGGGCCTCTAATAGAGTGTAAGACCCAATCCTTTGTAAATACAAACATATTTTGGGCCTCACTTATTATATAAGTCCCGTTGTATTTCAAAAGTTCGGCGCGATCATCGCCCGTTTAAAACAAACCATCTGGGCCTCTCCTCGAGCTATAAGACCCATTCAAACCCATTTTGGGCCTCTAATAGAGTGTAAGACCTAATCCCCTTTTGAAACCAAATATAGTTTGGGCCTCAGTCATTGTATAAGACCCACAGTGTTTTCAAAACCTCGGCGATCGTCGCCTTTTTTCAAATTTAACCATTGGGCTTCTCCTTGAGCTATAAGACCCATATTTGTTCACTTTCAATCATTTTTGGGCCTCTTGAGAGAGTGTAAGACCCATCCCTTTTGTACAGAAAACCTTTCTTAGGCCTCAATCACTTGTATAAGTCCCTGTACAAAACAACAGTGCGATCACTGATAAAACCCTGGGCCTCTCCTTGAGCTGTAAACCCCGATTTTCCTTTCAAAAGCACTTTCTCCTTTGATTTTGAATATAATATTGTTATCACAGCTTTCTTTGTTGAACAAACTAACCAAACAGCATGGAAGCTCTACAACCGAGTAAGTGTTTACCCGCTTTCATTTATCGCTTTCATATGTATATAACTGTAATGTGGGGCTGTTTCACTGTAAGTCTTCTTTCATAAACTCATATCGACTGTGTAATAATAGTATAGATATTTAGACTTTCCCCGGGAACTACGTCTAGAACTAGACAAAACCTCGTCTCCTTACATCCGACGTTCTCCCGGATATTTCAACATAACCTAAACCATGAGAATTTTCTTTCACAACAATTTTAGATAACTAGATTGAGGAAATCTCCCCCCTTGAACAGTTCATATACAGAAGGCAAATGTTCCAAGTGAAACCTCTTTTGGAACTGTTCATCAGCCTCCTCTTGGGCTTAGTGCAAGGACCCACAGCCTTCCTAAAAGCATCCCCGCCTCCTCTTAGGCGTTGTACAAGGACCCGTCGGCTTCTTAGAAGTTTTCACAACCTCCTATTAGGCTTCGTATAATGATTCTTCCTCCGGGAAGATAGCCTCCTCTTGGGCTTCGTACAAATTGTCCCTCGGCTTCTTAAAAGTTACTCTCGCTTCCTCTTGGGCTTCGTACAAATTGTCCCGACGACCTCCTAAAGGTATAGGAACAAAAATTAGTCATCTTAATAGAAGAGTCTTTCAAAGAGTCTAGATATTACTACTACTGTTTCTTAAGCATATTACAGAAGATAAAACCCGAAGATTCGGACAGTCTAAAGCTCCTTTGGATTCCCTATTTCCTTAGAGAACAGGAAATAATCCTGATCCTCAGATCAAATCCATGAGTACAACATTACCCATATAAGAACCGATTTTCTCTTTTAACCAATATGTTGGACCTGTCACTCAACTGAAACAGTTACCCTAGCCTCCTCTTGGGATTTGTACAAATGATTCTCCCCAGCGGAGCAAACCTTTTAGCCTCTTTCTCGGGCTTTGTCAGAATCTGGCTTACTTTTTCCCAAATATTGGGGCATTTTTCACTTGGATCCAAAAAGTATCAAAACCAATTATGATCAAACAATTATTGTATCATATGAGGGCTTTCCAAAATGGCCAAGAACATCACCAAATTCCACTTGAGTCATGAGATACGACAATGGCAATATGCCTTGCTGAAAACTGCCAAGGCTAGGCAGAATTTTGCACTTTTGCTCGATTTGGCAAAATCAGATAATTCCAAGCCTTGTCATCACTTTGGACACATCTGAGGATCAAATCTAAAAGGAACAAACACTGATCCAAGCCTTCAAAGTCTTTGGAACAAGAAGTAACATGGCAAACCTAGAAATCCCTAAAAGAGGGACAAGACTCCAATTTTGGATTGGAGCATTTAATGGATGCTTAGAGGTGGCATGGACTGACACATTTGCAACTGAATTCAGTCAAGAATGATCCAACAACTAGGGAACCAAAGGTCTGTGCTCTAACCTCTAGTCAATGGCTAAAGGAGACTTGGCTTCCCATGATCAACATTGGCTAAACCTCTGCTGTGGTTGTCATTCACTATAGATCCGAAAACAAACTTGCTCTACTATAAATAGATCTCATTTGTGCTCAGTTTGAGTACACCAAAGCCATTAAACAGATGCTTTCCTCAAAATCCCTCTCTTTAGGCCAACATGCCTTCTTTAGCAAGATAACTCTGAGTTTTTGAGTTAGAGAGCATTTCCATCATAGCTCATGATCCTAACACCTCTAATATATCATATCTAAGCTATCCAAACTCTCACAAGTGACGTGTAATCCTTAAATCACAAAGTCACCTCTCAAAACCTCAAAATAGTACTTTTGTGCATTTTTCAAGCCATGCCTTGATTCAGTCACTTTCCAAACCAGATAAAACCTCAAACATACTCCAAATATCATCCTTGAACTGTCCCAAATGGTTCCCCCCATCTGGAACACCATTTGAGAGAGTTGCTATTTTGACCATTTTAACCCCTTTTGCAAGAAAGGGCCAGTTTGTGTTTTTGCAGGTTCCAACTGATTCCATTTATCCTAAAAGCTTCTAAGGGATCATTTGAGAGTGTCCAAAGCATCAAACCATTTCTGGAATAAGAAACTTGGCAGATTGCACAAAAACTCCAAAAAACTCAAAAGAGACTTAAGCATCATGACTTGAACTTTCCAAAATATGCATTGCTTTGAAGTCCACTGATCATGCACATCTCATACATGTTGTATATGTTGTGTTTGACCAATTCATCATGTAATTCATGCTTGTACCAAAGCGTAGCATAGAAAATGCATTTATAGGCCTATTTCAAAACCACCATCGGATTTTGAGGAGGGAGCATGATCTGAAAAAAAATACCACCGCCATTAGATTCCTTGTGAAATTCTAGGCCAGATGCATATAAATTTTGTCCCCAACCATGGAGAAATGAGAAAGTTATGGACCTTCCCGTATCTTGCCAAAACTTGCCTTGCCTTGGCCAGACCTAGAAAACAAGGCAAGCCTTCTATATTTGTTGGTTTGTTTCAATCAACGGATGTATCACCACCCCAGTGGTAAGGCGCGCGCCCTATAACCTTGAGGTCGTGGGTTCAAACCCCACCCATTCCATTTTGTGTTTTCTCACATTTTGCTATTTTTTCCAATATTTTTATGTTTTATTAATTAATTGGAAAATTAATAACTCCTTCAATTTTAATTATTTTTTATTGGTTCTTTTTGCAAAAAATCACAAAAATGTTGAAATATTATATTCCACAAAAAAATAAGTTTATATTATTTATTTAATATAATTAGTATTTTTGTGAATAAATTCCTTTTTAATTGTTTTTAAACATTTTAAAAGTGAATATTTACCTTGAAAATCAAAACCAAATGAGTTTTAATTCATCTTGTAATTAAAACCTCATTTTTCAAACCTTAAACAAAACTCACAAGTGGTTTATTCAAACTCATTAGGTATTTTTATCATTTTTATTGATTTTCTTTAAATATTTACTTTTAAAGGAAAATAAAATTAGGGTTTCTTTGATTTCAAACCTCATCAATCATTTTCAAAACCCATTGGGCCTCTCCTTGAGCAATAAGCCCCACCACTTGTATAAAAATAAACCTTTGGGCCTCTAATAGAGTGTAAGACCCAATCCTTTGTAAATACAAACCTATTTTGGGTCTCACTTATTATATAAGTCCCGTTGTATTTCAAAAGTTCGGCGCGATCATCGCCCATTTAAAACAAACCATCTGGGCCTCTCCTCGAGCTATAAGACCCATTCAAAACCATTTTGGGCCTCTAATAGAGTGTAAGACCTAATCCCCTTTTGAAACCAAATATAGTTTGGGCCTCAGTCATTGTATAAGACCCACAGTGTTTTCAAAACCTCGGCGATCGTCGCCTTTTTTCAAATTTAACCATTGGGCTTCTCCTTGAGCTATAAGACCCATATTTGTTCACTTTCAATCATTTTTGGGCCTCTTGAGAGAGTGTAAGACCCATCCCTTTTGTACAGAAAACCTTTCTTAGGCCTCAATCACTTGTATAAGTCCCTGTACAAAACAACAGTGCGATCACTGATAAAACCCTGGGCCTCTCCTTGAGCTGTAAACCCCGATTTTCCTTTCAAAAGCACTTTCTCCTTTGATTTTGAATATAATATTGTTATCACAGCTTTCTTTGTTGAACAAACTAACCAAACAGCATGGAAGCTCTACAACCGAGTAAGTGTTTACCCGCTTTCATTTATCGCTTTCATATGTATATAACTGTAATGTGGGGCTGTTTCACTGTAAGTCTTCTTTCATAAACTCATATCGACTGTGTAATAATAGTATAGATATTTAGACTTTCCCCGGGAACTACGTCTAGAACTAGACAAAACCTCGTCTCCTTACATCCGACGTTCTCCCGGATATTTCAACATAACCTAAACCATGAGAATTTTCTTTCACAACAATTTTAGATAACTAGATTGAGGAAATCTCCCCCCTTGAACAGTTCATATACAGAAGGCAAATGTTCCAAGTGAAACCTCTTTTGGAACTGTTCATCAGCCTCCTCTTGGGCTTAGTGCAAGGACCCACAGCCTTCCTAAAAGCATCCCCGCCTCCTCTTAGGCGTTGTACAAGGACCCGTCGGCTTCTTAGAAGTTTTCACAACCTCCTATTAGGCTTCGTATAATGATTCTTCCTCCGGGAAGATAGCCTCCTCTTGGGCTTCGTACAAATTGTCCCTCGGCTTCTTAAAAGTTACTCTCGCTTCCTCTTGGGCTTCGTACAAATTGTCCCGACGACCTCCTAAAGGTATAGGAACAAAAATTAGTCATCTTAATAGAACAGTCTTTCAAAGAGTCTAGATATTACTACTACTGTTTCTTAAGCATATTACAGAAGATAAAACCCGAAGATTCGGACAGTCTAAAGCTCCTTTGGATTCCCTATTTCCTTAGAGAACAGGAAATAATCCTGATCCTCAGATCAAATCCATGAGTACAACATTACCCATATAAGAACCGATTTTCTCTTTTAACCAATATGTTGGACCTGTCACTCAACTGAAACAGTTACCCTAGCCTCCTCTTGGGATTTGTACAAATGATTCTCCCCAGCGGAGCAAACCTTTTAGCCTCTTTCTCGGGCTTTGTCAGAATCTGGCTTACTTTTTCCCAAATATTGGGGCATTTTTCACTTGGATCCAAAAAGTATCAAAACCAATTATGATCAAACAATTATTGTATCATATGAGGGCTTTCCAAAATGGCCAAGAACATCACCAAATTCCACTTGAGTCATGAGATACGACAATGGCAATATGCCTTGCTGAAAACTGCCAAGGCTAGGCAGAATTTTGCACTTTTGCTCGATTTGGCAAAATCAGATAATTCCAAGCCTTGTCATCACTTTGGACACATCTGAGGATCAAATCTAAAAGGAACAAACACTGATCCAAGCCTTCAAAGTCTTTGGAACAAGAAGTAACATGGCAAACCTAGAAATCCCTAAAAGAGGGACAAGACTCCAATTTTGGATTGGAGCATTTAATGGATGCTTAGAGGTGGCATGGACTGACACATTTGCAACTGAATTCAGTCAAGAATGATCCAACAACTAGGGAACCAAAGGTCTGTGCTCTAACCTCTAGTCAATGGCTAAAGGAGACTTGGCTTCCCATGATCAACATTGGCTAAACCTCTGCTGTGGTTGTCATTCACTATAGATCCGAAAACAAACTTGCTCTACTATAAATAGATCTCATTTGTGCTCAGTTTGAGTACACCAAAGCCATTAAACAGATGCTTTCCTCAAAATCCCTCTCTTTAGGCCAACATGCCTTCTTTAGCAAGATAACTCTGAGTTTTTGAGTTAGAGAGCATTTCCATCATAGCTCATGATCCTAACACCTCTAATATATCATATCTAAGCTATCCAAACTCTCACAAGTGACGTGTAATCCTTAAATCACAAAGTCACCTCTCAAAACCTCAAAATAGTACTTTTGTGCATTTTTCAAGCCATGCCTTGATTCAGTCACTTTCCAAACCAGATAAAACCTCAAACATACTCCAAATATCATCCTTGAACTGTCCCAAATGGTTCCCCCCATCTGGAACACCATTTGAGAGAGTTGCTATTTTGACCATTTTAACCCCTTTTGCAAGAAAGGGCCAGTTTGTGTTTTTGCAGGTTCCAACTGATTCCATTTATCCTAAAAGCTTCTAAGGGATCATTTGAGAGTGTCTAAAGCATCAAACCATTTCTGGAATAAGAAACTTGGCAGATTGCACAAAAACTCCAAAAAACTCAAAAGAGACTTAAGCATCATGACTTGAACTTTCCAAAATATGCATTGCTTTGAAGTCCACTGATCATGCACATCTCATACATGTTGTATATGTTGTGTTTGACCAATTCATCATGTAATTCATGCTTGTACCAAAGCGTAGCATAGAAAATGCATTTATAGGCCTATTTCAAAACCACCATCGGATTTTGAGGAGGGAGCATGATCTGAAAAAAAATACCACCGCCATTAGATTCCTTGTGAAATTCTAGGCCAGATGCGTATAAATTTTGTCCCCAACCATGGAGAAATGAGAAAGTTATGGACCTTCCCGTATCTTGCCAAAACTTGCCTTGCCTTGGCCAGACCTAGAAAACAAGGCAAGCCTTCTATATTTGTTGGTTTGTTTCAATCAACGGATGTATCACCACCCTAGTGGTAAGGCGCGCGCCCTATAACCTTGAGGTCGTGGGTTCAAACCCCACCCATTCCATTTTGTGTTTTCTCACATTTTGCTATTTTTTCCAATATTTTTATGTTTTATTAATTAATTGGAAAATTAATAACTCCTTCAATTTTAATTATTTTTTATTGGTTCTTTTTGCAAAAAATCACAAAAATGTTGAAATATTATATTCCACAAAAAAATAAGTTTATATTATTTATTTAATATAATTAGTATTTTTGTGAATAAATTCCTTTTTAATTGTTTTTAAACATTTTAAAAGTGAATATTTACCTTGAAAATCAAAACCAAATGAGTTTTAATTCATCTTGTAATTAAAACCTCATTTTTCAAACCTTAAACAAAACTCACAAGTGGTTTATTCAAACTCATTAGGTATTTTTATCATTTTTATTGATTTTCTTTAAATATTTACTTTTAAAGGAAAATAAAATTAGGGTTTCTTTGATTTCAAACCTCATCAATCATTTTCAAAACCCATTGGGCCTCTCCTTGAGCAATAAGCCCCACCACTTGTATAAAAATAAACCTTTGGGCCTCTAATAGAGTGTAAGACCCAATCCTTTGTAAATACAAACCTATTTTGGGTCTCACTTATTATATAAGTCCCGTTGTATTTCAAAAGTTCGGCGCGATCATCGCCCATTTAAAACAAACCATCTGGGCCTCTCCTCGAGCTATAAGACCCATTCAAAACCATTTTGGGCCTCTAATAGAGTGTAAGACCTAATCCCCTTTTGAAACCAAATATAGTTTGGGCCTCAGTCATTGTATAAGACCCACAGTGTTTTCAAAACCTCGGCGATCGTCGCCTTTTTTCAAATTTAACCATTGGGCTTCTCCTTGAGCTATAAGACCCATATTTGTTCACTTTCAATCATTTTTGGGCCTCTTGAGAGAGTGTAAGACCCATCCCTTTTGTACAGAAAACCGTTCTTGGGCCTCAATCACGTGTATAAGTCCCTGTACAAAACAACAGTGCGATCACTGATAAAACCCTGGGCCTCTCCTTGAGCTGTAAGCCCCAATTTTCCTTTCAAAAGCACTTTCTCCTTTGATTTTGAATATAATATTGTTATCACAGCTTTCTTTGTTGAACAAACTAACCAAACAGCATGGAAGCTCTACAACCGAGTAAGTGTTTACCCGCTTTCATTTACAGCTTTCATATGTATATAACTGTACTGTGGGGCTGTTTCACTGTAAGTCTTCTTTCATAAACTCATATCGACTGTGTAATAATAGTATAGATATTTAGAGTTTCCCCGGGAACTATGTCTAGAACTAGACAAAACCTCGTCTCCTTACATCCGACGTTCTCCCGGATATTTCAACATAACCTAAACCATGAGAATTTTCTTTCACAACAATTTTAGATAACTAGATTGAAGAAATCTCCCCCCTTGAACAGTTCATATACAGAAGGCAAATGTTCCAAGTGAAACCTCTTTTGGAACTGTTCATCAGCCTCCTCTTGGACTTAGTGCAAGGACCCACAGCCTTCCTAATAGCATCCCCGCCTCCTCTTAGGCGTTGTACAAGGACCCGTCGGCTTCTTAGAAGTTTTCACAACCTCCTATTAGGCTTCGTATAATGATTCTTCCTCCAGGAAGGTAGCCTCCTCTTGGGATTCGTACAAATTGTCCCTCGGCTTCTTAAAAGTTACTCTCGCCTCCTCTTGGGCTTCGTACAAATTGTCCCGACGACCTCCTAAAGGTATAGGAACAAAAATTAGTCATCTTAATAGAAGAGTCTTTCAAAGAGTCTAGATATTACTACTATTATTTCTTAAGCATAGTACAGAAGATAAAACCCGTAGACTCGGAGAGTCTAAAGCTCCTTTGGATTCCCCGTTTCCTTAGAGAACATGAAATAATCCTGATCCTCATATCAAATCCATGAGTACAACATTACCCATATAAGAACTGATTTTCTCTTTTAACCAATATGATGGACCTGTCACTCAACTGAAACAGTTACCCTAGCCTCCTCTTGGGATTTGTACAAATGATTCTCCCCAGCGGAGCAAACCTTTTAGCCTCTCTCTCGGGCTTTGTCAGAATCTGCCTTACTTTTTTCCAAATATTGGGGCATTTTTCACATGGATCCAAAAAATATCAAAACCAATTATGATCAAACAGTTGTTGTATCATATGAGGGGTTTCCAAAATGGCCAAGAACATCACAAAATTCCACTTGAGTCATGAGATACAACAATGGATGCTTAGAGGTGGCATGGACTGACACATTTTCAACTGAATTCAGTCAAGAATGATCCAACAACTAGGGAACCAAAGGTCTGTGCTCTAACCTCTAGTCAATGGCTAGAGGAGACTTGGCTTCCCATGATCAATATTGGCCAAACCTCTGTTGTGTTTGTCATTCACCATTGATCCCAAAACAAACTTGCTCTACTATAAATAGATCTCATTTGTGCTCAGTTTGAGTACACCAAAGCCATTAAACAGATGCTTTCCTCAAAATCCCTCTCTTTAGACCAAAATGCCTTCTTTAGCAAGATAACTCTGAGTTTTTTAGTTAGAGAGCATTTCCATCACAGCTCATGATCATAACACCTCCAATATATCATATCTAAGCTATCTAAACTCTCACAAGTGACCTGTAATCCTTAAATCACAAAGTCACATCTCAAAACCTCAAAATAGTACTTTTGTGCATTTTTCAAGCCATGCCTTGATTCAGTCACTTTCCAAACCATATAAAACCTCAAACACACTCCAAATATCATCTTTGAACTGTCCCAAATGGTTCCCCCCATCTGGAACACCATTTGAGAGAGTTGCAATTTTGACCATTTTAACCCCTTTTGCAAGAAAGGGCCAGTTTATGTTTTTGCAGGTTCCAGCTGATTCCATTCATCCTAAAAGCTTCTAAGGGATCATTTGAGAGTGTTCAAAGCATCAAACCATTTTTGGAACAAGAAACTTGGCAGATTGCACAAAAACTCCAAAAAGCTCAAAAGAGAGGTAAGCATCATGACTTGAACTTTCCAAAATATGCATTGCTTTGAAGTCCACTGATCATGCACATCTCATACATGTTGTATATGTTGTGTTTGAACCAATTCATCGTGTAATTCATGCCTGTACTAAAGTGTAGCATAGAAAATGCAATTATAGGCCTATTTCAAAACAACCATCAGATTTTGAGGAGGGAGCATGATCTGAAAAAAAATACCACCGCCATTGGATTCCTTGTGAAATTCTAGGCCAGATGCGTAAAAATTTTGTCCCCAACCATGGACAAATGGGAAAGTTATGGACCTTCCCGTATCTTGCCAAAACTTGTCTTGCCTTGGCCAGACCTAGAAAACAAGGCAAGCCTTGTATATTTGTTGGTTTGTTTCAATCAACGGATGTATCACCACCCCAGTGGTAAGGCGCGCGCCCTATATCCTTGAGGTCGTGGGTTCAAACCCCACCCATGCCATTTTGTGTTTTCTCACATTTTGCTATTTTTTCCAATATTTTTATGTTTTATTAATTAATTGGAAAATTAATAACTCCTTCAATTTTAATTATTTTTTATTGGTTCTTTTTGCAAAAAATCAAAAAAATGTTGAAATATTATATTCCATAAAAAAATCAAGTTTATATTATTTATTTAATATAATTAGTATTTTTATGAATAAATTCCTTTTTAATTATTTTTAAACATTTTAAAAGTGAATATTTACCTTGAAAATCAAAACCAAATGAGTTTTAATTCATCTTGTAATTAAAACCTCATTTTTTCAAACCTTAAACAAAACTCACAAGTGGTTTATTCAAACTCATTTGGTATTTTTATCATTTTTATTGATTTTCTTTAAATGTTTACTTTTAAAGGAAAATAAAATTAGGGTTTCTTTGATTTCAAACCTCATCAATCATTTCCAAAACCCATTGGGCCTCACCTTGAGCTGTAAGCCCCACCACTTGTATAAAAATAAACCTTTGGGTCTCTAATAGAGTGTAAGACCCAATCCTTTGTAAATACAAACCTATTTTGGGCCTCACTTATTGTATAAGTCCCGTTGTATTTCAAAAGTTCAGCGCGATCATCGTCCGTTTAAAACAAACCATCTTGGCCTCACCTCGAGCTATAAGACCCATTCAAAACCATTTTGGGTCTCTAATAGAGTGTAAGACCTAATCCCCTTTTGAAACCAAATATAGTTTGGGCCTCAGTCATTGTATAAGACCCACAGTGTTTTCAAAACCTCGACGATCGTCGCATTTTTTCAAATTCAACCATTGGGCTTCTCCTTGAGCTATAATACCCATATTTGTTCACTTTATATCATTTTTGGGCCTCTTGAGAGAGTGTAAGACCCATCCCTTTTGTACAGAAAACCTTTCTTGGGCCTCAATCACGTGTATAAGTCCCTGTACAAAACAACAGTGCGATCACTGATAAAACCCTGGGCCTCTCCTTGAGCTGTAAGCCCCAATTTTCCTTTCAAAAGCACTTTCTCCTTTGATTTTGAATATAATATTGTTATCACAGCTTTCTTTGTTGAACAAACTAACCAAACAGCATGGAAGCTCTACAACCGAGTAAGTGTTTACCCGCTTTCATATGTATATAACTGTACTGTGGGGTTGTTTCACTGTAAGTCTTCTTTCATAAACTCATATCGACTGTGTAATAATAGTTTAGATATTTAGTGTTTCCCCGGCAACTACGTCTAGAACTAGACAAAACCTCATCTCCTTACATCCGACTTTTTCCCGGATATTTCAACATAACCTAAACCATGAGAAATTTCTTTCACAACAATTTTAGATAACTAGATTGAAGAAATATCCCCCCTTGAACAGATCATATACAGAAGGCCAATGTTCCAAGTGAAACCTCTTTTGGAACTGTTCATCAGCCTCCTCTTGGGTTTAGTGCAAGGACCCACAGCCTTCCTAAAAGCATCCCCGCCTCCTCTTAGGCGTTGTACAAGGACCCGTCGGCTTCTTAGAAGTTTTCACAACCTCCTATTAGGCTTCGTATAATGATTCTTCCTCCAGGAAGGTAGCCTCCTCTTGGGATTCGTACAAATTGTCCCTCGGCTTCTTAAAAGTTACTCTCGCCTCCTCTTGGGCTTCGTACAAATTGTCCCGACGACCTCCTAAAGGTATAGGAACAAAAATTAGTCATCTTAATAGAAGAGTCTTTCAAAGAGTCTAGATATTACTACTATTATTTCTTAAGCATAGTACAGAAGATAAAACCCGTAGACTCGGAGAGTCTAAAGCTCCTTTGGATTCCCCGTTTCCTTAGAGAACATGAAATAATCCTGATCCTCATATCAAATCCATGAGTACAACATTACCCATATAAGAACTGATTTTCTCTTTTAACCAATATGCTGGACCTGTCACTCAACTGAAACAGTTACCCTAGCCTCCTCTTGGGATTTGTACAAATGATTCTCCTCAGCGGAGCAAACCTTTTAGCCTCTCTCTCGGGCTTTGTCAGAATCTGCCTTACTTTTTTCCAAATATTGGGGCATTTTTCACATGGATCCAAAAAATATCAAAACCAATTATGATCAAACAGTTGTTGTATCATATGAGGGGTTTCCAAAATGGCCAAGAACATCACAAAATTCCACTTGAGTCATGAGATACAACAATGGCAATATGCCTTGCTGAAAACTGCCAAGGCTAGGCAGGATTTTGCTCTTTTGCTCGATTTGGCAAAATCAGATAATTCCAAGCCTTGTCATCACTTTCGACACATCTGAGGATCAAATCTAAAGGGAACAAACACTGATCCAAGCCTTCAAAGTCTTTGGAACAAGAAGTAACATGGCAAACCTAGAAATCCCTAAAAGAGGGACAAGACTCCAATTTTGGATTGGAGCAATTAATGGATGCTTAGAGGTGGCATGGACTGACACATTTGCAACTGAATTCAGTCAAGAATGATCCAACAACTAGGGAACCAAAGGTCTGTCCTCTAACCTCTAGTCAATGGCTAGAGGAGACTTGGCTTCCCATGATCACCATTGGCCAAACCTCTGCTGTGGTTGTCATTCACTATTGATCCCAAAACAAACTTGCTCTACTATAAATAGATCTCATTTGTGCTCAGTTTGAGTACACCAAAGCCATTAAACAGATGCTTTCCTTAAAATCCCTCTCTTTAGGCCAAAATGCCTTCTTTAGCAAGATAACTCTGATTTTTTTAGTTAGAGAGCATTTCCATCATAGCTCATGATCCTAACACCTCCAATATATCATATCTAAGCTATCCAAACTCTCACAAGTGACCTGTAATCCTTAAATCACAAAGTCACCTCTCAAAACCTCAAAATAGTACTTTTGTGCATTTTTCAAGCCATGCCTTGATTCAGTCACTTTCCAAACCAGATAAAATCTCAAACACACTCCAAATATCATCCTTGAACTGTCCCAAATGGTTCCTCGCATCTGGAACACCATTTGAGAGAATTGTTATTTTAACCATTTTAATCCCTTTTGCAAGAATGGACCAGTTTGTGTTTTTGCAGGTTCCAGCTGATTCCATTCATCCTAAAAGCTTCTAAGGGATCATTTGATAGTGTCCAAAGCATCAAACCATTTCTGGAACAAGAAACTTGGAAGATTGCACAAAAACTCCAAAAAGCTCAAAAGAGAGGTAAGCATCATGACTTGAACTTTCACAAATATGCATTGCTTTGAAGTCCACTGATCATGTACATCTCATACATGTTGTATATGTTATGTTTGAACCAATTCATCGTGTAATTCATGCATGTACCAAAGTGTAGCATAGAAAATGCAATTATAGGCCTATTTCAAAACCACCATCGGATTTTGAGGAGGGAGCATGATCTGAAAAAAATACCACCGCCATTGGATTCCTTGTGAAATTCTAGGCCAGATGCGTAAAAAATTTGTCCGCAACATTGGAGAAATGAGAAAGTTTTGGACCTTCCCGTATCTTGCCAAACCTTGTCTTGCCTTGGCCAGACCTAAAAAACAAGGCAAGCCTTGTATATTTGTTGGTTTGTTTTAATCAACGGATGTATCACCACCCCAGTGGTAAGGCGCGTGCCCTATAACCTTGAGGTCGTCGGTTCAAACCCCACCCATGCCATTTTGTGTTTTCTCACATTTTGCTATTTTTTCCAATATTTTTATGTTTTATTAATTAATTGGAAAATTAATAACTCCTTCAATTTTAATTATTTTTTATTGGTTCTTTTTGCAAAAAATCACAAAAATGTTGAAATATTATATTGCACAAAAAAATCAAGTTTATATTATTTATTTAATATAATTAGTATTTTTGTGAATAAATTCCTTTTTAATTATTTTTAAACATTTTAAAAGTGAATATTTACCTTGAAAATCAAAACCAAATGAGTTTTAATTCATCTTGTAATTAAAACCTCATTTTTCAAACCTTAAACAAAAATCACAAGTTGTTTATTCAAACTCGTTTGGTATTTTTATCATTTTTATTGATTTTCTTTAAATATTTACTTTTAAAGGAAAATAAAAATTAGGGTTTCTTTGATTTCAAACCTCATCAATCATTTTCAAAACCCATTGGGCCTCTCCTTGAGCTGTAAGCCCCACCACTTGTATAAAAATAAACCTTTGGGCCTCTAATAGAGTGTAAGACCCAATCTTTTGTAAATACAAACCTATTTTGGGCCTCACTTATTGTATAAGTCCCGTTGTATTTCAAAAGTTTGGCGCGATCATCGCCCGTTTAAAACAAACCATTTGGGCCTCTCCTCGAGCTATAAGACCTATTCAAAACCATTTTGGGCCTCTAATAGAGTGTAAGACCTAATCCCCTTTTGAAACCAAATATAGTTTGGGCCTCAGTCATTGTATAAGACCCACAGTGTTTTCAAAACCTCGGCGATCGTCGCCATTTTTCAAATTTAACTATTGGGCTTCTCCTTGAGCTATAAGACCCATATTTGTTCACTTTCAATCATTTTTGGGCCTCTTGAGAGAGTGTAAGACCCATCCCTTTTGTACTGAAAACCTTTCTTGGGCCTCAATCACTTGTATAAGTCCCTGTACAAAACAACAGTGCGATCACTGATAAAACCCTGGGCCTCTCCTTGAGCTGTAAGCCCCAATTTTCCTTTCAAAAGCATTTTCTCATTTGATTTTGAATATAATATTGTTATCACAGCTATCTTTGTTGAACAAACTAACCAAACAGCATGGAAGCTCTACAACCGAGTAAGTGTTTACCCGCTTTCATTTACCACTTTCATATGTATATAACTGTACTGTGGAGCTGTTTCACTGTAAGTCTTCTTTTATAAACTCATATCGACTGTGTAATAATAGTATAGATATTTAGAGTTTCCCCGACAACTACGTCTAGAACTAGAAAAAACCTCGTCTCCTTACATCCGACGTTCTCCCGGATATTTCAACATAACCTAAACCATGAGAATTTTCTTTCACAACAATTTTAGATAACTAGATTGAACAAATCTCCCCCCTTGAACAGTTCATATACAGAAGGCCAATGTTCCAAGTGAAACCTCTTTTGGAACTGTTCATCAGCCTCCTCTTGGGCTTAGTGCAAGGACACACAGCCTTCCTAAAAGCATCCCCGCCTCCTCTTAGGCGTTGTACAAGGACCCGTCGGCTTCTTAGAAGTTTTCACAACCTCCTATTAGGCTTCGTATAATGATTCTTCCTCCGGGAAGATAGCCTCCTCTTGGGCTTCGTACAAATTGTCCCTCGGCTTCTAAAATGTTACTCTCGCCCCCTCTTGGGCTTCGTACAAATTGTCCCGACGACCTCCTAAAGGTATAGGAACAAAAATTAGTTATCTTAATAGAACAGTCTTTCAAAGAGACTAGATATTACTACTACTGTTTCTTAAGCATAGTACAGAAGATAAAACCCAAAGACTCGGACAGTCTAAAGCACCTTTGGATTCCCCGTTTCCTTAGAGAATAGGAAATAATCCTGATCCTCAGATCAAATCCATGAGTACAACATTACCCATAAAAGAACTGATTTTCTATTTTAACCAATATGCTGGACCTGTCACTCAACTGAAACAGTTACCCTAGCCTCCTCTTGGGATTTGTACAAATGATTCTCCCCAGCGGAGCAATTCTTTTAACCTCTCTCTCGGGCTTTGTCAGAATCTGCCTTACTTTTTTCCAAATATTGGGGCATATTTTCACTTGGATCCAAAAAGTATCAAAACCAATTATGATCAAACAGTTGTTATATCATATGAGGGCTTTACAAAATGGCCACAAACATCACCAAATTCCACTTGAGTCATGAGATACGACAATGGCAATATGCCTTGCTGAAAACTGCCAAGGCTTGGCAAAATTTTGCAATTTTGCTCGATTTGGCAAAATCAGATAATTCCAAGCCTTGTCATCACTTTGGACACATCTGAGGATCAAATCTAAAGGGAACAAACACTAATCCAAGCCTTCAAAGTCTTTGGAACAAGAAGTAACATGGCAAACCTAGAAATCCCTAAAAGAGGGGCAAGACTCCAATTTTGGATTGGAGCATTTAATGGATGCTTAGAGGTGGCATGGACTGACACATTTGCAACTGAATTCAGTCAAGAATGATCCAACAACTAGGGAACCAAAGGTCTGTGCTCTAACCTCTAGTCAATGGCTAGAGGAGACTTGGCTTCCCATGATCAATATTGGCCAAACCTCTGTTGCGGTTGTTATTCACTATTGATCCCAAAACAAACTTTCTCTACTATAAATAGATCTCATTTGTGCTCAATTTGAGTACACCAAAGCAATTAAACAGATGTTTTCCTCAAAATCCCTCTCTTTAGGCCAAAATGCCTTCTTTAGCAAGATAACTCTGAGTTTTTGAGTTAGAGAGCATTTCCATCACAACTCATGATCCTAACACCTCCAATATATCATATCTAAGCTATCCAAACTCTCATAAGTGACCTGTAATCCTTAAATCACAAAGTCACCTCTCAAAACCTCAAAATAGTACTTTTGTGCATTTTTCAAGCCATGCCTTGATTCAGTCACTTTCCAAACCAGGTAAAACCT
The DNA here is from genome assembly GCA_022829125.1 of Lathyrus tuberosus. Lineage (NCBI taxonomy): Eukaryota > Viridiplantae > Streptophyta > Magnoliopsida > Fabales > Fabaceae > Lathyrus > Lathyrus tuberosus. The sequence goes on from JALAZF010000037.1 coordinate 3,013,210, forward strand.
CAAACACACTCCAAATATCATCCTTGAACTGTCCCAAATGGTTCCCCCCATCTGGAACACCATTTGAGAGAGTTGCTATTTTAACCATTTTAACCCCTTTTGCAAGAAAGGGCCAGTTTGTGTTTTTGCAGGTTCCAGCTGATTCCATTCATCCTAAAAGCTTCTAAGGGATCATTTGATAGTGTCCAAAGCATCAAACCATTTCTGGAACAAGAAACTTGGCAGATTGCACAAAAACTCCAACAAGCTCAAAAGAGAGGTAAGCATCATGACTTGAACTTTCCAAAATATGCATTGCTTTGAAGTCCACTGATCATGCACATCTCATACATGTTGTATATGTTGTGTTTGAACTAATTCATCGTGTAATTCATGCCTGTACCAAAGTGTAGCATAGAAAATGCAATTTTAGGCCTATTTCAAAACCACCATCGGATTTTGAGGAGGGAGCATGATCTGAAAATAATACCACCGCCATTGGATTCCTTGTGAAATTCTAGGCCAGATGCGTATAAATTTTGTCCCCAACCATGGACAAATGAGAAAGTTATGAACCTTCCCGTATCTTGCCAAAACTTGCCTTGCCTTGGCCAGACCTAGAAAACAAGGCAAGCCTTGTATATTTGTTGGTTTGTTTCAATCAACGGATGTATCACCACCCCAGTGGTAAGGTGCGCGCCCTATAACCTTGAGGTCGTGGGTTCAAACCCCACCCATGCCATTTTGTGTTTTCACACATTTTGCTATTTTTTCCAATATTTTTATGTTTTATTAATTAATTGGAAAATTAATAACTCCTTCAATTTTAATTATTTTTTATTGGTTCTTTTTGCAAAAAATCACAAAAATGTTGAAATATTATATTCCACAAAAAAATCAAGTTTATATTATTTATTTAATATAATTAGTATTTTTGTGAATAAATTCCTTTTTAATTATTTTTAAACATTTTAAAAGTGAATATTTACCTTGAAAATCAAAACCAAATGAGTTTTAATTCATCTTGTAATTAAAACCTCATTTTTCAAACCTTAAAACAAAAATCACAAGTTGTTTATTCAAACTCGTTTGGTATTTTTATCATTTTTATTGATTATCTTTAAATATTTATTTTAAAGGAAAATAAAATTAGGGTTTATTTGATTTCAAACCTCATCAATCATTTTCAAAACCCATTGGGCCTCTCCTTGAGCTGTAAGCCCCACCACTTGTATAAAAATAAACCTTTGGGCCTCTAATAGAGTGTAAGACCCAATCTTTTGTAAATACAAACCTATTTTGGGCCTCACTTATTGTATAAGTCCCGTTGTATGTCAAAAGTTTAGCGCGATCATCGCCCGTTTAAAACAAACCATCTGGGCCTCTCCTCGAGCTATAAGACCTATTCAAAACCATTTTGGGCCTCTAATAGAGTGTAAGACCTAATCCCCTTTTGAAACCAAATATAGTTTGGGCCTCAGTCATTGTATAAGACCCACAGTGTTTTCAAAACCTCGGCGATCGTCGCCTTTTTTCAAATTTAACTATTGGGCTTCTCCTTGAGCTACAAGACCCATATTTGTTCACTTTAAATCATTTTTGGGCCTCTTGAGGGAGTGTAAGACCCATCCCTTTTGTACAGAAAACCTTTCTTGGGCCTCAATCACTTGTATAAGTCCCTGTACAAAACAACAGTGCGATCACTGATAAAACCCTGGCCCTCTCCTTGAGCTGTAAGCCCCAATTTTCCTTTCAAAAGCACTTTCTCCTTTGATTTTGAATATAATATGATTATCAAAGCTTTCTTTGTTATACAAACTAACCAAACAGCATGGAAGCTCTACAACCGAGTAAGTGTTTACACCTCTTTCATTTACCGCTTTCATATGTATATAACTGTACTGTGGGGCTGTTTCACTGTAAGTCTTCTTTCATAAACTCATATCGACTGTGTAATAATAGTATAGATATTTAGAGTTTCCCCGGCAACTACGTCTAGAACTAGACAAAACCTCATCTCCTTACATCCGACGTTCTCCCAGATATTTCAACATAACCTAAACCATGAGAATTTTCTATCACAACAATTTTAGATAACTAGATTTAAGAAATCTCCCCCCTTGAATAGTTCATATACAGAAGGCCAATGCTCCAAGTGAAACCTCTTCTGGAACTGTTCATCAGCCTCCTCTTGGGCTTAGTGCAAGGACCCACAGGCTTCCTAAAAGCATCCCCTCCTCCTCTTAGGCGTTGTACAAGGACCCGTTGGCTTCTTAGAAGTTTTCACAGCCTCCTTTTAGGCTTCGTATAATGATTCTTCCTCCGGGAAGATAGCCTTCTCTTGGGCTTCGTACAAATTGTCCCTCAGCTTCTTAAAAGTTACTCTCGCCTCCTCTTGGGCTTCGTACAAATTGTCCCGACGACCTCCTAAAGGTATAGGAACAAAAATTAGTCATCTTAATAGAACAGTCTTTCAAAGAGTCTAGATATTACTACTACTGTTTCTTAAGCATTGTACAGAAGATAAAACCCGTAGACTCGGACACTCTAAAGCTCCTTTGGATTCCCCATTTCCTTAGAGAACAGGAAATAATCCTGATCCTCAGATCAAATCCATGAGTACAACATTACCCATATAAGAACTGATTTTCCCTTTTAACCAATATGCTGGACCTGTCACTCAACTGAAACAGTTACCCTAGCCTCCTCTTGGGATTTGTACAAATGATTCTCCCCATCGGAGCAACCCTTTTAGCCTCTCTCTCGGGCTTTGTCAGAATCTGCCTTACTTTTTTCCAAATATTGGGGCATTTTTCACTTGGATCCAAAAAGTATCAAAACCAATTATGATCAAACAGTTGTTGTATCATATGAGGGCTTTCCAAAATGGCCATGAATATCACCAAATTCCACTTGAGTCATGAGATATGACAATGGCAATATGCCTTGCTGAAAACTAACAAAGCTAGGCAGAATTTTACACTTTTGCTCAATTTGGCAAAATCAGATAATTCCAAGCGTTGTCATCACTTTGGACACATCTGAGGATCAAATCTAAAGGGAACAAACACTGATCCAATCCTCCAAAGTCTTTGGAACAAGAAGTGCATGGCAAACCTAGAAATCCCTAAAAGAGCGATAAGACTCCAATTTTGGATTGGAGCATTTAATGGATGCTTAGGGGTGGCATGGACTGACACATTTGCAACTGAATTCAGTCAAGAATGATCCAACAACTAGGGAACCAAAGGTCTGTGCTCTAACCTCTAGTCAATGGCTAGAGGAGATTTGGCTTCCCAAGATCAACATTGGCCAAACCTCTGCTGTGGTTGTCATTCACTATTGATCCCAAAATAAACTTGCTCTACTATAAATAGATCTCATTTATGCTCAGTTTGAGTACACCAAAGCCATTAAACAGATGCTTTCCTCAAAATCCCTCTCTTTAGGCCAAAATGCCTTCTTTAGCAAGGTAACTCAGAGTTTTTGAGTTAGAGAGCATTTTCATCACAGATCATGATTCTAACACCTCCAATGTATCATATCTAAGCTATCCAAACTCTCACAAGTGACCTGTAATCCTTAAATCACAAAGTCACCTCTCAAAACCTCAAAATAGTACTTTTGTGCATTTTTCACGCCACGCCTTGATTCAGTCACTTTCCAAACCAGATAAAACCTCAAACACACTCCAAATATCATCCTTGAACTATCCCAAATGGTTCCCCCCATCTGGAACACCATTTGAGAGAGTTGCTATTTTAACCATTTTAATCCCTTTTGCAAGAAAGGGCCAGTTTGTGTTTTTGCAGGTTCCAGCTGATTCCATTCATCCTAAAAGCTTCTAAGGGGTCATTTGAGAGTGTCCAAAGCATTAAACCATTTCTGGAACAAGAAACTTGGCAAATTGCACAAAAACTCCAAAAAGCTCAAAAGAGAGGTAAGCATCATGACTTGAACTTTCCAAAATATGCATTGCTTTGAAGTCCACTGATCATGCTCATCTCATACATGTTATATATGTTGTGTTTGAACCAATTCATCGTAAGCCCTAACTTTCCTTTCAAAAGCACTTTCTCCTTTGATTTTGAATATAATATTGTTATCACAGCTTTCTTTGTTGAACAAACTAACCAAACAGCATGGAAGCTCTACAACCGAGTAAGTGTTTACCCGCTTTCATTTACCACTTTCATATGTATATAACTGTACTGTAGGGCTGTTTCACTGTAAGTCTTCTTTCATAAACTCATATCGACTGTGTAATAATAGTATAGATATTTAGAGTTTCCCCGGCAACTACGTCTAGAACTAGAAAAAACCTCGTCTCCTTAAATCCGACGTTCTCCCAGATATTTCAACATAACCTAAACCATGAGAATTTTCTTTCACAACAATTTTAGATAACTAGATTGAAGAAATATCCCCCCCTTGAATAGTTCATATACAGAAGGCCAATGTTCCAAGTGAAACCTCTTCTGGAACTGTTCATCAGCCTCCTCTTGGGCTTAGTGCAAGGACCCACGGCCTTCCTAAAAGCATCCCCGCCTCCTCGTAGGCGTTGTACAAGGACCCGTCGACTTCTTAGAAGTTTTCATAACCTCCTCTTAGGCTTCGTATAATGATTCTTCCTCCGGGAAGATAGCCTTCTCTTGGGCTTCGTACAAATTGTCCCTCAGCTTCTTAAAAGTTACTCTCGCCTCCTCTTGGGCTTCGTACAAATTGTCCCGACGACCTCCTAAAGGTATAGGAACAAAAATTAGTCATCTTAATAGAACAGTCTTTCAAAGAGTCTAGATATTACTACTACTGTTTCTTAAGCATTGTACAGAAGATAAAACCCGTAGACTCGGACACTCTAAAGCTCCTTTGGATTCCCCATTTCCTTAGAGAACAGGAAATAATCCTGATCCTCAGATCAAATCCATGAGTACAACATTACCCATATAAGAACTGATTTTCCCTTTTAACCAATATGCTGGACCTGTCACTCAACTGAAACAGTTACCCTAGCCTCCTCTTGGGATTTGTACAAATGATTCTCCCCAGCGGAGCAAACCTTTTAGCCTCTCTCTCGGGCTTTGTCAGAATCTGCCTTACTTTTTTCCAAATATTGGGGTATTTTTCACTTGGATCCAAAAAGTATCAAAACCAATTATGATCAAACAGTTGTTGTATCATATGAGGGCTTTCCAAAATGGCCATGAATATCACCAAATTCCACTTGAGTCATGAGATATGACAATGGCAATATGCCTTGCTGAAAACTAACAAAGCTAGGCAGAATTTTACACTTTTGCTCAATTTGGCAAAATCAGATAATTCCAAGCGTTGTCATCACTTTGGACACATCTGAGGATCAAATCTAAAGGGAACAAACATTGATCCAATCCTCCAAAGTCTTTGGAACAAGAAGTGCATGGCAAACCTAGAAATCCCTAAAAGAGTGATAAGACTCCAATTTTGGATTGGAGCATTTAATGGATGCTTAGGGGTGGCATGGACTGACACATTTGCAACTGAATTCAGTCAAGAATGATCCAACAACTAGGGAACCAAAGGTCTGTGCTCTAACCTCTAGTCAATGGCTAGAGGAGACTTGGCTTCCCATGATCAACATTGGCCAAACCTCTGCTGTTGTTGTCATTCACTATTGATCCCAAAATAAACTTGCTCTACTATAAATAGATCTCATTTATGCTCAGTTTGAGTACACCAAAGCCATTAAACAGATGCTTTCCTCAAAATCCCTCTCTTTAGGCCAAAATGCCTTCTTTAGCAAGGTAACTCAGAGTTTTTGAGTTAGAGATCATTTTCATCATAGCTCATGATTCTAACACCTCCAATGTATCATATCTAAGCTATCCAAACTCTCACAAGTGACCTGTAATCCTTAAATCACAAAGTCACCTCTCAAAACCTCAAAATAGTACTTTTGTGCATTTTTCACGCCATGCCTTGATTCAGTCACTTTCCAAACCAGATAAAACCTCAAACACACTCCAAATATCATCCTTGAACTGTCCCAAATGGTTCCCCCCCATCTGGAACACCATTTGAGAGAGTTGTTATTTTAACCATTTTAACCCCTTTTGCAAGAAAGGGCCAGTTTGTGTTTTTGCATGTTCCAGCTGATTCCATTCATCCTAAAAGCTTCTAAGGGATCATTTGAGAGTGTCCAAAGCATTAAACCATTTCTGGAACAAGAAACTTGGCAAATTGCACAAAAACTCCAAAAAGCTCAAAAGAGAGGTAAGCATCATGACTTGAACTTTCCAAAATATGCATTGCTTTGAAGTCCACTGATCATGCTCATCTCATACATGTTGTATATGTTGTGTTTGAACCAATTCATCGTGTAATTCATGCCTGTACCAAAGGGTAGCATAGAAAATGCAATTATAGGCCTATTTCAAAACCACCATCGGATTTTGAGGAGGGAGCATGATCTGAAAAAAATACCACCGCCATTGGATTCCTTGTGAAATTCTAGGCCAGATGCGTATAAATTTTGTCCCCAACCATGGACAAATGAGAAAGTTATGAACCTTCCCGTATCTTGCCAAAACTTGCCTTGCCTTGGCCAGACCTAGAAAACAAGGCAAGCCTTGTATATTTGTTGGTTTGTTTCGATTAACGGATGTATCACCACCCCAGTGGTAAGGCGCGCGCCTTATAACCTTGAGGTCGTGGGTTCAAACCCCACCCATGCCATTTTGTGTTTTCACACATTTTGCTATTTTTTCCAATATTTTTATGTTTTATTAATTAATTGGAAAATTAATAACTCCTTCAATTTTAATTATTTTTTATTGGTTCTTTTTGAGAAAAATCACAAAAATGTTGAAATATTATATTCCACAAAAAAATCAAGTTTATATTATTTATTTATATTAATTAGTATTTTTGTGAATAAATTCCTTTTTAATTATTTTTAAACATTTTAAAAGTGAATATTTACCTTGAAAATCAAAACCAAATGAGTTTTAATTCATCTTGTAATTTAAACCTCATTTTTCAAACCTTAAACAAAAATCACAAGTTGTTTATTCAAACTCGTTTGGTATTTTTATCATTTTTATTGATTATCTTTAAATATTTACTTTTAAAGGAAAATAAAATTAGGGTTTCTTTGATTTCAAACCTCATCAATCATTTTCAAAACCCATTGGGCCTCTCCTTGAGCTATAAGCCCCACCACTTGTATAAAAATAAACCTTTGGGCCTCTAATAGAGTGTAAGACCCAATCTTTTGTAAATACAAACCTATTTTGGGCCTCACTTATTGTATAAGTCCCGTTGTATTTCAAAAGTTTGACGCGATCATCGCCCGTTTAAAACAAACCATCTGGGCCTCTCCTCGAGCTATAAGACCTATTCAAAACCATTTTGGGCCTCTAATAGAGTGTAAGACCTAATCCCCTTTTGAAACCAAATATAGTTTGGGCCTCAGTCATTGTATAAGACCCACAGTGTTTTCAAAACCTCGGCGATCGTCGCCTTTTTTTAAATTTAACTATTGGGCTTCTCCTTGAGCTATAAGACCCATATTTGTTCACTTTAAATCATTTTTGGGCCTCTTGAGAGAGTGTAAGACCCATCCCTTTTGTACAGAAAACCTTTCTTGGGCCTCAATCACTTGTATAAGTCCCTGTACAAAACAACAGTGCGATCACTGATAAAACCCTGGGCCTCTCCTTGAGCTGTAAGCCCCAATTTTCCTTTCAAAAGCACTTTCTCCTTTGATTTTGAATATAATATTGTTATCACAGCTTTCTTTATTGAACAATCTAACCAAACAGAATGGAAGCTCTACAACCGAATAAGTGTTTACCTGCTTTCATTTATCGCTTTTATATGTATATAACTGTACTGTGGGGCTGTTTCACTGTAAGTCTTCTTTCATAAGCTCATATCGACTGTGTAATAATAGTATAGATATTTAGAGTTTCCCAAGCAACTACGTCTAGAACTAGAAAAAACCTCGTCTCCTTACATCCGACGTTCTCCCGGATATTTCAACATAACCTAAACCATGAGAATTTTCTTTCACAACAATTTTAGATAACTAGATTGAAGAAATCTCCCCCCTTGAATAGTTCATATACAGAAGGCCAATGTTCCAAGTGAAACCTCTTCTGGAACTGTTCATCAGCCTCCTCTTGGGCTTAGTGCAAGGACCCACGGCCTTCCTAAAAGCATCCCCGCCTCCTCGTAGGCGTTGTACAAGGACCCGTCGACTTCTTAGAAGTTTTCACAACCTCCTCTTAGGCTTCGTATAATGATTCTTCCTACGGGAAGATAGCCTCCTCTTGGGCTTCGTACAAATTGTCCCTCAGCGTCTTAAAAGTTACTCTCGCCTCCTCTTGGACTTCGTACAAATTGTCCCGACGACCTCCTAAAGGTATAGGAACAAAAATTAGTCATCTTAATAGAACAGTCTTTCAAAGAGTCTAGATATTACTACTACTGTTTCTTAAGCATAGTACAGAAGATAAAACCCGTAGACTCGAACAGTCTAAAGCTCCTTTGGATTCCCCGTTTCCTTAGAGAACAGGAAATAATCCTGATCCTCAGATCAAATCCATGAGTACAACATTACCCATATAAGAACTGATTTTCTCTTTTAACCAATATGCTGGACCTGTCACTCAACTGCAACAGTTACCCTAGCCTCCTCTTGGGATTTGTACAAATGATTCTCCCCAGCGGAGCAAACCTTTTAGCCTCTCTCTCGGGCTTTGTCAGAATCTGCCTTACTTTTTTCCAAATATTGGGGCATTTTTCACTTGGATCCAAAAATTATCAAAACCAATTATGATCAAACAGTTGTTGTATCATATGAGGGCTTTCCAAAATGGCCATGAATATCACCAAATTCCACTTGAGTCATGAGATATGACAATGGCAATATGCCTTGCTGAAAACTAACAAAGCTAGGCAGAATTTTACACTTTTGCTCAATTTGGCAAAATCAGATAATTCCAAGCGTTGTCATCACTTTGGACACATCTGAGGATCAAATCTAAAGGGAACAAACACTGATCCAATCCTCCAAAGTCTTTGGAACAAGAAGTGCATGGCAAACCTAGAAATCCCTAAAAGAGCGATAAGACTCCAATTTTGGATTGGAGCATTTAATGGATGCTTAGGGGTGGCATGGACTGACACATTTGCAACTGAATTCAGTCAAGAATGATCCAACAACTAGGGAACCAAAGGTCTGTGCTCTAACCTCTAGTCAATGCCTAGAGGAGACTTGGCTTCCCATGATCAACATTGGCCAAATCTCTGCTGTTGTTGTCATTCACTATTGATCCCAAAATAAACTTGCTCTACTATAAATAGATCTCATTTATGCTCAGTTTGAGTACACCAAAGCCATTAAACAGATGCTTTCCTCAAAATCCCTCTCTTTAGGCCAAAATGCCTTCTTTAGCAAGGTAACTCAGAGTTTTTGAGTTAGAGAGCATTTTCATCATAGCTCATGATTCTAACACCTCCAATGTATCATATCTAAGCTATCCAAACTCTCACAAGTGACCTGTAATCCTTAAATCACAAAGTCACCTCTCAAAACCTCAAAATAGTACTTTTGTGCATTTTTCACGCCATGCCTTGATTCAGTCACTTTCCAAACCAGATAAAACCTCAAACACACTCCAAATATCATCCTTGAACTGTCCCAAATGGTTCCCCCCATCTGGAACACCATTTGAGAGAGTTGCTATTTTAACCATTTTAACCCCTTTTGCAAGAAAGGGCCAGTTTGTGTTTTTGCAGGTTCCAGCTGATTCCATTCATCCTAAAAGCTTCTAAGGGATCATTTGAGAGTGTCCAAAGCATTAAACCATTTCTGGAACAAGAAACTTGGCAAATTGCACAAAAACTCCAAAAAGCTCAAAAGAGAGGTAAGCATCATGACTTGAACTTTCCAAAATATGCATTGGTTTGAAGTCCACTGATCATGCTCATCTCATACATGTTGTATATGTTGTGTTTGAACCAATTCATCGTGTAATTCATGCCTGTACCAAAGGGTAGCATAGAAAATGCAATTATAGGCCTATTTCAAAACCACCATCGGATTTTGAGGAGGGAGCATGATCTGAAAAAAATACCACCGCCATTGGATTCCTTGTGAAATTCTAGGCCAGATGCGTATAAATTCTGTCCCCAACCATGGACAAATGAGAAAGTTATGAACCTTCCCGTATCTTGCCAAAACTTGCCTTGCCTTGGCCAGACCTAGAAAACAAGGCAAGCCTTGTATATTTGTTGGTTTGTTTCAATCAACGGATGTATCACCACCCCAGTGGTAAGGCACGCGCCCTATAACCTTGAGGTCGTGGGTTCAAACCCCACCCATGCCATTTTGTGTTTTCACACATTTTGCTATTTTTTCCAATATTTTTATGTTTTATTAATTAATTGGAAAATTAATAACTCCTTCAATTTTCATTATTTTTTATTGGTTCTTTTTGCAAAAAATCACAAAAATGTTGAAATATTATATTCCACAAAAAAATCAAGTTTATATTATTTATTTAATATAATTAGTATTTTTGTGAATAAATTCCTTTTTAATTATTTTTAAACATTTTAAAAGTGAATATTTACCTTGAAAATCAAAACCAAATGAGTTTTAATTCATCTTGTAATTAAAACCTCATTTTTCAAACCTTAAACAAAAATCACAAGTTTTTTATTCAAACTCGTTTGGTATTTTTATCATTTTTATTGATTATCTTTAAATATTTACTTTTAAAGGAAAATAAAATTAGGGTTTCTTTGATTTCAAACCTCATCAATCATTTTCAAAACCCATTGGGCCTCTCCTTGAGCTGTAAGCCCCACCACTTGTATAAAAATAAACCTTTGGGCCTCTAATAGAGTGTAAGACCCAATCTTTTGTAAATACAAACCTATTTTGGGCCTCACTTATTGTATAAGTCCCGTTGTATTTCAAAAGTTTGGCGCGATCATCGCCCGTTTAAAACAAACCATTTGGGCCTCTCCTCGAGCTATAAGACCTATTCAAAACCATTTTGGGCCTCTAATATAGTGTAAGACCTAATCCCCTTTTGAAACCAAATATAGTTTGGGCCTCAGTCATTGTATAAGACCCACAGTGTTTTCAAAACCTCGGCGATCGTCGCCTTTTTTTAAATTTAACTATTGGGCTTCTCCTTGAGCTATAAGACCCATATTTGTTCACTTTAAATCATTTTTGGGCCTCTTGAGAGAGTGTAAGACCCATCCCTTTTGTACAGAAAACCTTTCTTGGGCCTCAATCACTTGTATAAGTCCCTGTACAAAACAACAGTGCGATCACTGATAAAACCCTGGGCCTCTCCTTGAGCTGTAAGCCCCAATTTTCCTTTCAAAAGCACTTTCTCCTTTGATTTTGAATATAATATTGTTATCACAGCTTTCTTTGTTGAACAATCTAACCAAACAGAATGGAAGCTCTACAACCGAATAAGTGTTTACCTGCTTTTATTTATCGCTTTTATATGTATATAACTGTACTGTGGGGCTGTTTCACTGTAAGTCTTCTTTCATAAACTCATATCGACTGTGTAATAATAGTATAGATATTTAGAGTTTCCCCGGCAACTACGTCTAGAACTAGAAAAAACCTCGTCTCCTTACATCCGACGTTCTCCCGGATATTTCAACATAACCTAAACCATGAGAATTTTCTTTCACAACAATTTTAGATAACTAGATTGAAGAAATCGCCCCCCTTGAATAGTTCATATACAGAACGCCAATGTTCCAAGTGAAACCTCTTCTGGAACTATTCATCAGCCTCCTCTTGGGCTTAGTGCAAGGACCCACGGCCTTCCTAAAAGCATCCCCGCCTCCTCGTAGGCGTTGTACAAGGACCCGTCGACTTCTTAGAAGTTTTCACAAATTCCTCTTAGGCTTCGTATAATGATTCTTCCTCCGGGAAGATAGCCTCCTCTTGGGCTTCGTACAAATTGTCCCTCAGCTTCTTAAAAGTTACTCTCGCCTCCTCTTGGACTTCGTACAAATTGTCCTGACGACCTCCTAAAGGTATAGGAACAAAAATTAGTCATCTTAATAGAACAGTCTTTCAAAGAGTCTAGATATTACTACTACTGTTTCTTAAGCATAGTACAGAAGATAAAACCCGTAGACTCGGACACTCTAAAGCTCCTTTGGATTCCCCGTTTCCTTAGAGAACAGGAAATAATCCTGATCCTCAGATCAAATCCATGAGTACAACATTACCCATATAAGAACTGATTTTCTCTTTTAACCAATATGTTGGACCTGTCACTCAACTGAAACAGTTACCCTAGCCTCCTTTTGGGATTTGTACAAATGATTCTCCCCAGCGGAGCAAACCTTTTAGCCTCTCTCTCGGGCTTTGTCAGAATCTGCCTTACTTTTTTCCAAATATTAGGGCATTTTTCACTTGGATCCAAAAAGTATCAAAACCAATTATGATCAAACAGTTGTTGTATCATATGAGGGCTTTCCAAAATGGCCATGAATATCACCAAATTCCACTTGAGTCATGAGATATGACAATGGCAATATGCCTTGCTGAAAACTGACAAAGCTAGGCAGAATTTTACACTTTTGCTCAATTTGGCAAAATCAGATAATTCCAAGTGTTGTCATCACTTTGGACACATCTGAGGATCAAATCTAAAGGGAACAAACACTGATCCAATCCTCCAAAGTCTTTGGAACAAGAAGTGCATGGCAAACCTAGAAATCCCTAAAAGAGCGAGAAGACTTCAATTTTGGATTGGAGCATTTAATGGATGCTTAGGGGTGGCATGGACTGACACATTTGCAACTGAATTCAGTCAAGAATGATCCAACAACTAGGGAACCAAAGGCATGTGCTCTAACCTCTAGTCAATGGCTAGAGGAGACTTGGCTTCCCATTGATCAACATTGGTCAAACCTCTGCTGTGGTTGTCATTCACTATTGATCCCAAAATAAACTTGCTCTACTATAAATAGTTCTCATTTATGCTCAGTTTGAGTACACCAAAGCCATTAAACAGATGCTTTCCTCAAAATCCCTCTCTTTAGGCCAAAATGCCTTCTTTTGCAAGGTAACTCAGAGTTTTTGAGTTAGAGAGCATTTTCATCACAGCTCATGATTCTAACACCTCCAATGTATCATATCTAAGCTATCCAAACTCTCACAAGTGACTTGTAATCCTTAAATCACAAAGTCACCTCTCAAAACCTCAAAATAGTACTTTTGTGCATTTTTCACGCCATGCCTTGATTCAGTCACTTTCCAAACCAGATAAAACCTCAAACACACTCCAAATATCATCCTTGAACTGTCCCAAATGGTTCCCCCCATCTGGAACACCATTTGAGAGAGTTGCTATTTTGGCCATTTTAACCCTTTTTGCAAGAAAGGGCCAGTTTATGTTTTTGCAGGTTCCAGCTGATTCCATTCATCCTAAAAGCTTCTAAGGGATCATTTGAGAGTGTCCAAAGCATTAAACCATTTCTGGAATAAGAAACTTGGCAAATTGCACAAAAACTCCAAAAAGCTCAAAAGAGAGGTAAGCATCATGACTTGAACTTTCCAAAATATGCATTGCTTTGAAGTCCACTGATCATGCTCATCTCATACATGTTGTATATGTTGTGTTTGAACCAATTCATCTTGTAATTCATGCCTGTACCAAATGGTAGCATAGAAAATGCAATTATAGGCCTATTTCAAAACAACCATCGGATTTTGAGGAGGGAACATGATCTGAAAAAAATATCACCGCAATTGGATTCCTAGTGAAATTCTAGGCCAGATGCATATAAATTTTGTCCCCAACAATGGAGAAATGAGAAAGCGATGGACCTTCCCGTTTCTTGCCAAAACTTGCCTTGCCTTACCTTGGCCAGGCCTAGAAAACAAGGCAAGCCTTGTATATTTATTGGTTTGTTTCAATCAACGGATGTATCACCACCCCAGTGGTAAGGCGCGCGCCTTATAACCTTGAGGTCGTGGGTTCAAACCACACCCATGCCATTTTGTGTTTTCTCACATTTTGCTATTTTTTCCAATATTTTTATGTTTTATTAATTAATTGGAAAATTAATAACTCCTTCAATTTTAATTATTTTTTATTGGTTCTTTTTGCAAAAAATCACAAAAATGTTGAAATATTTTATTCCACAAAAAAATCAAGTTTATATTATTTATTTAATATAATTAGTATTTTTGTGAATAAATTCCTTTTTAATTGTTTTTAAACATTTTAAAAGTGAATATTTACCTTGAAAATCAAAACCAAATGAGTTTTAATTCATCTTGTAATTAAAAACTCATTTTTCAAACCTTAAACAAAAATCACAAGTGGTTTATTTAAACTCATTTGGTATTTTTTATCATTTTTATTGATTTTCTGTAAATATTTACTTTTAAAGGAAAATAAAATTAGGGTTTCTTTGATTTCAAACCTCATCAATCATTTTCAAAACGCATTGGGCCTCTCCTTGAGCTGTAAGCCCCATCACTTGTATAAAAATAAACCTCTGGGCCTCTAATAGAGTGTAATACCCAATCCTTTGTAAATACAAACCTATTTTGGGCCTCACTTATTGTATAAGTCCTGTTGTATTTCAATATTTTGGCGCGATCATCGCCCGTTTAAAACAAACCATCTAGGCCTCTCCTCGAGCTATAAGACCCATTCAAAACCATTTTGGGCCTCTAATAGAGTCTAAGACCTAATCCCCTTTTGAAACCAAAAATAGTTTGTGCCTCACTCATTGTATAAGACCCACAGTGTTTTCAAAACCTCGGCGATCGTCGCCTTTTTACAAGTTTAACCATTGGACTTCTCCTTGAGCTATAAGACCCATATTTGTTCACTTACAATCATTTTTTAGCCTCTTGAGAGAGTGTAAGACTCATCCCTTTTGTACAGGAAACCTTTCTTGGGGCTCAATCACTTGTATAAGTCCCTGTACAAAACAACAGTACGATCACTGATAAAACCCTGGGCCTCTCCTTGAGCTGTAAGCCCCAACTTTCCTTTCAAAAGCACTTTCTCCTTTGATTTTGAATATAATATGATTATCAAAGCTTTCTTTGTTATACAAACTAACCAAACAGCATGGAAGCTCTACAACCGAGTAAGTGTTTACCCTCTTTCATTTACCGCTTTCATATTTATATAACTGTACTGTGGGGCTATTTCACTGTAAGTCTTCTTTCATAAACTCATATCGACTGTGTAATAATAGTATAGATATTTAGAGTTTCCCCGGCAACTACGTCTAGAACTAGACAAAACCTCATCTCCTTACATCCGACGTTCTCCCAGATATTTCAACATAACCTAAACCATGAGAATTTTCTATCACAACAATTTTAGATAACTAGATTTAAGAAATCTCCCCCCTTGAATAGTTCATATACAGAAGGCCAATGCTCCAAGTGAAACCTCTTCTGGAACTGTTCATCAGCCTCCTCTTGGGCTTAGTGCAAGGACCCACAGGCTTCCTAAAAGCATCCCCTCCTCCTCTTAGGCGTTGTACAAGGACCCGTTGGCTTCTTAGAAGTTTTCACAGCCTCCTTTTAGGCTTCGTATAATGATTCTTCCTCCGGGAAGATAGCCTTCTCTTGGGCTTCGTACAAATTGTCCCTCGGCTTCTTAAAAGTTACTCTCGCCTCCTCTTGGGCTTCGTACAAATTGTCCCGACGACCTCCTAAAGGTATAGGAACAGAAATTAGTCATCTTAATAGAACAGTCATTTAAAGAGTCTAGATCTTACTACTATTGTTTCTTAAGCATAGTATAGAAGATAAAACCCGTAGACTCGGACAGTCTAAAGCTCCTTTGGATTCCCCGTTTCCTTAGAGAACAGGAAATAATCCCGATCCTCAGATCAAATCCATGAGTACAACATTACCCATATAAGAACTAATTTTCTCTTGTAACCAATATGTTGGACCTGTCACTCAACTGAAACAGTTACCCTAGCCTCCTCTTGGGCTTTGTACAAATGATTCTCCTCAGCGGAGCAAACCTTTTAGCCTCTCTCTCGGGCTTTGTACGAGATACAAAACACTCTCTTGTTGAGTATAAAAGACTCTCTTGTTGAGTCAAACACCTTCAGCCTCCATCTCGGGCTTCGTACGAGATACCAAAACACTCTCTTGTTAAGTATAAAAGACTCTCTTGTTGAGTCAAACAACCTTTAGCCTCCGTCTTGGGCTTCGTACAAGACACATACAAAAGCACTCTCTTGTTGAGTCAACCCTTTTAGCCTCTCTCTCGGGCTTCGTACGAGACACATAAAAACACCCTCTTGTTGGGCCAATAGGCTCCTCTTAGGCTTTGTATAAGAAAACCCCGGTTGAGTCAACCAACCTTTTAGCATCAATGTTGTACCTCGTTCACAGTCTATAAACATCAACAATTCCTTTCCCCTTCATCTATTTGCTGTAAGCGGCAAGCCTCTGGATTATTTACATCCACGCCATTGTCCCTCTTTTAGCATGAGAAATTCCTAAGGAAAGATGGCATTGCTCTAAGGGTAACCCAATGGGAAAAAACAATGCTTTCACGACATGCTCGTTCAACATTGGTAATTCAACGTGGGCACCTCCACCGATTCGGTGGACTCTCAAGTCAGCTTGGTCGGGATTCACTCCCTATAAGCCTCCCCAAATATGCCACCGCTTATCTTAATGTTCTCGGACTCACGACATGCGTATTAATCGCATTCCCAGATAACAGTAATTTAAACAAGGGTATCAAATAATATGACACCAGATGATATATATATATATATATATATATATATATATATATATATATATATATAATGAGAAAGCAAGTAAATAAACAGAAAAATAAATGCAAAGCAAGGCCTAGACCTCTTAGGAACTCTAATCCTAAACTCCCCAACAGAGTCGCCATTTTTCTGTAGCGTGCGGCTTTTGTCGGTGACGTCACCACCTTACCGCAAATTGGTTGGGTTTGGGTGCTACTTTTTTATTTCTGTATTTATCCTATGAGGCTGGTTAAGGAAGGGGAAGATATCTTAAACAAACCCTGCACGCAAATGTTTTCTGTAATAAATGCTAATAGATACGGGATCGGGGTCTGGTTATACAAAGGGAAGCTATTAACACCCAGTGTATCTATGGTAATCCATAGGAACCTTCTTTTACATGTATTTCAGTTAACTTGAAATGCTTTCTTGTGTTTATCTACTGTGGATTGGGAAAGTTTCTCCTTTGGGAGTGTTGAGAGAATGTTTTTGTTGTTTTGGGTTTTCTGTTGTTTTTGGGAAGGTATTGGACCTAAAGTTTTTTATTTGTGTGCTCGCTAAGATTTCGCAATCTTATGCCTACGTATTCCCGTAAAGAGATTCGGGAAATCAGAGCAATCGTAGTTCCTCATATTCTATGAGAGGAAAGATGTTTGGTGTCTTGTTCAAAGCACAAAATTGAAGCTAAAAGAGTACTTGTGTCTTGTTTAAAGCCCGAGATTGAAGCTAAAGGGTGACTAAGAGAGAGAATTTGTCATCTCTAAAGGGAGAAATCTCACCTATTCATCACAAATGTTGAGAGATGGGTTATAAAGGGAAATTACTTTAACTGGGATATGTAGAATCCAACAATGCCATAATTTCCTTTATAAGAGGGATGTTATGAAGGAAGAAGCTTTAACTCAGTGTAATGCAATGCAACTTTTCCTTATGAATCTTTCATACTAAGAGAGGGACATTGGCTTGGATGTATGGAATCTAGAGGCTTGCCACTTATAGCTTTTAGATAAAAGAGGGATTTTAGCCAGAATAAAGGAAGGACTCGAGCTTGGATTTTGAATCAACAAGTGTGCCACTTATAACAATTATCTGGAAAAAAGGTTTTGATTGTTTTGTTTTATTTTGATGGTCTCATCTAAGGGGATATTGATTTTTGTGTGCCTTAATCAAAGCCCAATGTTGAATCTAAAGGGAAATGACTCCACTGGGGAGGGTTTTATCTGTCTTGTACAAAGCCCAAGATTGAGGCTGACTGGAGGAAATTCTTGTATGAAGCCTAAGAGGAGGCTAACTCTTATTGAAGATTTATTGAAATCCAAGAGAAGGTCCAAATTGTATTGGGGAACCCAAAGGGGTTTACTCTTGCTGGGAATCAGGGAAGAGTTGGAGTACCAGATGCCATGAGGCTCTGATTCTGTTAAGGGTTTATTGATGGTAAATTGACCCTGGCTGAGATGTTCAAGGTGAAAGTTAAGCCTTTTTAGGGGGTCATAGGAGTTTAAGATTGGGTTTAAAAAGTCTTAGAGGTTTTAACTCTGTTGGAGACTGGTGTATTGGTGAGATGATCAGGGTTTATCCTATACTTTTAGGAAACTTGAGGGTCTTTATGTGAGATCCAAGAGGAGATGAGACTTTCCAAGTCTACTTGAATGAAGCCTAAGAGGAGGCTCTGGTGTAGAGAGAGGTCTTTGTATGATGCCCAAGATGAGGTTGTTGGTTTAAGGGATGAAGATCAACCTTAGAATGGTATGATGTTCTGGAATTTTGACTCTCCTAGGGATTAAACTAGTAGAGATAACTAATTTATATCCTATGCTTTTAGGAAGCCTGTGGGTCCTTGTATTAAGCTCAAGAGGAGCCTGGGGAACTTTTAAGAAACCTGTTGGTCCTTGTACTAAGCCCAAGAGGAGGGTGGGGATACTTCTAGGAAGCCTGTGGGTCCAAGCCTAAGAAAAGTTCAAGAAAGGTTTCACCGGGAATTATTCCTTTCTTTATTGAACAGTTCTAAGGTTTGAAGAAATTCAAGAGAGGTTTCACCAGGAATTAATCCTCTCTGGGGAAACGAATTTCTTGTACATAAATATATATATATATATATATATATATATATATATATATATATATATATATATATATATATATATATATCTAAGTTTTGATAGTCTTGAGAAAAGTTTCATCGGGAATAATGTCTTTCGCTGTTCCATATTGAATAAGCCCAAGAGGAGGCAGACTGTTTTGAGGGAATTTCCTATGAGGGAACTAGTTTTGACTAAGTTAAAAAGTAACCTCTGGTTTGACCTAAGTGTAGACCTAACTGCTGGGGAAAACTCTAGACAGATATGTACAGGTATATATACAGATGAATAAATTGACAGGTATATAAACAAGTATGCATTAAAAAGATGTTGGGACTTATACTCTGAGAAGAGTCCTAAGTGTATTGTGATTGATTGCATGATTTCAACTGTATGATTAGGGTTTTAAGAAATTGAAGAATGTTTTGAGAAAACTTTGAATTTTGAATTTGAAAGAAAGAAAGTTGTTTAAAAGAAAAGAAAGTTTGGGGCTTATAACTCAAAGAGAGGCCCAAGTGGTGTAAGAGCAGTTTCACTGGAAATAAGGCTCCTCTTAGTACCAGTTAAAACAGATAGATGATTTAGAAAACAAAGGTATGGGGCTTACAACTCAAGAAGAGGCCCATGGAAGTTGTTTATTGTTTAAAACAAAGTTTTTGTACAAAATATTGGGGCTTATACTCAAAGAGAGGCCCAGATTACTTATTTTGAAAACACGGATCGAACTACGATATCGAAAGACGTTTATGGAACTTATACTATAGCAGAGGCCCAAAAATTTTTTTGTACAAAGAGGGTTGGGTCTTACACTCTATTAGTGGCCCAAAAGTGTTTGTGAAGAAAGAATAATGGGGCTTATACTCAAGGAGAGACCCAGATTATTTATTTGAAAAGGCAACGATCGAGTCGCGGTTTTGAAAACCACAAAGGGACTTATACAATGACTGAGGCCCAGATATTTATGTAGAAGAAGGAATGGGTCTTACACTCTACAAAGAGGCCCAAAAAGTTATTTTTATACAAGAGTTGGGGCTTATAGCTCAAAGGAGATGCCCAGATGAAAAACAGCGATCGCACCGTTTATTTTGAAAGTCGCGTCGAGACTGATACAATGACTGAGGCTCAAAATTATGTATTTACAAAGGGATGGGTCTTACCGTCTACAAAGAGGCCCAAAATGTTTCAAATGAAGTTTGAAAAATTAAAATCAAGGAAGAACCCTAATTTTAATTAAAAATATAATTTTTCAAAGAAAATTAAATAATAAATGATATAAAATATCAAATATATTAAAAAAACAAGTTGTGAACTTTGAAAAATGTTTTGAAAAATCATATTATGTTTATATGAAAGTGTGAAATTCATTTGAATTTGAAAAATCAAGAGGAAAACTTCATTAAAAATGTTTTAAAACAAGTAAAATGAAATTCTTTACAAAAATTCAAACTATATTAAATAAATAATATAAATTTGATTTTTTTGTAGAATAAAATATTTTAACATTTCTGTGAATTTTAATAAAAGAACCAATAAAAATGATTAAAATTGAGGGAGAAATTAATTTTTGAAATCAATTAAGAAAATAACTTAAAAACTCAACAATTCAAATAATTTGAAAAAGGCGCCAACGGTCACCTTCTTCTTCCTCGTGCCCGCGCCATGGCTGATTTACAAAACCTCACTTTTCTCTCTGATTACTCAATGATTTTGAACGATTCAAATATCAATCTCACTCGTTTTTTAACAAGGATTCCAATGGTACCAATTAATTACATTATATTAAGTGTGGAGTTAGAAATCAAGTGATGAACGCATGAACCCTAATTTCTGCAAGAACACTATGAAATCCTATACAGGATAGCTACAAAGCAATTGATTGAAAGGAAACACTCTACATAAATGCAAAAACATGTTTGTAACTTGAAAACACATTTATGATGAATGGATCAAAGAGTTTGAGAGTTCAGGCTTACCTCTTGCAAGAAGAAATTGAATTGTGTTTTGGAGGTGTTACAAGTGTTTTTGATGACCTAGACAACTTCAATGGACCTTATGTAAGGTGTTTGGAAGCTTGGATTGGACTGAAACAACCTGGAACTCTTTGTGGTACCTCAACTGCAAATTGGCTTGAGTGTGATTTGAAGCTTTGGGATTCTGAGGTTACAGATGTGTGGGAAGTGTTTGGATAGCTCACATATGATGTATACGATGTGTCTACAACATTGGTTTTGATATAATTGCTCTCTATTTGAAAATTCGAATGTTACTTGAAAAAGAAGCAATTTCTGGTTTTTGAGAGTGAAAGGAAGAAAAGCATGTGTTGTTATGCTTTGGTGTACTCAAACTGACCAGAAAGGGTCCCTATTTATAGTAGATCAAGTTTGTTTTGGGAGCAATAGTGATTGGGGGCTGGATCACCCTATTATCCATTGAGTTTTGTCATGTAGCCAAAGTTTCCTCTAGCCATTGACTTGAGTCAATCTTGCAGGCCTATGGTATTCTGATTCTTGGACTAATCTTGACTCATTTGCAATGTTGTGGACTGATACATGTCAGCTCTATGCATCCATTCAATGCCTCATGACAAAGTTGGAGTTTTTGGAAATGAACCTTGAATGCCACATGCCTAAGGGATTGGATTTTTGACTTGGTGGCCTTGTGATCAGATTCTTCATCATTCATGTTGATTTTGGACAGAAATACAATGATGTAAGTATCCAAAATTGGCTCAAGAAATCGTGGGATACAAGTTATGTACCAATGTTGTTGTATAGGCAGGGTGAAAAATGCCATTTTTAGAGGCTTATAACTTCTTGCTCAAATTGAACCATGGGAGGCTCTTGTACTTTTTGGAAAGCCCCTATATCATACTTCAACTTTGATGTTTAACTTTGGTCTTGAATCATCTTGGATCATAATGAAAAATGGATTCAAAGTTGGTGAAAATACAAAATAGATTCTGTCTAAAAATTTCACTAAGTGTTTGAAAAATGTCCATTTTGCATTTTTTGTGATTTTGATCAATCCATAACTCATAATCCATGAGGATTTGGAATATGTTGTAGTTGAAAATCTTGTAGTATGTAATGTGAGCTTTCATTTGAGCTTTGGATGGAAGAAAAGGGTTACTTGGATCACAAGTTATGGTCTTGCAAAGTTGGGTAAAAATAACTTTTTTCCATGACTTAGTGAAAATTCAAGTTTCATGAGGTTGCCCCTTTTGCAAGTAACCCCACTTTTCTTGATTTTTATTGATGGATGATGATCAAAACGATAAGTTAACTTTGTTTTTGACTTGAGGGAGCCATGTTTGTCAAGAAATCTCAAAAGTCAAACTTGGTTTTTGGGCACAGTTGACTTTTTATCAGATGAATTTCAAACTTTGTGATTCTCTATGAAATCAAGTTCTTGACCTAATTCAAACATAATGGATGGAATCCATAGGTGTTTTAGAGTGTTTTTAATCATGTCCCAAAGTTTGAGATCATGTCTTGGTCAAAAGTCAAAGGTATGGTTGACTTTTTCTCAGAAACCCTAGTTTATGGTCCAAATGAATTTGAATCTTCATATTGCTTATGAACCAAGTTCTGTGTGTCCATATGAACTTGTAATAGGATCAATATAAAATATTTGAGGTCTTCAAAACATTTCTTGAGGGCTTGGCTCATGCATTGCTCCAAAAGTCAACTTAGAGGTGAATTTGGTCAAGAAACCCTAATTCCTGATTTTTGATGAATGCATCCCCTGAGGCTATTTTGAACTTGTGATTGGATCCATGAGGTCCCTTTGAGATTCTTGGATCATGTTTTGAAGTATTGGCTCATGCCCAGCTGAAAATTTCTCTCTGGACGCCTTGGTCGACCAAAACCCTGATTTGGTGACCCTGATAATCTTGAGGATTGATCAACTTGAAATATTGCACTCTTGTGCTTGATTCTTGATGTGGGAAACATATTGATCCTTCATGGATGTTTGAGAGGCTTGACAAGTTGAGGATCATTTCCATTCTTGATTGATCCTTTGTCTGAGTACTCTAAGAGGGTCCAAAACCCTAATTCTTTATTGAGGTGAATGCTCAACAATCTTTGAGAGGATCGATGAGGCATGAAGATACATCCATATTGTGGTGATGATTTGCACAATGATGGGAAATCTTATGGTCAAAATTTAGGGAATGACACTCATCATAATTTCTTTTATAAAATATTTAATTAACTTTAAGTTTTTTCTAGTAAAGATTAAATCATCCACATAAAGTGCAACAATTAAAATATCAAATGTACCTTGTCGTTTGACATACAAAGCAGGATCATTCTTACTCTTCTCAAAACCTTAGTAGTTGTCAATATTGTTATAACATGCTCTTGGTGCTTGTTTCAACCCATCAAGAGCTTTCTTCAATCTATAAACCTTTCCTTCTTGACCTTCAATCTCAGCCTTGAGATTTCTCCACATAGACTTCTTCTTTTAGTTATCCATTTAAGAATGCCGACTTTACATATAGTTGACACAACTTCCATGCTTTTGGGGATGCAAAAGAGATTAATGATCCAATAGTACCGAGACGTACCACGAGGGAAAATGTCACTTCATATTCAATACCGAGTTGTTGTGCCTAGTCCTTTGCAAAAAGTCGTACTTTTTTGTTTTGGACTAAATCGTCTGGATTATGTTTCACCTTGTAGACCTATATTATGCCAATATCTTCTTTGTCATTTGGCTTCTCCACTGGCTCCTAATTATTGTTCTTTTAAATCACATTTATTTCTTCTTGCCTTGCCTTCCTCCAAACAGCTTATTTAAATGCTTCTTCAAAATTTTCAAATTCAATTGCACAATAGTTGCATCTAGCATATACATCATCCAAACTCCTATGTTTTTTGTAGTTGAGCTTGGAGATGATGACCTATAGTTCGGTGAAGATAGTGTGGTAGATGGAGAATTTGGTATTGATTAAACATTTTCCTCACTTTCAGAAGAAGTTAGATTTGGATCTTCAATAAATGTTGGAACTGTTTTCTCCTCATCACTTTCCTTTTGCAAATTCCAAAAAATATTTTCATCAAATACAACATCTCGGCTGACAATCACTTTTTGATCTTCAAATTGTAAACTCTATATCTATTTGACATGGATCTATAGCCAATAAAAATGCATCTGTCACTTGATTATTCAAGTTTTTTTCTCTTTACTTTAGGAACTTGAGCATAGAAAACAAACCTAAAAACTTGAAGATGGTTTACCGAAGGATTTCTTCCACTCCATGTTTTAAACAGTGTCATGTTCCATGTAGCTCTTATTAGGCATCTATTCAATTGGTTTACTGAAGGCTTTCTTCCACTCCATGTTTAAAACAGTTTCATGTTCCATATAGCTCTTGTTGGGCATCTATTCAGCACGTACACACCTGTATCAACAACTTCAAGCCAAACTTCTTTAGGCATCCCATTCTCGAACTACATGGACATGGACATCTCCATCCTAGTTTGATTCTTTCTTTCGAATAAACCATTTTGTAGAGGCGTATAGCCAATAATCAGTTGCCTATCTACACCTTATTCTTCATAAAGCTTATCATATTCATTGGAGGTGTACCCTTTTCCACTGTCACTTCTCAAACTTTTATAAATTTGCCAATTTATTTCTCAATAAAATCTTTAAACTTCTTAAATATCAGAAATTCTTGATATTTTTGTCTCATAAAATAAATCCATGTCATACGAGTCAGATCATTAATAAATAGAAAGAAAAAAATACATGTTTTGTTGATGAGATAAGGTGTTCATGGGACCACACACATCTTTGTGAACCAATTCCAACACTTCTTCAGCATTCCTTGCTCATTCATTGGGAAATGGTTGTTAGTGTTGTTTTCCATGTAAACATCCTTAGCATGCTCTATTTTCTTTTCAATTATTGGCAGTCTCAACACCATATTCATTTGAGAAAGAAAAGTAATATTATTGTAGTTTAAGTGTCTAAGTCTCTTATGTCATAGACAAACGTCTCATTCTTCTCTAGCCTTCAAGTTGAAATTTTTCTAATAATTAAGAGAAGGTGGAAAACTTCTTCTTTTGGTCATTTTTACAACAGCATCAACTCTTCTTTTTTAATCAAAAATTTTGCACTCTTGTTTTTCAAATTGAAGAGAATAACCATGCTCCAATAGTTGGCTAATGCTCAATAAATTATCATCTAATTTTGTAACATAAAGAGTATCATAAATTAACTTACCTCCTTGCTTTGTTACAACTCCAATGCTTCATTTGCCTTCAACTTGAACATTTTCTCCATTACCCAATTTAACCTTGGAGCCAAATTAGGGATCAATGTCAATGAAAGCATATTTATCTCTTGTCATATGATTGCAATACCCATTATTCAGGTACCACACATGTTTATACTCATGATTTTCTTTATGGCAACCAAAGAATAAGTTGGAGTCATATTTTCTACTTCTTCAAATGATACATGTTGATTTTGTAAGCGACAATCTACATGTACGTGCTCAAACCTTTTGCAATTTATGACATTGTGGTTTGCCTTTGTTCCAGCAATCTTTCTTTCCTGAGTGTTCTTATTATAAATGTCACACCATTTATTTGAACCTCTAAAATGTCCTCGTCCTCCATAAGTGTCTCTTCCTCTTCCACGGGTGTTTCTACCTCTTCCTCGGCTTCTAGCAAATCTTCCACCTCTAGAAGACTCACCATTATTTTGACATACCAATTTCTCATTATTTGGTTGAATAGTGAGTTTGGACTAAAACCCGCTTTCAACAGACTTTTCATTGTGTCGTGACAACCTTTGCTCATAGGATGTAAGTGACCCATCAATCCTTGGATAGTCATGGTTGACAAATCCTTATTTTCTTCTAGAACAACCACCATTCAATCAAAATGTTCAACTAAGCTAATTAAAATTGTATCCTCAATTCTTCGATCTTCAATTGTATCTCCATGAGACTTCATTTGATTCCCCAAAGCCTTCATTTTTACTGCTTAAAAATCATAATTTTTCCTTTCAAATAAAGAAACTTGGACATTGCTATAGGTAAAGTTGATGCTTATTGAGTCATTACTTGAGGAAGCCATGACTCTTTGTTGGAGAAATTTCCAAAATATTAATTTAATAGATAATAATGATTAAATTGATTTTACGAATCTTTTTAATCATAAATAATGGCCAAAAGTTGCAATTGTCTAGAATAGAACCAGAGACCCTATAATGATTGGGCGCATGGTCAAAAGGTGCAACCACAACTTTTCATGAAAAGGTTTGTTGTTATGTATATACAATGGTTCGTGAATGGTCATGTTGGAAATCAAATGAAACATTGTTTCTCCACACCAATCGGTACAAGTTTTCTTATAAATAGAGATACTTGTTAGCCATAAAAGATATACAAAAATTACTTGTTTCAAGTGCCAAAAATTATATCTAAGTCATTCTTTTATTTTTCTAGTGCACAAGAATAAATAATGGAACTTTATTCCATAAAATATCATTGATCGATATGCTTAATGTGAATATGACATTCATGTTAAGGTTTCCAAAGTATCCTGAAGGAGATTCGCCGGTTAACCCATTTGCATCTAATTTGTCTAAATTCGTGGGGGCGAATCGAACCTAAAGCTTAGTGTAAACACACGCTTTGGAATTTATTTTGTGCAACTTTCATCGTACCATTTTCATCTTCTTCTTGTTCATGTTTTGCAGCTGGTCCCAAACACAAGATCTAACAATCCTTAGGTTTGATTTTC
Organism: Lathyrus tuberosus; assembly: GCA_022829125.1. Classification (NCBI taxonomy): domain Eukaryota; kingdom Viridiplantae; phylum Streptophyta; class Magnoliopsida; order Fabales; family Fabaceae; genus Lathyrus; species Lathyrus tuberosus. The sequence goes on from JALAZF010000037.1 coordinate 3,039,824, forward strand.
GATTTTGATTAATACTTTATTTATAATTAGTATTAAAGTATGCAATTTTAATGAAGATGGTAACAACTTTCAATGACAGTGAAAGGTACACAGTTAATTCATATGATTTTTAAAATTATGGAATTTTGATTTATGGATCTTTTTTGTTTGTGGCTAATTTGTGACTACAATGGAGAAATGAACATTCATGCTTTCTTATTCACCAATAGGGTGAAAGGTACATAATCATATTAAATAAATATGTCATTTATATGATGTTTTAAATTCATGTAAAATATGTTGAAAATAATATTTATTTATGCTAAGTTTAACATGTGGAATAAGTTTATATATGCATGATTTATAAATTATTCAAGTAGGTGAATTTGAATAATTAAGAATATATTTGGTTTATGATGTATACTTGAATATAAAATACATGTTAAATATTATTTTGGTGCAAGTAATTTGTTTTAATTAATAATGCATTAATTTTGGATAAAATAATTTGGTGAAAAAAAAAATCATGAATTTGAATGTATGGTGCATGTATTGGTAATATGAAATGATGTAAATAAAATGTTAGAAATATCAAGGACATGTTTACATTACATTTTAGTTTGTTCAAGAATTTATTAAATTTAAAATGATTTATCTCATATTATATGTGTATCATAATATGAAAGTATTATTTCGTGTTCATTTTGATATTAAAAGAAATTTTAGTATATTTCAGATTATTGTAATTTGACAAATATTTATGGAGAAAAATTATAGAAAATATGAATGATGTGAATTCATTGTTTACTTTGTATTGTGATTTTTATTTAGATGTACCATAGAATATTGTTAAATATGAAACATGAATTTATCACATAAAATATGTTATGCATATTAGTTATGCAAGAAAATTGTTTATTTTAAAAGAATAATAATGAATTATATGATGTTGTATTTATATGGAGTTTATGAATTACATGTTTGAATTCACTTCATGAAATAAAAGTTAGTCATGACAAATTTGTTTAATCGTGGTTGTCGATAGCTATAAATGTTTAATGCGTTAAATATATTTTGGATATATTTAAGTGGAAGTAAAACTTCAAATCAAAAAGGTTAGCAAACAAAGAATAACATAAAATTTGTGTATATAACAAATGAATGACAAAAATGTCATGAAGATAGTTTATCGAAACTATCAAGAGTATAGAACTTATGTTGTATATGAAAATTGTAATGATATGATAAAAGTGTTATGATTTGATGATAGATGGCAAATACTATCAAGTGTACGTAAAGTAATCATATGCATGATTAGTTGAAAAATTGAATATTCGGAATTTATTAAAGTTTGGAAAAATCTTGCAATTCTTTGACGAAAGGATTGACAAAGATATGATGTCTTTGAATATAATTCAATACAATGAAGACATCATTAGGGATGTGGAACAAGCCCGTATCTAATTAATCACCAATAGTGGAAACTCAACTCACACTTGATTAATGTTAAGTATTGAATTCAATGATGAAAGTACATTTTTAGAGTGATTGAAGTACTTAATGATAGATACATCCCAAGGGGTAAAAGTACTTGAACCATAAGAATAAGTGTGGTAGGATGAGGTTTTCCTCTTAATATACATATAGCATATGTTTGCTGGAATGCATAATTATGGGTGCATTTTTAATATAGTCTACCTATATGAGAATGGAGTGGTGCCGCTTCATAGAGTTCAATGGCTTGACTCTTAAATTCTCATGAAAAGGATATGAGACACAAGCATTATTATATGTGTCATATTAATAATTCGATCAATGGTACCGAAATTTCATGTGTGAGTTATGCACGCTTGTTCTAATGAATAATTGGTTCAAAGCTTGTCTACCAATCTATTCGGGTATGAGTGGAAATTTAACTTACTAAGTATTGGTTCAAATCGTGTGATACATTTATCTGAAACCATGAAATTTCCTGAATAATGGATTTAGATATATTTTGAAAATGGTGGGGGATTGTTGGAGAAATTTCCAAAATATTAATTTAATAGATAATAATGATTAAATTGATTTTATGAATCTTTTTAATCATAAATAATGGCCAAAAGTTGCAATTGTCTAGAATAGAACCAGAGACCCTATAATGATTGAGCGCGTGGTCAAAAGGTGCAACCACAACTTTTCATGAAAAGGTTTGTTGTTATTGATATACAATGGTTCGTGAATGGTCATGTTGGAATCAAATGAAACATTGTTTCTCCACACCAATCGGTACAAGTTTTCTTATAAATAGATATACTTGTTAGCCATCAAAAATTACTTGTTTCAAGTGCCAAAAATTATATCTAAGTCATTCTTTTATTTTTCTAGAGCACAAGAATAAATAATGGAACTTTATTCCGTGAAATATCATTGATCAATATGTTTAATGTGAATATGTGATTCATGTTTAGGTTTCTAAAGTATCCTGAAGGGGATTTTCCGGTTAACACATTTGCATCTAATTTGTCTAAATTGCTGGGGGTGAATCGAATATAAAGCTTAGTGTAAACACACGCTTTGAAATTTATTTTGTGCAACTTTCATCGTATCATTTTCATCTTCTTCTTGTTTATGTTTTGCAGCTAGCCCCCAACACAAGATCTAATATTTTTCACCTTCATTCTCTTCTTAATATCTTCTACTTTCTTCTTTTTTTTTTTGATGAAGAACCTGGAGCTTTGGTACCACTCTATTGGTGGTATTCTAGAGGATTATAAAATGCTTTTTGGTTTTCTTGGATTCTTCTTATTTTCGTTTATATTGACTTGGTTTACAAATGATAATCTCTCCCTATGTATATAATTTAATAGAGAGTTCTACATACATCTATATTATAGATATTTCATAAGAAATTTCTATACACTTCTCTCGTACATTTATTAGTATAACTCCACTAATTTATTTATACATTTCTCTAGAACTTGTTAATTTTTTATACATAAACTCACATTAGCCTAATTACATACTTCTACAATACTCTAGATACATTTATCTAATACGAACATTTAATGATAGCATATTACTCAACAAGTTTCTTGCTTCGATCTATCTTTTTTCAATTAATTGACACCTTTTGCAAGTGACACCTTTTTTGTTGCAAGTCTTTAACTTTACTTCTTAGGAGTGAAGTGTTTTCAAATGCTATGTGGCAATTTATGATTCATCTATATAGTGCTCTTAACTTTGTTGTGTATGAAGATGCTCGTCTTTAGTGGCTACGAAGCAGTGGTTCATAGGACAAGTTATATGGTAAATTCACCAGCATTACATCTTAACATTCCCCTAAATCTAAATATGCAGCAAACAAGAAAATCAAGTCAATAAAGTTTTATTTTATGTTTTAGAATCTAGAATATGTTTATGAGCCATAGTTTGGTATACCCAACTTGCAATCTTAGACATTAACTTTTATTATATTATTTCTTTGCATTAGAAATGCTATTTTAAGTCATTGTGATTATGCTTACTTGCTGTAATCACATTCAAGGTTTTAATAATGAAGCTGAACAGAAGAATAATATGATTTTTGTGTTGAATACTTAAAAATCACACACTTAGCATATTTCTAGAACTCTAATATCAAATAGGAGATTATGGTATGGATAATTGTTGCTTTAAATAATGTAATTCTCTATCTGATTCAAATTCGTACGGAATTTGTAGATCAACTTTCGTTTATTCGTATCATATATGATAATCATGTAAGAGATCGTTTATTTGATTTTTTAGATTTTTAAATACTAAGAAAATAAAAAACATAGATTGGTAGAGAGTTTCTTAATGCACCACCTAAGTTTCTTAAGCATCACGTGAAATTATTTTTTTGTCCCTTGATTTCGGATGTGCACATTCGTACGCACCAAATTTTTAAAAAACTCAGAGCTGTTCCGGATATGCATATCCGGAAACAATTCTGATGTGCACATTCGGAAGGATTTCTTATTAATTCGCGCCAGACGTTCTTCCTCCCCCTCATTCTTCACTTTTTCCATTTCCAAAATCTCTCAAACTCTCAAACTCTTAAATTTTCAATCACCACAAATTTCAATTTTTTTCACTCGAGTTCGGCGCAGAGCAACTTCTACAACCATCAACACACTCCAAATCCTCCGGATCTCATTTTAATCGGTAAGTTTTTAAATTTTAGAGTTTCGGAGTTATTTTCGAGTAATCGATTTAGAGTAAACATTTAGGTGTAGAAATTGTTAGGTTGTATGAATTACATAGGTTAGAGACAATGTAGGTCATTTTTACTGCTTCAAACGGACGATCAGGGCATTAAAATACCCTTTTGCATGTTACAGTGGTCATGGCTGCCATTTTTAAACCTCTAAATACGTACCGGATTTGCAGATCCGAAAAACTTGTAACGTTTAGTTTTCTTAGTGTTTCCGGATGTGTACATCCGGAAATACCCAACGTTAAAAATTCTGTGTACTTCCGGATGTGCACATCCGGAAGACTTTTTTTTTTATTATTTTGTTAATTTGTTTGTTTTTGTTTAATTATTTTTAAACAAAATTTAATTTATTTATTATGCTTTGCATATTAGATGGCTGGCAGAGACGATCGTACCATACATAGATCCAGGTTGGGGGGTAGGGGCAGAGGAGCAGGGGAGTAGGGGAGCCAGGAGAGATCCTTCGTCATACGCAGTAGTTTTTTTTTTTATGTATCATATTTATATTACATGTATGCACTGTATTTTGACAGACGTTTATTATATATATATATATATATATATATATATATATATCATTTTATTTTATATATGGATATTGTCAAATGTATATTAAGTTGCGACGATTTATTAACATAGGCGACAAAGCAAAAAAAAAAACGATTTTTTTAAAAAAAAAAGTTAAATTCTGTTGTTTTCCGAATCTGCAAATCATGAATGTTTTCAGATGTGCACTTCTAAAACGCATCAGCGTCTTTTAAAAAAAATGCTGCGTCCGGATGTGCACATCCGAAATCAGAAAGCAAAATCGAAAATTTAGATAGTGTCTAAGAAACAGGGGTGGTGTGATAAGAAATTCTCTTAATTAAGTACTATAGCTTTTTCAAAAAAGATAGAAGATATATAAATGAAAAGTTAAAAAGGATGTAAGTAAGAGCCTAATTAATTAATCGTGCTATTTAAACTAAACAAAAATAGCAAGTTGCAACCGGATAACTCAAACAAAATAAGTGCTCTTACTTTGTACCACTTATTAGTAAAAGTTCTTATGTTAAAAATAACTTAAGTTGAAGTTAAATTAACTAATAAGAATATTAGCCACTAAGTATAAAATAACTTAACTAATAAGAATTTTCTTTAATTATTTTTTAAGATTATTAGTGGGCAAGAATTATTTTTATATTAGTTGAAGTTAAATTGTAATAAATATTTAAGTTGAAGTTAAATTATTTTTTATAAAAATTCTTAGTTAAAAAATCTATGTTAGAAAAGTACATCGGATTGACTAGTTTAACTTCTTATCTTTTGTTGAAGAAATGAGCTCTTCTAATGTAGAGGGGAGAGCTTTAGGTATGAAGGAATAAAGTGTTGGCAAAGATATCACTTAAACATTTAATAAAAGGTCAGCAAATAATTAATTACTAGATGCTAACCCGCGCGTTGTAGATGTTTTATCAATTTTTTTTATCGATTTTGTATTATTTAAATATTGTAATTTTAATATTATGTTGTTTTTATAAAATATAGAAATATTTAATTTAAATATTTTAAATTGTTTTGTACATATGTTATATTGTACAATGTATTGAGATAGTTTCATGTTTTTATATAAATAAAAAACGAATTACAAATTTATTTTGACATTATTCAATTATTTTTTTGTTGGACTGAAATATGTTAATTGTTTTGAATTTTGTGACTATTTTTTTTAATTTAAAGTAAGTTCATTATTAGTAGGTATTAGGAATATTTCATGTCATTGGGGAAGTGTATATCGTATTTTTAAATTATAGGTTAGAATCGTATACTTTTAAAACTTAAAAAATTCAAATTAATTATAAAAGTTGATCAAATAATAAGACGATTTGCTATTAAAAACTTTAATCACATGATTATTGTTTTTTTAATATATTGAAACCAAAATATTTATATTTTATGATTTTTTATTTTATTAATTTGTAAATAAAGTTCAAATTAGTTACGAAAATTGATCAATTAATAAAATTATTGTAGTTATTGAATTTTGTAAGAATTTTAGATAATTAATATCATTTTTTTGATAGCCATCCATTTTTATTTTATTTTTGAATGATCAGTTTATTTTTGTGCTAAATGTTTTTTTAATTTAATAAAATAGTGTAGTTATTATATATTTTTAGGTATTAGACTCTAAAAAAAAGAAAAAGTGTAGTTATTAACAAAATAGTGGAGTTATTATTGTTTAGAGATAAGGTAAAAAGATTAAATTATTCAAAGAGTGATAATTGTGTTTAAGTGTGATTAACTTTTTTGAGATATATAATAATAAAATTTTTGTAAATATGATTTTTGGAATAAAATTTGAGGTGTAATTGTATTTTATTAATTTGAAAATAAAATTTAAATTAATTATGAAAATTGATCGCCTAATAAAATTATTGTAATTATTAAAATTTGTAAGAATTTTGAATATTTAATATAATTTTTTGTTAATTCTCAGTTTTTTATTATCATTTTTGAATGATCATTTCTTTTTGTGATGTTTTATAATTTAACAAAATAGTTTAGGTATTATATTTTTTTTATATTAGACTCTATAAAAATGGTGTAAATATTAACAAAATTGTGTAATTATTATTATTTTTTAGATGTAAGGTGGAAAGACTAATTATAAGAGTGATAATTGTGTTTAATTATAATTAACTCTTATGAGATATTTAATAATAAGATTTATGTAGCATATGATTTTTGGAATAGAAGTTAAAATACAATTGTGTAAATGAGTTGCAAGATTCAATCTTAAAGTTGACACGTCAAATTTTAATTAATGTGGCAAATATAGTCTATATGACATATTATGTATCGTAACATAATTTGTTGCATTAGATTTAATATATTATAATAAATAATAAATTCCATATACTTTTTCCATACTATAAATAATAATAGTAATAACAATGGAACAACAAGAATGTCTTTTTTTTTTAAATGAATGAGAATATAAAAAATATTTATTACAATTTCACTTATATAAAAGGTGGCTAAACTCTCTTTTGCATTTGTTCTCTCAGAAGATTTTGTCTCAACTTTTTTAAAGTGTCGTTATTAGTGATGATTTAAAATAAAGTAGGGGTGTTCAAAACCGAACCAACCCAATAGAAAACCGCAAACCAAACCAAACCAAACCGAAACCGCAAAAAACCGCATTTGGTTCGGATTTGTTCGGGCCATCTTTTAACAAAACCGCACGGTTCGGTTTGGTTTGCGGTTTGTATTTTGCAAACCGAACTAAACCAAACAAAACCGCATTATGTTACAACCCAAACTTCACTTATCTCACATCTAACCCAAAACTTAAACTCATTATCCCTTAACCTTACAAGTACGGAATATTTTTTCTTACTCACACTAAACTTTTCAATTTTAATCTTCTCAAATCTCTCCTAATAGTATTGCACATTCTTCTCATCTTCTTTGTCATGTACATCTCACCTCTTCTACACTAATCTCTCATCTCACATGTTTTTTCTTTTTCATTTTCTCATTTTTATGTTACTATTTTCTCTTCTAATTATATTTTTATCACACATTTCTTCTCTAATCTCACATCTCTTATGTTCTTTCTTTTTCATCTTCTCTAATCTCCCTTCTCCTCTATTTTCTGTTTTATTATAATATTTTTGATATTGTTTAATGCTACTATTTTGTTTCACTTTTGTTTAAATTGATGTATATTGAATGAGAACTTTCTGTCTAAATATGATGAGTTTTGTTGTTATTTGGCAATGTGTGAATGACTAAACACAAATTTATGTTGTTCTCTATATATGTAAATATCACTCAATAAAAATCTTGTAAAAAACCGAACCAACCGAACCAATCCAAACCGCATTGGTTTGGTTTGGTTTGGTTCGGATTTTTTTTAAAAGCCAACCGAACCAAACCAAACCGCATGCTTTTTTCTCTTGCGGTTCGGATGATTTTTATCGTCAAAACCGCCCAAACCGCACCGCGAACACCCCTAAAATAAAGCATGAAAGTGGCTTTTATAGTCATGCAAATTAGTGAGTAATGGCTATAATTAATGGAGAAATTTTCTCTTTATCTTTTACATTTCTTCCTTTAATTATATTTACTAAATTTATTTCATAATCCTTTATTCTCTCTCTATAAAAAGGAAAAACTCATCAATCTCCCCCTTCTAATTTAGGTGGAGGGCTCCAACAATCCAACAGCTCTTCTAGAAAACTCTTACTTGTCCTTAGGTAAGGGCTTGATCATCCTATCTGAACAATGTTCATCAGTATAAATTTTTTCAAGTTGTAATTGTTTGGAATCCAACATAGCATGTATCCAGTGATATCTCACATCAATATGTTTTGATCTCGAATGAAAACTTGAATCCTTGCTTAAGTGGATTGCGCTCTGACTATCACAATGCACGACATGCTCTTGTTGTTCATGCCCTAATTCATGCAAGAACCGCTTCATCCATGATATTTTCTTGCAAGCTTCTATTGTTGCAATGAATTCTTCCTTTGTGGCAGACAAAGCCACACACTTTTGTAGCTTTGACTGCCACAATACAGCTCTCCTTGAAAATGTAATCAAGATTTCAGAAGTTGATTTCCTATAATCAATATATCTTGCCATATCTACATTTGTGTAGCCAATTAGATATCCCAAGATATCCCAAGCACAAACTCATTTTGGAAGTTCCTATAAGATATCCCAAGATCCACTTCACATAATTACAGTGCTCCTTTCATATATTATCCAAGAATCTGCTAACAACATCAACCTCGTGTGTTATATATATTTGTGTGCATACTATTGCACACGTCAAGATTCCAAAAGTTTAGGCATATGGCACCCTGTTCATCTTTTGATTTTAAATGTACTAGTAGAACTCTACTTTAAGCTAAGACAAAAGTGATTAGCAAGTGGAGTAGGAACTGACTTTTCCTTTTCCATGTGAAACTGCTCCAATATCTTCTTGATGTATATATTTTCTTATGATAACCACAACTTTTATTCCTTCTGATCACGACGGATGGACATATTAAGAATATGTTTTGTTGGTCCCATGTGTTTCATGGAAAAATACTTCTTCATTTCATTATTTAACTTGTCGATCTTCTTATTATTATGTCCTCCAATCAACATATCATCAACATAAAAGAGAAGTATTATGAAATCATCATCATCAAATCTCTTCACAAACACACAATGATCAAAATTAATCCTTCGGCATCCATGATCAATTATGAAGGATGTAGACTTCTTATACAAGTTACGCGGTGCCAGCTTAAGTCAATATAAACTCTTTTCAACCGACATATTAAGTTTTCTTTACCTTTGACTCTGAATCCTTCTGATTTCTCCAAGTAAAATTCTTCTTCTAAGCTACCATGAAAAAATGTAGTCTTCACATCTTGTTGTTCCACATTTAGATTCAAAATTTTCGCCAAACCAAACACTACCCAAATTTATGACATATTTATCATGGGTGAAAAAATATCTTCAAAGTCAATGCCTTTCTTTTTCCTGAAGCCTTTCACGACTAATCTCACCTTGCATCTAGGTCGTGAGTTATTCTCCTTTGTATTTAACTTATACACCAACTTTTTTTTTAGTGCTCTTTTACCTTTTACTAAATCTACCAACTTATAAATAAGGTTCTCATGCAAGGATTGTATTTCTTCTTGCATGGATTTCAAACATACCTCTTTGCAATTATCCATTACATCTTCTTCTTAACACTCAGGTTCTCCCTCATCGTTGAGTAACACAAATTCCATTTCAGAATATTTGGTTTACAATTTAGGTATCCTGGATAACGTTCTTAATTAAGGTACTTGTTCATCAACCTCATATTCTTCAATCATATCTTCATTTTCACAGCCTCTTATATTACCATACATTACTTCTTTAGTTGGATCATTATCAATTAGAGGTTCATTTTGTACATGTCTAATATCTTCTATGTCATATCCCCTATAATGCTCTAGAAGAGGAATTGGATTCAAGTTGATTGGATGTTCTTTAAAAATAACAGGATTAAATTCCTTTTGAGTGTCTTCAATATTCTAGTCTTCAAAATAACAAGATTTCTTCTTATAAAAATATTTTTCTCTACATTATCCCATAACTTGTACCTGAATTCTTTGTTTTCATATCCCAACAAGATGCATTCTTTCGAATTTGAGTCGACTTTTGATCTTTCATCTTTCAGAACATGAAAAAACACTCTACAACTTAACACATTCAAATGGTTTTAGGATACACTTTTACCTGTCAAAAACCTACATGGAGCATCACTATTCAATGAAGTTGAAGGAGATAAGTATATTAAATCAACTACAGTCATCAAAGCTTCACCCCAAAAGTTTTGATCATTCTTTCAACAATAGTTTCGTTTATCATCTCACCCACTCCATTGTATTGAGGTGTTTCCATAACAAATCTTTCATGCCGAATTCCATAGACTAGGTGTTTGTAGTATTCAAATAGTTTCATTCTAGTGTTAAGGTGTCTCCATGATAAATCTTTCATGCCGAATTCCATTACTCATATAGTTATTTTGAAAACTCTAACAATTCTCCTCCATTGTTAGTTCAAACACATTTAACTTCTTTTTAGTTTCTTGCTCAATATTAGAATGAAATTGTTTGAATACTACAAACACATAGTCTTTTATTTTGAGGGCATACGCCCATGTCTTTATAGAGTGGTCATCAATCAAGGTAACAAAATACCTTGAACCTTCAAGAGTACTAGTGGTCATTGACACCAAACATCATAATGCACCAAATCTAAAACATATGGTCTCTTATGTGGGTTCTTGTAGTGACATGAAGCTCTATGTTGCTCTTGAGTCAAGCAAAGTGTACATGGTTTATCATACATTTTCAATCCTTTCATACTTGCAAAAGTACCTCTTTTGTATATGAAAATTGAGTTATGATCATTGTTGTATTACTTGTCAAATTAACTTCATCTATCTTGGTTGTGTTGATATCTGACTATCTCGCGTAATTGTGTTTGACATTGAAATGTATCTTTTCAAAATCATTCACTATATTTTGCTTTTGCTTGCTATCTGCGCATCATTTCATTAAACTCTCATTTTGGGAAAAAATGTATTTGAAAAATGGTTTTAGGGTAACAGTTTATTCAACCCCCTGTTTACCGTCGAAAATCGCAAACAACTGTTAGTCCTCCAAAGTTACTAAATCTTTGGTCATTACAGGATTGACTAGATTGATCCTATGACATGTGTTGTTACTTAGTTTTTTGGTTTTAATGATTATGAACATTTATACAATGTTCTTCAAATATTCTCCAAAGTTATTAAGAGAACGTTGTGATTTCTTTCAAGTAAGAAAGAATTTTTAGATGGCAAAGAAGGTAAATGACAAGTAATAAAGATTGAAACTTAAATTGCAAATAAAGGTAAATGATTAGAATTTAAATGAATTTGATTACAAGAAATGGTATTCAAACGTACATTCTCTCAAAAGCACTCTTTTTTCATACGCAGATACTGGGAGTAAGATGTAGACTTTTTGTACAATTGTTGAACACCCTTATTCTAAATGCTAAGTGTTATATTTATAATAAGTTGAAAATAACCGTCACCTAACGGTTATTTCGTCATAAAGCACCACGTTTTAGCCTGCATGCATTTCGTCGCCTCAAAATCCTCCATGTGTCTTAAGAAACTGATAAGGTTAAAAGGTAGTTATTAGCCTAATTTGAATTACATATGTCGAACCGCTTCTTCCAATGAACGTCATCGAACTCCAATCTAGGAAACAAAAATCTTTCTAAGTCTTAGACCATAACGTCTTCTAAACATAAATCTCTTCGACCAGGTTCCCAAATACTCCCTTGTCGAAAATAACATTCTTTCTCAGAACAATACTTCAAACTCCAACAACCCATTTCCAATCTTCACATTCGTCGAAACGTCCTTGTTACTGGTCACTGTCGAAAATCATCATGCTCTTCTTCAGAATATGACTTTAAACCTCCTAACTTACTTCCAACATTAATGAGTGTCGAAATCCCAGCCAACACACCCCTCTAGACCATTCAATCCATATATTCTCCACCAATATAAAGACCCTTTCAATGCTCTTTATGTTCTAAACTCTATATCATATTACATTTTCTTTCCAATTATTATTATGTGGCCTCTTGCGGTGCTCTGGTGGTCTGACTCGCATGGGCATTGAGAATTTCCCTTCTTCAAAGGTAAAAAAACAACATTTATTTTCTTTCTGTACTTATTTATCTTTTTCTAGGGTTATGTGAAGGTGGTTATAGAAGAATAGAAAGCAGATATTACTAGTGATAATGGAAAAAAGACTGGTGGTCTTGACTCCGGTGAAAAAGCAATGATTTTTTATTTCCCATATTTTCCTTTGACGAATCCAATTGTTGTGAACAACTTCAATCGAGAGCAAAAGGCTCAGACTTACATTCGGGGGCATCCTCACACTTTTAGTCGCGATCGTACAAATAAAGAAGTAATGTAGTGGTTGGAATCTCTATCGTGCTCTTATTCTTAATGTCATTTGTTTTAATATGTTGGAAGTAAATCTAAAATGGACCAAAATAGTTGCCAAACCACTAAGGAATCTAGGTGCAAAGATTTAATGGAATGTGTGAATCAGGAGAGGGTTGACGTTGTTTTTCATTTTGTCGGTAAAGGAGGCTTAGCCTATGTTTTCACCAATGTGATTTCCTTATCGGATCAGGGGTGCTCTTTCTAGAAGAAGACAAAAGAATGTGCAACAATGATGGGTCCTTAGCCATCACGAATGTTTGTTTTCTTAGATAGGTTTTCAGTTTCACTTCAATGATTTTGAAGTGGGCATCCTCAATCACTGGGGGGTTACTCCTTTCACAACTACATCTAGTAAGTTAGACCTAAGTCAAGGTCTTCTAATATTATTGTGAGTAGAATAAGAGTGTGCCAAACTTGATACTTTTTTCCATCTTTTTAATACCCAATGTAGTTTGGCTAAATCGGAGCATGGACAAGGTTTGCTCTCCCTTAGGTAGGATAGGAATATGTTCGAGGTGTATATTACCAGTATGAAGAATTTCAAGGACCACTTGTCATTATTGTCAAAGACTGAAGCTGGACCTAGGAAAGTCTGGTCTTGGTGCAAGTTCGTTTGTGATCCTGGCCTGCTTGTTATTATTGTTCCTAGATCATCCTAGTCCTAGGATAACTAGGGAGCTTTGATCTTTTGTCTTTGAAGAGAAATATGTTTATTTCACAATAATGGTTTTATTAAGAGGATTTACACACCCAAGCAACCATAGTCAAGGTGATTTAATGACAATGATTAATAGGTTCAGACAAGGGAACAGAATCGCTAATGACCATAATGCACTACTACAAAAAACACATACAATAACGGTTAAAAAAATATATATTATCATGCAAGACCGGCCTTTGTTACGTAGTGTGTGGTTGTATATGTATTACTTACAATCACGGTCGTATGACCGTTGTAGAAAATTGAAAAGTGCGCTACCTATAATCACGGTTGTTTTAAATATCCGTTGTGAAAGGTCTGTCAGCATTTTTTGTTAATTTTTACCACATGTTTTGTCTGACTACATTTATAACTTTCATCGCAATATACAATATTAAATATTTTAACATAACATCATCATGAACAACAATATTAACAAGAATAAAAAGAACAATACAAGAAGAACAAGAACAACATCAATAACAATAACAACAAGAATGCCAAGAACAACAAAAACAACAACAAGAACGACAAGAACAACAAAAACAATAACAAGAACAACAAGAAAATTTACAACAACAAGAACAAAAATAAGAATAACAACAAGAACAACAAGAGCAACAACAAAAACAACAAGAAATATAACAACAACAGCAATAACAAGAACTACAAGAACAACAAGAAAAATAACAAGAACAACAAGAACAATAACAATAACAAGAACAAAAATAAGAATAACAACAAGAACAACAAGAGCAACAACACGAACAACAATAAAATAAATAAATAAATAGAATCGTTAAACAATAACATTTTACATGTAGAATCGTTAAACAGGAACAAACTGTAACACGTTAATGGAAGCAGTGTTTCTGAGTTTCGGTTGTGGAGGAAATGATGTTTTCAAGTTTGGTTTAGTGGATGAATAATGATTCGTTAATGATAAAAGTTTGGAGGTAGAAGATGAAGTTTGTCTAAGTACGTCTAGGGCAAAAGTGAATCAATTAAGAGCGTTATATAACCACGGTTGATTTAAATACCCGTGGTGAAAGGTCTGTCACCTATAATAACGGTTGATATAAATACCTGTGGTGAAAGGTTTGTCAGCATTTTTTAAAAATAAGTAGATAACCAAAAATGTTAGTGTTGGGATTTGAACCCATGACCATACATAATTTTTACCATGGGAATTAAATCAAGCGTGGTTATAGGTAGTTAAATAAAAAAATAAAATGCATGCGCCTAAATATCACATATTACAATGGTTGATTGAATATCCGTAGCAATACAGACATTATTATATGTGTTTTCTGTAGTAGTGATGTGATTGTAGTCAAACATACAATATACACACACAAAGAATGAAGGAAGTGAATCAAGTACTTAGGCTCGAGTGGTAAATTGAGTCTTACTAAAGAACGAAGATTCGAGGAAGACAGAGTTCGAGGTCTAAATTTTAATATTAAAAAAGAAATTTAAATTATTTGTGATGACTCTTTGTTGCAATATTTTAATAATGGTACATTAATATGTTATTGTTCATAGTACTTCTCAAGAATAGCAAACATTTTTTGTGTTTTTAATGTAATTGACACCTTTTACAAGTGACACCTTTTTACTGCAAAGATTATTCTTTAATTTTACTCATTAGGAGTGAAGTGTTTCCATGCTATGTGGCAATGTATGATTCATATATAGTGTTCTCAACTTTGTTGTATAAAGATGCTCTTTAGTGGCTACAGATGAGTGGTTCATAGGACATGTTATAATGGTAAGTTCACCGCCATTACCTTTGAACATTCCCCTAAATCTAAATATGCAGGAAACAAGAAAATCAAGGCAACAAAGTTTTATTTTTAAGTTTTAGAATCTACAAAGAAAGGAAAAAAAAAACACCTAAATTAAAATAAGTTTAAGGGCCATTGTTTGGTATGCCCAACTCAAATGCTATTTTAAATCATTGAAATTATGCTTACTTGCTGTAATCACATTCAAGGTTGTATAAGTTAAACAAACGAATAATGTGATTTTTGTGTTGAATACTTATATCACACGCTTTGCATATTTCTAGAACACAAATATCAAATTAAAGATTAAGGTGTGGATAATTGTTGTTTTAAACAATGTAAATTTCTATCCGAATCAAATTTGTACGGGTTTTGTAGTTTAATCATTGTTTATTCATATGTTATATAATAATCAGTTAAGAGATCGTTTATTTTGATTTTAAAGATTTCTAAGTACTAAGAAACTGAAAAGCATAGATTGGTACTAATTAAGTACTAGCTTTTCCAAAAAAGATAGAAAATATATAAATGAAAAAGTTAAAAAGGATGTAAAAAAGGGCTGATCAATTGATCGTGGCTATTTAAACTAAACAAGAATAACAAATTGCTTTTGGCAAAAGAAAATAATTAAATAATTGCAACCGGATATATAACTCAAACTAGCTAATCTATAACATTATAAAATTTATGTGCTTTGTACCACTTAATAGTAAAAACATTATTGGAAAACTAAGAAGCACAATCACAAATAAGAATATAACGTGCAAAACTCTTAAATTAAAGGGAAAAAAAACAGTTGTTGTCTAGTACAATAGGAAAATAACATAATAATAAAAATTTTAAAACATATAAGTTTCTCTTAAACACTCTAGCTTTTTGTATATAATCTATTTTTAGATAATACATCTTGTAGCATATATATATATATATATATATATATATATGAAAAATGTTATTTCGTATGAATGAATTGAAAAGACGAAATACACAAAGTTATATATGTAATCAACTGAAACACCAACACCCTCATAATTCCTAATAAATAACACTTAACTTGTTGATCCACCACTAATATTAAGACAAGTATCAATTCTTGCAATTCTTTAAATTAAACCTTCGTACTATTTAGTATATATATATATATATATATATATATATATAAACAAAATCCATCGTTGAATTGAAGGCTATTATCATATAGATCATATTTATAAAATTTAACATCAATTGAAAATTATTTGATATGTCAACGAGATGAATAAAAACTAATGGCTTACAAAATTTCAACAAACCCGTTAATTTTGGCACTCTTGTCCACAAAAATGGCAGTGTCAAGCAAATATAACAGGTAAGCTCTCATAGCATACGCTCTATGCTGCCCTACCTGCTCCTCATCATCAGTAACCTACTTTGCTCTAACCAACTCATATGTATATACCTTCTCCAAGAATCCAAACCTAGCATGAGCTCGTCTGATATTTTCAAGCTCCCTCATGGCAGCGTTTGGGTGAACTCTCAGATAGTCTACCATCAACTCAAGTGTCTCATCTTTGTTAATCCTTCCATGATCTAAAAGCTTTTCCCTAATCATAAGATGCAGCAGACATGACACATTGTCGAGTATGATAGACATTTCACCATGTGGTAGATGAAATGATAGGTCTTAGTATATCATATCTCTATAAATGCATTAACCATCTCTTGTTTCACTGTAACATAACTAGTCTTGCATAAGTCCTTCATCCCAGATAATTGTAAAGGAGCCTGAAATCACTCGTCAATAGGTTGTTGCAAGCCAGTAATCTCCATCCATTGTTAATGAATTTCGCTGAATCACAGTCCTGCAGAAAAATAAATCAATTTTTAGAAACTTGTAATATAATAATAAACGTAATTTAAAAATAATGAATCCAACTAATTTTACATCTTCATCCCATATATGTTTAGTAATATGGTCTAAGTAAATAGGTAGCAATCACAACTCTAACGGGTCTCCTCCAAATACCTCTGCTGCCTCATCAGCTTAAGGTCTCTCTGGTGCCTGGGGTGGAACTGGTGCCTCTAGTGACTGAGGTACCTCCAATGTATTGGGTACCTCTGTTGCTAGAGTATGTGAAATATGTTGCCTACAGGAAGATGAAGGGAGTGATATGTCACTAAGTGGCACTCGTTTCCTACGGGAAGAAGAATGTAGAGATATATGAGCCCCAGAAGTCAACGCATCCACATCAACCAGACTAGAGAGAACAGAAACCTACGAAACCTGACTTTTTCCCTCCGGACAAATGCATGATGTGCAATCCTTCCATTCCTCAATTTGTCGTCTCTATCAGCCATAATGCATGTAAGTAAACTAGACAAGTGTCACATAATTACTACAAGCAACCTTACAAGCAAGAAAAGAAGGAAAAAATGCAGACTGATAAAATACGGAGATGCATCTCCAGTTCCTGGGAATCTAAACAATGAAGAAATACGGAGATACATCTCTGGATTTTTATGCAACTTTCATTTCCATTAATAGCGTTAATCCAGACCACCAAGACCCCAAAAATAATGCATTGATCATTACTTTTAACTATAAAACACATTTCTCATAATGTATCAACTATCAAACATGCATAAACTATGTATTTCAATACCTAATCATCAATTTCTACAAATTTATATAAAAACTCAAAAAGTTTACAATAATAAAAAACTTACAAGAAGTAAGGAATCTTTGAATTTGATGTAGTTGAGTGGACTCTTTGATGTCGTTCGGTGATGATTGAAGAAGCTTTGATGTTGTTTGATTGATTTTGAGACAATATGACATTGAGAGAGTTTAGAGAAAATTTTATTTTTTTAACAAGTCGGAAAAAAGAAGGGTTCTTGTGTGTTATGTACAAGCAAAGCCCAGAGATGGATCTCTCTAATGTTTACGAAGATGAATCTCCGTAATTTTTTCACATTAAGTCATATTTCTATTGACTTATGATACGTCAGGAGATGCATCTCTGAATTCTGAAGGCATTTTTGTATTTTCGCATAGTGCTTTAGTAATATATAGGGTGCATTAAGAAATTGGGGTATATTATCATTTAAATTTGCATCTGGTGCAATGGTAAGCCGTATACTTTTGGCAATTGGGTCTTGACTTCTAGTCCTTGGAAATTATCATTCAAAAATTCAAAAATTTATAGTAAATTATCTTATATTTTAGTTTATGTGAGATTTAAAGTAAATTATCTACTAAATCAAGTTTAGTTTATGTGATTTATTTGAAACGGTTTTAATATGTGATTTATTTGTAACGGTTTTAATATATCATTTTTTTTTTCACTCGCGAGAAAATTTTTCAAGATCTGCCAATGCGAGAGCTTCAAATAAGGCAGAGCGAAACAGACCTATGAAATTAACACTTAACATCCAAATCAATAAAATCATAAAAATATAATTTGGAGTAAAAGTAAAATAATACATAAAATAACGCATCGTCGGGCGAATCATAGAAATATAATTTGGAGTGTAAGTAAAATAATACATGAAATGACGCATCGCCGGACAAATATATGACAAGCGAATATATGGCAAACGCTTAAAACTGCTTCTGTCTAACCTTCATAAGATAAGGGAAGTCGTCCAATTTCATCTAAATGTGGATGATGCACTAGTAATTGGGATAGTTGTCCGGCTTTTGGCAAGGTCTCACCTATTGTATGATTGAGCCTCCTGACCTTCAGACAACCCCAAAGAATACTATATATTACTTATTTTTAATGATATATAATTTATTTAAACAAAATACGGATATCTTGCTTATCTCATTTTAAAAATGATGTATTTATACAAAAATAATAATAATTATTATTTTTAATTGGTCTGAAAATTTTAAGAGAACTTTAAAGCAAGTTAAATTTTGGTTGAAGCAGAGTTTTAATGTACTTTTTTGTTTTTTCACTCTTTAAGTCAATAGAATCAGGTTAGCGGTAAGGAGTTTGAATAGTATGTATGCATAAACTCATCATATACACAAAATCTTATATGGCCACTACTTTACACAGAAGATTAATTACAAGCAATTTGATAAATATATCAACTATCAACTATCAACCCATTAAAAATCAATTGCATGAACTCTCTAAATTATCCTTTTCATTATAAATTTTTTACACTAACAAAAGGACATTTAAGTAATCAACTAATGTTCACATTTTATCATTCTCATCCCTTATTAGTAGGGATGGCAGGCAGACCCAAACCCGCGGGGCCCACCCGCACCCGAACCCGAGTCAACGGGTGAAAACCCGAGTTGACTGGGTTCGGGTTCGGGTTCGGGTGCCACCCGATATTTCGGGTGCGGGTTTGGGTAGTGTAAAACCCGTGCCCGAAACCCGAAACCACACCCGCTATATATATATATATATATTCAAATAGTGTAAAAAAAATCATGTCTATATATCAACTCAAATAAGATAATTCAAACATATTTAAAAAAATGTCTATATATTTTATACTGTAACAAAGTTTCTTTTTATATTTATTCCAGGCCAATATATATATATATTCAAATAGTGTAAAAAAAATCATGTCTATATATCAACTCAAATAAGATAATTCAAACATATTTAAAAAAATGTCTATATATTTTATACTGTAACAAAGTTTCTTTTTATATTTATTCCAGGCCAATATAAAAATTATGTTAACTAACGCTATAATATTAGACATGAGGACTCTTATGATCTTGCACGTCTCTTCAGTGTAATTGAAATCCAACAACATAAACTTTAGAAAATAGCACTGATATCATAAACCTTATAAATAGACAATTGTTCATTCCTCTTGGCTGCTGCAACTCTTCTCACTGATATAGAAATGAAAAAAATCATGTGTATATATATATATATATTTTTTTTTTTTTTTTTTTTTGAGTTTTTGCTATGGGTTCGGGTTTGGGTGAAAAAACCCGAACCCAATGGGTGTGGGCGTGGGTGTTATTTTGCCACCCGAATAGCCTTTGGGTTCGGGTTCGGGTTCGGGTGGTGATTTCGGGTGCGGGTTTGGGTAGTGTGAAACTCGCACCCGACCCGACCCATTGCCATCCCTACTTATTAGATCATGTCACATGTCTAATTTCAAATCATTCATTTCTTACTTTTAACTTTTAACTTTCTCACTCTTCCTTTACTTTTTTTCATTCAAATTTTAAATTTCCCCCACTTTTTTTCTCACACTTTCTCACTATCATTTTAATTTTTTGTCTCCATTTTCTTTTTCCTATTTTATTTTTTTAAGTATAAATAACAAATTTTGAACCTCTTTTAATTTAATAAAAAAGAACACAAAAAAATGTTTAATTTTTAAAACACAAAATTTATTTAAAATAAAAGCATAATTATTTTATAATTATTATATATAAAAAATATTCATAATTTATCTGATTATTGTTTGTTTTATAATTAAGTAAATCATTTGAAATTTATTGGATAAGATTTAATAAGAGTGTACACAACTAACTTTTCATTTCACAAATCATTATCAGGACAATATCTATTTTATTTTAATAAAAAATTGTCTTTATTTAAGAGCGAAGTTTTTTAAATTTTCAAATGTGAATTTTTTTCTTTCAGCATCTCACGGATCTCTTTTTTATATGATTATTTAATACAATTGAGTTTGTATGATCATTGTTCATTTTACAATTAAGCAACACATTATAAATTGATATATGTTTTTAAACATATTTTATATTGTAACAAATTGAATATCACTCAATAATTATGCTCGACACTAACTTTTTATTTCACAGGTCATTATCAGGACAATATCTATTTTATTTTAACCGCCTTTAATTGTGAGATAAATTTTTATTTTTAAATATGATTTTTTTTTAATTCTTTTATTTTTATTTCAAATTTATACTAATATCTAAATATATTTTATACCGTATTAAATAAATTTACCCGTGCGGACGCAAGGGTATCTTGCTAGTTAGTTTATAAAATGAAATAATCCTACAGATTGTAAATATATTCTGCCAGCGATACATTACAAATACATGATACTTAAACATAGATAGTGTCGCATATATAGATTACATACAATAATCCATAAAGTAAACCTTCGCGTTTATAAATCCATAAGAGCTTATTTACAACACCAACTAAAAGCTTATAAAAGATATTCCTACATAATAATAATCTACCAGAATCTCACTAGGCAGCTTCAGCAAAACCAAGTTGCAGATTTCCATAGTCAAAGATAGTGTGATATACCCTCATAAAAATATCACCAAGAATCCTGCACAAAGGAAAAAATGACAAAGTTTAGAACATGATATAATTTTATATTACAAGCATGGTTGTAGTGTACTAAGCAATTCAAGTATATTTATGCATATGGCCGCAAATCCTATCTCAATTGGCAGAAGTCAAGTCAATATTGTTAGATTAGACACTATCGCCGGGATTCGAACTCTGGTATGTGTGTTAGTTTCTAGTGGTTATTACCACTTCGGCTATAGACCCTAAAAAAGTGTGTTTATGCATATAATTAATGTTGTAAGAGTAACATACCATAGAGGACCCTTTGGAGGAGGAATGTCAAAAGCAATAAACCCACTAAGACAGACTTGTGTAATACCTTCTCCAGTTTTCAAAATATACTGAAAAGTACAAAGCATTTTCAGAACCAACAAATAAATATATCGACAAAATCAAGAGTTGTCAAAATTTCAAAAGCTAACCTGCTCAGGACTGAGGACGAAAGATTTATCGCCAATAGTAAACGAAATGTTCGGCAATTGATAAATGCTATTGCAGTCTACTACGGACTCTCCATTTGGACTTGGCAAGCTCTCGCACAGCTGCAAAATAATCGAACAAAGTAAATCAATGCATCATGTAGTGAGATAAATCTAAGCAACAACTCAGGTTTCGCGACAGGATCATTCGAAAGGCTTACTTGATTTACGTAGTTGAATATTCTATCTTTGGTTGTCTTTCGTTTCAGTTGATTCTGGATCCAAATCACAAGCATCTGACAGGAAGAGCACAAAGCAGTATCTTTAGCAGATAACTCTCCCTCTTCCTTTTCGGTCACCATCTCAATTCCCATGCTGCATAAGATTCATAGAAAAGTTAGAGTCTGTATAAGCCAAAATCTTGTAGAACTGCAATGCTAGAATAGGACCTAAACTTTCTAACCTCTTTGATTGATCTCTTTTGGCAACACATAAACCAACTTGTGAACATACATCACCAGGTCGTACCTGAAATTCGAGATCAAACTCATTTAGGTTGCGTAAGGGGAAAGAGCAAAAGAGTGCAAGTTAAGGCTAAAAGAAAAACATTAAAGGGTCGGCAAAAGAATATACCCCTGCTACCAAGAGATCCCAAATCATTTCTCCATACTCAGTAACAATTTCTTTACATTCTACACTCAGAACCCCTTCAGCTCCAATAGCATGGTTGATTTCGGTCACAACAGTCTGAAATGAACTCGGTCAATAAAAAGTATAAATGAAACAGTGTGAGAGAACAATGTTTGAAAAGATGCGAGTACGTACAGTTGGACCAGCGAGCAAAGATGTTCCTGAATCCACAATAGCAGCACAGCCACCTTCGCAGACACCTAAAATTAACATTGACATGATCCACAATTAGATGCATTTTGTAATCAAATTTACAATTGCCAAAAAAAAGTAAATCACTCCCTTATTTTTCAGTATTTCCCTAAATAAAACTGTAATATTGTTGAAGAAAAATGATGTCACCTGTTGAGAGACCTCCAATGAAAAAATCTCCCATTTCAATCTGAAAAAGGTATATCTTCATGTTAAGTTTTTCTGCATTAAACTATACATTGAAAAGAATTTATGATCAAACTAAATTTCGTTTTTTCGAACCTGCCAATAACCTTTTTGAGTGACAGGAACATATGTATGTTTTCCTTTGTAGTGATTGGGATCAGCACCCCCCAAAATTAGCTCACCACCCTTTTTAGCTTTTGGATTTCCATTAAGCCAAAAAGAAAATACCTTCTCACTTACAAGATTTTGCTGCACCATTTCGTACCTGTGATTTATAATGGATCACTAGTTTATCTACTGACATAAACACTAGTGAGTTTGTTTGGAAGAGCTTATAGAGACAACTTATGACATATTCATAAGCTGATTTCAGCTTATTTCTATAAACTCTCTATGATAGCTAATGAAAAGCTTATAGTTAATATGAAAATAGTTTGACTTTATTTTATCATATGCATAAACATGGTTGAAAGTTGAAACATACCATACTGGGACAGCATTTTCAACAGAGATCTCCTGAAACCCAAGCCCAAATAATCCATCAAACTTTGCTAGCACAAACGAAATACTTCCTTCACGGGTAGCCTCAATGAAATCCTACAATTTCAAGTATAACATCATAGTTAAGTCTCTAAGAACTGATGTATAATTGTGTACAGTATATCTTGATGCACGAGCTCGTAGATAACGAAGCACTCACCACATCCTTGACAACAATATCACCAAGTTTAACATTATCTTGACTGAAAAAACCAGATATTGCTCCAGATCCATAACGTATTTTACATGATGTTCCTGAATTGACAATGAAAAAAGGCATTCAAATGTATTAAATTGCATTCATACAGAAACATGTAATTTACAATTTGAAATGGGGTCATTTCATCTGCAACTAAAAATGAATATGAATATAAGTAATGACAACATGACTTTACCGTTTTTGGTATATGTTTTGGATTTCTTTGACTTGTACGAACGATGGGTCAAGCAGGCAAGCTGTAAGAGAACATTAGTTAATAGGACACACAAATAGAAATACATATTCGTGACAAGTGACGACGCGGGTGTTAAGATGAACTTACAGAAAAATAGCATTTCGACGATGGAACCCAAAGGTTTGAACTACCGGTATCAAATATGACATTAAAGGTCTGAGGGGGTGTGCCAATTCCAATCTCTCCATAATACTGGGCATCCAAATAATTCTTCAAAGGTACTATAGCATCATCATCATCATCATCGGTTAGTTTCCTGGTGTACTGATCATATACGCCCAACACGGGTCTCCCTGACCTTAGCTTTTCTCTTACCATTCTAGCAGCTTTAATACTATCAAGATCAAGAGTTCTCTTCTTCAAATCAATTCTCATAAATCCATAAGAGAAAGAAGGAAGAAGTGAGCATGTTAAAGCCCAAAAACAACAAGCCACCCACAAATACTTGTGCTCCATAGGGAAAATCTGTCAGACAGTGTAAGAAGAAAGTAAGTGGAGCCGCATATAGTCTCAAACTCTCAATTCTAAAGGCTGAATCAATTGATTCTGCGGCGAAAAAAACTGATTTTGACTTAATTGCTTCTGATTAAAAGTGAGTTGAATGTAAAGTGATTTATGTTTGGATAATTTTAAGCAAAATTGAATTGAACAGTAAACTTCAATGTAAAAATCACTTTAAACTCAAGCTACAAATTCTAGCTTCAAGTAGAATCTATTCTGGAGGCAAAATCAATTCTATTTTATAAGAACCAAACACCTCAAAATCATTTCAAAATCAATTATACACCTATAAGTAGAAACTTGAGTGATTTTCTTCTACTCTAGTCTTCTTCATTTTTACTCCATCAATTTCTAGGTTATTTATTGATCTATAAGTAATTGGCTTAAGTCACAAATATAAAGATCATAGAAAGCAATCAAACAAAAGAAAACAACTTTTTCCATAATCATATCTTGCGGATTCACGTCATTCATAAGCTGAATATTCGAAAAGATGCATCAATACTCAAAAGACTAAAACGGGTGAAATATGAGAAAAGCATGCTTATAAATAAATCGAAGTGAATCAAATATGATAATCACAAAATAAACATCAAAAAATAAAATAGAAAATAGAAAAATCAAACCTGAAGCATAGAGAAAAAAAAAAAAGATAATCACAAAAAGTTGAACTCAACCACTATCTTCTTCTACTTTTTTTTCTAATATTTAAGATTGGATATTAGAAATTGAAAGAGAGAAAAGTGTTACCGTTAGGATCGTAGTGGTGGTGAAGGAGAAAGTTGAAGAAGTGGAGTAGAGAATGGATGAGTTAGAGTTAGAGTTAGAGTTAGTTGAAGAAGAAACAAAAGTAGGAAGGTGTCCGGAAACTATGGACTCTTTCCTGCTCGTACAATCAATCAATGGATATACTTGGATACTCTAAAATACACTTGTTTATTTATATTTGTAAATATTAAATCAATAAATTGTACGAAATAAGTTCAAATCCAAATCAATTCAAATAAAAACCGCAAACCAATCCAAAAAAATTAAAAATCGCAAAAAATTAAAAATTATTAGATGTGTTTGGATGTCATTTTATAAAATCTGATCGGTTTGGATCGAATTTCGGATTGATTTTTTAAAACCGATCCAAACCAAACCGAACCGCATGTATATATTTTTATACTCATTGATTTTTTATTAGTATAACACCTTGTACTAATTTATTATTAATTGATATTTTTTTTATAAAATACTATTTATTAATTTAATTTAATCTATTAATTTTTATTATTTCATTTGTTTCAATCATAACTGATCATTATTATTTTGTAATATTAACTTTTAATAAAGTATATATTATATATTATATAAAATTTATTATTTATTAGTGTTTTTACAATATTAATAAAATTATAATTTGTAATTTGGATATCCAAAAAATCGATCCAAATCAAATCGCAAGAAATTGGATTGGATTGGATCGGATTTTTTTAACCAATCATCCAAAACCAAACCAAACCGCGAGTAAATTTATCTTTAGATCGGATGGCATTTTGCTACAAAACCGATCCAAACCGAACCACGAACACTCCTAGCCTCATGCTCTCTCTTATTATTTATATTTCATAAATCATTTCAGTTTTTATAAGTATGACAAATAAATGTTACTCAATTTTGCTCCGGCTTTAAACGGAATTTTATTAGTGGACGGTAGGATTGGTCCTTCTTTGATTAGTCAGTTGCGAGTCTGAAAAGATTTCTAAAAAAAATATTACTGTATATATTATTAATTTTGTTAGATGTAAAACACTTAGAAGAAAAACTCAAATAACCATGTTTTTTAATTTAAATATCACAATAATCTTTTTTTTTTTCCACATATACTCAATGTTTTAAACAAAAGAATTTTGCGCTAAGAGAAGGCATAAGTGGCACGGACGCATATACTACCAAAAAAAAACATAAATGTCGCACACACAGGCGAAATCATCCTTAATGTGTCAATAAGTCTGGGGTATGACTTATTGCAAAAAAAAAAAAATTGCAACTGAAATTTCAACATTTGAAAAAGAATTTTAAATTCGAATGTTACGTGTTTATTTGAACATATTATAATTGAATGATGAATTAAAATAACTTATACTTGTTGAAGTGATTATGAAAATTAATAAAATATTCGTACACGTAAGTAAACACATATTTTTTAAAATATAATAAAAATAAAATGAAAGAAAGACAAAATTGATTAAACAAAATGCAAGTTCCAAATGTGAATATGCAGCACAGTGTTAGTACTAATCTCGGTCATTTGGCTTAATCGAGTACTTAATGTTTATGCAAATTTTGTGGTTAATTTGCAACTAATTGATGATGTTCAAATTGTATCACTTTAATCTGTTTCTTAGGACTTTTTTTAATTGATATGGTATTGCTTTCTAAAGGAAAATGGGGATAAAGTTTTTTTTACTGCCTCCTAAAGCTCCCCCTACTTTAGATGTTGTTGGCCATCTAATTCAAACTTATATGCATCTCATGAATAATCGAGCTGATCCTTCTGCTGCATTGCCTGAAACATGTTCGGTTCTGACATAACAGATGGAAGACGTCGGTTCAACAAAAGCTTATGAGGATCATTCTAATTCAAAATTGATGTTTAGGTGAGCAATTTTTAGCAAAATTGAAGAGATCATACAAAGCTTCCTAATATTTTTTGGTCATAGGAGAATGTACATAAGCTTCCTAATATTAAATCTGCCTTTAGAATCATCTTATATAAGCTGTCTGAAATCTGTTTATAATCAGTTTGATGTGTTAGAAAACAAATTTTACATGACAAGTTATAGGATTTTCATGCATTATTTACATACTTTACATGTTTGAAGTTTACATCCACAATAATTCACTTGGTGTTGCTAGACAGGTTACTTTTTGGATTCATGTTTGAAGTTTTGTATGAAAATATTCATTTCATAATCATAAACCTTTTTTATCATCTTTGCAGAAAGTTCCTGAGAAAACAAAGGAAAGTGCTGGTGGTCCATGGCAGTTTGCTGGTTTGTTGTCGGTGTTTGATCCTCCTATGCATGGCAGTGCTAAAACCATTAGACAAACTCTTAATCTTGGTGTTAATGTCAAGATGATTATAGGTAACTACACATAGTACTGCATTTTCATTTCATGTTTGTTAGTTTTTCTGTTTCTCGGCGGCGATGTTGTTTATTTTTCAGAAAGGTGGATGTGAAGCGGGTTTGTGCGGTTCAGGTTGGATGACGTGATGGGGCATGCAGAGTGAGGGGTGAGATTGTTGTATTTGGATTTTGAAAATGCTCCTCTGAGGATTTTGTTTTGTTGATGGCTGATGACATATTTTGCTTGGCATGAATCTGGTAAGTGTTTTCATCAGTTTCTGCTTTATTCAATGTTTATGAAATAGAATTTAATGTTTTTATCAGGGTATTCTTTGTTTTTCTTAATGTATTATTGTGTGCTAACTTCTTTGAGGACTAGCTTTAAACTTGTAATGTTCTTTGCCGTTGGACTCTTGCAGAAAGGCTGAGACATGTTGAGATTGTTGCTCAAAACTAGATCCTTCAGCATGGACGGGTGTTAATTTAGGTATTTGGCCTAGAGAGTTGATTGTATTTGACAAAGCATTTACCTCCAGTTTTTATGAGTTCACAGACCTTCTTATCTCATCACTCATCTTCATGTACTTACCTCCTGGTGCTTCTCCAGTCTTACGCTTGGAACCATTATCCTTTGCATCAGTGTTATTCCTGACTTTCCTTTTAGAATTTTGAATATGCACACTCTCTTCTCCATTTGAAGTTTAACTTTCTGCTGATTGCTCAGGTAGTTCTATTAACACTTTTCGATGTTTCTTTCTATTATTATGCACTTCCAAATTCTTGAGAGCAAACACAACACCACAAATTTCACAGTGTAAATGTTGTGTTGTGGCTACATCAGGAATATTTTGTTCCAGAATTTGATGTGGCAAGCACTTTTTATCAGTATCCTCATCAGGTGTTTGTTGTGGCAAGTTCATCTTATCAACACAGTGCTCCGATGTTTGATGAAGTAAACACTTATTATCAGCAGCATCTTATACCTTTTGATATGGTAAACACATGTTATCAGTGTCGTCGTCGGGTGTTTGTTGTGGCAAGTTCATCTTATCAGCACAATGCTCCGATGTTTAATGAGGTAAGCCCTCCTATTCAACTTATAACATCATTTTGTCAAAGTGCATATTCATGGTTGAAGAAGGATATCTAGAATGTATTAGTTGTTCAATGTAAAGCTGGAATGGGAAGTACATGATTGATGGTGTGCAATCTTCTTTTGTTTCTTAAGGTAACTCGTAAGAATTGACTTCAGAAATTATTATACAGTAAAGAATTTTCTATTGCTGATTCTATCCCACTCTGGTCTCAATCTGCAGGCACTGATGCATTTTCCTATACCATAACCAGCTACCTACATAATCTGGCTACCACAACGAGAAAACCGGCATAGTCGCCAAACAGGCTACCATGCAATTGATAGGCCGAAGGCACTGTGTCGCTAAATTATTATGGATATCCACTACGCCCGGTCTCCATTGTGCATTGTTTCTTTATCCATTTTTCAGGTTCAAGGCTTGAAATTATTTGGAAGATGTTTGTAACTTTTTTGTTTCATAAGCCTTTGTAAAACATCTTGAAAAAGCTGTTTCTACATGAATGACATTTAATTTTTATGACAACTCTATCAATTTTGAATGCAATTATTTTCTGTTTATGTTTTTAATATTTATAGTGTCTTAAGGGAGTGGATTTTTTCCTGCTATTGATGTAGACATTCATATACCATCAGACTTTTAAGGCTTGAAGAAATGAAGTTACCATCATAGTTTACCACTTTATGGAGAGAATGTGAAGGTGATGGCAGACAATTATAAACTAACTATACTGATACAGAAAGTTAACACTTTGGTTGTGACCAATTGCTGAGACCTTGTGATGATTTAACCTCAAAGTGCATTGCTCTTAATGGCTTAATTTTTTTTAACAGTAATGCTTAAGTTCTCAAAGATGTCACTTCATAATATGTTCACTTCTACAGCCAAATCAACATAGTTATTCCAAATTTTGTACAGCAAATTGAACATATATGTTCAAACTAAAATTTTTAGATCAACAATAGCAGTTTCTTTATACAGCAAATACAACATATATTGTCAAACATGCACAACCAATTCCTATAATTACATGCAGTCCTTCTAAAACACACATGAACCAAAATTAATATTTCCTAAACAACTACCAAGCTCAACATATTACCATTTCTAAATATGCCATAGTCAGTGTAATGTACTATTCCACATTTCTAAATAAGCTCAACATCTGTTTTGGTATTCTGATTGTACATAATATCAGTGTTTAGAATGTATTATTCCACAGGCCCAGACATAATAATCAAGACCATCTGAAAAAAATGAACAGAATGAAACATATACACTACAATGCCAGTGTATTACATGCAGTCTATAATTACATGCAATCCTTCTAAAACACACATTAATCTACTTCATCCACTATGGAACTTGCTGTTGGTGGTATTTTATAGGTGGTGGAGTAAGAAAACAGTTTTTCGTCACTTTTTACACTGAACTTCCACTGGTGGAAGTTATACTTAAAAACACTCCAATTTTACTGAAGGCACGTTTTACACTTAACTTCCACTGGTGGAAGTTATACTTAAAAACACTCCAAAATCTTTTATTTGCTTGGATATAATGCTTAATTTATGCAATTCCTACGACTGAGCTATGGAGCTATAAAACTTGGAATCATAATATTAATCTACTTCATCCACTATGGAACTTGCTGTTGGTGGTATTCTAGAGGTGGTGGAGTAAGAAAACAGTTTTTCGTCACTTTTTACACTGAACTTCCATTGGTGGAAGTTATACTTAAAAACACCCCAATTTTACTGAAGGCACGTTTTACACTTAACTTCCACTGGTGGAAGTTATACTTAAAAACACTCCAATTTTACTGAATTCACTATAAACTCTTTTTTTCTGTTTTTCTTTTTTTTTTTTTTCTTCAACTTGCCTTTATATAGGCTTTAAGATGAAACTGATAGAGTATACAATAAGTTGGTAATTAAGATGAGGCCTCTTTGGTTCTCTCAATCTTAATGACTCTATCATAGATCTAAATAAAGACAATCATAATAATATGGTAATTAGAATTCTCTCATAATACTTACTAATAACAGAAAAAATGATTATAAATATATAAAGTAAATGATTATAAATGATTCACAATTACTTGCTAATGACTATCCTATAATTACATGCAGTCCTTCTAAAACACACATTAATCTACTTCATCCACTATAGAACTTGTTGTTGGTGGTATTCTATAGGTGGTGGAGTAAGAAAATAGTTTTTCGTCACTTTTTACACTGAACTTCCACTGGTGGAAGTTATACTTAAAAACACTCCAATTTTACTGAAGGCACGTTTTACACTTAACTTCCACTGGTGGAAGTTATACTTAAAAACACTCCAAAATCTTTTATTTGCTTGGATATAATGCTTAATTTATGCAATTCCTGCGACTGAGCTATGGAGCTATAAAACTTGGAATCATAATATTAATCTACTTCATCCACTATGGAACTTGCTGTTGGTGGTATTCTAGAGGTGGTGGAGTAAGAAAACAGTTTTTCGTCACTTTTTACACTGAACTTCCACTGGTGGAAGTTATACTTAAAAACACCCCAATTTTACTGAAGGCACGTTTTACACTTAACTTCCACTGGTGGAAGTTATACTTAAAAACACTCCAATTTTATTGAATTCACTACAAATTCTTTTTTTTCTGTTTTTCTTTTTTTTTTATTTCTTCAACTTGCCTTTATATAGGCTTTAAGATGAAACTGATAGAGTATACAATAAGTTGGTAATTAAGATGAGAACTCTTTGGTTCTCTCAATCTTAATGACTCTACCATAGATCTAAATAAAGACAATCATAATAATATGGTAATTAGAATTCTCTCATAATACTTACTAATAACAGAAAAAATGATTATAAATATATAAAGTAAATGATTATAAATGATTCACAATTACTTGCTAATGACTATCCTATAATTACATGCAGTCCTTCTAAAACACACATTAATCTACTTCATCCACTATGGAACTTGCTGTTGGTGGTATTCTATAGGTGGTGTAGTAAGAAAACAGTTTTTCGTCACTTTTTACACTGAACTTCCATTGGTGGAAGTTATACTTAAAAACACTCCAATTTTACTGAAGGCACGTTTTACACTTAACTTCCACTGGTGGAAGTTATACTTAAAAACACTCCAAAATCTTTTATTTGCTTGGATATAATGCTTAATTTATGCAATTCCTGCGACTGAGCTATGGAGCTATAAAACTTGGAATCATAATATTAATCTACTTCATCCACTATGGAACTTGCTGTTGGTGGTATTCTAGAGGTGGTGGAGTAAGAAAACAGTTTTTCGTCACTTTTTACACTGAACTTCCACTGGTGGAAGTTATACTTAAAAGCACTCCAATTTTACTGAAGGCACGTTTTACACTTAACTTCCACTGGTGGAAGTTATACTTAAAAACACTCCCAAATCTTTTTGTTGCTTGGATATAATGCTTAATTTATGCAATTCCTGCTACTGAGCTATGGAGCTATAAAACTTGGAATCATAATATTTATTATATGGAGACACTCTGCATATCTTTGTACACTTAGCAGAAAGAATGCAATATGAGAATGCAATATGGATTTGGGAAACAAGTTCAGAAGGGAAGCAGAACTCATGGTATTATCTTCTGGCAGGTAAATGTTTTGTGACTGTCCAACACGGCTGGTCTGTCCAACATGGCATTATTTGCACCGTTTGTATTTGTTTTCACAATTCTTATTTTTAAGGCTGAGAAGCATAATGGGATTGCTGAGTTCTTGGAGATTCTAGGGAGTATCATTAATGGTTTTGCTTTGCCTTTGAAAGAAGAGCATAAATTGTTTCTGGTTCGGATATTAATTCCGTTGCACAAACCAAAGTGCTTAGCAATGTATCACCAGCAGTTATCTTATTGCGTTACTCAATTTGTGGAGAAAGATTGCAAGCTTGCAGATACAATTATTAGGGGCTTATTGAAGTACTGGCCAATAACAAATAACTCAAAGGAAGTTATGTTCCTAGGTGAGTTGGAAGAAGTCTTGGAAGCAACACAACCTCCAGAATTCCAGCTATGTATGGTGCTGTTGTTTCGCCGTGTTGCTCATTGTTTGAATAGCCCCCATTTTCAGGTATTAAATTTTCAATGATTTCCTCATGTTCATTTTCTTTTACTCTAAACAGTATATTATAAAAATAATAATTTTCTGAAACAACAAAATACTTTACCTTATGATTCATTTCCTCATAGTTGAGACTTGAGAAGATTAACATATGATTTGCCTTAAAATGCTTATTTCTTAACCTTCTGTTTGGTTTGTTTTGTTTTGTACAGCCAAGATATATACGTGATTGTGATTACATCCCAAAAGCTATGATAGTTGTGATTAGTTAGTTATTAAAACAAATAAGTCTTGAAATTGTTTAGTCTTAACTATCTTTTACTTAGATACTTAGCTTGTGTATTGTTAAATGCTCTCATTCTCAATTTTACTAGCAAATTTTGCTTTTTAGAGGCTTTTGCTTTTTCACAATTTGTTGTTGTTTCACGGGACACTTTCATCGTATGTCATTATTTTTATCAAGTGGTTATATTCATTTATATA
This sequence comes from Lathyrus tuberosus, assembly GCA_022829125.1. NCBI lineage: Eukaryota > Viridiplantae > Streptophyta > Magnoliopsida > Fabales > Fabaceae > Lathyrus > Lathyrus tuberosus. Next base: position 3,073,154 of record JALAZF010000037.1, read on the forward strand.
TTTCTTATTATTATTGATCTTTGAAATTCTTTGTCAGATGTTCTATTACATATTGTATCATAATATTATTTTTTTTTAATATTTTAATTTATAATTTTTTCGTATACTTTCTCAATTAAAATGACCTTTTAAGAGTTATATCTAAAATAATTATTTTTGCAATATCAAAATTAATCGCACGGGTTTCTTACTAGTTATTTTTAAAAGAGATAATAGACACGTATTTATAATTTTTTTCGTATATAAAAATATTTTAATTAACTATATATTTTTTCACATATAAATATTAATTTTATTTTGTCATTATTTATAAAATATTTGAATGAATTGTAAATTTGTTTTCAGTTATAAAAATAACACCATTACATAAAAACAATTGGATGAACAAACGATTTTTTAAATTTTATGATTGTGGGCACGCATTTGAAAAATGAAATGATAAGCACTATGGTGCTTACTTCTTAACCATATTTACATCAGAAAAATGAAATTATAAGAAACTTATCATTAGTAAATCACTAAACAGTAAGCACTATAGTTCACGCCAATGTATTTTGCCGATGAAAAATTAACACATAAAACCATGACTTTCTGAAACCCTTACTTACAAATTGATTTTACAATAAATCAAAGACCATTTCTTAATACACTAATCCTAATTTCTTATACATCACGTGAAATTATTTTTTTGCCTCCCAGTTTCGGATGTGCACTGTTTTTTTTTTAAACATTGTCTTGTTCCGGATGTGCAAATCCGGAATGACAAATTACGCGTATTTCGGATGTGCACATCCGGAAAAATGACTGAAACTTAAAAAGGTATAATAATAATATATTTATTTTAAGAAATAATAATAATATGTATTTTAAAAGAATAACGATCAACAGTAAAACATTACTTCTTTGACGTTATCCGAACTCCCAAATCTATCCTCGAAGATTGTAGGACAAATCAAGATCAACAGTAAAACATTACTTCTTTGACGTTATCCGAACTCCCAAATCTATCCTCGAAGATTGTAGGACAAATCAAGATCAACAGTAAAACATTACTTCTTTGACGTTATCCAAGATTAATGGCAGCAGAGTCGACACAAAGTTGGTGGTACTCCTATTACCACTTGCAGAATCAATGGACTGACTTTGGGTCACAAGATACAGAGGAATTGTTTCTGCTCAGGTTCATTGCGATGAGATAATTCAAGATCTCTTTAAAATAACAATGGATCCTTAGAAGGGAAATCGGCCCCCTGGAATGATAAGATAATTTTGTTAGATTTGTGTATTCCTCATGATAGGATAATTCAGGGAGTGGCGTGTGACTTTTTATAAATCAACTGGGTTTAAGCCTAAAAGGATTATATTTTACAGGTTCGCGTTGGTTTTTCTAAATGATACATACTGATGTATATTGATGTATATGTATATATTATACTATTTCAATGTCATTTATTTTGGATAACGTCAAAGAAGTAATGTTTTACTGTTGATCTTGATTTGTCCTACAATCTTCGAACCTGGAAAATATAATTCTTTTAGGCTTAAACCCAGTTGATTTATAGAAAGACACACGCCACTCCCTGAAAACCATAATGGTAAATAATAATGAATTATGTATGCATTCAAACACTTTTCTTGTATCGTGTAAGTTAGTAACTACTCTCAATAACGAAAAGGGTTTATCTCCGAAATATATTGAGTCCTAACTTTATCAGAATGCCGAAGACAACCATTATATTGACGGAGAGACTCCAACCTTAGATTTTGTTATAACTTCTGATGACATTACTGCTACTGGTGCACCAGTCACATTACTTATTTTCAATAACGAAAAGGGTTTATCTCTGAAATATATTGAGTTCATCTATAGTGTTGGACGATCAACAAAGAAAGATAACAGGAGCAGTGGTTACACTAGAGAGAAAGGATCAACAAAGTTTTCTATTGACGAGATACGAAGAACAAAGTTTTCTATGGGCGGAAAACCTAATTCCTTCTCGCTCCCCTCATTCGAATGTATATTAACTTGCGATGATATATTAACGTATGCGACCAACCGACAAAACCGATTTTTTTAAAAAAATAAAGTTATGTTATTTTCTGGATTTGCAGTTCCGGAAATTATACATGATAAAGCTATACTATGTTTCCGGATGTGCACATTCAAAAAACATCAGCGTTTTTTAAAAAAAACGGTGCGTCCGGATGTGCACATCCGGAATCAGGGGGCAAAAACGAAATTTTACGTGGTATATAAAAAACTAGGGTGGTGTAATAAGAAATCATCAAATCAAATTGATTTTACAATAAATCAAATTGATTTATAGCATGCTTCATGTCAGCGAGAAGCAATCTTTGTTCAATTTAAAAAGCAAAGCAACGACATGAATAGAAGCAAAAAGTGAAGATGATCACATCTTATTAATTCCAACAACATTTACATTACAAAATTCCTAAAAAAAAATATAGAACACTATCTCTCATCTCATGAATAATATACAAAGATGAAAAGACCTTTCATACATTCATTTATCTCACTTTGTTCAATTTATCAAAGCTTTTTTGAAAATTCTTAATAACCAATAAGCAACTTAATATTGATTAATAACCAACACAATGAAAGGCTCATATCCTCGTGGTGTTATTCTATAGTCCACGTGAGACAATTTCATGTCTATATGATGTTTTATCATTTTGGTCAATATTAAGATTACTTTTTGTTTCTTTGTAGTTCTCCATGTACACGTCTTATTTTATTTTTTTTAGTAAATATGTGCACCAGGAGAATATTTTTTACAATACTCGTAAGTAAATGTTCATATCAATTAAAAAGATTATTGGCTTAAATAATGTTTTCGTCCCTGTAAGTTAGCGAGTTTTTGGTCTTCGTCCCTGTAATTTTTTTTTTTTTTAGTCTTTATATCTTACTTTTTGCTTGCTGTTTAGTCCTTAAAGCCAAAATCTGTGCGGATTTTGGTTATATGGACTAAAACGAACGCGAATGTGAAATATAGGGACTAAAACAAAAAAAAAATTACAAGAACGAAAACACTATTTAAGTCAAAATTATTTAATGTTAAATCGTTATACTTCACTTAAATCCCTATATCTTAACAAATTAATAACAACAATCAAAATAGTATGTCAACATAAATAATTTTCTAAGTTCCTAAGACAAACGTGAAGTTCATTAAAGTGAGGTGAAGGACAAGCCAAGGGTTGGCCCCAAACCCACCCTTAACCTATTCTTCATTGTGGCAAAGACAGTAGCAATGAACGCTTATGCTTTTGTCTTTTCATAATCAATAATATAATGTCATTTCAGTTAACAAAAACATAGAGGTTGTAGGGAGAGCAAACATAATATTATTATCTTATATGAGATCCAATTTTTCATTATTTTATGTGTAAGTTCATACATATAATAAGGTGCAAATGCAAAGGCATGTGTTGTAATAAACGTTGCACTAGGAACGAATAAAAATATGAGAAAGATTAAGTTTCTTGAACAAATATAAGAAAACTCCTTTTAAGTTTGCGAAAGAGAGAAAAGAGGAAAGAAGAAGAATAAGAACTGGTTAAAACCGTTTTACTATTTACTCTCACAATTAAGGAAAATTGTTTACAAGAAAATATCAACCAACTATAATCCTCTGCCAACAACCTGAGAGAGCAGCCTATTTATAGAATATAAGCTAGCTTAAGCCCTAAGCTAACTTAAGCACTAAGTTAACTTAATCAACAAGATAACTTAGAAAATTGCATGCTAAGAACAAGCTTCGACTACAGCACGCACATCTTCGACTCGTGCATGCTTGAATAAACTTCGACTACAACATGCATACCTCTGTCAAACAATGAAGATATCCCTCTCGAGCTTAGAGTTCGATCCAAAATACCACAAATCTCTACCTTGGAACAAACTCTACAACATGTGGGGAGCAAAGTAGATTTCTGTTAGAATAAGATCTTGTTCTGCATATAATCTCTAGTTTTAATGATAACGTTGCATATATTTTATATGTAACAATTTGGTACTCTAATTCTATATTAAATATGCAGATATACAATTCTCATTGGAATCAATTTGTAGCGTAACTCAACAAGATTCTGATACATATCAGAGTTTCTGAAGAAGAATATATGTGTTTCTCAAGAAAGCGTTTGTTTCTAAAGAAAGGATTCTGAAGACTCTGATCAACGCTAAAGTTCAAAATACATGATGAGGATCAAAAGCTCAAAATCCAAAGCAAAACGTGAAGACCAAGAATCCATACAAACGGTTCTTTCCTTAAAAGTCCAAAGCAGAGATTTTGCTCAGAATTGACCAGAAAGCTTTCTAATCTTTTACTACTTCTGCTCTCCAAGGATTCTACCATTGAAGACAGCTGGCCAAGCTAAAAGACATTCTTATCCCTCAACAAGGATATAAATAAAAGACTATGCTGCATTGCAAAGGATAGCAACTCACAAGTCAAAAACTCTGAAAGTACATACTCTGTCAAAGAATCTCAAAGACACAAAGAGTTGTTGCTCATATTTGTGTAGAAATATTGTTCTTAAATTTGTTTCAACCTGCTTATTAAGAAGCAATATTGTAAACATTCTTGTAACACTTCCTAAGTGATTTTCCTTGAGCGACTAAGTGTGTTAGTCAGTAGACTCGAGAGGACTAAATTGTTGTTGAAAAATTTAGAGGTTGATTCTAAATTTTCCTTGAGTGACTAAGTGTGTTAGTCAGTAGACCCGAGAGGGCTAAATTGTTGTTGAATAATTTAGAGGTTGATTGTAAGTTTTCCTTGAGTGACTAAGTGTGTTAGTTAGTAGACTTGAGAGGGCTAAGTCGTTGATGACTTAGAGGCTGTTGTAATCTTGTCAAAGATTAGTGGTTTAAGTCTTTGTCATAAAGCAAAATCACCTTGGCGGGTGGATTGGATTAGCTTAGTTAACAGTGAACCAGGATAATCATTTGTGTTCTTTCTATTTATACCTTGTTAGCGTGTGTGTGTGTTACATACTTCATTGAAAAAAATTTAAAACCCAATTCAAACCCCCTTTCTTGTGTTTTGCTCAACCTTCAACTGGCATCAGAGCTCCGGATCTTTTATTGATTTTCATATCAAACACTTAACCGTGTAGAGAGATCCAGCGTGAGAAAAACTCTATGGTCACTTCCAACACAAACGAAAGAGACAGTTACAACGCCAAGCCTCCTGTATTTGATGGAGAAAATTTGACTACTGGAAAGATAGAATAGAAAGTTTCTTTTTAGGTTATGATGCAGATCTTTGGGATATAGTGACAAATGGTTACGAAACACTTTTTCTGCTATTGGGATACCTATTCCAAGAAGAAAAATGAGTGATAAGCAAAAGAAAGACTTCAAAAATTATCACAAAGCAAGAACCATTCTTCCAAATGCGATCTCATACAATGAGTATGAAAAAATCACTAACAGAGATACAACAAAGGATATTTTTTATTCCTTGAAAATGACACATGAAGGCAATACTCAAGTCAAGAAAACTAAAGCTCTTGCGTTGGTCCAGAGATATGAAGCCTTCAAGATGGAAGAAGATGGAACTATTGAATTCATGTTCTCAAGATTCCAAACCTTGGTAGTAGGACTCAAGGTTCTGGACAAAGGATATATTACTGCTAATCATGCTAAAATGATTGTGAGAAGTCTTCCTAAAAAATGGAGACCAATGGTTACTGCATTAAAGTTGTCCAAGGATCTGAACAACATAAGTCTTGAAGAATTAGTTAGCTCACTCAGAAGTCATGAAATAGAGCTAGAAGAAGATGAACCTCCGAAAAAGGTTAAATTTGTGGCTCTAAGATCAAGACCAGAAAGAAGTAAGTCAGAGAAAAACAAGGTCATTCAAAATGAAGATGAAAACTCTGATTGTGAAGATTATGATGACGAAGACGAATTGTCTCTCTTATCCAAAAGAGTTAGACAAATTTGGAGAAATAGACAAAACAACTTTCAAGGATCCAGAAACATATGAAATTATCTAGAATCATCTTCAAGAAGAAAAGCAAGTAATAAAATTACTTTTTATGAATGTAAAGAACCTAGACACTTCAGACAAGATTGTCCAAAGCTCACAAAGGAAAGCTTCAGAAAAGAAAGATTCAAGAAGAACATGTTTAAAGGAAAGAAGAAAGGTCTTATGGCAACAAGGCGTGCCTTATATCTCTCAATAGTGCCATTTGGAAAATATTTAAGTTTGAAAATCCACTTACATTCTATGGCACGTTTGTGTGGCGGTAAATGTGTGATTTCCTAAGTTTTGGTGCTAATGAGAGATTGCAATTCATAGTCTATGGCCTGCTTCCAATTAGGATTGGTAATGGAAGAGGCATAGGAAGAAGGCTCTTAGTTAGATGAAATTTTTAAATTAAAAGTTCGATGGGAATGCGACAAATTATCATAAGAAATATAATGAGAAATGGAGTTTGGTTGCATACCTGGGACAGTGGAGGAGTCAGGAAGAGAATTACCTGCAATGAGAGAACAATGATAGTCCTCCAAGTATGTTGGTTGTTTAGTAGATCTGGTGGATCTTCTAACAGTAGTAGGGGGTTCTGTAGGTGAAATAGTGGCAGAAGATGGACTAGAGGGAGCATTGTCTGTTGTAATAGGTGGTGAGATGGTTGGAGAAAGAATATTTATATCAGACGGTTCAGAGGTTTCTATGACGGGGGGAGGGTAATTTAATGAGTCATCTTGGTTGGGATGATGAATAGGTTGGGATGATGGAAGAGAGGTGTTGATGGGAGATGCGTAGGGATAAATCTCCTCATAAAAAATTGTGTCGCGAGATATAAAAATGTTCCTGTTATGAATATTGTAAAGGATGGAGTCTTTGACTCCATTCTTGAAGCCCAAGAAAATGCATTTGTGGGCTCTAGTGTCAAGATTAGTGCGTTGAACATTACTACTGCAGGCATAAACTAAACATCTAAAAGTTTTAAGTGTGGTGTAATCAGGAACAGAAGCATATAGCATAGTGAAAGGACACTTATTGGAGAGAAGCCTAGTAGGTAAACGATTGATGAGGTGAACAGCATAGGATAATGCATATGACCAGAAAATGTTGGGGAGGTGAGAGTGAAACAGAAGAGCACGGGTGACATTCGGCAGATGTTGGTGTTTACGATCCACCAGGCAATTCTGTTGTGGGGTATACACACAAAAGGTTTGGTGAATAATGCCATGTGTGGAATAGAATTCTCTTAAGAGAAACTCAGGACCATCGTCGGATCTAATAGTTTTAATGGTAGTGTTAAATTGTGTAGCAATAAGTTTGACAAAAGATTTAACTAACAAGGATGTTTCAGATTTAGATTTCATTAGAAAAATTCAGCAATATCGACTATAGTCATCAACCACGGTTAAAAAATACTTATGTCCATGTATAGAAGAGCACGAAGTGGGGGCCCAAATGTCCATGTGAATGAGATCAAAGATTTTAGAAGTGTTAGTAGTGCTATTGTGAAAAGGCAAACGTTTTTGTTTAGCTTTAAAACAAGTATCACAGGGAATATCAGTAGCATGTAAATTGTCTAAAGGAAAAATTTTATTGATTTGTATAAGAGTGTCATGTGATGGGTGGCCAAGTCTGTTATGCCAACGATCACAATTGTGAATATTGGGGGAGGGGGAATTAATGGAAATAGAAGGGGAAACCAAAGTGTAGAGACCTTGATGTAACCTAGCTGAACCAATCTTCATCAGGGTATGGAGCCCCTGTATAAGACAGTGAGATGCAGTAAAAATAAAGGCACAATTTAAGGAGCTAGCAAGTTTAGAAACAGAGATAAGATTAGTGTAAAAAGAGGGAATATATAAGACATCATGAAGATAAAAGGAATCATTAAAATGCATAGATCCTGAAAAATTTGTAGTAATGGAAGCTCTATTTGGAAGCTTAACTATGATAGGTTTAATAGGATTTAGGTTAGTAAACAATGTCATGTCATGGCAAACATGATCTGTTGCCCCTGTGTCTAGCAACCATTATAAATTAGTAATACCATGAACATTATGAATGTAAGAAGAACCTGAATCATGAGTTTGAGAAGTATGGAGGTGCTGAATGTTGGGTTCTGAAGATACAGCAGTTTACTGGAGAAGAGCTAGCAGGGTGCGTTGTTGTTCAGTTGTGAGAGAAATGTTATCAGGAGCAGCTTCAGTCAGGGGAGTATCAGTTGAAGTTTCTTCCTGTGATGTGTGGGCCAAATTTGTCTTCTTGAGATAGGGTGGTAAACTGTGTTTTTTGAAACACACCTCAATGGTGTGACCTGGTTTGTTGCAACAGGAACAAATTTTTATCCCTTTGGACCGAGGTGGTGTGGAGAGTTTGGTGCCTTGTTTATTGGAACGACCCCGGTTGTAAGGTTTGTTGACTTGCACAATGAGTTTTTCCTCTACCACAGGCGATGACAGTTGCCTTTCCTGTCGAATGAGAAGAGAGAAAACTCTGTTGACGGTAGGAAGAGGGGACATGGGCATAATCTGAGCACGCACGGCAGCGTATTGGTCATTAAGGCCTTTCAGAAACCTAATGACATAATCATTGTCCCTGTATGTTTTGATTGTAGGGATGGGGGTACAGGTGCAAAGAGGATCGCAAGTACATGTGGGAAGAGGCCTGAAATTGTCAAATTCTTGCCAAAGCTTCTTCAAGGTGGTGAAATACTGAGTAATCGTTTGATCTCCTTGTTTCTGGGCATATATCTCTTCTTGAAGATCAGAGATACGGAAGATATCTCCTTGGTGATATCGTTCATGAAGTTCATCCCAGATATCTTTAGCAGAATCCATCCACAGAACGCTTTCAGAAATATCTTTGTCGATGGAGTTCGTAATCCACGCCATGACCATATTGTTGTAGCGACACCAAAGAACGTATGTAGAATGATTAGGACCAGGTCGAGGGAGAGTGTCGTCGATAAAACCTAATTTGTTCTTGGATATTAGTGCTAACTTCAAAGACCTAGACCAAGAATGGTAGTTTGTGTTATTCAAAGGCGGTGAAACAATGGTGAGGCCAGGGTTGTCGCTAGGGTGCATGAAGAAAGGGTCAAGCATGTCTTGTTGGTAGGAGTGGGTGGTGGTGGATTTGTGTGTTTCAGACATCGATTTGGGGGAAGGAGGTGGTGGTGGATCAGATAGCTCCGCCATTGTTGAACGATGAAGGTGAAAGAACAAAACGATGAGAAAGACGAGTAAAAAAAAAGAACCGTCGATGGTGAAAGAAGAAACGGTTAGGAAGGTGAGTGAAAGAGAAAGAAACGAGAAGAATAAGGGGAAGACGAAGAGAGAAGAAAAAAAGAACCCGTCAAGAAGAAGACACGTGGAAGACCACGGAAGAGATAAGGTGAAAAAATCAGAACAATCACATGTTCTTGATACCATGTTGACAGATGGCGAAAACAGTGAAAGCACATTGAAACTTGATAATAGCCATTATTGTCATTAATGCAAAGAGAAAACAGAAAATGGAATCTAATTAATTCCAATCAATTATTAACAGAAAACACAAATAGCCTATATATATATACAAGATAATTTGTAACGGTCGAAAAACGAAAAAAAAAAAAAAAAAAAAAAAAGGGAAAAAGGAAAAAAGGAAAAGAAGGGAAAATAAACTAGTTATGTATGTTGACACATATTATAGTTGAATGATGAATTAAAATAACTTATACTTGTTGAAGTGATTATGAAAATTAATAAAATATTCGTACGTAAGTAAACACATTCTTTTTAAAATATAATAAAAATAAAATGAAAGAAAGACAAAATTGATTAAACAAAATAGTTTATTATTTTTAAAAGAGATAATAAACACGTGTCTATAATTTTTTTTTTATATAAAAATATTTTAATTAACTATATACTTTTTCACATATAAATATTAATTTTATTTTGTCATTATTTATAAAATATTTGAATGAATTGTAAATTTGTTTTCAGTTATAAAAATAACACCATTACATAAAAACAATTGGATGAACAAACGATTTTTTACATTTTATGATTGTGGGCACGCATTTGAAAAATGAAATGATAAGCACTATGGTGCTTACTTCTTAACATTATTTACATCAGAAAAATGAAATTATAAGAAACTTATCATTAGTAAATCACTAAACAGTAAGCACTATAGTTCACGCCAATATATTTTGCCGATGAAAAATTAACACATAAAACCATGACTTTCTGAAACCCTTACTTACAAATTGATTTTACAATAAATCAAATTGATTTTACAATAAATCAAATTGATTTATAGCATGCTTCATGTCAGGGAGAAGCAATCTTTATTCAATTTAAAAAGCAAAGCAACGACATGAATAGAAGCAAAAAGTGAAGAAGATCACATCTTATTAATTCCAACAACATTTACATTACAAAATTCCTAAAAAAAACATAGAACACTATCTCTCATCTCATGAATAATATACAAAGATGAAAAGACCTTTCATACATTCATTTATCTCAGTTTGTTCAATTTATCAAAGCTTTTTTTAAAATTCTTAATAACCAATAAGCAACTTAATATTGATTAATAACCAACACAATGAAAAGCTCATATCCTCGTGGTGTTATTCTATAGTCCACGTGAGACAATTTCATGTCTATATGATGTTTTATCATTTTGGTCAATATTAAGATTACTTTTTGTTTCTTTGTAGTTCTCCATGTACATGTCTTATTTTATTTTTTTAGTAAATATGTGCACCAGGAGAATATTTTTTACAATACTCGTAAGTAAATGTTCATATCAATTAAAAAGATTATTGGCTTAAATAATGTTTTCGTCCCTGTAAGTTAGCGAGTTTTTGATCTTCGTCCCTGTAATTTGTTTTTTGTTTTAATCTCTATATCTTACTTTTTGCTTGCTGTTTAGTCCTTAAAGTCAAAATCTGTGCGGATTTTGGTTTTAAGGACTAAAACGAACGCGAATGTGAAATATAGGGATTAAAATAAATAAAAAAATTATAAGAACGAAAACACTATTTAAGTCAAAATTATTTAATGTTAAATCGTTATACTTCACTTAAATCCCTATATCCTAACAAATTAATAACAACAATCAAAATAGTATGTCAACATAAATAATTTTCTAAGTTCCTCAGACAAATGTGAAGTTCATTAAAATGAGGTGAAGGACAAGCCAAGGGTTGGCCCCAAACCCACCCTTAACCTATTCTTCATTGTAGCAAAGACAGTAACAATGAACGCTTATGCTTTTGTCTTTTCATAATCAATAATATAATGTCTTTTCAGTTAACAAAAACATAGAGGTGGTAGGGAGAGCAAACATAATATTATTGTCTTATATGAGATCCAATTTTTCATTATTTTATGTGTAAGTTCACACATATAATAAGGTGCAAATGCAAAGGCATGTGTTGTAATAAACGTTGCATTAGGAATGAATAAAAATATGAGAAAGATTAAGTTTCTTGAACAAATATAAGAAAACTCCTTTTAAGTTTGCGAAAGAGAAAAAAGACACTACGCCAAACAAGGGAAAAGATGGCGCTTTTTTTGGCCTATGACAGCGCTTAAAAGCGCTGTCGTAGGTAAAGACAACGCTTTTTTATTTATGAAATAGCGCTCTCTAAAAGGGGACTTTAGACAGCGCTTTTAAAAACGCTGTCTAATGTATACGTTTAAAATTTTAAAGAATTTTTTTATATACTTTAGAGAGCGCTTTTTTCTTCAAAAGCGCTCTATAAAGGGGGACTTTAGACAGCGCTTTCTAAAGCGCTGTCTAATGTATACGTATAATGATTTTTTTATATACCTTTAGACAACGTTTTTTTTTCAAAAGCGCTGTCTTTTGTCTACGTATAATTTTGAAGATTTTTTTTAAAAATCCGATTTTAACCATTTTTTTTATGCAGAAACCTGTATAATTCACATTTCCATAAACCTGTATAATTCACATTTCAATAAACCAGTATGGATACGCATTTCCATCAACAAATTCTATTTCAAAACTAGAATTTACATTAATGCAGAATTCGCACAAATTCTATAAACTAGAATTTGTACATTTCAATAAACTAGAATTTACATGCAGAATTCGCACAAATTCTATTGTATGGTTTCAAACCTGTATAGAATTTACATTTCAATAAACTAGAATTTACATTCACAAAACTATACATTCAAGAAAGAATTTTTCTTGCAATAAAAAATTCGCACAATTCCTCCTTAGTATCTTGCAATTGTTTCCTCGTGTAATAAGGACACGCCATATCATCGAAATACTACATAACAAAACAAAATACGCATTATTTAGTTAAAAGTAATAAATTATATGACATATCCGATAGATATTAAAATAAATCCTAAGTTATAAAACCATGCATGCCGTAATAGGAATCTCCAATTGTCCCATTTGAAGGATTTCTCTCATGAACCTCAAAACGAAGTACCCGCAGTCTATGCCATTATGCTGACGAGGGCACTACACATAGATAAACAAATAAGAAATAATATATAGATGTTTTGTGTTATCAAGTAGTATCACTAATAAGCAATATTGTGAAAATTAATATACCTCCACTTTGACCCATGTAATATTGGTTGCTCTAGCCCGTGCTACTCGTGTGTATCTTCCTGGTTACTAGACATTTGACCTGTAAGAAAGAAAAAAACAGAAATTAAATGACAAATATAAAAATCCATAATCTTAATCCATTGAATGATATAAGCTATATTGAATGATGTTTTGGACTGGACCAATGGCTAGAATTGGCCCAATCCGCCCCTGCTCTAGAGCGGCCCAAATTGCCTAAGCCCAATCCACAGAGGGGCAATAACGACATTTTTGCCCCTTCAACCGGGCAAGGAACGCAACGTCCTCCCCGGCTTTTGTGCCCGTTACGCACGGCTTCCTCGCTGCCCGAACAGCAAGGGACAGGTGCCCGGAACTGCGTTTATGCCCGACACAACGGCTAGTTTATGGCACCCTGCCCGACATAACGGCTAGTTTGGGCAGTTACCTATTCTTTGGGGAAAATGGTTATTTCGCCCCGAAAATAGGACCGTTGGCCACGCGCTGGGGGCTCTATATAAACCCTCTCGCTTGAGAGGGTCAGGCATCATTTTTCACCCTAAGAATACACTTTGTACTTTCCCCTTTTCTCTGACCTTTTTCTTACTTGAGCGTCGGAGTGCCTTGCAGGTACACCCCCTCCTCTCCTCATTCACAAGCCGAACACCTTGCACGCCTGACGACCAGCATCCAGCCGAACACCTTGCCTTCAGACGACCAGCTTACGTGGACCTGTTCGAATACTCCGGATTAGTGGCGCCGTCTGTGGGAACTCCTTGTTCTCCCCTTCTTTCTTTCCTCCTCGGAAACTAAAAGATCAAAACATACTTTCTTTGATCCGCCCACATATGGCCGCTCAGAACTCCGCAAAAGGTGCTGACGCTACGGTTCTTATTCCCGCCAACAAGATGGACGTCGACAGCAGTTCTTTGTTACTTTCTGATCCCCGTTTCCTTCGAGACGGGGCCACTGCGTCTCCAACTCCTCCTCCCACCGAGCAAGGAGGCAAACAGCTAACGTCGGGTGAACGACCAATTCCTGGCCCTCCAAGCGCCGACCTGGCCGTTGCAGCTCTTCTAGAAGCTGTCAACCACACAAACCTCCTTATCTTGCAGCAAGGAGAGAGAATAGGAGCCCTCGAGGAAGCATCTCTTCCAAGATCCTCTCCTTCGAAGAGTAAACACCGGAAATCAAGAAGCCTGCCACCTAGGCGCGGGGAAGACCGTGTGCCAAGGCGTGAGCCTGAATCTCAACGCATTCGCAAGCGTGACCAGATCTCCCCGCGAGATCGATCGTCACCAAGACACAAGAAAACGAGGCAGGATAGGCATTCTCCACCGGTCAGACCTCGCGACCGGCCACATTCACCCTCACCTCGCAGAGACCGCCGCCGCGAGCGCAGACAACGGTCACCATCAACTCCAAGTTCGGACAGCGACGACGAGCCTCGCGGCCCATTGTCCCGCAGGATCCTGGCCACCCGTCTCCCTAAAGGACTAAAGAAGTCTCCGTCTCTAGGGACTTACGATGGAACCACTGACCCAGACGAGCACATAGAAAACATAGATGCTCTTTTGGACTACAGAGGTGTACGAGGAGCCATCAAATGCCGCCTGTTCCCAACCACGCTCCGGAAGGGAGCAATGACATGGTACAAACAGCTGCCAGAAGAATCCATTACATCCTGGAGGCAGCTGGGGAGGATTTTCTCCCGCCACTTTACCGCATCACGACGCCATCCAAAGACTGAGGCGTCCCTCGGAGCTGTCGTACAGGGAAGAGATGAGCCTCTTCGGGCCTACATTGAGCGGTTCAACAAGGAGGCCGTCCAAGTGCCAACGACCGACGAGATGAAGAAATTCCTGCTCGAGCAGGGGTTACGTCCTGGTTCAGACTTCGTGAAAGCCATCGGCCTCGATCCACCGAGGAACCTCAACGCCCTTCTCCTCCAAGCCCAGTCACATATACAATACGAGGAGAAGGTTGCCGCCCACTCTGTCCGAGCCTCTCGAAACCAAGAGGGTGCCCGGTCATCCAGAGCTGAAGAGCCCTCGACATCCCGTCGAGGAGATAAAAGACACGACGATCGGCCTCGCGATGCACGCGAACAGAAGGGACCTTCTGGGCGGTTCCATGATTATACCCCCTCACTGCCTCGAGGAAGAAGATCTTGTCCGAATGTGCCAACTCAGAATTCAAGCAGGCGGGCGTCCGTTTCCCCAAACAGCTGCCAGCCAGGCCGGGTGTAGACAAATCCAAGTATTGCCGCTTCCACAAGAGCCACGACCATACGACGGAAGAATGCATCCACCTCAGAGATGCCATAGAGATCCTCATTCGCGACGGCCACCTGAAGCAGTTCGCGAAAAAGAAAGAAGCTCCCCGGCAAGAAACCCAGGAGAGCAAGAAGGCTGCATAAGAGACTCCGCCCTCTGATGACACCAACGTACAGGTCGCTATGTCCATAACTCGGCCAGAAGACTTCCGCATCCCTGATAGTCTGCCCGTCTCCACGTTCCTCGCTGCTCACAGCCCGTGGGAGGCCTTCCCGTCAGCCATGGTCATCTTCGGTGGTGGATTCAACAAAATCACGGTCGGTTCAGTCAAGAGGAGATTCGACCAACTGATCAGCAAAAGCTCCAATGAAATCACCACGCTGGACACCACTCACAAAGGATCCGCTCCTATCTCCTTCTACAAGGCGGAGCTCCTCGGCGGGGCACCCAACTCGAGCATCCCGCTGCTTGTTCGGGCAAGGATGGCGAACTTCGACGTTCGCAGAATACTCGTGGACCAGGGCAGTTCAGTTGATATAATGTACAACCACCTGTTCGAAACGCTGCAGCTGGACGACTCTCACCTTACTCCATACGTTGGATCCGACCTGCAGGGATTCAACGGAGTAGTGACAAGGCCCTAAGGTTACGTAGAGCTCATCGTAACCTTCAGTTCAGGAAAGACAACCCGAGCAATTAAAGCACAGTTTCTGGTAATTGAATGCTCGTCACTATACAAGTGCATTTTTGGAAGGCCAACCCTAGCAGAGTTGATCGCAGTACCTTCCACCGTACATCTCAAGATAAAGTACTACACTTCTGAAGGGATGGTCGCCACCCTCCACGGCAATATCGAAGCTGCCCGTCGGTGCTTTGAAGCAGCATCAAAAGGACTAAGCACCATCTCAGCAAGACCGAGGACTTCTAGCCGTCCCCTCTGCCCAGCAGCTCCGAGCAGCCAAAACCGCTCCCCCAGGTCGAATCTATCGACTTGGACAGCCGTTTCAGCGAGGAAGATCACGCCAAAGACCCAATGACTTCAGGCAACCAGTCCAACAACAACGGCCATCTCCTACGCCCTGTCCCAGATGGCAACTTCGAGATCGTTCCGTTCGGAGAAGACCCCCAACGGGGAGTGAAGATCGGAGCTGGCCTCCCCGACCTGGCCAAGAGACAACTAAAAGCGTGCCTCCGGGAGAATGCAGACTTGTTCGCATGGAACGCTGCTGAGATGCCAGGATTGGACCCCTCCGTCGCTTGCCACCAGCTTACAATTGATCCGGCCGTCAAAGTCGTTGCCCAGCGCAGAAGGAAACAGTCCCCGGAGAAGATGGAAGCTGCGGAGAAAGCTGTCAAAGACCTTCTAGAAGCTAGGTTTATTTCTGAGGCCAAATACACTACATGGCTCTCAAATGTTGTACTTGTAAGAAAAAATAATGGCAAATGGAGGATGTGCGTTGATTATACCGATGTTAATAAGGCCTGTCCGAAGGACGCCTACCCCCTCCCCAATATAGATAAGCTCGTAGATAACTCAGCAGGTTTTAAACTTTTATTGTTCCTCGACGCCTACTCGGGCTACAACCAAATCCCAATGGCCGCGAGCGATAAAACTTACACGGCCTTCATGACCGAATCGGGCAACTATTACTACAACGTAATGCCCTTCGGAATGAAGAACGTCGGCGCTACGTACCAACGAATGATGAACAAAGTCTTCCAAGGACAAATAGGCGACATGCTCGAGGTATACATGGACGACATGATCGTCAAGTCCCACGAGGAACTAGATCATGTCGCCCATCTTCGCAAAATTTTCAAGCAAGCAAGAAAGTATCAAATGCATTTTAACCCAGAGAAATGCACGTTCGGTGTACGGGCAGGTAAATTCCTTGGCTTCTACCTAACGGAACGAGGAATAGAAGCTAACCCCGACAAATGTCGGGCATTCTCTGAGTTCCCAACGCCCACGTCTAAGAAGAACATCCAGTCCCTCAACGGGGTACTTACCTCGTTGTCCCACTTCGTCGCAAAGTCCGCCCAACACGCCCTTCCTTTCTTTAAGCTCTTGCGAAAAGAAGCAGCGTTTGAATGGACCGAAGAATGCGAAGCATCCCTCCTTCACTTGAAGCAAGCTCAGTCGAAACCGCCCGTATTATCACGGCCAGATACTGGGGAAGTCTTGTTCCTATACCTCGTAGTCACTGCCGAGGCCGTTAGCGCCGTTCTCATTCGCGAGAATCCTGGAGGGCAAAAGCCAGTATACTTCACGAGCAAAGCGTTGCAGGACGCGAAGTTGTGATATCAGTAGATAGAGAAGGTAGCATTGGCCCTCATCAACTCTGCCAGATGACTGAGACACTATTTCTTGGCCCACACGATCGTGGTAAGGACGGATCAGCCCATCAAACAATTACTGGGACGACCAGACATGGTCGGGCGAATGCTCAAATGGTCACTGGAACTGTCCGAATTCGACGTCTAGTATGAAAGCAGAAAAGCTCTTAAAGCTCAGGCCCTGGCCGATTTCGTAGCGGAAGTAACCTTCTCAGACTCCTCGTCTCACATAGCAAACAGATGGACCATCTACGTGGACGGAGCATCCAACTCGAGCAGCAGCGGGGCAGGAGTAATTCTGGAGAACGACGAAGGGACCATAGTCGAGGCTTCTCTCACATTGTCCTTTCCCACGTCGAACAACCAGGCCGAGTATGAAGCCTTCATCGCCGGGTTGCGCCTAGCCGAAGACCTAGGGGCTGAAGAAATCGTCATCTGCACGGACTCTCAGCTCGTGGCCCACCAGATATCCGGGGAGTATCAAGCCAAAAACGACAGTCTCTCTGAATACCTCACCCTAGTCAAGGAAAAAAAGGTCGAAGTTCAGAACGGTAGAAGTAAGACATGTTCCACGCGAACACAATGTGCGAGCAGACGTCTTGTCCAAACTAGCAAGCACTAAGAGGAAAGGCGGAAACAGGTCAGTCATCCAAGAGATACTTCCCCAGTCCAGCGTCGATAAGGGATCCTCGACCCTACACGTGCACGCGATCGGGGACAGCAATTGCTGGATGACGCCCGTGTACAACTACCTCACCAGGGACGAACTTCCGGACGACCCCAAGGAGGCCAGCACCACCAGACGAAGAGCTTGCTCGTACGTCATCCTCGAAAACAAACTCTACCGACGAGGCTTCTCCATCCCACTACTCAAGTGCATAGAGGAGGAGGTTGTCCCCCACGTTTTACGAGAAATCCATGAAGGCATTAGCGCCCAGCACCTGGGAGGAAGGTCCCTTGCCCGCAAGGCCCTCCGGGCAGGGTATTATTGGCCAACCATGCAGCAAGACGCCAAGGAGCATGTGAAGAAATGCGACAAATGCCAACGGCACGGGGACATGCACCTAGCTCCACCTAACGAACTGAAGAGCATGACCTCCCCGTGGTCATTCGCCTGGTGGGGCCTAGACATCCTAGGACCCTTCGTGACGGGGTCCAGCCAAAACAAATACCTGATAGTGGGCGTAGATTATTTCACAAAATGGATAGAAGCAGAAGCCTTAGCAAAGATAACAACACTTAACATTCTGCGCTTTTACAAGCGAAATATCCTTGCCCGTTTTGGGATTCCCCAAGCAATCGTCACGGACAATGGAACACAATTCACGGACAAGAAGTTCCAAGACTTTGTCGCCCATCTCGGAACAAAGCAACACTTCGCTTCTGTAGAGCACCCCCAGACCAACGGGCAGGCAGAAGCGGCCAACCGCGTCATTCTTTGTGGCCTCAAGCGAAGACTGGATGAAATGAAGAAAGCCTGGGTCGAGGAGCTCCACAGCGTCTTATGGGCATATCGCACTACTCCCCAGTCCACCACTGGGGAAACACCTTTCCGCTTAGCATATGGAACGGAGGCTGTTTTACCCATTGAAATCCACGTGCCGTCCAGGAGGACCGAATCACCTCTAGACGAGGAAATGAATAACGAAGCGATAAGAGAGGAGCTCGATCTTGTCGAGGAAATCTGAACAGGAGCAGCCCTCCGCGAAGCATCTCTTAAGCAAAAAATAGCAATCAGGCACAACGCCAAAGTCTTACGACGAGAGTTCGATGTGGGCAGCCTTGTCCTGCGAAGAAACCATAAGGACTCTCGCGAAGGCAAACTAGCAGCCAACTGGGAAGGGCCATACAGAGTCCGTGCCAAAACGGGAAATGGTGCGTACTTCCTCGAAAACCTTAACGGGGATGCACTCCCTTGACCATGGAACGCTGAGAAACTTAAGCAATACTACAGCTGAAGTAACCATAGGCTTCCTCGCATCAAAGGACCGCCTAACGGTCATCGTGCTCATCCATGTACAAACGACGCACGCGTACAAAGCAGAATCCCGCTTAAATAAATAAGTCGGAACTCTGCTCGTCGGCGGTCCTCAACCGAGCACCGCCTTCGCCCTAGTACCATGATTGGCAGAACCCCAGCTCGCGATGAGACGTTCACGCCGCGACCTCAGGCCTCGATCGCGACCTGAGATCCGCAACCTCGCCAGGACCTTCCCCGGCTATTCGACCAGTTCTCCGCACTGGCGAATTCACACACAACGAGCTATCTTTCAAAAGAAAGCTCCACTAACAGACACACCCTCCGACGGGCAGTCACACATGCACAACTAATGTAAAGTACAACAATAATGTAAAGTACAACAAAAATTGTATAAATAACATTAACCGAGCATTAAATAAAAAGGCCACAAGGGCAAAAAATTGTGCGTATTACATAAAAAAGGGGGCCACGCCCCCGCCTAAAATCAAATAAAGTCACAAATAAATCAACGGCACGCAGGCCGGACAAAATACAACAACATTAGAATAACCAAACTCCTCATTCTTCCACATGCTCGGTCGACACGGGCTCAGGTCCCTGCTCCTCCACGGGCTGGTCCTCGGTCTGAACTTTGGGGGTATCAAGAACAAGGCCTGCGGGCAAGACGATGCGACCATCCTCCACTCGCGCAAGGTAGTGGATACCCTCGGTCGAAATCTCAAGCCCAGGGTTCACCACCCGCAACTGGGCCACGACACTTTCGAAGGACTCCACTGCCACGACGATACCGTCATCCTCGGCCTGCAGAATGCTAGCGACCAGCTCAGCCCTAGTTTTCAACACTTTTATCTCATCCGGTTCATCAGCACCCGGGGCACTGGCCGCCATCAGCTCCTTGTTCAACTCCTCGGCAGCCTTCTTCTCCGCCTTCAGCTTGGTGACCTCCTCTTTCAGCTTGGTCGTCTCCTCCTCGGCCTTCTTCCTAGCCTCACGAGCACCCTTGACTTCCTCCTTCAAGGCCGTCTCAGAAGCCCGGGCAGCAGTAAGTTCGGCCTCAAGCGCAGTGTCCCCTTCCGCATAAACGGCCGCCATCTCCAGCATCCTCACAAGGGCAGAAGCATCCTGGGCCACCAGCGCCCTCTTGCTCACCCGGTCCATGCCCTCCAAGCTAAGAGACTCTGCTCGAGGAACGACCAGCGTGTTGCCCTAAAAAAATCTTTTGTCAAGGATGCACGGGGGGAGCTCAAATTTTCCATTCTCAGGCGTCCGAGTCAGGTTCACAGCATCTAACGTCCGTGGCCGCTTCGCCCGCCCGGTCAGAGGCAATGGAGAGTCCCGTGGGCCAGGAGAGGGCGTAGAAGAGGTCCCTGGAGCAGTTTGAACAAGGGAAGGAGCACGAGTACCAGCAGCAGTCCGGGTCTTAGGGGGAGCCGCTCCAGCCTTACCCCTCGCCATGGCGTTCCTCACCACATGATCACGAGCTTGAGGCATCTCACCTGCACAAATGAAAATAAGCACGTTAGTTGCGGGGAAAGGAAAGAACACAAATAAAGTCTAAACAACTATGACTACTGAGCAGCTTCTCAGCATCTGCGGGAGTCTTGCACTCCAGCAGTGCCTTCACATTGATAAACCTGCGCTCAACCCTCTGGCTACCATCCTCCTCGTAGATAGGGTTACCCTTGCTCGTCCAGCAGCTCGCAAGACTGAAGGAGTTGACCCACTTCACCAGCGTCTCATAAGACACGACATCATGCTCGCGTAGCGCGCTCGGCTCGAAGACGTAGGCACTGGGCTTCTTTGAGAAGTGGTCAGGTGTCCAGCGGATTGGGAACTTGTACAACCTCTCCCTGATATACTTCCCCTCCTTGTTGAGCAGCTCCTCTCCGTTCTCATCCACCTCTATCTCCCAGACATACGTACTGTCCTGGGCAGCTTTAGACACTGGCTCAACGATGAAGTACCGTCCCTTGAACGTTCAGATTGACTCCGAGAACGGTTTAAACAACTTCTTGGGCTGCTTCAAGGAAACCCATCCGTACTTCTTCCCCGCCAGCTGCCGTTGAAGATGGAAAACAGCAAAAAACAGGGGGAGAGTGGTTCCCAGTGTGAGGTGCTCGCACACCAACTCAAATGCCCGTATAAAGGCCAGCGAATTGGGGTAGAGTTGCAAGGGCGCCAGCTTGAGATGCTCAAATACCGACCGCTGAAAGTCAGTGAAGGGCAACCTCAGCCCCAACTCCTTAAAAGCATACTCGTACATCGTGAAGCGGTCCCCGAACTCCGAGCAGACCCGCTCGTCCGCGGTGGGAAAATACACTCTCCAATCCCCCGGTGGGCCCACATCCGTAAAAGCGTCCGCCACAGATCTAGCGAACGTGGAAATATGTTCGGAAGGCTCGGCCACCTCCCACTCCTCCGGGCAGAACCCTTCCACATCCTCCTCGATGACATCGAAATTCTCTTCCTCTCCAACTTCGCTCGAGGAGCTCGATGCCGTCGAACTCGAAGACGCAGAACTCGAGGCCATTGCGCTGCTATTCTCATCGGAGACAGTTTCCTCCTCGGATGTGATAGGGATAACTTCTCTCTCTGGCTCCATCGCCATTAAAATTACCTGAAAAAGAAGAGAATGATAATGAATTCGACAGGAAATCAAATCCACCCTTCCACCGCTAAGTCAAGTGAAAGGGCGCGCAGAAGGCTAAGGACAACGTCCCCGGCCTAAGCCCTAACATCAAACGAAAAACCTCCCCGCGAGGAGATGCCCGAGACATACCATCTTCCTGCGAAGAACCTCCCTGGGCTCGTGCCCAGATTCCATTTGAAGCCCCACCGGAATCTAGAAACGTTCTACCGGAAAATTCACCATTCCATCAGAAGATGATAAGGCGTGGTGGTCACGACTCGCAACCACGACATGGACCACCACGCTCAACAAATGCACTACCTAATCCGGCGAGATGCTTGAAGCAGCAGAAGGGCGGAACCACCGCCCACCACCAACACTCGCCGGAAACCTACCTATTTTGTCGCCTAAAACTAACCCTAGCCGCATGCAATCTACCACTAACAACAAGAGAAAGTAAAACGAGCTGGAAATCAGAAAACTTACTTGATTTGAGTAAAAGAGGGAGACTGCTCAAAACTTGGCACGGTGGTCGGTTGCTCTGAAGATGGCGACGGGCAAGGACGCTGATGACGACGAAGAGAAATCAGAAGGGAAAAAGTGCAAAATGGGACAACCTTTCCCCTTTTATACTGAGGGGCACGTGCACACACGCGCCCGTAGGCAATGATGACTGCCCACTAGCCATAATTACCTATTAACTGCTACACAAAGCTCGATGCACACGTGGCAGCCCAACGTTTCCCATTCTGTCAGACGCTTTGTCTCCTCTAATACCGGGCAATAGGGTCATGACCACGAACATCACAGACAGAGAGGGCCACGAGCACCTCGAGACAATCACCCTCGTCTACGCGTTAGCTCCCCTGAGTGACGGGCAATCCTTAAGTCATCACTCTCATGCTCGGGAGCAACGACTTGGGGGGCTCCTGTTCTGGACTGGACCAATGGCTAGAATTGGCCCAATCTGCCCCTGCTCCAGAGCGGCCCAAATTGCCTAAGCCCAATCCACAGAGGGGCAATAACGACATTTTTGCCCCTTCAACCGAGAAAGGAACGTAACGTCCTCCCCGGCTTTTGTGCCCGTTACGCACGGCTTCCTCGCTGCCCGAACAGCAAGGGACAGGTGCCCGGAACTGCGTTTATGCCCGACACAACGGCTAGTTTCTGGCACCCTGCCCGACATAACGGCTAGTTTGGACAGTTACCTATTCTTTGGGGAAAACGGTTATTTCACCCCGAAAATAGGACCGTTGGCCATGCGCTGGGGGCTCTATATAAACCCTCTCGCTTGAGAGGGTCAGGCATCATTTTCACCCTAAGAATACACTTTGTACTTGCCCCTTTTCTCTGACCTTTTCTTACTTGAGCGTCGGAGTGCCTTGCAGGTACACCCCCTCCTCTCCTCATTCACAAGCCGAACACCTTGCACGCCTGACGACCAGCATCCAGCCGAACACCTTGCCTTCTGACGACCAGCTTACGTGGACCTGTTCGAATACTCCGGATCAAATGATATAAGCTATAATTTTACAACTAGTACCTTTTTCACTAACGTCTCTTTCTTTTCTTATTTGGAGTATGTTCTACCCGTCTCTTAACAACACGGACGGTTGGATTGATCCAAATACCCTCATTATGATCATTTCTAGTATATGATTCATTCGCTATAATATTTTCATCTTGATCATTTCTAGTAAATGATTCAATATCAACATCAATATATCCTTGATCTCCAACGTTTTCATCAATTACTTTGTTAGATAAAAGCACTATAGACCATTTTATACTTGTCGGATCAGTGACATAGAACACTTGTTTAGCTTGAGAGGCTAGAATAAAAGGCTCATCTTTGTACCCCACCCTATTAAGATCCACTTGCAAAAATCCTGACTTATCCATTCGTACGCCATTATTATTTTCAACCCACTTGCAACGAAATATAGGAATCTGAAACTTCTCATAATCAAACACCCAAATGCGCTCGATAACCCCAAAATATGACAGATTTGCAAATTTAGGGTTTAAGTCTTTCACACTTGAAATGTGCATTGCTTCAGCTACCACGGTGACACCACTATTTTGCATAGTACTTTTATCATCTTGTTCTTTGGTATAAAATGTGTATCCATTAATTGCGTATGCGCTATAAGAAAACACGACCATACTTGGACCATATGCTAAACATCTCAACCTTTCTGTTATTGAAGCGCAGTCTGAATAATACTTAGAATAAACATGATCCTTAAACCAAGGTATGAAACTTCGATTGTGCTCTCGTACTATCCAATTCTCATTTCTATTCGGATTTAAACCTCGGAGAACATCCTTGTGCATTTCAATATACGACTCAACCTCATTCTCATTGTGCAGAACATACAAATGCACTTGATCTCGTTCGACCCTTGATACTGTCACAACTTCATTTCCAATTAACTTTTTTCCTTCTTTTTTTTCGACAATATGAGATTTGGGGAGTCCAATTGATTGTACATTGGACAGATATTCAGTACAAAACTCAACCGCTTCTTCAACAATGTATCGTTCGGCAATACAACCCTCTGGCCGACTTCGGTTTTTCACATACCCTTTTAATATTTTCATATAACGTTCAGTAGGGTACATCCATCTCATATAAGTCGGTCCACACAATTGTGTCTCTTTCACCAGATGAACAACTAGATGAACCATTATGTCAAAAAACGAGGGAGAAAAATACATTTCAAGATCACACAAAGTAATAACTATTTCTTTTTGCAATGTTGGTAAGATCGCAGGATCGATCACCTTACTGTAAATTGACTTGAAGAAAAAACACAATTTAGTTATTGCGCTTCTTACCTTTTCTGGCAGAATAGAATGTATACCTATTGGTAGAAAATGTTCCATTATAACATGGCAGTCATGCATCTTTAAACTCTTTAACTTGAGGTCTTTCATAGACACAAGTCTTCTAATATCTGAAGAGTATCCTTCTGGAACTTTAACTTCACTTAGAAACTTACACAATACTTTTTCTCCTTTCTAGATAGAGTATACGCAGCAGGTGGTAGATATGTTCGTTTTCCTTTCTTCAAGGGTCCTAATTCAGTTCTTATCCCCATATGTACCAAGTCCTTTCTTGCTTTAAGGCCATCCTTAGACTTTCCTGGTATATTGAGTAACGTACCAATAACACTGTCAAATACATTTTTTTCAATATGCATAACATCGAGAAAATGTCTTACATACAACGACTTCCAATATGGCAGTTCAAAAAAAATTGACCTCTTCTTCCACCCACTCTTGACAAGTGTATGTGCAAAAGGCTTTCCAAACTGAGTTCTCACATCTTTCACCTTTTCAAAAATTTGATCACCTGTCAATATAGTTGGAGCTCTACCATGTTCTGGCTCTCCATTAAATGCTTTTCTCCACCCACGATAGTAATGATTAGAATTTAAGAATCTACGATGACCGAGAAAGACATACTTCTGACCAAACTCCAATCGCGTCCAATCTGTTTTATCTTCATAAATAGGACACGCACATTGACCTTTTATGCTGTACCCTGATAGATTTCCGTATGCTGGAAAATCATTAATTGTGCCAAACAACATCGCCCTCAAGTTGAAACTTTCTTTCCTATACCCATCATAAACCTCCACACCGTTCTCCCACAAAAATTTTTAATCTTCGATTAAGGGTGCCAAGTATACGTCTATGTCATTCCCTGGTTGTCTAGGCCCAGAAATTAACATAGATAACATCATGTACTTACGCTTCATACATAGCCATGGAGGTAGATGATAACACGAATTTATATCATATTTTTACTTCGATTTATGTTAGTTTCTTATTCCGTTTTTCGTCTAATATCCGATTTTCTCGAGATTATTTAAGTGTTTTTGCAGGTAATCACATTTTATAAGTCAAAGTATGCTAAGTGTGGAAAAGAACCAAAACATGCAAGAAAAGAGCAGAAAAGAGAAGAAAAACTGAAGAATCCAAAAATTGTTGATATCACGATCATCATGGATATGCCACGACCGTGGCAGCCTCAAAATGTATCACGACCGTCACACTTCCTCACGATCGTCATGCGCTCAATTTACACGTTGGAGCAGAAACTTGACTACGAATTTTCAGAGAGCAGTTTTCACACGATGTTATTTTCCTCCGAAGATTGCTAGGTCCAAAGTGGTGTAACCGTCAGTGTGAGTGGCTAAATTCTCTCCAACCTCTACTTCAACCGAGCCTATAAATACAAGTCATTACGAAGAACAAAGGGTGGCCAAATTCTCTTATCAAGTATATTGTCTTGCTGCCAAATTGTTTCCAGAGCTTTAGTTTCATTTTTTTTCTTTGCATTTCCATTTCCTTGTCAACCATTACCGAACAAAGTAATAGTTTCTCACATTGAGGAACTATTACAACTTAGTTTTAGTTTTTGTTTCATTGCCTTCAACCTTTGCAATTTATTTTATTCAAGCAATAACCTACCGGCTTGTGGAGGGATTGATGTTGCTGTTATTACTGATTTCCAGGTTTCCGTTATTTAATTCAAAGCATTGTTTATTTCTTTCTTAATTATGTCTGTGTTTACTTATTTCCTTGCCTTTGCGTTTAATTTCCTAATTATGTCGAGCTAAACCGATCTTATCGGTATGTAATGAAGTAACTAAAATGAATTAATTTTCTCTAAGCTAAAACCAATAATCAACCCTTCTTCTGGCTTCGATTTCTTAATTTAAAACCCAACTTTTATTACGAGAGTAAAAACGGGAGTGTGAGGCTTTACCCGGATAGCTGAAATCGAGCATTAGTTTTAAAAACAGCGGAAGCGCTTTAAAGTTAATTAGGTTTAATTAGTTTCCAAAAAGTATTTTTAACCTCATACGGGCTAGCGAGAGCAGACGTATTGACTTAGAAGTATAGTCCGAGGCAATAACCACGGGAGTGTGAGTTGAGGGCTTTTAAACCGGTTTTTCCTACAGATGAATAGGGTGATAAATCTTTATACGCTTAGGTTTAATTAATTCCACGTAGGTTACCGAATTATATACCGATAACTTATTCATAACTAGTATTCCCAAATTTTAATTTCCCTTTAATCTCCCGTTTGAACTAAAAACCAAATTCTGATTAGCCTTAGATAAACATAGTAACGATAGATAACGGTGCGTTCGATTTCTAGTCTCTGTGGGATCGATAATCTTTTAAAACTACACGATACAACTGTATACTTGCAGTTAGACCTATTTAGGCACACTAAATAGAGCGATCAAGTTTTTGGCGCCGTTGCCGGGGACTAATTAAGTCGACATCGTAATTCCTTTGTTACGTCGTATAGACTAAGGCAAAAACCAAAATTCCCTTTCTGTTGATTGTATGCCAAGTACTCGCTCTTCTGGCGAAGACCTCGTACGACCAATAGACGAACCTGAACGTCTTCTTACCGTAAAAAGACGTATCCAAGAATACTGCTTAGCTCACGATATCCCTTTTCCTTTATCAGAACCTGAATCTCAATCAGATCCTGAACTTGAATCTGAATCAGATTCCGAATCAGAAACAGAAATGGCTGACTTACCGCAAAACCGACCTCTTAAGTATTATGCTGCCGCATCTCAACAAGAACCTCACAACAGCATTGTCGCTCCAGCCATCAACCGAAACGATTTCGAGTTGAAACCCTCGCTGTTATCTGCTGTGCAACAAAATCAATTTTCTAGAAACCCAACAAAAGATCCGAACGAACATCTGACCAAGTTTGTGCAGTACGCAAACACAGTGAAATCGAATGGTGTAACCGCAGACGCCATAAGACTACGTCTTTTCCCTTTCTCATTAAGAGATAGAGCTTGGGCTTGGTTGCAATCCTTGCCATCAAATTCTATTACTTCTTGGGAAGATTAAAAAAGGTCTTTCAGGCACGATATTTTCCGCCGAGCAAAACAGCTATGCTGAGAGCCCAAATCAACAGCTTCAGACAAAAAGACAATGAGTCTTTATATGATGCTTGGGAAAGATACAAAGATATGAGGAGGATATGCCCGCATCATGGTCTTGAGGATTGGTTAATTATCCACACGTTTTACAATGGTCTCTTATACAATACAAGATTGACAATAGGTGTCGCCGCTGGTGGTACACTCATGGATAAACCCTATGATGAAGCCCAATAACTCATCGAGAGTATGGCTCAGAATCACTACTAATAGGGAGGTGAAAGAACTCAAGTGGAGAAATCCCAACCAAAAGGAGGAATGTACGAAGTTTCTAGCCTAGATCACGTCCGTGCTAAGGTAGATGCAATCGCTCAAAAGATAGACAACTTGACCATGACACCCACAGCCACCGTGGCTGCTATAGCGCCAAACTGCGAATTATGTGGAACAGCTGGACACGCTACCCCTGAATGCCAAGTTTTAGCAGGAGCCTCTACAGATCAAGTGAATTATGCTCAAGCAAACCCTTATGCAAATACCTACAATCCTGGTTGGAAGAATCACCCCAACTTCTCTTACAAAAACAACAATGCACTGTATGCACCTGGTCAAGCACCCGCTGCACCACCAGGTTATCAAAAGGCTGCAACAGCTGCTCCAAATGTTCCTAGGAAGTCTAACCTTGAACTGATGATAGAAAACGTCATAGCTACCCAGACTCAGACAAACAAAGAGTTCCTGAATCAAAACGTACACACTAGTGAACAGATTAAGCAGTTAGCAAACAAAGTAGACACTTTGACCACTCACAACAAAATGCTTGAAACACAGATTTCCCAAGTGGCTCAACAACAAGCACCTACTGCTGCTCCTACTGGAACATTTCCTGGAAAGCCACAACCTAATCCTAAAGGACATGTGAACGCTGTCATATTGAGAAGTGGAAAAGAATTAGATGGACCCATTGACCCGAGACTCCAAAATCCAGCCATGTACCAAAAGTCTGCTAACGACCAAACAACTGAGAAAGAGAGTGAATCCAAGGAAAAGGAAGATAATGACCAAGAGGCCGTAAACCAAAAAAAACCTTATGTGCCTCCACCACCTTATAAACCACCTACTCCGTATCCTCAAAGGTTGAAAAATTCTAAAACTGCAGGACAATTTAAGAAATTTGTTGAACTTCTGAAACAATTAAACATCACGATACCTTTTACAGAAGCCATTACCCAGATGCCCTCATATGCTAAGTGTTGCACCCCAAATTTTACCCTCATTTTTCTACTAGTTGTTGTTTTATTATATTTCTCTATGTTTAATTTAATAATTATCTTAGTTTTTTTTATTTTATTTTATTTAGTTTAAATTCAATGTGGCCTTTTATTTCATTTATATTTAAGTTTGTTTAACCTTAGTATAACTTAATTTTGGTAATTAATTTAGATAATTAGATTAATTATTTCTTTTTGTTTTTTAATTTTAATTTAGAACTTTAATTAGGTTATTATTATATTATTAATTTCAAATTAAGGAAAAAGCATTTCCATTTCTCACTTTTGGCCCACCATATGCTTTGTTTTTTTGAATCATAATTGATTATTTTCAAACCAAACACAAAACCAGGTTTAGCCAAAGCCCATTTCACGTTTTCTTGCCCAAAGCCCATTGTGAAAATCAAAACAAAAATACATTTGTAGTGGCAAGTTTTTCCAACCTTTTCCAAACCGTACCAAAAGAATCTCTGCATCCTGTGTACCAACAACGTTAACCTGCTCCAAACGCTCCCTCTGCATCCTGAAAACGACGGCACAGTAACGTTCAAAAAAATTCAAATAATTAAGAAACAAGTTGAGTTTTAGTGGAGCGTATATAACAGAGGAGTAGGAGGCGTTCAGGAGGGAGAGAGATTCAGAAAGCACTCCAATCAAAGACTAACAACACGACTTGTATCGCCTTCTCCGTCACCAACACAAAATCTCCAAACCGTAACTTCTTTTTTCGCAACGCCTCCTTCAACCAAATCCAAACCCGTCCACCAACAACTCAAACTTTTTTCAAAATCATTTCAATCTCAATTCAAAAACCATCTCATTCAAAAACCAGAAAATCATGTAATATGCCATACATCATCATTTTTTCATCATTAATACTCCCTCACCACTCACGAACACCTCATCACCATCTTCAACCCATCCAAGCCTCTCAACCACCTCACGCCCTCCTCCAACCACCTTTCAAACCACACACTCCCTCTGTTCGTCGCTTTTCAACCAATTCCACCCTCACCTTCTCCAAAACCGCACGAAAACCCACCTTCCTCACTAACCTCCATAGCCGGCCAAAACCTTGTTCTACCTTGAACAACAACGACAACATCCCCACAACCACAACCGAGCCAACCATAAAACTCCTCAGCTCTTTCAACCTTAAATTTCTCTTCCACCAATCTTCTTCCTTCGACACCCATAAGCCGCAAACGAACAACAACAACAACTCCATAAATCATCAACCAACGACATCTCAACAAAACCTCCAAAACTCCAACATCTCCATCAACAATACTCTTCCGTAGACACAACACCACCCTTCACAACAATAAACCATAATCACAAACAGAGCCAGAAACTGAAAAAGATGAAGAGAGAGATCGAGATGAGAAAGAGAACGATTAAAACAAAATGAACCAAGCTGGTGAGAATCAAACCGAACTCGAATGAAGAAAGGAGTGAACGATAGATCGTTGAAGCAAGGACGCCTTTGAAAGCTATGTTCTTCTTTCCTTTCGTTTCCCAGCGATGAATTGATGTTGACGATGGCGTTGTTGATTGTGGGAAATGAATCGCGTGACCCCTTTTCACATGTATCGCTATTGTTTGACCGGAGTTATGGGTGTTGGCTATTGATAAAAGTTTCTGCCGTGTTGTAGAATGTGAATGGTGAAACTTGTTAACCTAATCCAGTTTCTTCTACTACAGACCGTGGTTTGGTGTTGGGCTCAAAAGCCCGTGTTGTTTTTATTTTATTTTTATCTTTTTTTGCATCCTTATGTGGTAATGGGCTCAGGGCCCGTTTTCTTCCGCTTACCACCCTCTGTTTTGCAATGCACCCATCGCATGCCCTTTTCTTTTAATTTATTTGAACTTTCATTTGACTTTTTTATTTTAAGTTGTTTGACTCTTCAAATTGAATTTTAATTTTCTATTTCGAAAATCTTTAATCTGCTTTTCACTCTTAGTTCTACTTTAATTTTATTTCTCATTGTTGTTTTTACCAGGGCCAATGACACAAAAATCTGAACTTTGTTGGTTATTCCAAATCGATAAGTTTTGATTGGTATGAGGCCATTTTTTATATTTTTTTTGGTCGATGAAGTTAGAAATCTAAGATTATCGATTATCTTGATTTAAACGAGACCAATTTGGTTTTTATTTTATTTTGGTCGATGAAGTTAGAAATCTAAGATTATCGATTTATCGATTATCTTGATTTAAACGAGACCAATTTGGTTTTTATTTGATTTTGGTCGATGAAGTTAAAAATCTAAGATTATTGATTTATCGATTAAATCTTGATTTAAACGAGACCGACTTGTCTTTTATTCCGATTTTATTTTTGGTCGATGAAAGTTTAAAAATCTTAAGATTATCGATACGTCGATTAAATCTAGATTTAAACGAGACCAATTTGGTTTTTATTTTATTTTGGTCGATGAAGTTAAAAATCTAAGATTATCGATTTATCGATTAAATCTTGATTTAAACGAGACCAATTTGGTTTTTATTTTATTTTGGTCGATGAAGTTAGAAATCTAAGATTATCGATTTATCGATTATCTTGATTTAAACGAGACCAATTTGGTTTTTATTTGATTTTGGTCGATGAAGTTAAAAATCTAAGATTATTGATTTATCGATTAAATCTTGATTTAAACGAGACCGACTTGTCTTTTATTCCGATTTTATTTTTGGTCGATGAAAGTTTAAAAATCTTAAGATTATCGATACGTCGATTAAATCTAGATTTAAACGAGACCAATTTTATTTTCTTTCCGATTTTATTTTTGGTCGATGAAAGTTTAAAAATCTTAAGATTATCGATACGTCGATTAAATCTTGATTTGAGCGAGACCAATTTGGTTTTATTTTATTTTTGGTCAATGAAAGTCAAATATTAAGATTATCGATTTCTCGATTAATTCTTAATTTAGACGAGACCATTTTTTTTATTTCGATTCCGCTTTCTTTATGTTGGTCGATGACATAACAAACCTCATGGTTTGGTTGATTTCATTGAGTTGACAAAACTTTGATCAACATGAGACCACTTTCTTTTTAGTCGATGAAAGTCCAGAATTATCGATTATCGATCTCTCGATTAAATCATAATTAAGACGAGACTATTTCATTTTATTTCATCGCATATCTAAACATTGTCTAACATGTTTAATTCTCACTTTGCTTGATATCATGATTTTATTTTATCTCATCTCTCTTATTCTTGTCCTTTATATCATCATACTTGAATCATTAACTTGTTATCTTTATCTTAGTAACTTATAACTGTTTTCCCCCATTCCAAAGGAAGGTTAAACATGTTGACTCATAAGTCATCGACCTCCCATCTTAACCTAAGTAACCTCTTAGGAAGAAACCTTGTTTCTTGGCCTCATCAGGGCGATAGAAATCATAACTAGCTCTAGGAGAGAGTTCCTCAACTCTTAGTGATATTCATCATAATGAATTTATCACTTTCCCCTCCTAACTAAACTTCAACATAGGTCCATTATAACTAGATCTAGAGAGTTCCTAAACTCTACAATGAGCTTGTACTCATTTCCCCTCTGAATATTGACCCCAATCAATCATTCAGTAGAAGTAGAACTACGCATACTCTGATTCTAATCCCGAGGATACGTAGGCGTAAAGTGCGATGCTTTATCGAGTATACTTAGATACTAACCCCTAGGTTTTTCAAGCCTTTAGCATAGAACCTTTAGCAAACATAAGATAACAGTAGAACAAAAGGCTCCCGTAGAGTACTACGGACGTTTAGGGTGCTAATACCTTCCCTAGGCGTAACCAACCCCCGAACCTTAGATCTTTCCCTTTAGGTTTTTTAACGATCTTGAACCTTTCCTTTGGATAAATCAAAGTCGGTTGTAAAAGAAACTGATGCAAATTAATTAATAATTTGTTATTCGATTTTCACCGCAACAGAAATGGCGACTTCACTGGGGATAGTAAGACCTATTGCTGGTCCTTTCCTAAGAGGGTTAAGCCTATTTTGCTTTATGTTATTCATGTTTGCTTATCTACTTGTATGATTGCTTGTATGCTTACCTGTCATATCTGTTTTATGTTTAGCTTATCCTGTTTGATTTGGGTTGATATCTTTGAGTGAGATAAATCCTATACCCGGATTTGAGTGTACACTTATTATCGATCGATGGTATTCAAGGAAGCTTTGAGGGAGTCGAATCCTAAAAGGTCGAATTGATAAACACCATCACTCAGTTGAGGCCCTCTCGAGTCTAGCTATGTTGAACGAATTCGTTCGCGAAAGCTTGCTACTCTCGACCTGGGTGCCCGGGATACTGAGAACCGTAGTTACCAAACCCAACTTAAGCCTTTTAGATGTAGTGCGGTGACCATGATGGAGTCTATTTCTCACTTGGTTGTCACACGATACTACACTCAGACGAGGTCCTCTTGAGAATTTTATCGACTACCAAGTCATCTGGGAAATCTTTAAAATCTGAAAGATGGATTGTAGACTCTGGGAACTCTTTAGAACCTTGATCGGCAGGTGAAAACCAGTAGTATATACCTATTGGGATGGGTAGACCATGGCTCCATTCATGAGACCCTAAACCTAGGATCTGTATGTTTTGTTTGTGCTTGTGTGCTTTGTGCATCTCTACATTCAAGCATTCCTAGCCCTTTGGTCTCGAGGAACTCAAATGTTTGTTTCCTTTTCAAAAGATCAATACAGATCAGGGATTTTAAAACAAAAAAACTTCTTCAGTTTTTCCAAAAAAGAACTTCTCGCAACTTGCCTTTGAGTTCCTTGAACCATTTGGCTTGCATTAGCATCTCATTTGCATCTTAACATGTGCATTTCCTCTATGTCTTCGTCTCATGTCGTCGTTTTCCCTTCAGAATCATCTTTGAGTTGTTACCCAAGTCCAAACTCGACAAAGGATGTCTGAACAATACTGCGAGATGGACAGAGTCAACAATGAATTGAGTGAGCTCCGAGGAGGAATGGGGCAGATTATGGAAGCAATTCAAGTTATAAGTACCAGGATGGATACACAAGCGACAGTAGTCTCCGAGATTATCACTACAACTGTAGAGCCTCCCGTTACTATTGTGAACCCCACTTTGGGCATGCCTTTTAACTTCATGCTTGATCCGACCGTCACTTCTACTCAACAAGCTGTTCCTTTGGTTAGTAAGGCTTTTCAAGCTATTCCTACCTTCGCTCCAACAACAGTGCAAGCCCAGATGCACCCAGTTTTTCAGAATCCACCTCCGGTCCATGATCATGTCAATAGGTCTGAAGAAGGAGATAATCAACATAAAAGGTTGAAGGAAAGTGTAGAGACAATGCAGAGGAAATTTGAAGCAATGGAGAGGAGCAATGTATCTAATATTAATGTTAAAGAATTGTGCTTAGTCTCAGGCTTGGTAATTCCACCCAAGTTCAAGCTACCCAGTTTCGACTTATACTCAGGAACGACCTGTCCTAAGTTGCATTTGGTCATGTATTACCGACGAATGGCTGCATATATGGATGATGATAAGTTGATGATTCACTGCTTCCAAGATAGTTTGAAAGGAGCGGCTGCAAAGTGGTATTTAACCTTGGACCAATCTAAGATCCAATGTTTTCAAGATGTATCTGATGCTTTCGTAAAGCATTACAAATATAACATGGACCTGGTGCCAGATCGTAGACAATTATTGAGCATGTCACAGCGCGATACTGAGTCTTTTAAAGAGTATGCACAGAGATGGAGAGAGCTGGCTTCACAGGTAGAGCCACCTTTATCCGAAAAAGAGTTAACTGATTGGTTCGTTGACACGGTGAGACCGGAATTCTATGAAAGGATGATCAGTAGTGTGTCTGCTAATTTTTCCGATATTGTGGCTGTGGGGATTAAAGTAGAGCTTGGTCTGAAGAATGGGAAAATGACCAAGAAAGCTGATAGTTCGAACGACGATGCCAAGAAATCCTTCAAAAGGGAAGGAGAAACCAGTGCAGTAATGACGAACAAAAGGAGGAAAAATCAGTTCTTGAAGCGTCAGCAGCAACAACAGTGTTATTCAGTTCAGCAACCTTATGTGGCCGCCATCGCGCCAACACTCAATAGTCAAGCTTCTGGTTATCAGCCGGCTCCTCAACTACCAGTATATCAACGAGCGCCCAACGGACTCAAGTTTCTCGTCAGAATATTCCAGGAAAGAGAAAGGGTGGAAGGCCTCCGATTCCTCCCATTCCTACGACGTACACAACATTGTATCTTGTTTTGGTACAACAAGGATTAATAACTACAAGGTCATCAGGCCCACCTCCCGATCCGCTTCCACCTTCTTATAATCCCAACGCTCATAGTGCATTCCATGAAGGCGCACCAGGCCACAATTTAGAAGGTTGTTTTGCTTTGAAGCATATTGTGAAAGACTTAGTGGAGAGGAATATTCTGTCTTTCGACGGCTCCCAGCCTATCATCAGGAACAATCCTTACCCACTCATGAGATAAGTAATGCTGTGGAGGATGTATCAAGACAAAGATGGATTAGATGGACTGTGATTGAGCTCCTCTTTGATTTTCTGTATTTGATTCCCTAAAGCTGGCAATCTTCTGGCTGTTTCAGCAAATTTATCGTATTTCCTTTTCACTTTGAATTTGTATTTGCTTATAAGCTTTGTTGTACTTTCAAATTGGCAAGATTAATGAAATGTTTGTGCATCTTTTGGTTAAATCCATTCGTTTCACTCGTTTACTTTTATTTTCATAAAAGCAAAATATATATCTTTTTCACTCCTTTTTCTTCAACTTTTGTTAAAGCAAAGATTAGGGAGGATGATGAAAACCCCGTGTTCATAATTATTGTGGTATACTTTCAAATTAACCTCGCCAAGGATGTAAGGCATTGTTTCAATTCACCCCTTGTTAACCCTTCGAGCCTAGAAGTAGGAGTTTTCTTTCCTTACACAACAAAAACCATAATCTCAACCTTGGGGGCAGGGTAGTTCTCAGTCTAACTCGGTTATGCATTCAAACACGAGCGCTTCACATAAGGCGCCAGTCAGCTTTCAAATCAAGTGACTTCCTACTCTTGGAGAATTGAACGTATATCTTGAGTTAGCTGAGCGTAGGATTTGAGCCGTTATCTTTTGTTTCATAAACTATGAACCATACCACACTACAACCCCTAAAAGACCTAATTGAGGTAAGGTTGTTTTGAAAAGTATACTACAGCAAGGTTGACTAACCTGACTCCTAATAATCTTTGCTATTCTGCGTGTGTTAATCACTTCTTCTGTCATTTCATAAATGATCAGATCCACCTTTAATCAATCAGTGTGTGTTTCCATCAAAGCTTTATTTTCAAACCTTGCATGAAGCTTTGCATAAAATTTTGCCAATTTTAATGAACAACACTTGTTTGCAATACCATTCGATATCAAGGAATCCCAACAAATGCGATCAGTCAAAGATTTCAACTTGATAAAAGAAATTTGACTCAGTCAGGGGGCAACCAAGTGTGAGGTTTGCCAATCTATTATCCCAAGAGTTGACAAATCGGAGGCAGAATTCTGCAAATTCAGAATATTGGGGCAAATATTCTTGAGATCATCTTATGACAAGTCTTGACTTCAGTAACCCATCAGCAGGGGCAAATCCGTTCCCCAGTAATTTCTACTACAGTTTGAGTATCTCGAGTATAACTGAACAGAAACAGCTACGTCAAGATTCAAAAGTTGGAAGATTCTGTAAAATTATTTTGATTATTCAAGTTGGAAGATATTGAACCATCTGGTATTTCAATCCTTCCGTAAAATTCTTTTGACTATTCAAGTTGGAAAATCTGGTATTTCAATCCTTTCGTAAAATTCTTTTGACTATTCAAGTTCGAAGATGTTGAATCATCTGGTATTCCATTTCTTCCGTAAAATTCTTTTGACTATTCAAGTTGGAAGAGATTGAATCATCTAATATTTCATTTCTTCTGTAAAATTCTTTTGATTATTCAAGTTGGAAGATATTGAACCATCTGGTATTTCAATCCTTCTGTAAAATTCTTTTGGTTATTCACCCCCTAATCTGGGGCAGTTATGCCGAGATCTCTCTAAGAGTTTGAAGATATTGAAGCACCCTGTATGCCAATTCTTCTATAAAATCCTCTTGTAATCGTTTTAGCTTGGGGCAGACAAAATCCGAAGATGATCGTCATATAAGTCAGAATGCAGGATTACTCTGTTCTTGTGATATCTTTTGCTAGCTTTCCAGTAAATTGTTACTTCGGCTAATCTTGACGAATTCTCCATGGATTCTTCTCCAACAAAGAGAGTAAGCTCATGATGGCAGCGTCATGATGTTATACCTCAAGCGGAATACTCTTTTCACCGGTGAAGTTGTTGATTCTTCTTCATCCCCAGTATTGGTCCAGTCCTTTGAGTTTGGATGGGTATCTTTGTCGAGACGTTTTCTTCGCCTCCAGTTTCGCTTGTCTGTTTTGTCAACATAAGCATAAGCATGGCATAAGCACTCATATGCATAGCATGTTTGCATTTCTGCTTCCTTTCCTGGTGTTTACCTGTTCTTTTGTTCACTTTGGTGTTGTCTCCCCAAGTGACTGGGTGTGTCTACTCTCTCCAATAGAAAGTCAGCCCTAGGCATAAATTGCCCATTCTTTCTGAATTTCCCACAGAGTTTGATTCTCGTGGATGATGGTTGGTTCAGTTATCTTTTCCACGTGTGGATTAGATAAATCCCCATTTGAGTTCATTCCTCAATTGGAGTCTTGCTTGACCGATTTCTTTCTAGCTTGTTCCTAGATTGAACTTTGGTCCCGGGCAGGTGTGATTTTTAACCTATCTTTGAATGTGCATTTATTTTGCACCGTGTTTCGCAGAAGAATCTTACAGATTCTCATCGAAGACATTTCTCCACCATTATTGTGATATCAACATATCTTTGAAGCAGCAATCTCTTGAAGAAGCTTGACAGTCTTTTATAAGCAGCTTATCTATCTCTGGTACTATTCAACCTCTTCGCAACCGTAATTGGGTATCCCCAAGGAAGCCTTATCTTCAGTTATGCAACTCCGGTACTAACCTATCAGATTCTATACCTTTATTGGGGCCCATTTCTTGGTTCTATCTCCAATAAGGTTTCTTTTTTCCAAAGTGCCAACCGGTCATGCTTGAACCTGTTGTTCCATCACTTTGGATGTCTTTTCCCAGTGAAGACCGTTTTTCGGTTCAACCTTCATTGTGGATCTGTTTCTAGGATGTCACTTAGTCATGTTTTGACTTGATGATCAATCATCCTAGATACTTTATTGGGGCCCATTTCTTGGTTCAATCTCCAATAAGGTTCTTCTTTTTCCAGAGTGCCAACCGATCATGCTTGAACCTGTTGTTCCATCACTTTGGATATCTTTTCCCAATGAAGACCGTTTTTCGGTTCAACCTTCATTGCGGATCCTTTCTAGAATGTCATCTAGTTGCATTTAGCCTTGATGATCAATCATTCTAGATACCTTTATTGGAGCCCATTTCTTGGTTCTATCTCCAATGAGGTTACCTTTCTGGCTCCTACCGGTTTTCCTGCATGAAGCGGATTATGTGTTATCTCAACCAACTCTTATTTGAGTACCAGAGTCTATTCTTGACTCATTAACCATGTTCCCATTTAGACCCAAGCTCTTTATGCAGGAGTCCCCAGAGAAGTTAGCTATTGGACGGCAGAATTCTTAGTCACTAGAATTGTCATTCGTCTTGAATACAATAACTTCGTCAATTTTCATCTGATTCTTGGAAGCGGAAGTTCTAAGAAAACACGAAGATAAACCAAGTTTTACTCTAGTATCAAGATGTTTTATGGAATCAAGTTTATACAGGAAGAATCAGCAATACTATATTTTTGGGCATGGATTTGCCATCTCCAGTGAAGAGAAGTTTGTCCTGGTTATCCTTGATGTTTGGATTTCAGGGTGTTGGCTTGTGTTTTCCTTTCTTCTTTCTCTGTTTTGCGTCGTTCGCGTCGTTTCTAGCATTTAGCTAAGCATATGCATCATACCCAAGCATCTTCGCATCTTTGTGCTTTGTTTTGCTTATGGCCTGTTGTTGGTGTCTGTCTTTATTTCCCCAGTGAAGTAAAGACATTCCCGGTTTGCTTTGTGTCGTGCTTGTTCGGTCTTAACCTTTGCGCGCCAGTTTTGAATCTTTAAACCTTTTACTGTTCCCCGAGAAGTTTAACGTTAAAGATTTTTAAAACTGTTCTCGTTTGAATCGCGTCAGACTTGAACTTAGACTTTGTTTGAATCGTGTCAAGCATCGTCTACTCGTTTTAAAACCTGTTCTCGTGTGAATCGTGTCAGACTTGAACTTAGACTTTGTTTGAATCGTGTCAAGCATCGTCTGCTCGTTTTAAAACATGTTCTCGTTTGAATCGCGTCAGACTTGAACTTAGACTTTGTTTGAATCATGTCAAGCATCGTCTATTCGTTTTAAAACTTGTTCTCGTCTGAATCGTGTCAGACTTGAACTTGTTCTTGTTTGAATCATGTCAAACTCGAATTTGGACCTTGTTTGAATCGCGTCAAGCATTGTCTTGTAAAATTGTTCTCGTCTGAATCATGTCAGACTTGAACTTATTCTTGTCTGAATCCTGTCAGACTTGAACTTGGACTTTGTTTGAATCGTGTCAAGCATCGTCTGCTTGTTTTAAAACTTGTTCTCATTTGAATCGTGTCAGACTTGAGCTTGGTCTTTGTTCGAATCGCGTCGGGCATTACCTTTTGTTTTAAAACTGTTCTCATTTGAATCGTGTCAAACTTGAACTTGGACTTTGTTTGAATCGTGTCAAGCATTGTCTTGTGTTTTAAAACCTGTTCTCGTTTGAATCGTGTCAGACTTGAACTTAGACTTTGTTTGAATCGTGTTAAGCATTGTCCTTTTGTTTTAAAACTGTTCTCGTTTGAATCGTGTCAGACTTGAACTTAGACTTTGTTTGAATCGTGTCAAACATTGTCTGCCCGTTTTAAAACTGTTCTCGTTTGAATCGTGTCAAACTTGAATTTGGACTTTGCTTGAATCGTGTCAAGCACTGTCTTCTTGTCTCAAAACTTGTTCTTTGTTCGAATCGTGTCGGACATTGAACCCTTACCTTTAGTTTTTTGGAAACTTACTTTAAAGTTAAGCTTTTGGAACAAATTTCTTCGACCTTATAAGACTCCTATCTGGTGTGCAGGGTTTGTCTCTGTCTTCCTGGCCTTTCTCGAAGATCCCATTTTGAACTCTTCAGTTTGGAATCCCCAGGAAGTCTTTGTTTGGTTGTTTGTCTTCTTTGGACTGATCCCTAGTGATCAGGTTTTTCTTTCTGGTTTCGTGCCCAGGAAGAATGTGGGTTTGTTTTGTCCCCGGTAGTCTATCTCCCTAGATCTTTCCCCAGTGGAGATTGTCTGTGGTCTTTTCCCCAGTGTTTCTTTGGAGTCTCCCGGTGAGTCTCTTTCGTTGGTCAGCCTGTATCCCCAGTGAGTTTGCTCATGGATACTAGCTTTCATCCTTCTCCAGTGAAGCTCCTGGGTCCTCTTGCTTCCTATTTACACCTTGGTGTCTCGTTGTGTCTGCATTTTCTTGCATCTCCTTGGCATCATGCCTGTTGCACTGCATGTGTGTGCATCTGAGGGCAAACTTTTCGATTACCTGTATTTAAATATCTTTCACCGTTGATTACATGAGGATCTTCATCTCTCATGTCATCAGGTGAAGATATTTAAATAGGGGCAACTGTTGCACCCCAAATTTTACCCTCATTTTTCTACTAGTTGTTGTTTTATTATATTTCTCTATGTTTAATTTAATAATTATCTTAGTTTTTTTTATTTTATTTTATTTAGTTTAAATTCAATGTGGCCTTTTTATTTCATTTATATTTAAGTTTGTTTAACCTTAGTATAACTTAATTTTGGTAATTAATTTAGATAATTAGATTAATTATTTCTTTTTGTTTTTTAATTTTAATTTAGAACTTTAATTAGGTTATTATTATATTATTAATTTCAAATTAAGGAAAAAGCATTTCCATTTCTCACTTTTGGCCCACCATATGCTTTGTTTTTTTGAATCATAATTGATTATTTTCAAACCAAACACAAAACCAGGTTTAGCCAAAGCCCATTTCACGTTTTCTTGCCCAAAGCCCATTGTGAAAATCAAAACAAAAATACATTTGTAGTGGCAAGTTTTTCCACCCTTTTCCAAACCGTACCAAAAGAATCTCTGCATCCTGTGTACCAACAACGTTAACCTGCTCCAAACGCTCCCTCTGCATCCTGAAAACGACGGCACAGTAACGTTCAAAAAAATTCAAATAATTAAGAAACAAGTTGAGTTTTAGTGGAGCGTATATAACAGAGGAGTAGGAGGCGTTCAGGAGGGAGAGAGATTCAGAAAGCACTCCAATCAAAGACTAACAACACGACTTGTATCGCCTTCTTCGTCACCAACACAAAATCTCCAAACCGTAACTTCTTTTTTCGCAACGCCTCCTTCAACCAAATCCAAACCCGTCCACCAACAACTCAAACTTTTTTCAAAATCATTTCAATCTCAATTCAAAAACCATCTCATTCAAAAACCAGAAAATCATGTAATATGCCATACATCATCATTTTTTCATCATTAATACTCCCTCACCACTCACGAACACCTCATCACCATCTTCAACCCATCCAAGCCTCTCAACCACCTCACGCCCTCCTCCAACCACCTTTCAAACCACACACTCCCTCTGTTCGTCGCTTTTCAACCAATTCCACCCTCACCTTCTCCAAAACCGCACGAAAACCCACCTTCCTCACTAACCTCCATAGCCGGCCAAAACCTTGTTCTACCTTGAACAACAACGACAACATCCCCACAACCACAACCGAGCCAACCATAAAACTCCTCAGCTCTTTCAACCTTAAATTTCTCTTCCACCAATCTTCTTCCTTCGACACCCATAAGCCGCAAACGAACAACAACAACAACTCCATAAATCATCAACCAACGACATCTCAACAAAACCTCCAAAACTCCAACATCTCCATCAACAATACTCTTCCGTAGACACAACACCACCCTTCACAACAACAAACCATAATCACAAACAGAGCCAGAAACTGAAAAAGATGAAGAGAGAGATCGAGATGAGAAAGAAAACGATTAAAACAAAATGAACCAAGCTGGTGAGAATCAAACCGAACCCGAATGAAGAAAGGAGTGAACGATAAATCGTTGAAGCAAGGACGCCTTTGAAAGCTATGTTCTTCTTTCCTTTCGTTTCCCAGCGATGAATTGATGTTGACGATGGCGTTGTTGATTGTGGGAAATGAATCGCGTGACCCCTTTTCACATGTTTCGCTATTATTTGACCGGAGTTATGGGTGTTGGCTATTGATAAAAGTTTATGCCGTGTTGTAGAATGTGAATGGTGAAACTTGTTAACCTAATCCAGTTTCTTCTGCTACAGACCGTGGTTTGGTGTTGGGCTCAACAGCCCATGTTGTTTTTATTTTATTTTTATCTTTTTTTGCATCCTTATGTGGTAATGGGCTCAGGGCCCGTTTTCTTCCGCTTACCACCCTCTGTTTTGCAATGCACCCATCGCATGCCCTTTTCTTTTAATTTATTTGAACTTTCATTTGACTTTTTTATTTTAAGTTGTTTGACTCTTCAAATTGAATTTTAATTTTCTATTTCGAAAATCTTTAATCTGCTTTTCACTCTTGGTTCTACTTTAATTTTATTTCTCATTGTTGTTTTTACCAGGGCCAATGACACAAAAATCTGAACTTTGTTGGTTATTCCAAATCGATAAGTTTTGATTGGTATGAGGCCATTTTTTATATTTTTTTTGGTCGATGAAGTTAGAAATCTAAGATTATCGATTATCTTGATTTAAACGAGACCAATTTGGTTTTTATTTTATTTTGGTCGATGAAGTTAGAAATCTAAGATTATCGGTTTATCGATTATCTTGGTTTAAACGAGACCAATTTGGTTTTTATTTGATTTTGGTCGATGAAGTTAAAAATCTAAGATTATTGATTTATCGATTAAATCTTGATTTAAACGAGACCGACTTGTCTTTTATTCCGATTTTATTTTTGGTCGATGAAAGTTTAAAAATCTTAAGATTATCGATACGTCGATTAAATCTAGATTTAAACGAGACCAATTTGGTTTTTATTTTATTTTGGTCGATGAAGTTAAAAATCTAAGATTATCGATTTATCGATTAAATCTTGATTTAAACGAGACCAATTTGGTTTTTATTTTATTTTGGTCGATGAAGTTAGAAATCTAAGATTATCGATTTATCGATTATCTTGATTTAAACGAGACCAATTTGGTTTTTATTTGATTTTGGTCGATGAAGTTAAAAATCTAAGATTATTGATTTATCGATTAAATCTTGATTTAAACGAGACCGACTTGTCTTTTATTCCGATTTTATTTTTGGTCGATGAAAGTTTAAAAATCTTAAGATTATCGATACGTCGATTAAATCTAGATTTAAACGAGACCAATTTTATTTTCTTTCCGATTTTATTTTTGGTCGATGAAAGTTTAAAAATCTTAAGATTATCGATACGTCGATTAAATCTTGATTTGAGCGAGACCAATTTGGTTTTATTTTATTTTTGGTCAATGAAAGTCAAATATTAAGATTATCGATTTCTCGATTAATTCTTAATTTAGACGAGACCATTTTTTTATTTCGATTCCGCTTTCTTTATGTTGGTCGATGACATAACAAACCTCATGGTTTGGTTGATTTCATTGAGTTGACAAAACTTTGATCAACATGAGACCACTTTCTTTTTAGTCGATGAAAGTCCAGAATTATCGATTATCGATCTCTCGATTAAATCATAATTAAGACGAGACTATTTCATTTTATTTCATCGCATATCTAAACATTGTCTAACATGTTTAATTCTCACTTTGCATTGATATCATGATTTTATTTTATCTCATCTCTCTTATTCATGTCCTTTATATCATCATACTTGAATCATTAACTTGTTATCTTTATCTTAGTAACTTATAACTATTTTCCCCCATTCCAAAGGAAGGTTAAACATGTTGACTCATAAGTCATCGACCTCCCATCTTAACCTAAGTAACCTCTTAGGAAGAAACCTTGTTTCTTGGCCTCATCAGAGCCATAGAAATCATAACTAGTTCTAGGAGAGAGTTCCTCAACTCTTAGTGATATTCATCATAATGAATTTATCACTTTCCCCTCCTAACTAAACTTCAACATAGGTCCATTATAACTAGATCTAGAGAGTTCCTAAACTCTACAATGAGCTTGTACTCATTTCCCCTCTGAATATTGACCCCAGTCAATCATTCAGTAGAAGTAGAACTACGCATACTCTGATTCTAATCCCGAGG
The DNA here is from genome assembly GCA_022829125.1 of Lathyrus tuberosus. Lineage (NCBI taxonomy): Eukaryota > Viridiplantae > Streptophyta > Magnoliopsida > Fabales > Fabaceae > Lathyrus > Lathyrus tuberosus. The sequence continues at coordinate 3,117,580 of JALAZF010000037.1, forward strand.
ATACGTAGGTGTAAAGTGCGATGCTTTATCGAGTATACTTAGATACTAACCCCTAGGTTTTTCAAGCCTTTAGCATAGAACCTTTAGCAAACATAAGATAACAGTAGAACAAAAGGCTCCCGTAGAGTACTACGGATGTTTAGGGTGCTAATACCTTCCCTAGGCGTAACCAACCCCCGAACCTTAGATCTTTCCCTTTAGGTTTTTTAACGATCTTGAACCTTTCCTTTGGATAAATCAAAGTCGGTTGTAAAAGAAACTGATGCAAATTAATTAATAATTTGTTATCCGATTTTCACCGCAACACTAAGTTCCTAAAAGAAATCTTATCCAATAAGAAAAAGATTGAGGAAAACGAAACAGTTACACTTACTGCTGAGTGTAGCGCAATAATTCAAAACAAAATGCCTCCTAAGCTAAAAGACCCAGGTAGTTTCTCAATACCTTGTGTAATTGGGAAGTTCGTCATAGACAAAGCTCTATGCGACTTAGGAGCCAGTATTAGTGTTATGCCCTTATCCATATGCAAGAAGCTTGATATGGGAGAATTAAGACCAACTAAGATGTCTGTTCAATTAGCTGACCGCTCTGTTAAATACCCGGTTGGTATACTAGAAAATGTTCCAGTTCGTATAGGACAATTCTATATCCCTATTGATTTCATAATCATGGATATTACAGAAGACTCTACTACTCCTATCATACTAGGAAGGCCATTCCTAGCTACCGCTGGAGCAATTATAGATGTAAAGAGAGGCAGACTAACTTTTGAAGTTGGTGAAGAGAAGGTTGAATTTATTCTGACATAATTCTTACAAGCTCCAGCTATAGACGACACATGTTATTTACTAGATGTCATCGATGAGTGCGTAAGAGAAATAGAGATGGAACCGACCACATATTCCGATATTCTAAAAATTCCTATACCTCCGATTTTCAAAGATGATAACTGGCGTGAACCTTATCAAGATGATAGCCTAAGCGAATGCTTAGCACTTACACCAGATCATCTACCTTGCCCGAAGAACCCAGCCCTAGAACTGAAAACATTACCCAAAAATTTAAGGTATGAATACCTAGACGAAGCTCTCGAACGACCTGTAATAGTCAATGCAGACTTAGGACAGACCGAAACCAAGAAACTATTAGATATCTTAAGAAAATACCCAACTGTGTTAGGCTATAACATCACCGACCTTAAAGGAATAAGTCCTTCTATTTGTATGCACCGCATTCTGCTGGAGGAAGACTATAAATCCTCTAGGGAACATCAGAGAAGGGTTAACCCGATCTTGAGTACTGTAGTCAAGGACGAAGTGAAAAAACTTTTAGAAGCAGGAATCATATACCCGATATCAGACAGTAAATGGGTTAGCCCAGTACATGTCGTTCCAAAGAAGGGAGGTGTTACAGTTGTTAAGAACGAAAAAGGTGAATCTATAACAAAAAGGGTTGTAACTGGAAGTAGAATGTGCATCGACTATAGGAAGTTAAATAAAGCCACTCGTAAAGACCATTTCCCATTGCCTTTCATTGACCAAATGTTGGAAAGATTGGCTAAACACTCATACTTCTACTATTTAGACGGTTACTCAGGATTCTTTCAAATTCCTATTCATCCTGATGACCAAGAAAAGACGACATTCACATGTCCCTATGGTACATTTGCTTATCGACGAATGCCGTTTGGACTATGTAACGCACCTGCCACATTCCAAAGATGCATGATGTCAATCTTTGCTTATTTTATAGATGACATTATGGAAGTGTTTATGGATGACTTTTCTGTATGTGGGCAGAGCTTCGAAGGATGTCTATCGAACCTAGAAATGGTATTGGAAAGATGCGTAAAAGTTAATCTCGTATTAAACTGGGAGAAATGCCATTTTATGGTAAATGAAGGAATTGTACTTGGACACGTTGTGTCCGATAGAGGAATTGAAGTTGATAAAGCCAAGATAGAAATTATAAAAGATCTTCAACCTCCGAAAACCGTGCGAGAAATACGAAGTTTCTTAGGACACGCCGGTTTCTACCGACGATTCATAAAGGATTTCTCGAAAATCACTAAACCTCTTACCGGTCTATTAATGAAAGACGCTGAATTTATCATTGATGAGAAATGCCTAAAAGCGTTTGAACAACTGAAAACAGCTCTTATTACCGCACCTATCATGCAACCACCAGATTGGAGATTACCTTTCGAAATCATGTGTGATGTAAGTGATTATGCTGTAGGTGCAGTCTTAGGACAGAGGAGGGATAGAAAACTTCATGCCATTTACTATGCAAGCAGAACCTTAGATTCCGCCCAAATGAACTACGCTACCACAGAAAAAGAACTTTTAGCCGTGATCTTTGCCCTTGACAAATTCCGTTCCTACCTAGTGGGAGCTAAGATCATCATTTACACAGACCACGCAGCTATTAGATATTTACTTAACAAAAAGGATGCAAAACCTAGACTGCTAAGGTGGATCCTACTTTTACAAGAATTTGATTTAGAGATCAAAGATAAGAAAGGATCCGAAAACGTAGTAGCAGACCACTTATCTCGATTAGAGGGCATTAAACCGGAGCCAATACCCATTAATGAGGATTTCCCATATGAACGACTCATAGCCCAACTAGAAAGTGATATGTCTACTCTACAGTTGAATGACCCAAAGATGGAAGAAGTCGTGGAAGAAATTAACATGCACACAACCCTGCCATGGTATGCTGACATAGTCAACTACTTAGCAGCTGGAGTACTTCCACCAGACTTATCTTATCAACAAAAGAAAAAATTCTTTCATGATTTAAAACATTATTATTGGGATGAACCTTTGCTGTTTAAGAGATGAGCCGACGGTATCTTCCGTCGTTGCGTCCCAGAAGAAGAAATAGAAAACATCATCTCTCAATGTCATTCTGCTCCTTATGGAGGACATGCTAGTACCTCAAAGACATGTGCTAAGATCTTGCAATCCGGCCTATTTTGGCCCAACCTTTGGAAGGATGTCCACATTGCAATACTAAATTGCGACCGGTGCCAACGCACTGGTAACATATCAAGACGCGATGAGATGCCTCAAAAAGGTATATTAGAAGTAGAAGTCTTTGATGTATGGGGTATTAACTTTATGGGACCCTTTCCGTCATCCTTTGGAAATAAATATATACTTGTAGCTGTCGATTATGTTTCAAAATGGATTGAGGTAATAGCTTCTCCTAAAAATGACGCACGAGTAGTTATAAAGCTCTTTAAAAACATAATCTTTCCCAGATTTGGTGTGCCGAGACTTGTCATAAGTGACGGTGGCTCTCATTTCATATCAAAAATATTTGACAAATTACTATCGAAGTATGGAGTAAGACACCGCATAGCAACACCATATCATCCACAAACAAGTGGACAGGTTAAGGTCTCGAATCGAGAAATAAAACAAATTCTAGAAAAGACCGTAGCCACCTCTAGGAAAGACTGGTCATCAAAACTCAACGAAGCTTTATGGGCATATAGGACGGCCTACAAAACACCAATCGGAACTACACCTTTCAAGCTTGTCTATGGTAAATCTTGCCATCTACCAGTGGAATTAGAACATAAAGCCTATTGGGCTATTAAAACATTAAACTTAAGGTATGATTCCGCAGGTGAAAAACGTATCCTAGATCTGCATGAGCTAGAAGAGTTAAGATTAGACGCCTACGAAAATGCTGAAATATATAAAGAACGAACTAAAAGATGACACGATAAGTGCTTATCTAGAAAAGAATTTAGTGTGGGAGACGTTGTACTTCTATTTAACTTTAGATTAAAACTCTTTCCTGGGAAATTAAGGTCTAGATGGTCCGGTCCTTTCGAGATTACAAAAATTCTACAAAGTTGAGCGGTAGAAATAAAGGGGAGGAATAGTAATCCATTTTTAGTTAATGGACAACGTCTAAAACACTATCACAACATTGAAAATATAGATTATTTGAACTGCCTAAGACTTTTAGAGTGGCCCACCGAACCCCCTAACTAAGCACCTAATTGAATTCGTCAGGCTTTTGACGTTAAAAACAGCGCTTGATGGGAGGCAACCCATGATTTTTGTTTTTCTTGATTTATATTTGTTACTCCTTTATGTTTCCTATGTTTTGTTTTTATTTTGCAAATTTTTAGTTTCATTTATATCGTTTTAAATTTAATTTGAAAATATTGTGCTGATCTTAAAATTGGAAAAACTACAGGATATTAAAGTTTCTCTACTCTTTCTGTTCTCCTCTTCTGCTTACATTTTTGCAAAAAGTACTAACTAATGGCAAACAAGGATAACATGCCAGTAGAATTCAGAGATGGAGCACAGTGGCATCGCTATGAGGCTTTGTCTCTTAGACCTTTTGCCTTGACAAAATTCGCCCACAGACCCACCATGACCGCCTTAGGTGTAGGTGAGAGCGTAGACTTTCTGTTTAGCCAATTAGGTTGGGAGGGTTTTGCCAATAAGAAACATAAGTGCTACCGTAGGCTGACTTTAGAATTCCTGAGCTCTTTAAGTTATAACCCTCACTGTGGAAAAGGTTTAACCAGGGGAAGAATTACCTTTAGATTATTTGGATACAGCTGCCAGTTCACCATAAAGGAACTGTCGGATCTTTTAGGATTTCCTAAAGGACCCCATGTTTTCTCTGTGGTTCAAGAAGACTTAGTGTTGGTTGGAGAGCTGAGTGATTTTTGGGGTAGAATTTCAGGGAAACCTGATTTTGACATGGACCCTATGCTTTCAACAGAGATACATAACCCCGCTTTCCGTTACTTTCATATGATCCTGGCCTATACCTTATTTGGTAAACCTGAGAATGATAACACTGTTTCGAGGGATGAGCTTTTTATTATGTTTTGTGCTTCTCAGTCTAGAGAGGTTAATGGACTCACTTTTATGCTGAATAACTTTTGCAAAATTATTAATAATGATAACAGTCCAATTTTGATAGGTAGCCTAGTTACAAAGATAGCTGATGCTATGGGATTCATAACCCGACTTTCTAAGATTAACCCCTTTGGAGAATTTAGACCCATGAATATAACCTTTTGCTTCAATAGAGCTATGATTAGGGACCAAGGTCCAAACCATTTCCAGCTTTTAATTAACAATGTTGTCGTACCACACTTTACACTTCCAAATCATGAACGCACAAATGTGCACGATCAACATAATTGGCTATATAACCTTGACGAACCCGTGCCTAAACCAGAAGAAACCTTTCCTGAACCTGAGATCGACCCAAAAACACCCCCTCATTACCATGATCTTGACTATATGGAATTCCAAGAGAACATTGACACTCCTAAAGCCGATGCCACTAACTATGCTTCTAATCTGAATTCTATTTTAAAGACTATGGATGAGTATCATAAAGAAATCACTTCAGTAAAGGATGAGCTAAACACTGTGCGTCAAAATATTGTTGGACTTATGGACTTGATCGTTGAACAATTTGATCATTTAAATCAAGCCATCGCATCTTTGAAGAAACGCCTTGGCTAGATTTATGAAGCACCTTATTTTCAAGATTTTTTTTATGCATTTTACTTTAGAACAATTTTACATTATTTCAGTTTTCATTTTTCATGTCGGGAATAATTTGATTTCATACAATTTTGATACATTGCTAGTAATTTAACTAGCACCTTTCTGGTTTTAAAGAATAATTTCATTTGCTTCTGCTATTAAATCTTTGTGATTTCAAGTTCATTCCTATTCTTTTAATTCTATATTAATTTATGTTGTAATGTTACTTATCTCTGTGTATGCAATATACTGCTATCCCCATATGCTTCCCATAACCTGCTATTAAATTGTTGTGTTTGGAATCGTGTCTGTCATAAAACAATTTAACCACCCAGATTTTGTGAACATCACGATCGTGACGACCTCGTGACGACCGTCACGCGGGTTTGAAACAGATTCTGCGTTAAAACAGAATTGTTTCACTCGTTCCCTCTTCTTTCTCTCATTCAAACCCCAGCCGTCCACTACGTTCTGCACTTCCACAACCATTCCACATACACACATTTGACCCACATTAATCATTTCCGTAACCATTCAACTTACCATTGCACTATATAATCACACCATACGCCACTGCTTTTCACAAACCCTCGAATTCCATAACCTACTTTCTTTCCAAAATCCTCTTTAACCCAACAATGGCACGTCAAATTCCAGATTTATCCACATTGAACTTCCGAGATGGAGAAGCATGAGAACGCCAAAGAGCTCGGTACATCGATTTCTATCGCTGTTCCGTTCAACCGATCCGCTACATTGACGTTGCATGCTTAGAAGAACTTGGAATGCTTGAGGGAGTTCAATGGATGTTACAGAATGCCGGTCTTTGGCAGCTTTGCACTCAGAGCCGGCCCACTTACGAAGACCTCACTTTAGAGTTCCTCAGCTCCTTTACTTACATTACCCTTCCGGGAGAAACAAACCAATTATCCGGAGTAGCAAACTTCTGCATGTTTGGTACAGAGTACTCAATCGAACAAGATCGTCTTGCCGAGATGCTTGGTTTTAAACATGGCGAGAATGTCCATCACCGAGTACCACAGGAAACTCTCTTCCAAGCAGCTTTCCAACTATGGAATCAGTTAACGAGAACAACGGTCGACAGCTGGGATAGCCTTAACGCAACATACATCCACAACCCAGCCGTCAGATACGTCCACCGCGCACTTGGAAACACCATCTTTGCACGAGATAGTAACCATAAGGTGAATTCTAAGGAGTTGTTTTTCCTTCATTGTATTTTTCATCCGGAGCTAATCAATGCCGCACCGTTTTTACTAGCACACATACAATCAAACTGTGCTAGTGGCTCCAAACCCTTCTACTTTGGAGGGATTTTCACCTCTATTGCACTCAGTTTGAATTTGGAAAACGACCTTGCTAGTGCCTCCAGTCTTCCTTGATATAGATTATTGCAGAAACTCTCAGCTCATCAAGTTACGACGAGATGGGAAATACCATCCTATGGTCTGCGCCAAAACCGTAAGTATCATCATGCCTTGCAGGAGTCGCATTGACCCTCAGAATATGGCCAATTGGCTTTTTGATCTTAATGCTCCTGAGCAAAATGCGCCTGCCCCTGATGATCAAGAACATGGACCCGTTGATGAGATGGAGCAAGAAATGGATAACGCCCCAGAAAACCAACCACCACCTGCTAATGATGCTCGTTCGACCTCCAGACGTCGTCGCCGCCCTGACTAAGACCCAGTTACTAATGATGAAATCCTGAGGGCTATATGGCAACAAACCCAGCAACTGAATGAAATGATGACACTTATGTGTCAAATCCAGCAAGGGAAAGTTGACCAAGGTCAAAGGCTTGACGGTGTCATCGAGGAGATAGGTGCATTGACAGTGCGAGTGCAGAGCTTACACGAGTACATCCATCACGTGGGCATTCCTGATCACGTAGCTCAGCATGGAAGAGGACGCTCCAGAGGCAGAGGACGTGGTCCACCTTGATTTTATTTTGTTTTTCTATTTTGTTTCTCTTTTTAGTTTTCCTTGTTAATCCCCTTTATATCGCAACATTGAGGACAATGTCCGATATAGTGTGGGAGAGTTAGATTTATTTCCGTTTATTTCCCTTCCTTGTACTTTCTTTTTCCTTATCAAAGTAATATATGAATATTTTCGTAGTAATCCGATTTCCTCACTTTATTCTGCCATAACGAAATTTTTTTACGATTAATGCACATATGTGACATACCAAGCTTTAAACTATGTTAGGAAGCTGGGAAAGTGCTAACAAAATCGATACCGTCTTGACACCTTAGACCTCTTGCGTATGCGATATCAGTTTCGATACTTATTATACGATACCTTGGGTTCAGTCCTAAAGTAACCCTTAGTAGTTTATATTAGCAGTCAGCACCGTCTATATCACAAACCACGTGGGGAACCGATGAATATAAGTGTTTGATGCCCAATCAAGAAAAGAAAAAAATCTTTCTTATCTATATGCCGAGAAAAAATAAATAGAATATGCAACAACTCTCACAGTTGTAAAAATGTGTAAGAAAAGAAAGAAAATCCGTTGTTGATTGGTTCAGAGGTACCTGATTCTGAACTTGGTAGGGCGAACTACTGTTCGATCCCCCGCAATCTACAAATGGGATGTATAAAGGGTTACCACATTTGTGTATCAGGCCCCGTGTGAGAAAATGGGATCAAAGCACTAACCGGTTACTCCACTACGTGCGTGAATAAGGCAAAGGGCTTAATGTAATTGCGTTAGAATGAAACCGGGTGAAATAGATACGAAAACTTATGGTTGAACTATAATATAATGATTAGAACAGGATTGTATAAAAGAGAGGTCTATGACAAGCTTGTTGCTTTGTGTCATTATTGTATCCTTAGTGTTTTACACTAGTACCCGTCTAACTAACAAGAAACTCTTTTTCAACACCATTGGTATACCAGGTATGTGCATTTGATGAAGTTTTTCCGCTTTAATAGATTGATTGCTTGAGGACAAGCAAAGATTCAAGTGTGGGAGAGTTTGATAACACGAATTTATATCATATTTTTACTTCGATTTATGTTAGTTTCTTATTCTATTTTTCGTCTAATATCCGATTTTCTCGAGATTAATTAGGTGTTTTTGCAGGTAATCACATTTTACAAGTCAAAGTATGCTAAGTGTGGAAAAGAACCAAAACATGCAAGAAAAGAGCAGAAAAGAGAAGAAAAACTGAAGAATCTAAAAATTGTTGATATCACGATCGTCATGGATATGCCACGACCGTGGCAGCCTCAAAATGTATCACGACCGTCACACTTCCTCACGATCGTCATGCGCTCAATTTACACGTTGGAGCAGAAACTTGACTACGAATTTTCAGAGAGCAGTTTTCACACGATGTTATTTTCCTCCGAAGATTGCTAGGTCCAAAGTGGTGTAACCGTCAGTGTGAGTGGCTAAATTCTCTCCAACCTATACTTCAACTGAGCCTATAAATACAAGTCATTACGAAGAACAAAGGGTGGCCAAATTCTCTTATCAAGTATACTGTCTTGCTGCCAAATTGTTTCCAGAGCTTTAGTTTCATTTTTTTTCTTTGCATTTCCATTTCCTTGTCAACCATTACCGAACAAAGTAATAGTTTCTCACACTGAGCAACTATTACAACTTAGTTTTAGATTTTGTTTCATTGCCTTCAACCTTTGCAATTTATTTTATTCAAGCAATAACCTACCGGCTTGTGGAGGGATTGATGTTGCTGTTATTACTGATTTCCAGGTTTCCGTTATTTAATTCAAAGCATTGTTTATTTCTTTCTTAATTATGTCTGTGTTTACTTATTTCCTTGCCTTTGCGTTTAATTTCCTAATTATGTCGAGCTAAACCGATCTTATCTGTATGTAATGAAGTAACTAAAATGAATTAATTTTCTCTAAGCTAAAACCAATAATCAACCCTTCTTCTGGCTTCGATTTCTTAATTTAAAACCCAACTTTTATTACGAGAGTAAAAAAGTAACATAGGTTAAAGTCGAGACCACGGGAGTGTGAGGCTTTACCCGGATAGCTGAAATCGGGCATTAGTTTTAAAAACAGCAGAAGCGCTTTAAAGTTAATTAGGTTTAATTAGTTTCCAAAAAGTATTTTTAACCTTATACGGGCTAGCGAGAGCAAACGTATTGACTTAGAAGTATAGTCCGAGGCAATAACCACGGGAGTGTGAGTTGAGGGCTTTTAAACCGATTTTTCCTACAGATGAATAGGGTGATAAATCTTTATACGCTTAGGTTTAATTAATTCCACGTAGGTTACCAAATTATATACCGATAACTTATTCATAACTAGTATTCCCAAATTTCAATTTCCCTTTAATCTCCCGTTTGAACTAAAAACCAAATTCTGATTAGCCTTAGATAAACATAGTAACGATAGATAACGGTGCGTTCGATTTCTAGTCTCTGTGGGATCGATAATCTTTTAAAACTACGCGATACAACTGTATACTTGCAGTTAGACCTATTTAGGCACACTAAATAGAGCGATCAGTAGGTTATAAATCATTATGATCACAGGCCAAGTGCTATGTGAGATACTTTGAATACCGTGTGGGTTCATTCCATCAGTAGATAATGCCAAGCGAAGGTTTCTTGCTTCTTTTCCAAATTCAGGATAATCATCATCAATTTTCATCCACTGTGGTGAATCTGCCGGATGTCGAAACTTTCCATCAATAATTCTTTCATATGCATGCCAAGTCAAGTGTCTTGAATTGGTCTCACTATGAAACATGCGTCTAAATCTCGGAATTATAGGAAAATACCATAAGACTTTTGCTGGAGACAACTTTTTCTTATATCGAGAGACACCGCATTTAGGACACTCATTTAACGAAGCATACTCATTTCGAAACAATACGCAATCGTTTGGACAGGCATGTATCTTATCATAGCTCATGCCAATAGAGCACAACATCTTTTTGGCCTCATATGTTCGATTGGGAAGAACATTATCCTCTGGAAGCATATCTTTCATAAGGGCCAATAATTCTGTGAAATTTTTATCCGACCATCCATTGCCCGCCTTTAAGTTGTACAACTTTAATACCGCAGACAATCTTGTAAATTTGGTGCAACCATTATACAGCGATTTCTCTGCATCGCTTACCAACCTCTCAAACATTTTGGGACAATCCTTAAGATCTTCTTCAAGTGCTTCTGCAATCTCTTCGACTCGATCAGAATTGTATGTATCTGTGTCATTGTCGTATGAAGCGTAGGTCGTATTATCCCCCGATTCAACATTCCCATTAATTTTCTCACCATGCAAATTCCAACATGTATAACTTCTATCAATTCCACTCCTCAATAAATGTGATGCCAACTGAACCGCGTCAACCCGACTCCCAAAACAGCAACCCAAGCAAGGACATATCATTCGACTAGGGTCTTTGGTGTGCACAACAGCAAACTTAACGAATTCCAATACCCCATTGTCGTACTCTTTCGACAATCAACTTGAAGACATCCATTTCTTATCCATAGTTATACTAATTAAACTAAACAAAAACAAAAAGAAAAAATGTTATACCTGTAGGGAAACGATCCGACTTTCACACTTAGAACACAAGTAACCCCTATACACGTATCATAAAATGAAATATCATTAATTGACCAATTATGAGTCATAACTTGATAAGTGGCAACATGTAATCACAAACAAGCAACAATTAGAGGTAAACACCTACATATTCCAAGTACTCAAGAGCAAAATAAATACTTTAGAATCACTAAGTTTAGAGAACAGATCAAAATACAAGAAGAAAGGTGTGAGACAACCATTAATATAGGCTCATTGACTTATAATATAACTTTAAAAACCACGAAAAATTATAATTTAAAGTATAAAAAAAATTCTCTCCTCAATAAGTATAAAGTAGACAATTAACTTATAACAAAAAGCCACAAGTTCTAGAAAATAAAAGAAATGAACTTGGAAAAAAAGGATAGACCAAACACAATCAATTGGAAAAACAGTACAACACAACTAGCGAAATACAATTTCAATCAATACTAGGTTGTTTATACTAATCAACTTTGCCAAATATACAGTAGAAAATATTTAAAAGTAACCTTCCACAAAGGTAGGTTGTATCATGAAGTATCTTTTCAATAATAGTCATCGTTGTAAAGATACTTTAATATTAGTTTCCTTATGAAAATACCTTCCACAAAACTAGGTTATATCATGAATGCATAACACAATGAGCTTATTATAAAAAAAGAGGGACATTTGTAAAAATAAGAGATGAAAGATTAAGGATTGATACTTTGCCAAATATACATGAAAAATAAAAGCAAAAAATAGGTTCGATTCTGCAACAATAAAAGAGGGAGCTTTTATCCTCATCGTGAAAACTTTTTCAGCATAAAAATCAAATCAAAAACAAAAATTAAAAACAGAGAAATGAATAATAAAAGAGTAACAACGTACCTTATTCGTTTTCAGAGGATAAGAGAATAACAACAACAACAACAACAACAACAACGTTTTCACGAATGGAATGAAACAATGATGACAACGGTGACGGCAACGGTGACGGCAATGGCAATGCAAGAACGACGGCAATGGCAATGCAAGAACGACGACAAGGGTTTAGAGAAACGGTCGAGAGAGAAAATGAATAGAAGTGTCTCTGAAAATGTTTAGAATTGTTTTATATTTTAATTAGTAAAGGACTTTAGAGGGCGCGTTTCCTTAGAAAGCGCTTTCTAAAGTGAAAATAATTAGAGCCCTATAAGAGCGCTTTCTGAAAGCGCTTTCTAAGGTGGCCTTTAGACAGCGCTTTTTAAAAGCGCTCTCTAAAGTAATACCTATAGCAGCGCTTTTTGGAAAGCGCTTTCTAAGGTGGTCTAAGGTGGCAGTCTTTTACAGCGCTTTTGAAAAGCGCTTTCTAAAGCCTTTCTTTTAAGGCGCTTTTTTTTAGCGAAGTTTTTTTATTCTTTTTAGCAGCACTTTTGTATAAAAGCGCTGTCTTTTAAGTGCCGTCTAAACATATTTTTGGCGTAGTGAGAGGAAAGAAGAAGAATAAGAACTGGTTAAAACCGTTTTACTATATACTCTCACAATTAAGGAAAATTGTTTACAAGAAAATAACAACCAACTGTAATCCTCTGCCAACAACCTGAGAGAGCATCCTATTTATAGAATATAAGTTAACTTAAGCCCTAAGCTAACTTAAGCACTAAGTTAACTTAATCAACAAGATAACTTAGAAAATTGCATGCTAAGAACAAGCTTTGACTACAGCACGCACATCTTCGACTCGTGCATGCTTGAATAAACTTCGACTACAACATGCACACCTCCGTCAAACAATGAAGATATCCCTCTCGAGCTTAGAGTTCGATCCAAAATACCACAAATCTCTACCTTGGAACAAACTCTACAACATGTGGGGAGCAAAGTAGATTTCTGTTAGAATAAGATCTTGTTCTGCATATAATCTCTAGTTTTAATGATAACAATGCATATATTTTATATGTAACAATTTGGTACTCTAATTCTATATTAAATATGCAGATATACAATTCTCATTGGAATCAATTTGTAGCGTAACTCAACAAGATTCTGATACATATCAGAGTTTCTGAAGAAGAATATATGTGTTTCTCAAGAAAGCGTTTGTTTCTAAAGAAAGGATTCTGAAGACTTTGATCAACGCTAAAGTTCAAAATACATGATGAGGATCAAAAGCTCAAAATCCAAAGTAAAATGTGAAGACCAAGAATCCATACAAACGGTTCTTTCCTTAAAAGTCCAAAGCAGAGATTTTGCTCAGAATTGACCAGAAAGCTTTCTAATCTTTTACTACTTCTGCTCTCCAAGGATTCTACCATTGAAGACAGCTGGCCAAGCTAAAAGATATTCTTATCCCTCAACGAGGATATAAATAAAAGACTATGCTGCATTGCAAAAGATAGAAACTCACAAGTCAAAAACTTTGAAAGTACATACTCAGTCAAAGAATCTCAAAGACACAAAGAGTTGTTGCTCATATTTGTGTAGAAATATTATTCTTAAATTTGTTTCAACATGCTTATTAAGAAGCAATATTGTAAACATTCTTGTAACACTTCCTAAGTGATTTTCCTTGAGTGACTAAGTGTGTTAGCCAGTAGACTCGAGAGGACTAAATTGTTGTTGAAAAATTTAGAGGCTGTTTCAAAATTTTCCTTGAGTGACTAAGTGTGTTAGTCAGTAGACCCGAGAGGGCTATATTGTTGTTGAACAATTTAGAGGTTGATTATAAGTTTTCCTTGAGTGACTAAGTGTGTTAGTTAGTAGACTAAGTCGTTGATGACTTAGAGGCTGTTGTAATCTTGTCAAAGATTAGTGGATTAAGTCTTTGTCATAAAGCAAAATCACCTTGGCGGGTGGATTGGATTAGCTTAGTTAACAGTGAACCAGGATAACCATTTGTGTTCTTTCTATTTATACCTTGTTAGCGTGTGTGTGTTACATACTTCATTGAAAAAAATTTAAAACCCAATTCAAACCCTCTTTCTTGTGTTTAGCTCAACCTTTAACTGGCATCAGAGCTCCGGATCTTTTATTTATTTTCATATCAAACACTTAACCGTGTAGAGAGATCCAGCTTGAGAAAAACTCTATGGTCACTTCCAACACAAACGAAAGAGACAGTTACAATGCCAAGCCTCTTGTATTTGATGGAGAAAATTTGACTACTGGAAAGATAGAATATAAAGTTTCTTTTTAGGTTATGATGCAGATCTTTGGATATAGTGACAAATGGTTACGGAACACTGTTTTCTGCTATTGGGATACCTATTCCAAGAAGCAAAATGAGTGATAAGCAAAAGAAAGACTTCAAAAATTATCACAAAGCAAGAACCATTCTTCTAAATGCGATCTCATACAATGAGTATGAAAAAATCACTAACAGAGATACAACAAAGGATATTTTTTATTCCCTGAAAATGACACATGAAGGCAATACTCAAGTCAAGGAAACTAAAGCTCTTGTGTTGGTCCAGAGATATGAAGCCTTCAAGATGGAAGAAGATGAAACTATTGAATTCATGTTCTCAAGATTCCAAACCTTGGTAGCGGGACTCAAGGTTCTGGACAAAGGATATCCTATTGCTAATCATGCTAAAAAGATTGTGAGAAGTCTTCCAAAAAAATGGAGACCAATGGTTACTGCATTAAAGTTGTCCAAGGATCTGAACAACATAAGTCTTAAAGAATTAGTTAGCTCACTCAGAAGTCATGAAATAGAGCTAGAAGAAGATGAACCTCAGAAAAAGGTTAAATTTGTGGCTCTAAGATCAAGACCAGAAAGAAGTAAGTCAGAGAAAAACAAGGTCATTCAAAATGAAGATGAAAACTTTGATTGTGAAGATTCTGATGACGAAGACGAATTATCTCTCTTATCCAGAAGAGTTAGACAACTTTGGAGAAACAGAAAAAACAACTTTCAAGGATCCAGAAACAGATGAGATTATCCAGAATCATCTTCAAGAAGAAAAGCAAGTAATAAAATTACTTGTTATGAATGTAAGGAACCTAGACACTTCAGACAAAATTGTCCAAAGCTCACAAAGGAAAGCTTTAGAAAAGAAACATTCAAGAAGAGGTATTTTCCGATCTTTCTCGTGCCGATTTAGAATTATATTTTTCTGAATCACTGAAGAGGTATCAGAAACTTCAACAAAAATTCAAGAATCTGAAAAAGGCTCTTGAAAATGAAGTTAAAGAAAATGTCAAGCTTGAGAAAGAGGTTTTAAAACAAAAAGATGAAAATCTTGTCTTAGATTGAGAAAATATTTTTCTTAACAAAAAATTGTTTAAAACTTGAAGAAACTATTTCTAAAGCTACTTCTTCTTCTGAAACCATCTTATATAAGTATGATAAGGCTTTTCAAAAATTCTTAAATAATAGTATAGATAGAAGTAGAATGGCTTTTATGATCTATGGTGTTAGCCACAATGGAAAAAGAGGAATAGGTTATGATTCTGACAACGATGATCATAAACCTTTTCAAGAAAACAAACATGTATCTCCTTTTTCTTACCATTCACTACTACAAAACGTGCATATAACAATGCCAGATTTATAACGGCTTGCCTATACACTGTTGTAATAGATGCGCGTATTTTTTTAATCTCATTAAAAGGATTTTAATGACGGTTAATATTCCAACCGTGGTGAAATGTGAGGCATTTCACCACGGGTATTTAAAAAACCGTCATTATAGGTAGCGCCTGGTCATGGGTTCAATTCCCAGCACCAACATTTATGATTTTTTACATATTTTTTCAAAATGCCCACAACCTTTCACCACAGGTATTTGCAAAACCGTCATTATAGGTAGCGCCTGGTCATGGGTTCAATTCCCAGCACCAACATTTATGGTTTTTTACATATTTTTTCAAAATGCCCACAACCTTTCACCACAGGTATTTGCAAAACCGTCATTATAGCCTATAGTTTAGTTTTAGGTCTTGCTCTTCAAAAAAATCGATTTTAGAGAAAATCATCTTCTTTTTTAGATCTGTTTTGTGAATCTGAAGCAGAAAAACCGTGCGGTCATTAATCCCTTATTCTAGAAAAGTTACGGGTCTTCACCCTCAAACCCCAAATTCATCATTTTTCTATTTTTAATGAAGTTTTTACTGTTTTCATAGTCTCAAAAAATTCCAAAAAAATTCTCAAAATACTTATTTTACCTAATTAGATTAAATTTCATGTTTTTAGATTTTTCTGAATTTATTTTAATCATGTTACTTCTTTCCTATTTTTTCAAATTGCTGACAGACCTTTAACCACGGGTATTTAAACCAACCGTCTTTATAGGTAACGTTTTTTACTTATTTTTTCAAAACGCTTACAGACCTTTCACCACGGGGTAATTTAAACCAACTGTCAATATAGGTAGCGTCTTGTCATGGGTTCAAGTCCCAGCACCAACATTTTTGGTTTTTTTACTTATTTTTTCAAGTCTCATTACCAACATTATAGGTGGCGCGCATAATGAGTTTATTCACTATCCTTAAACAAATCTTGGTCGTCCATTTAGTGATTATCAACGGCCAAGACACTACTATTAGTGATCCACGTGAAACCTAAAACTTGGACATCCACTACTACGAAAACCCCATTTAACGACGCCAGCTTTACCACGGTTTCGCATCTCACCGTTGTAACAGGATTAAAAATTTATAACGCCATATTTAACGACGGTTGTATTACATAACCGTTGTAATACAAGCTGTGTAACAAGCTTCGATTCCCAGCTCTATATTTTTTCTCTATATTTTTACATTTTAACACGCTTGTATTAGAAGACCGTTGTACTAAATGTATCACGCTTCGATTCACAGCAATGTATTCTTTAGTATTTTTAAGTGCAATAGAGTATATATATAACTTTAAAAATAAAACTGTAAGAGATGAACATATATACACATAATTTTATTTTAATATTCCATTGAGAGTACATTGATAAACATATTACATATCAAGATCATTGTCAGAGCCCATAGCATAAAATGCATCTTCATAATCTAGACATCTCTCCTCACTCCCCTAATCGGAATCATAATATACAGGCCTCCTTTTCTTCTTTATCTTCTTCTTCTTCGGCTTCTTCTTCTTCTTCTTCTTATCCTTCCTTACCCTTAAGACATCCCTAAAGTTGGCAGTTGCTGGTTGGACCACCTCCTGGATTGGCGCCTGACGTTCCTCATTGAGGTTTCTAGGGTTCTCATTTGTTGAACTCATTGTTACGAAGAATATATTATTTAGATATGTAAAATTGTCTATTTATAGATGAGGTTGAAGATGAAAAGACTAATAGTTTAATGCTTGTAATGATGATAACTTGTAAACGTTCATATTCTGGAACTATATTTTCTTGTAAACCGTTCATATGTTGGGAAGTGTAACGGTTAATAATATCACGACGGTTATAAGTAATGACCGTAGCGATATCACTTATAATCCAGGCGTAACTTTAGGAAAATGTTGTTGCTTGGTGTCGAACCTTGTACCACGTATAAGGGGTATCGCTACGGTTATTATAACTAACCGTTGTGATATTATTAAATTAATATATAATCTATCATAACGGTTATTTAAGAAAACTGTTGTGAAACATTTACCTATATAAGGGAATTAACTTTCCCTTTTTGACAGTCGCGCCGTTTCCTTCACAGCGAAACCCTAGCACCCAAACTTCATATTTTTTTAGAATCTGCGAAAAGAAATTCAAGAAGTATGAAGCTTTTGATTTAAGCTTTTTCCTCCTTGAATTCCTTCTTGCAGAGTCTAAAACTAGATGAACATGGTGATGATGCTGGCGTAGCAAGCGTAATGTACATATTGTTTATGGAAAATAAGGTATTCTTCTACTTCAATCTTTTTGTTAGATAGTACTCATTATCTCCTCTGCTTTATGATGTTTTTGTTGATTGTTCTCTTTTTGCACAGATTCGACTTCAATGCTTCACAAGCAAGGTGAACTTCATTGTTATGGTACAGTCCCACTTCTTAGCGTTTTCTTTCAACTTTTGCTTGTTTTGTTTTGAATACTAACTAATTTTCTTCATTGCTTCCCACTTCTTAGGGTTTGTTTCTAATTTTGCTTGTTTTGTTTTGAATAATAACTAATTTTCTTCATTGCTTTCCCACTTCTTAGGTTTGTTTCACATGGTGATGATGATGGTGGTACATATATATATGAATTCATTCTAATAAGGTACATATATATGAATTCATTCTGATATTGTACATATGAAATTTAGTTTATTATTCTGATATTGTACATATGAAATTTAGTTTATTATTCTGATATTGTACATATGAAATTTAGTTTATTATATACTATGTATATTGTTTGTTTTACTATCCTTTTAATGAAAATGCAATCTGTTAAATTGGTATCGAAACTTATAATCTGAAAATTAAGATGTAATTGAAAACCAACCATTATCATGTCAATGTTTTTCAAATCGCATCCATTTCATTCAGCACATTGAATGTTTCTTAACGCATAATATACGATTCAACGGTCTGATTCCTTCTACACATCGATATCTTTTATATTATATAGTTTACCTTTTCATTGCCAAAAATCATCGTGGTTTTTATGATCATGATTGTTATGATGATAAAATCGCGATTATTTTGGGTGATGGAGAGGTAAACTATATAATTAAAAATATCGATGAGTAGAGTGAATCAGACCGTTGAATCGCATATTATGTGTTAAGGAACATTCAATGTGCTGAATGAAATGGATGCAATTCGAAAAACAATGGTGTGTTTAAGTTGGTTTTCAAGAATATTTTAATTTTTAGATTATATATTTCCTTACCAATTTAATGGTTGTAATTCTTTAACTAGGTGTATGGTAAAACAAGCAATATACATTTGTATATAATAAACTAAGGGTACATGTAACAACGGTTGAAACTAATATCTGTTGTGATTGATAATATATTTCACAATGGTTGAAACTAATATCCGTTGTGATTAAAAATATATTTCACAACGGTTGATACAACTAACCGTTGCAATATATAGCGCGTTTTCCAGAATACAACAACGGTTTTCAAACCGTTGTAGAAACATCGAAGATACAACAACAATCTACATAACAACGCCTTCGCCCGGGTCATTATATGTCATTCCCAACCGTTGTTAAATGGGTTTTTCGTAGTTGTGATCTTCTACCTCCAAACATCATCTTTCATTTACGATACTCTATTTCTCCACCAAACCAAATTTCAGAACAAATTTCAGAACTCGAGTTAGCAATGTTAGTTGTTGGTGTTCTTTTTTATTTATTGTTGTTCTTTGTTGTTCTTTTTTATTATTGTTGTTCTTGTTGTTCTTTTTTATTAATGTTGTTCTTGTTGTTCTTTTTTATTAATGTTGTTCTTGTTGTTATTATTGTTATTATTATTGTTGTTCTTGTTCTTCTTCTTCTTCTTCTTCTTCTTCTTCTTCTTCTTCTTCTTCTTCTTCTTCTTCTTCTTCTTCTTCTTCTTCTTGTTATTGTTGTTGTTGTTGTTGTTGTTGTTGTTGTTGTTGTTGTTGTTGTTGTTGTTGTTGTTGTTGTTGTTGTTGTTGTTCTTGTTATTATTGTTGTTGTTGTTGTTGTTGTTATTCTTATTGTTGTTCTTGATGTTCTTATTGTTCTTGCTGTTGTTCTTGTTCTTGATGTTGTTCTTGTTCTAATGCTGCAATTTTTTTTATTAAAAGACATACAACAACGGTTATTTAAAATAACTGTCATTATAGGTAGTTCTAATGCTGCATTTTTTTATTTTATTAAAAGACATACATCAACGGGTATTTAAAATAACTGTCATTATAGGTAGTGTGTTTTCCAATTTATTACAAAGCTTTTTGGGCCGTGATTGTAGGTAACATATACAACAACACTCTACATAACAAATCCTTTGCCCGCGTCATTATATGTCATTTCCAACCGTTGTTAAATGGGTTTTTCGTAGTAGTGATTATACAGCAGCACAAACATGAAAATTTAGTTCTGCAAGAAAACCTAAGTTTATCAGAAACTCTAGGAACACTAATTTAAAAGGACCCAAAAGTTTATGGGTACCAAAGGATAAAATAGTATATGTTGCAGATATCTTATGCAGCTGAGTTAAAACACCAGTCATGGTACCTGGACTCTGGATGCTCGCGACACATGAAGGGAAGAAGGCACATATTCCAAAGCTTGAAAGTTAAAGACACTGGATACGTAGGATTCGGAGGAGATCAGGAAGGAAGAATCAAAGGTTTTGGAATAGTAGGTAATGGATCTCTTCCTTCTATATTTAATGTACTCTATGTTGAGGGATTAATGCACAATCTGTTATCCATAAGTCAATTAAGTGATAACGGTTATGAAATTATTTTCAATCAGAAAACCTGCAAGGTTGTTAGTCAGAAAGATGACACTGTTTTCTTCACTAGAAAGAGGAAAAATAACATTTATAAGATTAAGCTTTCTGATCTTAAAAACCAAGATGTTAGGTACTTAATGTCTGTTAACGAAGAGCAATGAGTGTGGCATAGACGCTTGGGTCATATTAGTATGAGAAGAATTTCTCAGCTAAATAAACTTGAGTTAGTCAGAGGCCTGCCTAAGCTGAAGTTTACTTCAGATGCACTCTGTGAAGCATGTCAGAAAGGCAAGTTTTCAAAAACATCCTTTAAATCTAAAAATGTTGTTTCCACCTCCAGATCTTTGGAGCTTCTACACATTGACTTGTTTGGCCCCGTCAAAACGGCATCAGTCAATGGCAAGAAGTATAGACTTGTCATCGTTGATGATTATAGTCGCTGGACACGGGTAAAATTTCTTAGACACAAGAATGAGTCGCATTTTGTGTTTACAAGTTTCTGTTCTCAAGTGCAAAATGAATTTAATTCTAAAATTGTTAGAGTTAGAAGTGGTCATGGTGGTGAATTTGAGAATTAACTATTTGAAGAACTATTTGACTCTAATGGCATATCTCATGATTTCTCATGTCCTAGAACTCCACAACAAAATGAAGTTATAGAAAGGAAAAATAGAACGTTGCAAGAAATGGCCAGAATTATGATCAATGAAACTAGTGTAGCTAAGCACTTCTAGGCAGAAGCTATGAATACAACATGTTATATACAGAATAGGATCTCCATTAGACCCATTCTGAAGAAGACTTCTTATGAACTGTGTAAAGGAACAAAACCCAACATTTCCTACTTTCATCCTTTTGGATGTTCGTATTTTATTTTAAATACTAAAGAGAATCTAAACAAGTTTGATTCTAAAGCACAAAAGTGTATTATGTTAGGATACTCAGAACACTCTAAGGGCTATAGAGTATATAATACAGAAACATGTATTATCAAGGAATCAATCCATGTTAGATTTAACGATAAGCTTGACTCAAAAATGTCTAAGCTAGTTGAGAATTTTGCAGATCTATAAGTTACCATCACAGGTTCTAGAGATAGGACAAAAGACTCTGAAATCATAGATCTAAAACACGCTGATACATCAGAAGCAACTGAATGTCCTTCCATGCAGAAAGGACAAAGGCTTAGACAAACTATTTCTGAAGATCTGATTCTAGGAGACAAAGTTGAACCTCTCAGAACAAGATCTATTCAAACATTCTAAAGAATTACTCTTAGGATTGGTATCTCTGATAGAACCAACATCTTGTGAAGAAACACTTCAGGACAATGAACGGATTCTGGTAATGTAAGAAGAGCTAGATCAGTTCCCCAAGAATGATGTCTAGGATCTAGTGCCTAAGCCCAAGGGAACTCGTGTTATTGGAACAAAATGGGTATTCAGAAACAAATTAAATGAGAAAGGAGAAGTTGTCAGAAACAAAGCACGACTGGTCGCACAAGGTTACAATCAACAAGAAGGAATTGACTATAATGAAACCTTTGCTCCAGTCACCAGGTTAGATTTTATACACCTTCTCATCTCTTTTGTTGTTAATAATAATATTAAGTTATATCAAATGGATGTTAAAAGTGCATTTCTAAATGGTTACATTTCTGAAGAAGTATATGTTCACCAACCTCCAAGTTTTCAAAACTCCAAGTTTCCAGAACACGTTTTAAAACTTAAGTCATTGTATGGTCTTAAACAACCTCCCAGAGCTTGGTATGAAAGATTACGTTCTTTTCTTTTAGAAAATGACTTTACCATAGGAAAAGTGGATATTACACTCTTCTGTAAGAACTTTGGAAACGACCTCATGATATGCCAAATCTATGTAGATGATATAATTTTTGGTTCTGCTAATACTTCTGCATGTCAAGATTTCTCTAAGCTAATGCAGGAAGAATTTGAAATAAGCCTAATGCAAGAGTTAAAGTACTTTCTGGGAATTCAAATAAATCAAACTCTAGAAGTCACGTTTATACATCAAGGAAAATATACTAAGGAACTTCTAAAGAAGTTTGATATGACAGAAAGCAAACCAGCTGAAACTCCCATGCACCCTACTTGCATTCTTGAGAAAGACGAAGTAAGTAAAAAGGTTTATCAGAAGCTCTATCGTGGTATGATAGGCTCTCTTCTCTATTTGACCGCCTCACGACCATATATTTTATTCAGTGTATGTCTTTGTGCTCGTTTTCAATCAGACCCAAGGGAAGGTCACTTTACTGCTGTTAAGAGAATCCTAAGGTATCTGAAAGGAACTTCTAACCTTGGCTTGATGTATGAGAAAACATCAGAATACAAGCTATTAGGTTTCTGTGAACTGTTAGTTTTTGGGTAGCAATCTTGTCTCATGGGGAAGCAAAAGACAATCTACAATTGCTTTATCTACTACAGAAGCAGAATATATCTCAGCATCACTTTGCTTCACTCAGATGCTCTGGATGAAGAATCAGCTTGAAGACTTTCAGATATATGAGAGTAAAATTCCTATCTATTGTGATAACACTGCAGCTATTTGTTTAAGCAAGAATCCTATTAGGCATTCTAGGGCTAAACACATAGAAATCAAACATCATTTTATTCGAGACTATGTTCAAAAAGGGACTATCTCCCTACAACTCATTGATACAGATCATCAATGGGCTGATTGTAACACCCTTCTACCCCAAAGAATATTCACAATAATTATAAGTAAATTATATCAGAGTACATCACCCAAGGGTGCCACATTTCGTCATAAAACGTCAAAGTAACAAATCTGCTCCGTAACGCGGGGTATATCATCAATAAATTCAATTAATAAAAATACAACGGAAAAATCAAAACTCAATACAAATATAATTAAAAAAACGTCTTAAAACAAAACTCATAACATCATAAATGTCAATAAGCAAAGAACATAATTGTTCGAATCAAACGTCCCGACCCGATGTTACATATCAGAGCAAGACCCTCTAATCGACGGAAAACAACCAAAGACACTTCAAAGCTAAGTCTTCATGTACCAAGAGCGTTAATCCTGATCACCTGCATGTTACCCACGTGGAGCCAACATTCAAACAGGCAGGGTGGGTAATCATAAATCATTATATAAGATATAAGGCAAAAGATATAATAGTCACACATAACATCATTAACTCAATCATAAACATCATCATACCATCAATTCATAATCACCCCAAACATCAATTAATTCACAACATCATCAATACATCAATTACCCAATATTTATGCAATGTCACATAAAATGGAATGCAACTTCATAGACTCATGCATGTGGTACCAATTCGTCATATTGATGGACACTGGGCCATCACCCTCCAAAGATCCCCACCAATAGGATCGATTATACACAAGAACTGGAGCACGTCACAAGCCACTTTAATTTACACAGTGGGATTAAAGCCACCACTGGACCGGAGTCCTAAATATGCCATGAATGCATGATGCAAAACGTCATAATAATCACCCTTACAGAATCGTCAAAATTTCATCATCATCCATGAGTATTCATCAAGTAATCATAATACAACATCAAACCCACTCGTCACAATTCAGCACAATACGTCACAATTCCTCATGTTATAATCGTCACGACACACATCCCTTATTTTCTCCCATTTAGACTCATTACTAGTTTCCTTATGTTGAATTATGTCATCATAGTTTTATGATTCGAGAGAAATTGCATCACACGCGAAATCGGGACAAAAATCGCAAAACTGGATAGTTTTTGCAACAGCTCTGCCCATACGCCTATGGTCATGCCCCATAAGCGTATGGCCATTTTCCCTCGCCCTCTGGCCTGCGTACCATATGCCCAGGCCATTCATATGTGTATCACCCTGGGTCTTACGCGTATGACCAGAAAGGGTTTTCCCCTCTAAATCCCTTAAATTTCCCCTTACTCATAATGGCTAGTCCATACGTGTATTCCCCTCTCCACAGGCTTCCCCTACGCATAATTTCCTTGCCATACGCGTATGGTCATTCTACCTTACGCGTACCCTATGCGTATGAGCAGAGGGTCGTGCTGGCTCTGGGGATGGGTGCGTACCATATGCGTACTACCCTGGGAAGTCCCCCTCATACGCGTAAGACCCCCTCCCTTACGCGTATGGCCAGAAGCACCTCAACAATTCAGATTTTCGCATCAGAACAAAAATTTCCCCATTACAGCACCTTCAAACTTCTAAATCAGGCCCAAAACCACTTTCGATTCATTACAGATTCAAGTTCTAATCCTACTTCAATGTTTTCATCAATTTTTATCATTAGGAACTAAATTCATTAACCCTAAACCCACAAATCTCATATCTGGTTTTTATGTTCATCACAGTAACAGCAAAAACTCATAGGAATTCAACATCAATGACAGCATTCAATAAGAAATTCATAGCAGATCTCATATACACACAAATTCGCAGAAATTCATCATATAATTCGTCATAGATTCATCAATTTACACACAACACACTGAACCTACGTCTACCTTATACCCGAATCAAATATAATAACCCGGATTACCCCCTATACCTCGAATTCCTCAGAAAAGGTTCTTCTCTGCGTCTTACCCTTATTGTTCCTTTCCATTTATTTTAAATAATAATAATATTTTAAATAATATCTTTCAATTATTCTATTATTATCACTGATAAAATAAATCTGATTAATCACTAAATTTCTAAAATGCCTTCAATATCCTTAACTCAATAATACCCACAACGCGACACAAATCATCATGTGTCACACTATTTCATCAAAATTCACTGAATACACTGAATAATCATGAGGATTTCTTAATACAACACATGGGTTTCTTAGGCACCGCACGAAATTCCTTTTTTACCCCCTAATTCCGAATCTGCACATCCGGACGCACCATTTTTAAAAAAATGTTGATTTGTTTCGGATGTGCAAATCTGGAATGTTTCCTCATGTGCACATCCGGAAGAAATTCTTATAACTTTGCGCCAGAGCCTTCTCCCCCCTCATTCTTAACTTTTCAGAAGGCTCTGGCACGAACTTATAAGAATTTCTTCCGGATGTGCACATGAGGAAACATTCCGGATTTGCACATCGGGAACAAATCAACGTTTTTTTAAAAAATGGTGCGTCCAGATGTGCACATCCGGAATCAGGGGGCAAAAAAGGAATTTTGCGCGGTGCCTAAGAAACCCATGTGGTGTATTAAGAAATCCTCATAATCATAATAAGTCAATTAAATATTATAATTATTTTGGGGTGTTACAACTCTCCCCCATTTACAGAATTTTTGTCCTCGAAAATTACTGAAGGAAACAGAGTCGGATACGACTCCCGCATCTGGTTTTCACGCTCCCAAGTCTAACTTTCACCAACTGGTCCACCCTATAATACCTTCACCAAAGCTATGTCCTTACCCCGCAGTTGCTTCATTTCACGTCCATCAATCCGCACAGGTATTGCTCCTACAATTAGGTTGTCTCTCACCTGTACATCATCTATCTGGATCACATGCGACGGATCTGGAATGTATTTCCTCAACTGAGACACATGAAACACATCATGTAAATTAGCAAGCGACAGCGGTAAAGCAACCCGATAAGCTACTTCTCTTATCCTTTGCAAAATCTAATACGGACCAACAAAATATGGAGTGAGCTTCCTAGACTTCAAAGCTTGACCCACACCAGTCACCGACGTAACTCTCAAAAATACATGTTGTCCCTTTTGGAATTCAAGTGCTTTCCTTCTCTTATCGTGATAACTCTTCTGATGACTCTGTGAAGCTCTCATCCTTTCTTGGATCATATTAATCTTCTCTATCGTCCCCTGCATAATCTCAGGTCTGAGTACAGCACTCTCGCCTGATTCATGCCAACATAATGGAGTCCTACACCTTCTTCCATACAAAGCTTCATACGGCGCCATCCCAATACTAGCATGGAATCTATTGTTGTACGTGAACTCAATCAAAGGTAAATGGCTATCCCAAGATCCTCCTTGATCCAACACACAAGTCCTCAATAAATCCTCCAAGGACTGGATAGTCATCTCCGTCTCCCCATCCGTTTGTGGATGATATGCAGATGACATCCTTAACTTAGTACCCAAAGCATCTTGTAAACTTTTCCAGAACCTCGATGTAAATCTCGGGTCTCTATCCGGCATAATGCTCGAAGGTATCCCGTGCAACTTCACAATTTCCTCAATGTACATCTCAGCTAACTTCTGCATAGAATGATTAATCTTCATCAGCAAGAAATTAGCCGATTTAATTAATTTATCCACAATCACCCAAATTGAATCATTTCCCTTTGCCGTTTTCGGCAATCCCAACACAAAATCCATGGAAATGCTATCCCATTTCCATTCTGGAATATTCAACGGTTGCATCATACCTAAAGGCTTCTGATGCTCAATCTTTGACTTCTAACAAGTCAAGCACGCGTAAACAAACTCTGCAATATTCTTCTTCATACCTGGCCACCAAAATAATTTCTGCAAATCCTGGTACATCTTCGTAACACGGGGATGAATACTCAATCTACTATGATGCCCTTCCTCAAGAATACTCTTCTTAATTTCTTGAACATCTGGAACACACACTCGATCTTTTAACCTCATCTCACCACTTTCATCAATCCGAAATTCACCTTCGTTACCTTGGTTAATCAAGGTCAACTGATTAACCAACCTCAAGTCAGATTGTTGACCCACTCTGATTTCTCCCAGAATACCACTAGTCAGCTTCAACATACGCAACCTTGAACTGTCAAGAGTCTCTTCACATACCAAACTCAGGTCTCAGAACTGCTCTATTAATTCCAACTCTCTCATCATAAGCATCGACATATGCAATGAATTTCTGCTCAAAGCATCAACCATCACATTTGCTTTACCGGGATGGTAATTCAAATCAAAGTCATAATCCTTCAACAATTCCAACCACCTTCTCTGCCTCATGTTTAACTCTTTCTGATCAAATAAGTACTTCAAACTTTTATGATCGCTGAATACTTCAAATTTAGAGCCAAAAAGATAATGTCTCCAAATTTTTAACACGAACACCACAGCTGCCAACTCTAAGTCATGGGTAGGGTAATTCATCTCATGAACCATCAATTGTCTCGAAGTGTACACAACAACTTGACCCTTCTGCATCAATACTCCACCAAGACCCATCTTCGAAGCATCATAATATACCACAAATGATTCATTCGGATTAAGAAAAATCAACACTGGACCAGTCGTCAATCTCTTCTTCAATTCCATAAAACTCTCTTCACATGCAACATCTCAAACATAAGCTTGCCTCTTTCGAGTTAACTGAGTCAAAGGTAATGCCAATTTAGAAAAGCCTTTGATAAAGTTGCGGTAATAACCTCCCAACCCAAGGAAACTTCGTATCTCAGTAGCAGTCTTCGGGGTCTCTCACTGTAACACAGCATCAATCTTAGAAGGATCTACAACAATCCCACCACTTGAAATCACAGGCCAAGAAAACTCACTTCCTTCAACCAAAACTCACACTTCGACAGTTTTGCATACAACTTCTTCTCTTTCAACACTTGCAACACAGTTCTTAAATGCTCATCATATTCTTCTTCAGATTTAGAGTATATCAGAATATCATCAATGAAAACCACAACAAACTTATCTAAATACTCATGAAAAATCCTATTCATATACTCCATGAACACACCAGGTGCATTGGATACACCAAATGGCATCACAGTGTATTCATAGTGACCATACCTCCTTCTGAAAGCCGTCTTCGAAATATCAGTAGACTTAACATGAATCTGATGGTAACCTGACCTCAAATCAATCTTGCTAAACACACAAGCGCCTACTAACTGATCCATCAAATCGTCGAGTCTCAGAAGTGGATATTTATTCTTGATAGTCACTTTATTCAACTGCCGATAATCAACACACAATCTTATACCGCCATCCTTCTTCTTCACTAACAGCACAGGAGCACCCCACGGAGAAACCGGTCGAACAAACTTCTTCTCGAGCAATTCTTTTAATTATTTCTTCAATTCACTCAACTCAGAAGTGGACATCCGGTAAGGAGCCATTAACACGGGACTCGTACCTGGCATCAAGTCCACTATAAACTCTACTTCACATTCTGGAGGTAAATCACTTAGGTTATCCAGAAACACATATAGAAATTCACTGACAACGGGTAATTCGACACTCGCAGCTTCACGATTAACCTACAACGATGCAAACATTGTGTGAGAACAAGATTTGGTTCTGCAATTTTATCTCTAAGTTATGATGATACCAAATGATTATTTTTGTATGAACAATTTTGTACAACTAATGTTTGTTATTTGTGAGAATGTAACAAACAGGTTATGCTTCCGTAAATTGGCGCGAACACAATGCTTAAAGTAAAATACTCCGCCTACACACTTTGATATAAAAGGAAAAGAGAACGGGTTCTGAAGATCTGAAGACATAGGTTCTGATCGAACGAAGTCCAGATGCTAAAGTCCCAAGCTCTCTAAATCAAGGTTCTGAAGACCTAAATCAAGTCTCTACTCATGCTTCAACCAAATACTATCAGAAGCCTCTGAAGATATGAAGACAACGCACCAAGCGATCAAGGTTCTGAAAACCAAGTACTAAAGACTCTGAAGATTCGAAGACTTGAGAATCTCAAGAACCTAGCTAAGTTTTCCCTTCTTACTCATGCTCGTAAAAAGCCTCTGAAGTTGAGAAGCCAGAAGACAAAGCTACATAGTACAGCTGCACCTTAATTCAAGTGAAAATATCTTGGTAACAGTGCAACGGTACAATCAAAGATATTCTGACAAAAACAGGACACGCAGCACGCAAAAGTTTTTATCTGTCCTCACGCTTCTAGCTGTCAGCCTAGTTAAGCTATCATGATTACATTTCAATGGCTCTTTCTACATGACTATAAAAGGAAGCAAAAGACTTGAAGAAAGATACACACGAACGCTACTGCAATACTCTCTCTATCTGAAATCTTTCTTAAGTCATTCTGGTCGAAAACGTGTTTACATTTTCAGCTTGTATAGAAGCATTTCTTTGTAAACAAAATTTATTCAAACTTAGGTTTGTGTTCCTTGAGAAAGACCTGTGAGGTTGTATTTCTTGAGAAGTCTAAGTCGTGTGTCTTAGAGGTTGTTCCTTGAGTAAGACCTGTGAGGTTGTATTACTTGAGAAGTCTAAAACTTGTGAGTTTTAGAGGTTGTGTTAGTCACCAACAGTTTGGCTCGTGCATTGTACTGATTTGATTGAATAGTGGATTAAGACCTCGTTGAGAGAGGCAAAATCACCTTGGCGGGTGGACTAGACTAGCTTGAGTGTTTCTCAAGTGGACTAGTATAAACATAACGTGTCATTGTGTCGTGATTCAAAAGAGTTTTTATTGATAAAAGAGAGAGTCTAACAAAAGTAAGTTTTAATAAAAGAAACAATTTTATTTTGAAACACCAATTCAAACCCCCATTTCTTGAGTTTTTCACACCTTTAATTGGTATCAGAGCTCCGGTTCTGAGGTGATAAAAAGATTGAATTTTTATCAAGCATTTAACAGTGTTCAGTACCGATCCAAGTGTGAAAAATAATGTCTATACCAAATGCTGAGACAAGTGTTATAGTAAATGAAAGAGATTCTTTTAGTTCAAAACCTCATATCTTTGATGGAGAAAAATTTGACTATTGGAAAGATAGAATTGAAAGTTACTTTTTGTCGTTTGACTTAGATCTATGGGATCTGGTAGTCGATGGCTACAGTCACCCTGTAGATACTGCAGGCAAAAAGATTGATAGAAGTGCATTTATAGATGCACAGAAGAAAACTTACAAAAATCATCACAGAGCAAGAACGATTCTGTTAAACGCAATTTCTTATACAGAATATGAGAAAATTACAAACAAAGAAACTGCGAAGTCCATCTTTGACTCTCTTCGTATGACTCATGAAGGCAATGCTCAAGTCAAGGAGACGAAGGCTCTTGCACTAGTTCAAAAATATGAGGTCTTCAAGATGGAAGATAACGAAACTGTGGAAACCATGTTCTCAAGATTTCGGATGCTTATTGCAGGACTCAGAGTTCTGGACAAAGACTATTCTACTGCAGGCCACGTCAAGAAAATTATCAGAAGTCTACCTGTCAAATGGAGACCCATGGTGACCGCCTTGAAACTAACAAAGGATTTGAATAGTATAAGCCTTGAGGAACTAATCAGTTCTTTAAGAAGTCATGAAATAGAGCTCCAAGAAGATGAACCCCAAAAGAAAAGCAAATCCATTGCTCTAAAAGCTAAACCTGAGAAGAAAAAGGCATATCAAGCAGAGGAGGAAGTGGAAGAATCTGAAGAAGAATCAGACGAAGATGAAATATCTCTCATATCAAGAAAAATTAATCAACTATGGAAATACAGAAGAAGTAAGTTCAGAGGACCAAGAAGAAGATTTGAGTCAACATATGGTCAAAAGAGAACTTATGGAAGAGATGTTACATGCTTTGAATGCAAGGAACCTGGACATATAAAAAATGATTGTCCAAAGGTTAAGAAAGATGAAAGACCTAAGAAAGCTAAAAAGGGTCTTATGGCAACTTGGGATGATTCAGAGTCCGAAGATGATTCTGATGAAGAACGTGCCAACGTAGCATTCATGGCTAAATCAAATGACGTTCTATCAGAAGGAGAACCTTCAGACTCCGACGACGGAAGAGAGGTACTTTCTTCCCTATCTCGCTCTGAACTTGAAATAGGATTATATGAACTTATGGAAAGATATCAAACTCTTCGAAGAAAACACAAAACTCTGAAAAAAACTCTTGTGATTCCTTCAAAATATCTTACTAAAAGCAAACAAACCATTCTTGAATTAAATGAAAAACTACTTTCTCTAGAAAATTCAAATACTGCATTAAAAACTAAAATCTCTAGGTTAGAAGAAGAAATCATCTCTAACAAAACCAATACTAATGAAGTAGTCAAGTATGATAGAGTTTTCCAACGCTTTCTTGCTAAAAGCATAGACAGAAGCAAAATGGCTTCAATGATATATGGAGTCAGCATAAATGGTAACAGAGGTCTAGGATATTTAGGACCATCACAACCATATGATGAGTCCAAAAGTATCAAGATAATACCTCTGTCCAAACATTTTGTACCCTCTGGCACTATTTTAAAATGCTCTGAACAAAAAGGTTCAAAACCGATCACTAAACAAACAAAGACACTGAAGAAAACTCCTAAACTTAATCATTATGCACAAGTCCCACACTATTATTCCAATATAAGGAAGTCCAAAGGTGTCAGAACCTCTGGAAAGGCTAATGTGAAAGGACCCACAAAATGGGTACCTAAGAATAAGATAATTTATGTTGCAGACATCCTTAATGGAACCATTGAAACACCAATCATGGTACCTGGACAGTGGATGCTCGCGACACATGACGGGAGAAAGGCATATGTTCCAAGATCTGAAACTTAAACCCGAAGGTGTCGTCGATTTCGAAGGAAATCAGAAAGGAACAATCATTGGCTCCAGAACTATTGGAAATGGTAAGCTTCCCTCTATTAATAATGTTCTATTAGTTGAAGGTCTTATGCATAATCTATTGTCAATCAGTCAGCTTAGTGACAATGGTTATGACGATATCTTTAATCAAACATCCTGTAAAGCTGTAAGTCAAAAGGATGGATCTGTCCTGTTCAACGAAAAGAGGAAGAACAATACTTACAAAATTATATTATCAGATTTAAAACACCAAAATGTAAAATGTCTTCTTTCTGTAAATGAAGAGCAATGGGTCTGGCATAGACGCCTTGGTCATGTTAGCTTGAGAAGAATTTCTCAGCTGAACAAGCTTGGTCTTGTCAGAGGCTTGCCAAATCTGAAGTACTCTTCAGATGCTCTTTGTGAAGCATGTCAGAAAGGCAAGTTTTCAAAAACCTCCTTTAAAGCAAAAAATATTGTTTCCACCTCCAGACCATTAGAACTTCTTCACATTGATCTTTTTGGACCAGTGAAAACTGCTTCGATCAATGGTAAGAAGTACGGACTAGTCATTGTTGATGATTACAGTTGTTGGACATGGGTGAAATTCTTAAAACAAAAGGATGAGTCACATTTTGTGTTTGCTTCCTTCTGCACCCACGTACAAAATGAGAAAAATTGCAAAATCATCAAAGTCAGAAGTGTTCATGGTGGAGAATTTGAAAACAAAGACTTTGGAAACCTTTTTGATTCACATGGGATATCCCATGACTTTTATTGTCCTAGAACTCCACAACAAAATGGAGTTGTAGAGAGAAAGAACAGAACTTTACAAGAAATGGCTCGCACCATGATCCAAGAAACTGACATGGCTAAGCATTTTTGGGCAGAAGCAATCAACATTGCGTGTTATATTCAAAATAGAATCTCTATTAGACCTATCTTGAATAAAACTCCTTATGAATTGTGGAAGAATAAAATTCCCAATATTTCCTATTTTCATCCATTTGGATGTACTTGTTTTATGCTAAATACTAAAAAGAATCTTGGCAAGTTTGATTCCAAAGCACTGAAGTATCTGCTGTTAGGATACTTTGAACGCTCAAAAGGATACAGAGTTTATAACACAGAATCATGGATTGTGGAAGAATCAATTCATGTTAGATTCGATGACAAGCCTGACTCTGAAAAGTCAGAGCTAGTTGAAAAGCTTGCAGGTTTGGAAATTAGCTTCTCAGAACCTAAAGAAAAGGCAGATGAAGTCAAAGACCAGTAAAACCCTACGTCGGATACCACCGATGTAACTCCGAATACTCCACAGCAAAAGAAATGAAGAATGTTTATATCTCATCCTGAGGAACTAATTCTTGGTAGCAAGGACGCTCCAGTCAGAACCAGGTCAGCCTTCAGACCATCAGAAGAAACACTCTTGGGACTGGTGTCGTTAATTGAACCAGCTACAGTTGAAGAAGCTCTTAATGACAAAGACTGGGTTCTAGCTATGGAAGAAGAACTGAATCAATTTTCAAAGAATGATGTTTGGGATCTAGTTCCAAAACCTAAGAATGTTCATGTTATTGGAACCAAATGGGTATTCAGAAACAAGCTAAATGAGAAGGGAGAAGTTGTCAGAAACAAGGCACGACTTGTCGCTCAGGGATACAGTCAACAAGAAGAAATTGATTACAATGAAACTTTTGCTCCTGTCGCCAGACTTGAAGCAATACAATTATTAATTTCCTTTTCAGTAAATCATAACATCACCCTATATCAGATGGATGTTAAGAGTCCATTGTTAAATGGTTATATATCAGAAGAAGTTTATGTCAAACAACCTCCTGGTTTTGAAAATTCAGAAATATCAGATTTTGTCTTTAAACTCAAAAAATCACTCTATGGTTTAAAGCAAGCTCCCAGAGCTTGGTACGATAGATTGAGCAAATTTCTTTTAGAAAACAATTTCACCAGAGGAAAAGCTGACACAACTCTCTTCTGTAAAACATACAAGAATTATATTCTTATAGTTCAAATCTATGTTTATGATATTATTTTTGGTTCTGCTAACCCCTCTTTATGCGAAGAATTTTCAAAGCTAATGCAAGCAGAATTCGAAATGAGTCTGATGGGTGAGTTAAAGTTCTTTTTTGGAATTTAAATAGATCAGAAATCAGAAGGCACCTACATTCATCAAAGTAAGTACACAAAAGAACTTATGAAGAAATTCAACATGGTGGATTGTAATACAGCTAAAACACTAATGCATCCAACACGTGTCATGAGAAAAGAAGAATCAGGAGTTAAGGTTTGTCAGAAGCTCTATCGTGGTATGATAAGCTCTCTCTTATATCTTACTGCTTCTAGACCTGACATATTATTTAGTGTACATTTATGTGCTAGGTTCCAATCAGATCCAAGGGAATCTCATTTAACTGCTGTTAAACCAATTCTGAGGTATCTAAAAGGAACAACTAACATTGGCCTGATGTATGAGAAAACATCAGAGTATACTCTTTCTGGTTACTGCGATGCAGACTATGCTGGAGACAGATTGGAAAAAAAGAGCACATCTGGAAACTGTCAGTTCCTAGGAAACAATCTAATCTCATGGTCAAGTAAGAGGCAATCTACAATTGCTCTCTCTACAGCAGAAGCAGAATACATCTCCGCTTCTCTATGCAGTACACAAATGCTTTGGATGAAAAATCAGCTGGAAGACTATCAGATATATGAGAGTAACATTCCTATTTTCCACGATAATACTGCTGCTATTTGTTTAAGTAAAAATCCAATTCTTCATTCTAGGGCTAAACACATTGAAATAAAACACCATTTTATCAGAGACTATGTTCAGAAGGGAACCTTATGCTTAAAATTTATTGATACAGTACATCAATGGGCTGATATTTTTAGAAAACCCTTTGCTAAAGATAGATTTCTAAATATTTTGAAACATCTAAAAATGGTGTACTGCTCAGAATAAGGTTATTTCATAACCAAATGTGTTAGTCAGAAGAAATACGTATTTTTAAATCATTAGAACCACTTTTGTGAGAAGTATCTCAGTTCTGATTAATTTCTCTTCTGAGTCAGTCCTGACGCGTCACTTAATTAGAAAATGATTCTTTGCATGTGATTAGATTACATCTAATACATTATATTTACCCAAATCAAACGAACAGTAATTTTCTTGGGATTGACTCAAAACTTAATTACATTTATTTCCTTATCCCCTGTACGTGTCTATCTCTTCAAGTTTTCAAAAACCATTCATATTCCCTCCTTCACTCAAACGGAAACCCTAAAACCTTAATCGCTTTTCCTTTTCTATCTCTTTCAAACCAAATGAATCGTTGTTCTCATCCTCTCCGATCCTAATGAATCACATTCAACAAGAAACTATCAATTTCTTCAAAGAAACAGAAGCATCCCTCCAAAGGGTCATCATCATCGTCAGTAGTGTCGTCTACTACTTCAACAATGTCTACAGCAACTGTGACAGTCACACCATCTTCTTCATAATTTTCTAATATAGATAAGAATCATGTAACTCAACGAGAAGCCTCAGTCACCTGTACTCTTCAGAATCTACCTGTACTCAAGGAACTACATGTAGACTTCAAAAATCTTGCTGAAAATGCATTTAATCTGATCGATGATGTGAAAGCTCAAGGTTGGAGCAACTTTTTTGATAGGTTTAAAGGTCCAGTTCTTGAAGCACTTGTAAAGGATTTTTAGAGACAAGCTATTTGTGATAAACTCCATGTCGTCTCCTATGTCTTGGGAAGAAAAATTGTCATCACAGAAAAATCAATTGCTAAACTTTACAAACTGGAATTTCTAAAGAACAAAAGAGTCTATGGAAGGGTCAATAAATCTCTGTTTGTGAAAAAGGTAATCAACCCAACTATTTTCACAAACCATCAACCAAATAAAACAGAGTACAAGAGAGAGGATCTACATGTAAATCTGAAAATCTGGCACAAAATCATTCTTGGTTGCATCAATCCAAGACCCTCGTCATATGCTGCAGATTATGTCAACGCTGACCAGAAGTATATGCTACATTATTTGCTCACCAAGGAAAGGATGTGCTTACCCTCCATCTTATTTTATCATCTGAGAGATATGGTAAAGAAGACAAGAATAACAGGTGAACAAAAAGGTGATACACCTAAGTACATTCCTTTTGGAAGAATGCTTTCAGACATATTCTATGAGAGCAGTATAATGGACACTCTGGTTACAGAAGTTCAACACACGGAAGATCTGACAACAACTCTTGGAGAGTCAGTCAATGCCACAACACTCAAGCATATGAGAATAATTAATAAAGTAAGAGTGAAACCTTTCTCTATCTCTGAGGACTTATTCAAATGCAGGATCGCAGTACCCGACTATCCTGCCTATTATAGAAGCGACCTCATTGAAGAAATTGCTGCATCTATAGATGCACTGAAAGCACGAGGATATGATGTATCTGAAGTCAAGGAGGAAGAAATTGAACTTAACAAAGAAGAAGAAGAGCAAACTAAAGAGGCTGATGAATCTGCTCCTGAACTAACTCTTGCAGAATCCTTCAGAAGGAAAAGAAAGCAAGCTACTGTTATTTCTGAGCCCTAGAAAATAAAGAAGAATGACAAATCAGAAATCTCCAAAACTACTACTCTGACCTCTACTTTAACGAAAACAAGTAAGTCTATTTCTGATCCATCTGTCTCTAGAGTCGAATCAGTTTCTACCTCATCTTCACAACAAACTATCTCCATTTCCACTTCACATCCACAAGTCAGTTTCGAACCTCCATCTTTTTCAATACCACCATCATCAATCTCTATTCCACAAATCTCCCTTTCATCAATCCAATCCTTAGCAATTCCTACATACACTCCATCAACAACCACCTCAATCATCTAATCAAACGTGCCTGTCTCACCAATGTCTTACACTTCTCATCAAACCACTGATTCCTCGATTCAACACTCTGATACTTCACTTCCATATTCTGAATCTCTAGAGATCGTCACCTCTGAATCTCTCATGGTCTCAAACACTCCAGAAGTGACATCTCCTGCTGATCAACAAATCAGTAAACATGCTCCGACTGAGATCGTTCCATCTCAGCAAACACCACCTGAAACGAATTTTTCCAAGCCTAACCTTGCCTTAGTCATCTATACTAAACCACCTCCAACATCTTTTGAAGAATGCGCAAGCCAATTTTATAACAAGGCATTAAGGAAGTTTGCGAACCTAAGAGCATAACTTAACACAAGTACCAAGCCTTTGGAACTTGAAAGATCTTGTCAAAACTTCCAGAAATGGTTGAGCAGTGAGCTTGCAAGAATTGTAAGCTTCTCAGATGCAACCATCACAGATGGAATTCAACGGGCAAAGGAGAGAGCAGAAGCTGAAGAGCGGATCAGGATACTTAAGTTCTTGGCTACAAAGCAGAAAGAAGTTGAAGAAAAGGCTACTAAGGAAGTAAGGCTTCTTGCAGAAAAGGCTGCGAAAGAAGCCAGGATATCACAGGAAGCTGAAGCCATGGAAAAGGCCAAGCAAGATGCTGCAATTGTTTCTACTTATGATCCTGCTGTCGAGCGTTTGGAAGACATAATTGGAGAAATCATAGAAGAACAATAAAAGTTCAGAGAAACCCTTGAGGAACAAAAGACTGTCAGTGTTACTCTTCAGGGCATGCTTCAGAAGATATGGGACAAGATGTCCTCTGGAAGCACCTAATTCTTGTGTCTTTTTTTGTCCTTCTGACTTTAGATCCTTGTTTTTCACCCTTTCACCGCTTATCTTTTTGATCAATGACAAAAAGGGGGAGAAGTAATATATGAATGTGATATTTTGATTCCATAGTCAAATCTCTGAAAAACGTTGTTTACATGCTAATAGATAAAACTGTTATTTCTATTAGAGTGTTTTTCTTTTTCAGGTATTCTGATCCAAATCAAGCTTTATTAAGAAAAGAAAATCAGAACTCTGCTGAAAAGAGAATCAAGACTAAGAGCTCATGATCTAGTAACATCAGGGGGAGCCCCAAGCTCAGAAATTCATCAAGTCTAAGACTCAGGGGGAGCACTTCATACGAAGGATAAGCTATCTTTAGAATCTGTTATTCTCCTGCACTATATATATATATATATATATATATATATATATATCAAAATTGTGTCATCAAAATACATAGTTTTGTCATCATCAAAAAGGGGGAGATTGTGAGAACAAGATTTGGTTCTGCAATTTTATCTCTAATTTTTGATGATACCAAATGAGTATTTTTGTATGAACAATTTTGTACAACTAATGTTTGTTATTTGTGAGAATGTAACAAACAGGTTATGCTTCCGTAAATTGGCGCGAACACAATGCTTAAAGTAAAATACTCCGCCTATACACTCTGATATAAAAGGAAAAGAGAACGGGTTCTAAAGATCTGAAGACATAGGTTCTGATCGAACGAAGTACAGATGCTAAAGTCCTAAGCTCTCTAAATCAAGGTTCTGAAGACCTAAATCAAGTCTCTACTCATGCTTCAACCAAATACTATCAGAAGCCTCTGAAGATATGAAGACAACGCACCAAGCGATCGAGGTTCTAAAAACCAAGTACTAAAGACTCTGAAGATTCGAAGACTTGAGAATCTCAAGAACCTAGCTAAGTTTTCCCTTCTTACTCATGCTCGTAAAAAGCCTCTGAAGTTGAGAAGTCAGAAGACAAAACTACATAGTACAGCTGCACCTTAATTCAAGTGAAAACATCTTGGTAACAGTGCAACGGTACAATCAAAGATATTCTAACAAAAACTAGACACGCAGCACGCAAAAGTTTTTATCTGTCCTCACGCTTCTAGCCGTCAGCCTAGTTAAGCTATCATGATTACAATTCAACGGCTCTTTCTACACGGCTATAAAAGGAAGCAAAAGACTTGAAGAAAGATACACACGAACGCTACTGCAATACTCTCTCTATCTAAAATCTTTCTTAAGTCATTCTGGTCGAAAACGTGTTTACATTTTCAGCTTGTATAGAAGCATTTCTTTGTAAATGAAATTTATTCAAACTTAGGTTTGTGTTCCTTGAGAAAGACCAGTGAGGTTGTATTTCTTGAGAAGTCTAAGTCGTGTGTCTTAGAGGTTGTTCCTTGAGTAAGACCTGTGAGGTTGTATTACTTGAGAAGTCTAAAACTTGTGAGTTTTAGAGGTTGTGTTAGTCACCAGCGGTTTGGCTCGTGCATTGTACTGATTTGATTGAATAGTGGATTAAGACCTCGTTGAGAGAGGCAAAACCACCTTGGCGGGTGGATTAGACTAGCTTGAGTGTTTCTCAAGTGAACTAGTATAAACATAACGTGTCATTGTGTCGTGATTCAAAAGAGTTTTTATGGATAAAAGATAGAGTCTAACAAAAGTAAGTTTTAATAAAAGAAACAATTTTATTTTGAAAAACCAATTCAAACCCCCCTATCTTGAGTTTTCCACACCTTCACATTGCAAACACCACAACTTCGTCTTCCAGAAGTTCGTCTACTTTCTTAGCAGACAAGAACATCAACTCTTCATTATCACCAAACTCGGGAAACTCTACGGTCTTATTATAACAATTGATACGAACATAGTTAAACTCTAACCAGTTCATTCCAAGGATTACATCGATTTGGTGCAAAGGTAAACACACCAAATCCATCACAAAACTCTTCCCAAAAATCGTCAAAGGACATCTCGAACACACAAAAGTAGTAGTAAAAGAACCATTAGCAGGAGTTTCTATTACCATACTACCATTCATATCAGACAATTTCAAACCCAATCTAGTATAACAGTCGAACGAAACAAACGAATGCGTAACACCAATATCAATAATAGCGACCAACTCAACATTATTAATAAAACAAGTACCTCAAATCAAGTTATCTTTCTTGGGAACCTCTGAACCACTCAAAGCAAACACTCTGTCATTGGTCTGAGCAGCAGTAGCAGTCTTCTTCAGTTTCTGACACTGGGTACTGATGTGACCCTTCTCACCACATTTGAAACAGGTTGGACCTTCATCTTTGCAATCATTAGCTCTATGGCCTTTCTTACCACATCTGTAACACCTCAACACATTATTGGTGCAAGCCTCAGCACGGTGGCCTTGCTCGCCACACCTGTAACACTTAACAGAAGTGGGAGCTGCTCCCACACTTGTCTTCTTCCCATTTGAAGCCTTCTACTTCCCTTTGTCAGTTGGAGTCACATAAGGTTTTCCTCTATACCGCCATTTCTCTTTCTTCTCACTAAGATGCTTGTAGTGAGCAGATCGAGCTCGGTTATCCTCGTCGTAGATCCTACTCTCATCCATCAGCTCAGCATACCTACGAATCTGTTGGTACCCAATACCCTGCTTGATTTTTAGCCTCAGTCCATTCTCGAATTTGAGACATTTAGACAACTCAGCATCATCACGGTTGTAGTGAGGACAGAACTTCACCAGCGCCTCAAACTTTGCAGCATACTCAACCACAGTCATGTTTCCTTGTTTCAACTCAAGGAATTCCACCTCCTTCTTACCGCGAACATCTTCTGGAAAATACTTTCCCAAAATCTCTTGCTTGAACACAACCCAAGTTATTTCAGTACCAACGTCTTCCAGTCTTTGACGGGTGTTATCCCACCAATCCTCAACCTCTTCTGACAGCATATGAGTTCCAAACTGAACTTGTTGAGCCTCAGTACACCCCATCACTCGGAAGATCTTCTCAATCATCTTGAGCCACTTCTGCGCACTTTCTAAATCATGAGTGCCCACAAAAGTTGGCAGATTGTTCCTCTAGAACTTCCCCAAAGCACGAAAATCGTCAGGAGCTCCACCATTTTGATTGTGTTGAGCCATCGCTTGAGCAAGTGTTCCAATGGATCAGCGATAACACGATCGTTTCTTCCAGCCATCTTGCGTACCATCAACAATGTTAGAAGAAACAAATCATCGACAGTGTACACACACTCATCGACTGCTAGGGGACTAACATCATACAAAATCTGGTCGGACAGACCGACCTGCTATGATACCACTAATGTAACACCCTTCTACCCCAAAGAATTTTCACAATAATTATAAGCAAATTATATTAGAGTACATCACCCAAGGGTGCCACATTTCGTCATAAAACGTCAAAGTAAGAAATTTGCTCCGTAACATGGGGTATATCATCAATAAATTCAATTAATAAACATGCAGCAGAAAAATGAAAACTCAATACAAATATAATTCCAAAAAAAACGTCTTAAAACAAAACTCATAACATCATAAATGTCAACAAGTAATGAACATAATCGTTCGACTCAAACGTCCCGACCCGATGTTACATATCAGAGCAAGACCCTCTAATCGACAGAAAACAACCAAAGACGCTCAAAGCTAAGTCTTCATGTACCAAGAGCACTAATCCTGATCACCTGCATGTTACCCACGTGGAGGCAACATTCAAATAGGCAGGGTGAGTAATCACAAATCATTATATAAGATATAAGGCAAAAGATATAATAGTCACACATAACATCGTTAACTCAATCACAGACATCATCATACCATCAATTCATAATCACCCGAAACATCAATTAATTCACAACATCATCAATACATCAATTACCCAATATTTATGCAATGTCACATAAAATGGAATGCAACTTCATAGACTCATGCATGTGGTACCAATTCGTCATATTGATGGATACTAGGCCATTACCCTCTAAAGATCCCCACCAATAGGATAGATTCTACACAAGAACCGGAGCACAAACCACTTTAATCTACACAATAGGATTAAAGCCACCACTGGACCGGAGTCCTAAATATGCCATGAATGCATGATGCAAAACGTCATAATAATCACCCTTACAGAATCGTCAAAATTGTATCATCATCCATGAGTATTCATCAAGTAATCATAATACAACATCAAACCTACTCGTCACAATTCAGCACAATACGTCACAATTCCTCATGTTATAATCGTCACGACACATATCCTTTATTTTCACCCATTTAGACTCATTACTAGTTTCCTTATGTTCAATTTTGTCGTCATAGTTTTACGGTTCGAGAGAAATTGCATCACACGCGAAATCGGGACAGAAATCGCAAAACCGGATAGTTTTGGCAACAGCTCTGCCCATACGCGTACGGGCATTCCCCATACGCGTATGGCCCTTTTCCCTCGCCCTCTGGCCTGCGTACCATACACGTAGGGCCATCTGCCTAAGCCATTCATGCGCGTATCACCCTGGGTCTTACGCGTATGAATAGAGAGGGTTTTCCCCTCTAAATCCCTTCAATTTCCCCTTACACATAATGGCTAGTCCATACGTTTATTCCCCTATCCACTGGCTTCCCCTACGTATAATGGCCTTGTCATACGCGTATGGCCATTCTACCTTACGCGTACCCTACGCGTATGAGCAAAGGGTCGTGCTGGCATTGAGGACGGGTGCGTACCATACGCGTACTACCCTGGGAAGTCCCCCTCATATGCGTAAGGCCCCTCCCTTACGCGTATGGCTAGAAGCACCTCAAAAATTCATATTTTCGCATCAGAATGAAAATTTCCCCATTACAGCACCTTCAAACTTCTAAATCAGACCCAAAACCACTTTCGATTCATTACAGATTCAAGTTCTAATCCTACTTCAATGTTTTCATCAATTTTTATCACTAGGAACTAAATTCGTTAAACCTAAACCCACTAATCTCAGATTTGGTTTTTATGTTCATCACAGTAACAGCAAAAACTCATACGAATTCAACAACAATGACAACATTCAACAAGAAATTCATAGCAGATCTCATATACACATAGATTCACAAAAATCATCATACAATTCGTCATAGATTAATCAATTTACACACAGCACACAAAACCTACGTCTACCTTACACCCGAATCAAATATAATAACCTAAATTACCCCCATACCTCGAATTCCTCAAAAAAGGTTCTTCTCTGCGTCCTATGGTTGATTCTTCCTCGGGTCTCTGTGCCCTAGCCTCTCTCTTCTCAGTTCTCTTCACTTTCACGATCGTACAGAATAACTTCCCTAATTCTCACTTTTCCTTTTGTCAAACTTACCCCTTGGACCCCAATTATGACTTTCGTATCTCACCCTCACTTAATCTTCCTAATAATATCGTCTTACCCTTATTGTTCCTCTCCATTTATTTTAAATAATAATAATATTTTAAATAATATCATTCAATTATTCTATTATTATCACTGATAAAATAACTCTGATTAATCACTAAATTTCTAAAATGCCTTCAATATTCCTTAACTCAATAATACCCACAACATGACACAAATCATCATGCGTCACACTATTTCATCAAAATTCACCGAAAACACCGAATAATCATAATAAGTCAATTAAATAAATATTATAATTATTTTGGTGTCTTACGCTGATTTTTTTACAAAACCCCTTGCTGAAGATAGATTCTTATTCGTTCTGAAACATTTGAAAATGGAGTTTTGTCCAGAATGAACCTTCTATTTTTTAGCACCTTCTATAAAATTGTGATTCTGATGTTTTGAATTTTAACGTGTTTCTGATCTCTTGAAATTTCTACCAGTTAGAAACTATCTTAATCAGAAACATCTCAAGTCAGAAACCTTTTGGTTTTCTTATCCTCGAGAACATCAAAACAGTGAAAATTCAAACTGACGGCTATGATTCACTCTTACACGTGTAAATCATATTATGATGATTGAGTGACACTT
The DNA here is from genome assembly GCA_022829125.1 of Lathyrus tuberosus. Taxonomy (NCBI): domain Eukaryota; kingdom Viridiplantae; phylum Streptophyta; class Magnoliopsida; order Fabales; family Fabaceae; genus Lathyrus; species Lathyrus tuberosus. The sequence continues at coordinate 3,161,327 of JALAZF010000037.1, forward strand.
TAAGCATTGGGATGTCTTGAGAGTAGGTTAAAATCATTATTACTTTCCCCCTTTCAGTCTTTTTCAAGAAACAGTAATTAATTCTTTTCTTTATTACTCATTATTCTTTTCATCACACGCTATTCACTTTACTTCATACACTCTAACCCTAAAATTTCAAATCCAACTGTCCTCTCCGAGAAATTTCGCCATTCATAGATGCTCAACAATAAGCTCTCTATAACTTCTCTAAACAAATAGAACTCCAGACAGGCCCTTCTCAATAATCCGGTACAGACCTCACATCTCCGATATCTCAAATTATGCCCCAAACAATGGTCGCTCCTCAACAACAGCAGATTCACACTCTAAATTGACCTGAAGAACTTCATCTGAAAATAGCCCCTGAGGAATTGGAAGTTTGCTGTGAACTCTTAGTTGACTTTGAAAACCTAAAAGCAAATGGTGTGGATTTAACTACTGATGTAAAGAAACAAGGTTGGGAAAACTATTTCAAGCGTCTTTTCAGCCCCATCTACACCACTCTAGTAAGAGATTTATGGGTTTATGCTAATGCTGATGACCATTATGTTGTTTCGGATGTTAAGGGGAAAAGGATTGTCATTACCGAAAAATCAATTGCGGCTCTACTGAAAATGGAATACAATAAAGGAAGAACTTCAATCTACACTCAACGCTCTGATGAGAAATCAAAACCTAAGGCAACAAATTTGTCCAACAATTTTCGCATTTGGTTCAAGATCATTCTGAGTTGCATTCACACCAGACCTTCAACAAGTTCCTTCGACTATGCTAACACTGATCGAAAGTACATGCTGTACTTTCTGAAGCAAAGAGTGAAAATGGATCTTCCCTCCATTCTGTTCAAATTCCTTCGAGACTCTGTCAGAGATTTTAGGGATAAGCCAAAAGGGCATATTCCTTTGGGAAGACTCATTTCAGATATTCTGATGGAAAGTGGTCTTGTGGATCATCTGGTTAATCATAACTTAGTTGATGATCTTGGTGAAGATATTGGAAAACCTTTCAATATCAAGAATGTCAAGAGCATGACTATTGTCAAAGAGATCACTGTTAAACCCACAATGGATACATAATTTGAAAGTATCAAAAGACAAAGATTAATTGTTGACAACTTTCCTCTTTTCACCCAAATTGATCCACCGGAATTCTTACAAGCTTACTTAGACCAGCTTGAAAAAGAGGGTCGTGATGTGTCTGGAATCTCGTTTGAATAACTTCTAGCTGAACCACCAAACCTTTACAAAAGGAAACATGTTTCCTCAAAGGTCGTGGCTGCAAAGAAAAAGAAGTTAGAGCGTAAGGAATTGCTCCATGAACTCTGAAACTGTTGTTTCCTCCACTTCAACAACTATAATTTCTGACTTCTCAGCATTGGTTACCTCTGGGTCAAATACCAGAATCCTTGTTTCAAATATTCCTCCCTACCACCATCATTCTCAACCACAATTACTACATTCGACATCCCACCTACACCACCTTGCGTTTCCGCTCCTCTTGAAAAATCCAAAATGACAACCTCCTCAATAACAACCATCTCCATCTCGCTTGATTCTGTATCCCTTTTACAATATGCCTTCTCTTCTTCAGCTCCACCTGTTTCCATATCACCTTCAGAAACTATGTCTCCAACTTTTGCCGTAATTCTAGCAGAAACTATGTCTCCTCCACCACCCTCGCCATATCATGTCTCTCTAGACTCTCCAACAGAATCTGAAATCGATGGTGACACTCACCAGTCACCATGATTCTCAGTCTTATATTTCTCAACCTTCTAGCAAAACACTGACTGATGTTCTTTCAAGCCTTCTGGAAGAGGCTGTCACTAAAGTCCAAGGGCTCTATGAATAATCCAATTCTAGTGACGAGCTTACCCTTCTGAATACAAATTTGAATCTCTTTAACACTTGGATAACAGAAAAATTTCAAGAAATCAAGTGTTTCTCAGATCAATTTAAGGAGGAGTTTGTGAGTCAAGCAGAAATAAGACTAGAAGAGAGGAAAGAAAAAGAAAGGCTTGCTGAAGAAGCAAGAAAGGAAGCTGAGAGAATTGTTGTTGAGATTGTCAAGAAGGAAGCTAAAAAGAAAGTCGTGCAGAAAGAGAAGTTGTTCTACAAGTTGCTGCTAAAAAACGTGTCTTTGATGATAATCTTCTCTCAATTATGGCACAGACATTGGTAAACTTGCAGAATAATTAGAAAACAATGCAAGAAAGGTTGGATAGTCAAGATGAAGTTAATCGTTCCATCAAGGATATGCTCACTCGACTTCTTGCAAGGACTACTTCTACTTCCCTTCACTGGGCACCTTAGGGCTTACCCTTGTCATTTTCGTTCGCTTCTGTATTTTTCTCTCGTGCATTCTCAGTCTTATTTTTAAAATATTTTTTATTATAACAAAAAAGGGGGAGTAAAAGTAGAAATGATTTTGATATATATCTGCTCTCTAAACTCAGTTCACATTCTAACACCATATATACAAGCATGTGAAAGAAATTGCAGAATTGACCAGAAAGTTCACTCAGCGACTAAGTTAACTTTCTAAGCTTTTGCTCAGAATTGACCATAAAGTTTTCTAAGCTTTTATTACTTCTGCTCTCTAAGGATTCTACCGTTGAAGACAGCTGACTAAGCTAAAAGTCATTCTTATCCCTCAGCGAGGATATAAATAAAAGACTATGCTGCATTGCAAAGGACAACAACTCACAAGTCAAAAACGCTGAAAGTACATACTCTGTCAAAGAATCTCAAAGACACAAAGATTTGCTGCTCATATTTGTGTAGAAATAATGTTCTTAAATTTGTTTCAACCTGCTTATTAAGAGGCAATATTGTAAACATTCTTGTAACACTTTCTAAGTGATTTTCCTTGAGTGACTAAGTGTGTTAGTCTGTAGACTCGACAGGGCTAAATTGTTATTGAACAATTTAGAGGTTGATTGTAAATTTTCCTTGAGTGACTAAGTGTGTTAGTCAGTAGACTCGAGAGGGCTAAATTGTTGTTGAATAATTTAGAGGTTGATTGTAAATTTTCCTTGAGTGACTAAGTTTGTTAGTCAGTAGACTCGAGAGGGATAAATTATTGTTGAATAATTTAGAGATTGATTGTAAATTTTCCTTGAGTGACTAAGTGTGTTAGTCAGTAGAATCGAGAGGGCTAAGTCATTGATGACTTAGAGGCTGTTGTAATCTTGTCAAAGATTAGTGGATTAAGTCCTTGTGATAAGGCAAAATCACCTTGGCGGATGGAGTGGATTAGCTTAGTTAACAGTGAACCAGGATAACCATTTGTATTCTTTCTATTTATACCTTGTTAGCGTGTGTGTGTGTTACATACTTCATTGAAAAAATTTTAAAACCCAATTCAAACCCCCTTTCTTGTGTTTTTCTCAACTTTCAATTTCATCATGCAACTTTATAAACTACATACAGTGGAAGAACTTGCTACTTGACAATGACTTGGTGATCATATATGCAGCATTGTAATCTGTCGAAACCTTCATCACTTTGACTTCTTCACTTTCGATTTTCTCCCTGATGAAATGCATCATAACATCAATGTGTTTTGTTCTCTCATGATAGGCTGATTCTTCGACATATGTATGGCACTTTGACTATCACATTTAAAAGTGATAACTTGGCCTTGAAGTTTCAGTTCCTTAGAAAACCCTTCAAGCCACAATGCTTCTTTCATAGCTTCAGTGAGGGAAATATATTCAACTTCAGTGTTTGATAAGGCAGCAACTTTTTGAGGAGAAGTTTTCCAAATGATTTTTGTACCAAACATAGTGAAATTATATCCAAAAAGAGATTTCCTGGTATCCATGCATCCTACATAGCCAAAGTTGACAAATCCTCTGACTTCAGCTTCACCATCACTCATGGCTCCACCATAAACCAGGACCCTACTAAGGGATCATTTTATGTATCTCAAAATCCACTTCAAAGCTTGCTAATGTGCCTTCCCAATATTGGCTATATACTTGTTTACAAGGCTCACTTCGTACGTTATGTATGGCCTTGTACAAACCATAGCATACATCAAAGAACCTATTATACTAGCATACAAAATGATATTCATATAGCCTCTTTTGGCTTCAGTACTAGGATTTTGAGTCGTACTCAACTTGAATTGAGGATTTGTGTCATTGTTGCAAGAGGCTTTAAATTTAACATACCATATTTGTCGAGAATCTTCTTCAGGTATGTCTTTTGAGATAAGCATAATCTCGGCTGCTTTTTATCTCTCTAGATGTGAGTCCCAAAAATCCTGGAGGCATCTCCCAAATCCTTCATGTCGAACACCTCATCAAGTTATGCCTTCGCCTTTACTACATCCTCGACATTATTGCTTGTTATGAGGATGTCATCCACATAAAGCAACAAAATAACAAGTGAATTTCCAAGTTAAAATATGAAGTAAACACAGTGGTCGAACTGGCTCCTAGTAAAACCTATGTGTGCCATGGACTTGTCAAATCTCATATTCTATTGTCAAGGAGATTGTTTCAGGCCATAAAAAGACATATTTAATTTGCACACATAATCCTTCTTTCCCTTTTTTGCATACCCATCATGTTGCCTCATCAGGATTGTTTCATCTAGATCACCATACAAGAAGGTTGTCTTCGCATCCATCTGTTCGAGCTCTAAGTTGAACTTTGCCACCATGGCTAACAACAATATAATGGATATGTGCTTTACAATAGGTGAGAACACATGATTGAACTAGACTCCTTCTTTCTAAGTGAACCCCCTAACAACCAACATTCCCTTAAATCTCTTTGACATCACTCCTTTAATTCCTTCATTAACCTTGAAAATCCACTTACAGTTGACTAACTTGGCCCCAACGAGTTTGTCGATCAGCTCTCAAGTGTTATTATCATGAAGAGATTTCATATAATCATCCATGGCTTTCACCCATTCAATCTTATTTCGACCCCTCACAGGTTCCTTGTAGTCTCTAGGTTTTTCATCAAGAACCTCACTTGCAAAGATTAAGGAAAATGCTACGAGATTTGCATAACCAAGTCATTGAGGTGCCTTGATTAAATCTTTTTGACCTGTCTCTTGTTAGTAGGTACTCATTATCAGTCTCCTCATCTTCACCAGTAACTTGTGCTTCTTTTTTGACTTCATTTGCGTTATGCAATTTAGCATCACTATGCTCTACCTCAACAAGAATCTCTTCATGCTCCTGCCCTTCTTCAAAGATCTTTGCATTTCGACCAGTACCATCAATTTTGTTGAACGTCATTTCAGTTTCATTGAAAACTACAACTCGAATTGTGATACACCTCATGTGATGTTATTTTAATCTTTTATTCATTAGATGTTATTAGTCATGTTTGATAGTAATTTTATTTGACTCTATTGATTTGATTTTGATTTTATTAATGATTTTGTTAGTCATATTTGATAATGATTTTATTTGATTTCCTATTAATTTGATTTTGATTTTGAATTTGATAATCATATATCATGACTGGTCAAAATATAATCTTAAGAGAACTTGTTGCAACTGATTCACTTTTTGCTGATTCCCTTCATTGTATGATTTTGATGACACTTATACTTGTGATGTGTGTACTGACACTCATTTATGTTTAGTTTGAGCTGAAATTGAAGTTGATTTATAAGTTGATATTTCTTCACTTATTTCTTGTCAGATTTTTAATGACAAAGTTGATGTTGCAGATGTAAATGTAGTTCATGTTGCCAAAATTTTACCATCCATTGAGCAACCATCTCCTTTAGAGTTTAAGTCACTTCCTGCAAATTTAAAATATGATTTTTTTTAGAATTGGAAGAAATAATAATTTCATCTAAATTTGAATTTGAACAAGAATAAAAGTTTTTGCAGGTATCAAAAAAACAGAAGAATGCAATTAGATGGACCTTGGCTGACATTCCTAGTATTAGCTCGTCCATCTGTATGCATAAACTCTTACTTGAAGATGGAGCAAAAGCAGTGAGACAGCCCAAAGGCAGCTTAACCCCTTGATTTTGAATGTTGTGAAAAATGAGATTTGATCCGAGCGATCATAATGGATCTTCGTGGCCTTCCGTGTAGGGCAGATGATAATGCTCGTAGGAGAGGAGGGAGTGTACCTGCAAGGTACTCCAATGCCAAAGTAAGTTTGGGCTAGAGAGAAAGCAAGTATAAAGCATTTAGGTATGAGTTAGAACATTGAATATTGAATACCCGACCCTCTCAAGTGAGAGGGTATTTATAGAAAAACCCCCAGTGCGGGGCCAAAGTCTCCCATGTGGCCGAAATATCTGGTCGACCAATGGGAGACTGCCAGGTGGAGGATCAGGCACGCGACCCTTTGACCCGGTCCAACTGCTCCCATGAGATCCGGGGAGGCAGTTGGTCGCGTGAATTGTCAAACGCGTGAGGGGGACGTCCCCAACGGTCATATTGTGCCCAACGGCTTGTTGTGCCCAACGGCTAGTTTCTGCCCAACGGCTAGTTGTGCCCAACAGCTATATCGTGCCCAACGGCTAGATTGTGCCCAACGGCTAGATTGTGCCCAACGGTTAGATCGTCTAAATCTCGTTATTGGGCCTTGCCAAAAGCTGGACTGGGTTGGGCATTGCTCTACTGTGGGCCAAGTGCCTGTCCAGTCCAGAACAGGAGCCTCCCAAGTCTTTGCTCTAAGGTGAAGAGTAATGACTTGAGATAGCCTTGTTGGTCGACCGAGGGGCAAGAGTTACACTGCGGGGAAGCTTTTTGAGCTCGTTATTTTCGAACAAAAATGTTCAGGGACATGCCATTCGCTTGTCTATGGTAAGTATGGTCGACAACTGGCCGCTTATGAGGACGTGCCCCGCAGAAAGGAAGTTTTGTGTCGACCAGGCTTGATGAGGACGTGCCCCGCAGAAGGGACATTTTGCGTCGGCCAGGCTTGGTGTGGATGGGCCCCGCGGAAGGGACGTTTTGCATTGACCAGGCTTGGTGAGGATGTGCCCCGCGAAAAGGACGTTTTGCGTCGACCAGGCTTGGTACGGACGTGCCCCGCGGAAGGGACGTTTTGTGTCGACCAGGCTTGGTGCAGACGTACCCCGCAGAAGGGACATTTTACGTCGACCAGGCTTGGTGAGGATGTGCCCCGGGGAAGGGATGTTTTATGCTTGACTTGTTTTGATGCTCAACGGTTTGGGGAACTTGTCGAGGAGGCGAAAGTAGTCTCTGCTGTGCGGGACTAGGATCTCAGTCGAGGTCCTGATCCCACCGGGCTTGGAATTTTCCCATTGTGAGCTGGGTGTCCTGCCTTGCTGGTACAACAACGGCAGAGCTCGATTGAGGTATCCCCGTTGGGCACAGAGTCTGTTTGTTCCATGAGCAGAAACAGGCCTTCGTTGAATAAGTTTAGGATTGTGCTTGCAACAGGGCACGCTCCTGTGGCCGAGCAACCTTTTCCTTGTGGGGGAAGTTTATCGGCAGTTAGTCTTATCTGGTTGTTGGTTCTAACTATAATATTAGGAGCTTTTCAGCATTATATGGTCGAGCAAACGGTTCTCCGTCTAGTTGTTCGAGGTAGTAGGCGCAGGTGCCTATTTTTTATTTGACCCTGTACGACCCTTCCCAGTTTGTGGCCAGCTTTCCCTGGCGTGAATCTTTTTTATTTCTGCGTAGGACCAGGCTGCCCACTTGGAAGTCAAGCTTTATGACTTTGGCGTCGTGGCGCAGAGTTATTTTTTGTTTTAGTGGAGCTTCGCGGAGAGCTGCCCCTGATCGGATCTCTTCGACCAGGTCGAGTTCTTCTCTTAAAGCTTCGTCGTTCAGCTCCTCATTGAGAGGAGCTTCTGTTCACCTGGAAGGCTTCCTGCTCTCCACCAGGATTACGCTAGTCGGAAGGGAGAGGTGTCGAAAAGCCCCTTGAATCCTGGGCCTTGTGGACAACTTCTTTCTCCTTGTATTGTATATACAATTGGGCTTTACGGAGGAGTCCGCCCAGGGTACGAGGTGTTTCGATGCCCACTGCTTTGCGGAACTCGCTTTTCGGCCTCATCCCCTTCTCGAGGAGGTATTTCCTCATGTGGTCCGTTGTGTGGACCTCTACAGCTTCCTTGTTGAATCTCTCAATATAGGCACGCAGTGGCTCATCCTTGCCCTGAATGATGCCTTCGAGGGTGGCTTCTGACTTGGGATGTCGTCTAGAAGCAATGAAGTGTTGGGTAAACTGGTTCTTTAGGTCCTTCCACGAGGAGGTATTTCCTCATGTGGTCCGTTGTGTGGACCTCTACAGCTTCCTTGTTGAATCTCTCAATATAGGCACGCAGTGGCTCATCCTTGCCCTGAATGATGCCTTTGAGGGTGGCTTCTGACTTGGGATGTCGTCTGGAAGCAATGAAGTGTTGGGCAGACTGGTTCTTTAGGTCCTTCCACGAGGTGACTGAACCTCGGGGAATACTCTTATACCAGTTCATGGCCCTCTTCCTGAGGGTGATGGGGAACAACCCGCACTTAAGGGCTCCACTCACGTTGTGGTAGTGGAGCATGACCTCAATGTTTTCTATGTGGTCTCCAGGATCCGTGGTGCCATCATAGAGAGCTAGAGGGGGAGGTTTCTCCAGCCCACAAGGGATACAGGTGTCCATGATCTCTTGGGATAGAGGTCCATGGACGTCGTCATCGCTGCTTGTGCTCGATGACCTGTGTAGGGAGTGGCTGCCCCAGCAACTCCTGCTGCGTCGAGGAGAATGTCTGTGTGGCCGACGATGTTCACGATGCTTATCTGAGGCCTTGGTCCTCTTTGGGGCAGGAGAACGTCTGGATCTCCACGGAGGAGTACGATGTCGTCTCCTAGTGACCTCTTGCTCAGGTTCTTCCAACTTTGATCGTCCCTTGACGGGGAAATGCTCTTGGATCTGTCTCGCCGACATTTCTGAGGGGGAGACGGATGGCGTGGAGATGTACTGCGGGGTCTTTGCGAAGGAAGACGCTCCTAGAGGGCATGTTCTAGCAGGTGAATCTTCTCGCCCTGTTGGAAGATCAGATAGTTTGACCTATTGAGAGAGGCAATGAGGGCAGAAGTGTTGGGGTCAGCGTCTTGAGGGATAAGTATGGGCTCAAAGACATGACCGGAAGTCTGCACGCGTGGTTTCACGTCATCGGAGGAAGGGGATGCAGTTCTTCCGTCCCTGTGGTCGGTAGCATAGACCGCAACTCCAGAGTTGAGGTGGTCGACGTTATCCATGTGATGTCGACGACAGAATCTTGATGGGCATCATCATTTCTGTTGGAGACCATGATGATCAAAGGAATTTTAGGGAGAGAGCTTTGGTCTTTTGGGTAAAAAATGAGGAATCTTAGTTCAAAAAGACGGGGAAACGGTGTTTCCCACAGACGGCGCCACTGATCTGAGCGATCAGAATGGATCTTCGTGGCCTTCCCTGTAGGGCAGATGATGATGCTCGTAGGAGAGAAGGGGGGGTATACCTGCAAGGTACTTCGATGCCAAAGTAAGTTTGGGCTAGAGAGAAAGCAAGTATAAAGTGTTTAGGTATGAGTGTGAATATTGAATATTGAATACCTGACCCTCTCAAGTGAGAGGGTATTTATAGAAAAACCCCCAGCGCGAGGCCAAGGTCTCCCATGTGGCTGAAATATGTGGTTGACCAATGGGAGACTGCCAGGTGGAGGATCAGGCGCGTGACCCTTTGACCTGGCCCAACTGCTCCCATGAGATTCGGGGAGGCAGTTGGTCGCGTGAACTGTCAAACGCGTGAGGGGGAAGTCCCCAACGGTCATATTGTGCCCAACGACTAGTTGTGCCCAACGGCTAGTTTCTGCCCAACGGCTAGTTTCTGCCCAACGGCTAGTTGTGCCCAACGGCTATATCATGCCCAACGACTAGATTGTGCCCAACCGCTAGATTGTGCCCAATGGCTAGATCGTCTAAATCTCGTTATTGGGCCTTTCCAAAAGCTGGACTGGGTTGGGCCTTGCTCTACTATGGGCCAAGTGCCTGTCCAGTCCAGAACAAGATCTATATTACAATAGAGGACAAGGAGAATATCACTTTCACTTGTCTATTCGACACTTTTACCTATATATCAATGTTCTTTGAAATTCTAGCCTATGCAGACAGCATATGTCCTAACACATGTCAAGACATTGTGCTACATAATCATTTAAACTCTGAGGCACAACAACAGACTGATACATTGAATATCAGAACTGCCCACTCACAGATGTCACGACATCTGATCCAACATGTCAGTCAAGAACAATAACTAAACTGTAAATTACAGAATGTTAAATAAGACATTATATGTTAACCCAGTTCGGTGCAAATCACCTACATCTGGGGGATACCAATCCAGGATGAAGACTTCATTATCTTTAGAACTGTAACAAAGCTAAACTCCCCCGTTTACAACTTTATCCTAACATCTACCCAATGAACATCTTTACCAAGGTTAAACTCAAATGTTTAGAACCCTGATATGAGATACCCCACTCACACCCTAATCACAACCTGTGATATCTCTGTCTTCTGCCAAATACAGAACCAGTCGCGGGTTCTTGACCTCCAAGTTATCTTGGACTTGCTTCAAAGCTTCGTCCAAGAATTACACAACAACCATTACCTACAGGCTTCTGGTTGTGTCCCTGTACCTATGCCTTCCACTCTGCATCCCATATTACAGAGAGGAGACTTACAACTCCTAAGAGAGGCAACGACTCTCAAACCATAAACCCTTATTCAACACAAGAGAACTAGGTTACAAAGTTACAAGCGATACAAAAGTACATTTTTTTAACCCTAGGTCTAAGTCTCCTTATATAGTCTTCTGTTGTCTTGGGCTTTCAATCTTTTCTCCTTTATCTACTCTGCAAATTCGCACCAAATCTTTGACAAATTTGTTGCATAATTAAACCTGCTATATTTGTAAGATATTAGGACATCTTCTTCAACATCTTTAATCTTAAGCAGATTTCTTCAGCTTTATCATATTCATGTTTTACCAAAATTTCGTCAAACCTCAGGAGCTTTCATTATTTGATCCAAGAATAAAAAGTGAAGATACTGATAAAAATTTCAAAGCCAATGAACACCACCTTAAGCTATTCCTTGAGAGCCCCGCATTGGAACAGGAAACTGTAGAAAAGCTCTCTATTAAAACAAGATTTGTTCTTAATATTTTCTCATTTAGTTTTGATGATAACAAAAGTATTAAAAGTATAATGGTTTATTTGATGCGTGTTTTATTTATGCTGGTTCTTGTTCTTGTACATAAATAATCAGAATCTATTTTACTTAAGACACACTTAGAGTTGCTTCATTGTTAGCTTTCTGGTGGCAGAGTCTGAAGAACAATTTCTAGTGTGGTTTAATGAAGACTCTGAACTGAAGGCCTCGGCATTCAGACGAGTTTCTACACTTAGTAATTTTATATCAGCATCTGGTACCATTCATAGTTGGTGATAAAGTTGTGGACTATCCGTACTACTGAAAGTAGCTGTATTGTCTTATCAGTCTGTCAGATTGAATCTACAAGATTGCAAGGCTCAAGAAAAGCTGGTACTTTTTATGGATGTCTGCTCCCAACGGTTCTATTAGTACAGAACCTCTTGAAGACTCAAAGGTTAAACGTGTTACACACTGGATTCAAAATCTGATGTGCATCCATCTTCAACGTCTCTCGTACTATGGAGCAAAAGCAAAAACACTTGATCAAGTCACCTTCTCAACGACTAGTTTTTGGAAAGCCTATATATATGGCTGAAAATTCAAGACTAAATTTTGAACAAGGATTCTTCTGTTGAAGAAGTAGCAAGATCAAGCAATTATCAACTCTATGTAATATGCAGATTTTCTGTTTTAGGTTGTAATTGTAAAAGCCTTAGGATTTCTTACCCCTGTACACATTTAGAAATCTTAAGTGCTTTAGGTCTTTGTTATGGTGATCTTCCGTACCTCTGATGCTTGCATCATGTACACCTTGTTCTTTATTCTGCTGAGCCTTCAATAGTTTAGATTAAGTCTCTTGCTGTGTGATTGAGCAAAAAGTCTTGTCTCATTGGGATTCAAGCAACAAGTTTTGAGCCAAGATGCTTAAGCCACGTAAGTCTCATTGCTTAAGTACTTGAGCTGTGAAAGTCTTATTCAACTAGTCTGATTGAGCAAGATGTCTCGAGTGCGACTTGAGCAAGGGAAGTCTCAGTCTGGATGGCCAGAAGAGCAGGTGGCTCGGCCAGAGGATGTGAGCAAAGGGAAATCTTAGACATGTGCTCTAAGCAAAGGGAAGCCTCTACCAGAAGATAGATGAACAGGTGGCTCAGTCAGATGGTGTGAGCAAGGGAAGTCTTAGACACGAGCTCTAAGCAAGAGAAATCTCAGGCAGTTGGTCTGAGCAGCTGTAAAAGTCTTATACAGAAGCATAAGCGATTCTAATCATGAAGTGGTTATAATGAAATGCTATTGTGAGACAAGGGGACTGGACTACTCTCAGTTAGGGGAGGAACTAGTATAAATCTTTTGCGTCTTCTGTTGTTAATTTATTTTCTTATGTTGTATCCGCTGCCAAACGAATTAACTCAGAATCTGAACATCAGTTCTGATTCTGAAACTCTGATCAAAAGATAAATAATAAGAAAATGCGAAACACAATTCAGCCCCCATTCTTGTGTACTTTTCACACCTTCAATTGGTATCAGGGCATGGTCTGTGCTTAACACTTAACAGTGGTGCAAATATTGATCCAATAAGAAAAGTATATTTCTTCTTCAAGAAGGAATCAAGTGCCACATGAAAAATATCATACGGCTTTTCCTACCATATTCATATGGGTGATTCCATTGAATTTAAATGATAGAAAAGCTAAACATATTTTTAACTCATTGGACTTGATAAATGGTTGCTGAAGGTATATAGAATATCCTTGAAAAAGGTATTACTATAGAAGTTGATGGTGTTAAAGATGATCATCTTGGAAATCTCTTTTCACCAACTCAAAAGATGCATTTTGAATATTTTCAGAGGTAGTTGCATTCTGGTAGATGTACTATCTCACTTCTGAGTATATCAATATCATTGATATGTCTGATGCTTGAACTATCTTTGAAGTCTTGTGCATGGGTTTGTGGGGATCAATTTTTGAAGCTTGAAGTAGTTACACTTCGTCTAATCTTTTTAAGCAAATTCTGAGAAGATTGTTCTTTGACTTAAATCTAAAGTCACAGTTTATTTTTTTGATGTTTACATCTTAAATTTGTTGTGTTCTGAAGGTTTGTCTTGCAGTCTTCAATGGAAAGAAATGAAGTTAAATGATGAAAAAATATTCGACATATCACTATCTTCTTTTTAGCTTAAGTTCTTTGGAATGACTAATGATAAGAAACTTAGGTTTCTTGTCAGAAGGACTTTCATACAGGCTGAATGGATTGTGATATCAGTTGATAGAAAAGTAACTTCAAAAGCTTCTAAAATATTTGTATTTCAACTGATTTCCCAAATCTGAAAGCAAGAAGATAATTCTACCAGAACCTAATATCAGATGACCCTCAATGTTTAATCATTTGAAGCTGATATTAGTGCAAGATGCAGATGAAGAGAAGCATTTGTGTTCTGAAATAAAAATCAAGTATTGAAAAGTAAGAGATGTTGTTAAAGCTATTTTGTTTCAAAATATTTAATTATATGGAGTTTGTTCTTTAAGGTGATATCTTAAGAAACTCCATTGCTTCTTGGTTGAAAACCATCATGGTAGTTGTTTTAAAAGACATTTCTATGAGAAGTCTTCAACTCCTTTTTGAGTTCTGTTAGTTGTACCAAGACAATACTCTGATCTACTTTATGTCAATCTCTGATAGCTAACACCATTTGATTTTGAGCTTATCAATGATTTTAAAGTCAAAAGATTTAATCCAAGATAAGGAGATTATTGACATACTTAGAACAAGATTTTGTTCCTATCATATCTCATTCTAGACTCATACTCTGGAGTGACTTGTGATCTGCTGTTAGATTAAGATATAAGGCATAAAAGTCCTTTGGTTAAATTAACTTAGAGTCCTTATTCTATACTTTATTTACTCATTTTTTACCCGTGCGCGACAACGAATCACTCTGATAGTAGCATAACGATTTGGTCATCAGATGTCTTTAATATATTACAAGCATCATTTGAAATTGATGAATGAAAGGTTGTCATATCCTCAAGATCGACATTGCACTATTGAAACTGCTTAAAAAGAATGCCATATTTCTCCGACAATTCTCTAGAAGTTGTTTCTGCTTGTTCCCTCTTCTATCTTTCATGTAGTAGTAGTTTCTAAAGACATGAGAAACACAAGCATAACATCAACATATAAGTCATGCATTCGGAGCTTATAACTTAATTTTAGTTCACAAATCAAACAGCCAAATTCATGAGGAAGTAATTGTCATTTGAATATTTAAGCTTCCAAGACGATATCCTGTTGATTACGTTCTACATAACTTCAGAGAGAGTAAAGACAAAGTACATAAAAGTGAAATTCTGGTACCAGATATGTGATGTTAAGTGCAATGTCACAACATCAATATCTGCTGTATGACCAAGACACTAAAAGCCTGTGATGTTATGTGTGATGTTACAACAACACACTCTGCAATGTAAAACAACAGAAAAGCACACAAGGATTGTTCACCATATCTTTTTGCATTAAATTAGCAACAAACTAATCTTCTTCATTAATGATTGCTCCAAGAAATTCACATCCAATCTAACTAACAGATCTCCTTAAATCAACATAATGTGCGCAACCCTAAAAACATCACAACCTGATGTTTTAATGTTCTGGTATAGTGATGTCAAGACATCGCATGTGACATCACTCTTCAGCACTTTAACTCTTCAACACCTTAACTACTTTCACAAAACCAGAATGTTAACCAATCATACCAATAATGTTAGAAGCTCATGTTGCAACATCAACCATGACATTAACATAGGTTTTACCAAAATTTCAGCCAACTACAAGAACTAACAATCTCCCCCTTTGGCTAATTTTGGCTAAAACACTTTCAGCTTGCAGCGGAAAAACACTTACTAACATTCACAGCACAACCTGCAGCAAATACCAACCAGCTCAGCACAAAACAAATTCCCCCTCAAAGCAAGAACCATCATACCAGCTGTTCAAACACGATTACTCCCCCTCAAACCATCATACCAACACATGGGCTAACTCTCCCCCTTTTTAGCCACAATTGGACACCCTCTGAATCTGACAACTAACATACTCAGAACAAAATCCAGACTTAATAGCTGAACAAACATTGGGGTAAATGTATACTGCTGATTCAATCCATTGACATCTTGTCTGACACCATGAAACCAGGTCTCAACTGTCAAGTACACCATGAACTTCACCAGTAACACAATGTCACGACATCTTGTCTGACATTACAATCTTGATAAACAACTTCTTCAACAAAAGATCAACTCCCCCTATCTAAGATAACCAGTGCTTCTTTGCAAGAAGAACACCTTAAATGAATAGAAAACATAAGACTCATCTTCATGTCTTCAAGAGCGCACCCTCTGTTCAACACACCTGCTGAACGCATTCATATAATGCTTAATCCTCAAACAATCCAAGTACCACACTAGTACATACATAAGTTCTCTCATTATATTTCACAAATGGTGCTCCTTGACCAGTATATCATAACATTTGGAAAATCTAGACATAATCTTCATTCATCCAGTCAGGAATGCTTCACACAATCATCCACAAGTTCTGAAGCACACACACAATGCCTTCCACTGAACTCTAAATAAACTCCTCTTACACACACCAAGACAAGTGTGACATCTATTGATCAACACAACTCACAATCCCTTCTTATCTCCAGCCATTCTAATCAGATCATACCACTTCAGACACTAATTCTGCTTCTTCCAACTTCATACGCACAGTCCCAGACCTTCACACCAGACAAAGATGTTGTAACATCATGTAGGACATCAGCATTAGATAACAGCTCACACCTTCATTCACACACTTCTGATACAGTCAGCTGATAAGGCTACCTCAGGTTGTCATCTTCAAATATCAAGCTACCCCATCATGGCCACAAACAAAATACCCAGACACAGATTTGCATAGTTCTTTAGACAAATACTCAGTCTCCCGTCAAAGTATTTACCCTTATGCACAACATCACTAATAGACAAATACTAAGTCTCCCGTCAAAGTATTGACTATTAGACAAAATAAGATTACCTTCTCACACAAGGCATGACATTTGGTCTGACATACTTTTATGCACACTTGTGGCACTAGCTGATCCCTCTTTTATAAATTCACACCACTGATCACTTCAGATTAGGTAAGTGATTTGACCTGATACTCCACCATGAGCACAACTAACTTTCTTGGCTGAAAACTCAACACCTGCGGAGTATTGTCCCAACATCAGATATAATTCCCTCTTGGTTTGCTATCTTCACATGCTCCAAAACTCCACATCTTGCCAGGCTGATCTAGCATGACTTGACAATAGGTCCATGTCCCCTTCACAGGCTTTTCTTCTTCCTTTAGCAAGACCCTGATCTACTTCAGTCTTCACTACATTCTCCATCCAAGGCAGACCTTCTACTTCATCATTCTCCTGTATGACTACGTAGATGCTCCTTATGCATAATGTAGGCACCAAGCTCCTGAACCAGAGCATAAACATCCTCACCAAGGATATCCAACTAGAAAATACCTCAACACAAGTTATAACATCTCTCATCCACCTTCAAGAAGAATAATCTCCTTGAGTCTTCAACTCATCACCCTTCTGCCTAAGAGTAACTTGTCCCTCAATAATAACCAGCTGCCACACTCTAATTATCTTGATCCTCCAAGGAACCTTGATCTTCAAGTCACATGTTCCACTTGCTCAAAAGCAAACACACTTAGACTCCCTAAGCCATGGTCATGCCACATCTTCTCCTTCCTGCAGCTCCCGCAAACTGCCAAGAGAACGTTCTTTTTGAAGCATCCCATTGTTCATTCCTGTAGATCACCCTATCATTAACTGATGTGCCACATCACCAGCTGAGACTCCTGATGTTAAGCTAGATGTCAGAACATTATGTCATCCAACTGTTGAATTCAGCTCTACCTTCTGCCACTCAGAAGAACCTCCTCCCTATGCAGAAACAGATTTCCATGCTCTCACAGACTTGATTCAACAATCAAGTTTGAGTAGACAACCTCTATCCTGCTTAGAAACTCCAAAGACTTCAAACCTACCACATCTGAATCTTCAGAAAATAAGTAGTCCAAGACTACCCCAAAGCAATACTAAAGAAAGTCACTTCCCTTAGTAGAGCCGTCAGTAGAAAGCCAGAGATAACTGCCACTTATCCTCGACCTTCACAACCAGAGCAAACACCATGCTCCAAACCACTCAGATCAGAAATAAACTGATCCAAGCTGTAACCATCAAGATTATGATGTCTTCATAGTCGTCCATCTTCATCTTCAACACCACCACCATCTGGACAAGTCATTCACAATACTTTCTAGGAACAGATGCTAAGCAAAAATCCCAGGTCAACACCTAGGCGACTTGTGAGCGAATGTAGAACCCCTCCCATGATTCTCCAAACCTCTGATGAAAAGATGTTAAAACAATAGACAGAACATCCTTAACCTTGTCTTTCAAGAATAATCAATTAAATACTTGTGAATTTCACAAATAGCAATTGATCCCTGTGATTTAACCCTTCTTCAGATTCCAGCATCTTCTGAATCTTCTTCATGACAGACCATTATGACAACCATTCATACCACAAAAGCCTTCTAGGTTAGGTCAGTGTCTTGATCTTTTACTCCACCCTGAGCAAAGAACTGAAATGATGTTTCAACATCAGTTCCGACATTAGTTTAAATCACATTAAACATCTCCTATGGATTTGGAGACTACAACCATATTAATCCACACATATCTCTTGTAGGGAACACACGAGAACATATCAACTTCCAAGATCAGACCAACAAAACTGCAGTAACTTGCATAACACACTCTTCCAGAAGCTTCTTCTTATAAGCACAAGGTTCAAACCTCTTGTCTAACTTAAGAGTGATAACTGCCATCCTTCTGCATAAACATACCATAGACAATCTGCTACTTCCAATCCTTCAAGCCACAAAACTGAAAGAGCTCATGCAAACACCAATTGACCACAGGCTGATTTACACTGCTACTGCACACAAACTCTTGGATGCATTTTCCCTATAAAATTGTCCTCAGACATTTTAGCTTAAACATGGATCATCTCCTTCTCTTATGCTATCAAGATTACTACCTTTTTCTTCAACCAGCACATCTGAGATGCTATGACATTATAAACATCATCTCAAAAATTGTTCAACTTCACAGCTTCAATGATCCTTCAAAACAGCTACAATCTAAAAGGACTTTGACTCAGCATTTACCATAGACTGCTGATGTGTAGCGCGATGTCGAGACATATTAAGCTCAGCTTCTTTCTTGATGAAACTTCCTCCTCATTAGATCACCATAACTAGGCTCAAGAGATAACTTATCAAGATCTTCACTCCCGCATGAAAGATTTGACAGTGATACTCTTTTGCTTTGACTATACCCTCTTCTTTCACCATCAAGAAAGATGATAAAGAAGGAATCACTGTTCTGAACAAATTGGTCTTTAATGTCTGACTTGAAATATATTCTTCTTCTGATCCATCCATGTCAAACAGTCTTTAGAAGATCCATTCACCTTATGAACACTTCTCTCCCAAACAAGGATATGAGACAATCCAAACCCTAATGTCTTTCCAAGAGAATATCTTCCTAGACTCTCAACACCAGAGATACAAGAACCAACCAGGGTTACAACAGATACCATGCAGCGGAACACATAACAACTCCTCAACAACCTTCAGGCACGACTAAAAAATCCTTGCACACTATCAGCATAAACCACGTGCCAACAATACTATATTATGAATAGTCCATCCTTCACTCCAAGGGATCATCCAAACAACTCTCTTCCTTGCTCATGAACCAGAAAGTATCTTCCCTAGATCTCATCCAGAAACAGACAGGATGTTTGCTCTGATACCTATTGAAATTCTGGTACCAGATATGTGATGTTAAGTGCAATGTCACAACATCAATATCTGTTGTATGACCAAGACACTAAAAGCCTGTGATGTTATGTGTGATGTTACAACAACACACTCTGCAATGTAAAACAACAGAAAAGCACACAAGGATTGTTCACCATATCTTTTTGCATTAAATTAGCAACAAACTAATCTTCTTCATTAATGATTGCTCCAAGAAATTCGCATCCAATCTAACTAACAGATCTCCTTAAATCAACATAATGCGCGCAGCCCTAAAAACATCACAACCTGATGTTTTAATGTTCTGGTATAGTGATGTCAAGACATCGCATGTGACATCACTCTTCAACACTTTAACTCTTCAACACCTTAACTACTTTCACAAAACCAAAATGTTAACCAATAATACCAATAATGTTAGAAGCTCATGTTGCAACATCAACCATGACATTAACATAGGTTTTACCAAAATTTCAGCCAACTACAAGAACTAACAAAAAGTTTTGAAACTAAGGGAAAAAAAACATAACATAAACATATTCAAAATGAGGAAGGTCAAGAGCAATAGCTAAAATCAACCCAAAATAGACATTATATATGTATCCTATTTATTTAGATTAGAACATACACTCTTTTGTATTAATAGTCGAGAGGAAGAATGTGTGAAACCTATGAAGCCCAGACTCGGACACGGATACAGGGCACGACACGGACACGGACACGGACACGAGGACTCCGCTAATATAAAAAACATAGGACACGGACACGGCTATATATATTTTATATATTAATATAATAATGCAATTTATGAGCACAATTTATAAAGAGGTTTAAATGAGAAGCAAAATTTTTGAATCAGCGAAAAAAAGACATAAATCCACCAAAACAAATTAATACAAATCATATCTTAGTTACTCCACATTGAGAAAACCAGCCTCTAAACCTGGTTCATCCAAAGACAAGTCAACAACTTCAAGAAATTCACTGTCATCTAATGATCCAAACTCATCTCCGACGACATCCCAGATTTTAGTTTCCTTTTGATGATATTAGGGAGTTCTCCTTGATATAAGTGGAAGGTTACTATGTATATGTGGTGCTATCTTGTTTCTCTTTAAAGAATGAATAAATGAATATGTGCTCTAATTTCTTTCAACATAAGCATCAATGGAATATGAAAAAATAAAGAATCATAATCGTGTTGTTTTTATAATGGGGAAGTGAAATATGAACGATAAAAATTCATTTTTTTTTTTAAATTGAATGTTTTTTAGTTTAATTTTGAAAAAATTTTAGTTGGACTGTGTCATTTATTTGAAATAAGGTGTCGTATCTGTGTCTGCTGTGATTCAATGTTATTTTTGTGTTGGACACTTCAAAAACGTGTCAGATACGTGTCATACGTGTGTCGTACGTGTATCCGTGTCAGACACGTATCTGACACGACGACATACCGTGTGAATGGTGTGTCGGAGCTTCAATATGTGCAAAACCTACTTCCGCTTCACGTTTCTCTTTTAAGGATTCACTAAGTTCCTTCTTCAATTTTGTTTGGGAGCTACGAAGAGATTTGACCTCTTATCTGCTTTGGATTTTGCTTCTAGCTTATACTGTTTTGACAAAATTTCCAGGTGCTCTCTAACAGCATCTAAATCTTATTTTTGTAATTTAATATCACATTTTTATTTGATATATTTCATAATTTAATGTAAAGACTGAATATTATATTTTATAATTTAATATTAGAATTTGGTCAAAGTTATGTATTTTATTGATTAATGAATTAATAAACCTGATTAATGAGTTATAAGTAAAATAAATGGTTAGTAATATATATATATATATATATATATATATATATAGGGCCGTCTCAGAAAATTCAGAGGCTCTGTTCTAATTTTTAAAATGAACTCTAATAAAAAAATGTTATATTTTATTAAATTTATAAATAACATTAAAAATTAAAGAAAAAAATTATTTACATATATTTTATTAATATATTAGTGGTAAACCTTTAACTATTCAATTATATTTTAAAATTTGTATATATATATTCCAATAAAAAGAGATAAAATTTAAATAAATAAATTTATTTTTTAATTAAAATTATGAGATGGTTATGATATGAAGGTGAGAAAATATTTAATATTTAATTTTTAATTAATAAAAAAATTGTGATTGATTACGTGGATAATTACTCATTATTATAATTGCTTCTATGTAAGAATATTCCATGTACAGTGATTCGTCTAGTATTAGTCTAAAATTTGGCGTAAACACATACCATTGCTGGAGGTTTATATTTAGTCCCAGAATTGAGGGGAGTAACTCGTCTCTCTCTGGGTTCTCTTCTACTATAGGATATCAAATCCAAGTAAACATCACCACAAGCAGAAGGCGCTACTTCCATTTCAACAGTGAAGGAATCAGAATTCGTTACCGGTAAGGGGCTCTACCCACTAACCCCTTGGATGAATGTTTTACTTTCTCCGATGATGGTGAAGTGTATTTTTTTTTGGTTATTAGAATCCTAAGATTCTCTGATTTCATTCGAAGAGTCTGGAGGAGTGTAACAAGAGAGCCTATTGTGTTAGAATACTGTTTAATGTGCACTCACAAGGTGTTTGTGAAAATGCCTCAACGAGGCTCATTCTTGGATTGGAAATATTTTCTTAAGCTTTTGTTTTATACCACCCATTTTATTATAAATTATTTTGCTTTATCTTTCTGTTAGAGCAGCAATATATCTCAAAGTTTGGTTTGCATTGCCGTTTATCATAAAGTTTTGCTTTTTTAAATCCCAATTTTTAGAGTTAGAATAGTGGGACTTTAGTTTGAGCTACATTGTGGAGAATCACGATAGCACTGGCTTAGGGTGTGGCATGGTATATAAAGTGTTTTAGTATCAAAAAGGTTTATGGGTTATTGCTTGGTTTGCTTCGAATAGGATGTGGGAGATGGTTGATAGTTGATGGTTGTGCTATTTGAATTCAAATGCAATGTCATCACATGAGTTTTATTTGGGACGATAGGTTATTATGGGTGTTGTGAATAAAGGCGATCAACATTTTTGTTTAGATTGGTTGCCTGTTTTGGTTACACGTTGCTCCAATTAAATAATGCATATCTAATGTCACTACTTTTCACGATGCCACTTACATGCCACACACATAGTAAGTTCCTGTTGTAAGCATATTAAGTGGTGGTAGGTTGCAATGATTTTATAAGGGACGTGTCTTAGCCAATGGAGGTGGTTTAATTTGTGGCTTGGTCTTGTCTATTTTAAGTTGTAACAAGCAAAGGCAACAAGGCTTTTTTTGTGAGTTGAAATCTGAATTTTCTTTTTTCTTTTTTTAGGTGTCTAACTTGAAACTAGCCAAAACATTAAGGCTTTTGTGCTTTATTATTTGTCGAGTCATTTCATCATCTCTGTGTATGAATTACTTTCTGTTTCGTGAATAGGTTTTTATGCCTTGTTCAACTTCTATTTTTTTCACCTTGTTTCTTATTTTTATTTTTAATGCTTGCCTTACCATTGTAATTCAGTTGTTACGTGTGGTTTATTGCAGAAAAAGATACTGCTAACACCACCTAAATTTAGAAGGGAGCATTTTGCCTTTTTCATCACTTTGTTATTTACTTGGTTAGCTAGCCTCCCAGAGGCAAACAACTTAGACTTAATGTTATTTTGCTTTTCAAAATCATGGTGCCACACTTTTTTTTGTCTTAGCTATTTACTAGGATTTTAATTTTTGTTTAGAGTTTTCTTGTAATTCAGAGGGTGATAATAATATTAGAGGGTTTCCTTACTATATCTAGTACTGCAATTTTTCTTTCATACAAAAATCTAATATTGCAATGTTCAAACTGAAAAATTATATTTTCTTGAATTGCATTTTTTCAATTATTTTTGAAGTACTTTTAGTTTATATACATACATTGAGCTTTTTGAGTGGGATGACCTATAAAATAAGCTAGGCCAATTTGTTTAGTGAAAAGTTTTATTAACGAGGTACATGGGCTGGCCGTAGCCCACAGATTTGAGATTTTGGGCCCTGACCCACACGGACTAGAGCTGGGTGTTCTAATACGATGTCACTGCAGGTAACTGATACAATGTCACTGAGGCGTTTCTTAGGCTATTCTGATGGCGAGGTCATGAGGTCTGATGCAAAACCCTGTTCTAGACTAATGAGACACACAGCTGGAATCTTTAGTGTTGGAGGAGCATTGGGATTTTGGGTGCTTTGCCGAATGCATTATGGTTCGTTCTACCTTTTGCCATTGCTTTTTTATTTTTCCTGTTCTGCATCTATTTCTGTCTCCTGCAGGCTACAGCTTTTGAAAGTTCAGTTCTAATATATAAATGTCTTAAGCTCTGCTTTCTGATGCGCCTTCCAATATGTATTGCATGATTCCTGCTATAAATTTCTTCATAGTATGTGTGGTTACAGCTTACAATTTTTGTGCCCTTGCATATATCTAATCCTTGTTTTTAATTATTCATACAAATATTGCTGCTTAACATTGCTTTCATGAAGATGATGATCAAAGCAAATACATCATTATAGTGCATCTGCTTGCCAACTTCAAATAAATTAAAAAGAAGGCAACAGAATCACTTTATCAACCGTAAGCCAACATGACTATTGCATTTTTCTGCACTGGTCTTTATGCCTTTCCATTTTGTTGTTTGACAGCAACTGAATTGAGCAAGTAGTCATAGCTATTTTGTTTCTCCTAATTTCCAGGTCATGGACACCTAGAGAATAGATATAAGTCGCTTCTTCAATCCTTCAAGAGTCAATTCAGACAGCTTTTTCAAAAAACACTTACTGAAAAATAGTTTTTTTGAAAAAACCTCACTTTTTTTTTTAAATAATAATTTTTCTTAGGAAAAAAATGAGGGTGTTAGGTTATGAAGATTATTTTGCAAGTTAATTTAATTGATAAGTTCCCATAAATTTTAAACTAATCCAACCTAGACCAAACTCAAATCCTCTCTCATGCTCACACACTCAAACACACAGTTTAATGTAAAGTAGTGGCAGGAAAAAAACGAGGCTGGTAGTTTTCGGTTCACCCATCTCCCATGCTTGGATGACAGGACTTCATCTTAAAAGGATTTTATGAAGTTTTAAATATCATTTAACTCTTTCCCTTCAAACCGTATCTTTGGTTTATATGTCAAATGAAATATGCATTGTGAGTCCTCATTTTGTTCTATATTTTTCTTCTTTCCACGAATGGATCACGATGCTCCCAACAACTTGCTTTGTACTTTCACTTGAATTGACTTTCTTTATATATTTACACTTAATATATTTTTTAATAGTAAAATATTTATCACATGTTCACATCCCATTTTTCACAATTCCTTTGTCTTTCATTACAGTTCATCAAACTTTTACTTTGCTGGTCATGCAGGTCCTCGAATTACAGTTCCAAGGAGTCTTCGTTGGGCAGCATGTGGAGCTGTAACCGTAAGTTCAAGCACAGCTTTGCTGGTTCGTTTGTTTAGTCCTGAATGTGAGCCCCAGAATATAGCTGCTTATGACAATAAAAATTAGCACTGTTGGTAACTCCCCTTTTCCCCCACATACAGAAATAGGGAAATGATAAATTTTGGAGGCGTTGCAAGAATGAAATTGTGTTACTGTTTTAACTTTGTATTCTACATCAGTGGGGCTACAAGTATGGTATAGAATATAGATGAACCTTTTATGGCATCACGAGGCGAAATTAGGCTAGTTAGTTACTTTCATAAGTTTTGGAGCTATTGCACTTGTAAAAGTATGTTTTATACTTTGGTTTTTCTAACTAATCTTTTAATACTTCCAAACTAGTTATTTGTAATTTACACGACAAGTTCATCAAGGCTACTTTTAGGACACTAAATATAACAACCCCAATAAACATAATTTGACACGAAGTAGACCCCCAAAACACTCATACCATAACGATTTTATGGACTTGTCAATGACAATTATTGTCCTTATGGATTTGATTCTGTTGAAAGAATTGGGAAATACAGTAGAAAAATAGGGCAGTTGGTGGTAATAGATAGAAGAGAGAGGGAAAGGATCTACTACCTAAAGGTAGGCAATCCAGTCCTGTGAGGGCAAAAAATTGAAATAAATGATTCTTGTGATCAATCACAGGGGCATGCAAGAAGATGAAGTTTAGTGCTGTTATGACAAAGATAGACAACGGAAAGAGGACGAGAAAGGATTGATAATTAGAGAGAAGAAGGGTTGAGAGCATAAAGGGATGTGTGTCTAAATAGTGACGTAGTCTGACAAGTAGGATAATGCTGGTGGTCGACTGACGAGTGGTTACACTTGCAAAACTTTCTCTACTGAATCGTGTGCAAGGCGCCTTAACTTTGAAATATTAAAAGACACATTAAGCCAGGTAACATTTTGTGAATGAGCTTACAAACCAATTTCTCTCTGATTTATTCATCATGCCTATCTAAACTGTTTTTGAATGATTGTAACAGCACAATTTTCTCCATATCTCTGACATTGATTATGTGTTTTTCAATCGTTGTTATGATAATCAATTTTAATGTGTCTTTTAATACCTTTGTGAATCGTTTTGTGCCTTTGTAAAACTACTTCTGCCCAAATAGTTTGTATGGAACAATGAATATTTCTAGAGATCCTAGTGGTTTGACATTCAAGGAATCGGAGGCATTCAATTTCGATGCTCAAAGAAAATGTTGTTTGGCTGTGGTGTTCTCAGAACCAGCGATAGTAAATGATACCGGTGGAATTCTTGGAAATCGAAGATGTTGACGGAAACTACATTGTTTTACTGAAATGGTGTTCATTGTTGTTTGATTGAAATTTGAGTTTTAATTAAAACCAGCTGATCCAAACTAGTTTGAATCCATTTCACAAATTTAAACCGGCTTTCTGAAATAATGATTTGGTTTATAAAGCTCAACTTAAAAAATGGTTTGATTTAAATGATTCAATTAACATGAACAGTACTAATCAAAATTGACAATGAGTGGAAAATGAAGCCCCAGGCATTTTTTTTTCAAGAGTCTAAAGTACATTGGTACATTGACTTCCATGGTTCCGTTTAAAAGCAATTATTCAACGTCATTTGAAATGATCCAATTTTCATTTTCAAAAAGAAAAAAAAAAGAAATGTCCATTTTATCTAAAAGATTGTTTTTTCTTAAAGAAAGATAAAAGGATCTGTATTTTTTTTTTTTTTAATTTTAATATTTGATCTTACGTTGATTTAAAGAGATGAATTTCACCGTCAAATTATAAGTGTCTCATTTAAAGCCGGATTAAAGTTTTATATAATTTGGTGACCATATTAAAGTTGTCATGTTTACAATGAATTTGTAGAAAACTCCTGGCCCGGACGGTTTCCCCGCCGGGTTTTTCCAAAAATCGTGGGATATTGTTGGGGATAATGTCTGCAAGTTTGTGCAAGATGTTTGGATTAATCCAATTGATATTGCCAATATCAATCAAACAGATATTTGTTTGATTACGAAGAGGGAGCAGCTCCAGCACGTGTCTCAGTTTCGGCCAATTTCCTTGTGTAACCCTCTATACAAGGTTATTAGCAAGATTATTGTGGAAAGATTGAAGGGTTGCATTGCACAGCTAGTATCTCCTTATCAGTCTGGCTTTGTTCCTGGACGTTCCATACAAGTAAACATCATTATTGCTAAGGAAAGTATGCATATTATCCATAAGAAGAAAGGTAAGAAGGGCCTGTTTTCTATTAAGATTGATTTGTCCAAAGCATATGACAAACTTAGTTGGGAATGCATTTGGAAAGTTCTAAAAGAAGCTAATATGCCGGTTGCGTTAATTAATCTCATCATGCATGCGACTACGAGCTCGGAGTTAAATGTTAACTAGCATGGTGCTCGCGGAGAATACTTTCGTCCTCAACGTGGAATTCGTTAAGGGGATCCAATGTCTCCCCACCTTTTTGTGTTGTGCATGGAGAATCTTACTCATATCATTGAACATGAAGTGGCCAATGGTAGCTGGCGAGCCATTAGGATGGGTTCGAATGACCCTTCTATTTCACACCTCATGTTCATCGACGATTTACTTGTTTGGAGAAGCTTCTGAAGGGCCAAATGAAGCATGTTTTGGATGTTCTTCAACGTTTTTGCAAGTTATCTGGTCAGGAGATTAGCGAGGAAAAGTCAAGTATTGTGTTCTCGTGGAATGTTTCGCGATGTATGAGACATAAAATTCTAAATGTTTCCAAATTTAAAGAAGTTACTCAATTTGGGAAATAGCTTGGGGTTCCTCTAAGTGGTAAGAATTTGAGGAAAACTTAAGTATGTCATTGATCAGATTGCTGCCAAGCTTGCGAGTTGGAAAACATCCTCCTTATCTATGGCGGGTCATGTTACTTTTGCTAAGAGTGTGCTTGAAGCGGTTCTGGTCTATCCGATGATGACAAATCTTATTCCTAAGGCTTGTACAGATGAAATACAAAGATTGCAGTGTAATTTCATATGGGGAAATACGGGTAATAGGAGGAAAATTCATGTTGTCAATTGGGATATGGTTTTGCGTTCAAAGGAGCTGGGTGGGCTTGGTCTTAAGGATCTCCGACTTATGAATGCTGCTTGTCTCATGAAACTCAGTTGGAAGTTAATAACCAATGCTAATGATCTTTGATGTAAGGTTGTTAAGGGAATCTATCGAGAAGTGGTCATGAGTCGTAGCTCTACCTGTAAGCGTTCTGGTTCAGGTTTATGGAAAGCTGTTACTAAATTTATTCCTTGATTGGCGACTCATGGAAAGTGGAATATAGGTGATGGCAGATCCACTGCTGCGTAGGAGGATAACTGGCTTGAGCAAGGTTTTATTATTAGCGATCATGTGCAGGATATTCCGGAGCACTTGGCTAATGTTAAGGTTAAAGACCTTTTGGATGCGAGTGGTAACCGGGACTGGCCGGTATTTCGTGATTGGTTACCAATTGATATTGCAGGAAAATTGAATAATATTTAGCCCCCAAACATTAGTGAAGAGGCAGTGAAGGATAATGTATCAATGGAAGGTGTTACTTTAGTGGATGGTTATGTAAAATTGTTCTATAACCTTTTGGAAAATCAGAATAATAATGGGACAGACCTCGATTAGAAGCATATTTGGAAGTTAAAAGTGCCGGAGAGAGTTAAGATGTTGTCTGGATCTTGAAGCATGATAGAGTGTTGACAAACTTGAATAAGAGCTTAAGAGGCTTAAGTAATGTAGCCTGCAAAATCTGTGGCCATGCAGTGGAAGACATTATCCATGCGTTACGTGATTGCAGTAGAGCGAAGGAGGTTTGGGTGCAAAAAGTTCCATTGAATATGAAAGCTCCTGAGGTTTGACTAAATTTTGGTTACAACTTAATGAAGTATGTTGCAGACAAAGATGTCGAATACAATGTCCTAACATTCTAATTCGACAAATATATCAGGTTCAAGGGATCAATAAACAGAAGATTCGAAGCCCAAGGCAGCATAAGAGTATAAAAGAAGACCAAGACCTAATGCAGAGGGAGAGAGAACGACATAGACTTAGGAATCCTATTTTGTAAAGTAGGGTTTAGGTTTTGAGAGTCGTAGATTTCTCTTGTAAGTCTCCCTTTGTATCGATTTGATACATTGTGGTAGACATAGGTATTTGTATAGATTCAGAAACCCGTAGGTAATGAATCGTGTATTGTTCTTGGATGAAGCTTTGAAGCAAATCCAAGTTAACTTGTTAGTCAAGGATGCTTGACTGAACTTTGTATTGAAATGAGTGTCTTTCAATAGGATGATACAGTTATGGTGTAGTAACTATTAGATAATCACAGGTTGTTATGGAGTGAGATGGGTTTCTCTTATCAATTAGATGTGACTTCTAATGATAAAGTCTTCATTGGGTAGTGATAGGTAAACGTGGGTGTTTATTGTAAACCTGAGGTTGTTTACATAAAACTATACTATTGATAATGGATTCTTCTTCCTGGATTGGTATCCCCCAGATGTAGGTGAGTTGCACCGAAATGGGTCATCATATTCTGTGTTGTTTATCATTCTGCAATTTACAATTCAATATTGATTAACATGTTGGAACAGATGTCGAAACATCTGTGTATATGCAGTTACTGATAGTCTGGATATCAGCTTGCAGTTTTGTTCTTTGTTTAATAATTATGCAGAACAATGTCTTGACATGTGTTAGGACATCTGCTGTCTGCTATGCCAGAATTTCAATGGGTATCAAAGCAGGCATCTTGTCTGTTTCTGGATGAGATCTGTGGGAGATACTTTCTGGCGTTTTAAACAAGGAGGAGTTTTGGAGATTAAATCATCAACTCAGACATACTCAAAGGTATTAATGGATGGGATGGATGTTCTGAATCGAAGGTAACAACCCGGTGGTTGTTCATGTTTCTGTGGAGGTTCTACAACAACTGCAGGAGAAATGACTAGTTCTCTTGTTGGGGTGTCTTATAAGATGTTCTGACATCTTATTAGGGCAATTTGAATTTGTTCCTTGGAGGTTCCGCTGCATATGTTTCTGATGGAAGAGCTCTGGAATTTATGGGATTCTGGAGTTGTTACTGAAGACAGATGGTGGAAGATCTCAATCGCCGGCCTTTATATTTGAAGATATTTGCGTTCTTTTATTCTAAAGTCGTGAGCGATGAAATGGAGAGAGTTGTTGGTAGATGTCTCTTATGTTGACTTGGTACTTGGAAGATTGGTTCCATTGTGCAGTTTGAAGTCAGTTGAAGAGAAGGGGAGTTGAGATTAGGTTTATCAAGTTCTTACTCTAGGAATTTGATAAATTGTTGATCGGCTAAGTTGTCAAAGATACTTGAGAATTCTCCCAAGTCCACTCATAAAGGCATACCAGTCGTGCATCTGGAGTCTTCTAGTTATTCTTCTGACTAGAGGGTGTTTCTGTGAAACATAAACCTGAAGAAAATGGAGGTGATTTATTTTCACCGTCCAAAAGTGCAAGGAAGGATTCATCTCTCTTAATCCTAAGGGTAGATTCAATCTGAAGGGAGATTTCAGAACAGTTGAGGTGAATAGGGTTCGTTCAGAGAGAATCTTAGTTACTTGAGTCAAGGGTGGCAACCTTGGTATCTCAACACTTTGTTTGTCAAAGAAGATACTTGCAAAGATTGAATACTTGATAAGTGTTCATGGGTGACTTGTTGGAGCATGGCTTCAACACTGAAGTAGGGTTATTGAACAAGGATTTAAGATCAATTGCTATTTGTGATATTCACAAGTAGTTAATTGATTATCCTTGTATGTGAAGTTCAAGATTGCTGATGTTCAACACGATGTTGAAACATCTCTTCATCTGGGTTTGTGCAGAATCATGGGAGGGGTACTGCATAAGATTTTGGATCTATTTCTCTTGGGTGTTGACCTAAGAATCTGCTCCAGTTTAGTGTGGCAGAAACATCTGATCTCTGGAGAGTTTCCTGGCAAGAAATTGGTCTAGACAATGGTGATGTGGAAGATGAAGAAGAAGACATCATAATCTTGATGAATAGTTCTTGGATCAGTTTATTTCTGATCTAGGAATATTGGAGTGCAGCAGGTGTGTTCCAGTTGTTACTAGAAGCATCTGATGTTTATCTAGAAAGTGTCCTGGTAAGAGACTTGTCCAGAATATGGTGCTGGTGATGTCACAACGTGGTTAGTTTATTTCTGATCTAGGTACATAAGAGCATGTGATCTTGCTCATCTTGGAGGTCAAGGTTAAGTGGCAGTTATCTCTGACTTTCTACAATCTGCTCTACTTAAGGAAAGTGGCATTCTTTGGTATAACTATGGTGTAGTCTATGGCTACTTCTCTTCTGAAGAATCAGACTTGGTACGTTGAGTTCTTTGGAGTGGTAAAGCAGATATTCATCAAGGTGTGAGCTTGAATTAAATACTTGTGATATGATTAAGCAGGATGGAGGTTGTCTACTCAAACTTGGTTGTTGAATCAAGTCTATGAGAACATGGAACTCTTGTTCTGTAATTGGGAGGAGGTTCTTCTAAGTGGCAGAAGGAAGGGCTGAATTCCTTAGTTGGATGTATGATCAGATGTCGGGACATCTAGCAGAAACTTCAGGGTCTTAATTGATGTAGTGGCGCATCATTGTAAGACAAGTTGATCTTCTCAGAAATAAATGGAATTAATGCTTCAAAAAGGTCTATCTCATGCAGTTTGCGGGAGCTGTGGAAGGAGAAGATATTACATGTCTAAGGCTTGGTAGATCCAAGATGGCTTACTATGAAGTAAGTAGATCATGTAACTTGAAGATTAGGTTTCATTGGTGGATCAGAAGATTATCTGAAACTCTGAAGAAAAGTTAAGATGAACTAAACAGTGGCATTTGGTTGATCTTTATTGTGCATTCAAGCAGGGTGCTTGGAACTAATTACTCTTGGGTAGAAGGGTAGTTGGCTGAAGACGTAAGGAGGTTCTGGTTCAATTCTATCTTGGAGCTTGTGGTAGAAGTTCTAATCTGATTATGGAAGATTACCTTCTTTTGGTGGATGGGAGTTTACTTCTCTCTGTGGTTATCTGGAGTTCTTGTTGATCAAGCTGGTGGCGCAGTGTTGTTTGAAGATCTTCAGTTGGATTACTATGCAGATAATAAGTCCAGTGGTGGAACATATCTAGAACCATGTTGGTTGGTGTCTATGATATGTGAATGATGTCCTAACTGATGTTGGAACATCATCTGGATTGGTTATCCTTGGAGTAGAATTCTAAGTTCTAAGTGTGGAACTTGACACTCACATCTTGTCTAAGAGGTATTTATCTTGTCGTACGGGAGAATGATGGGTAAAGGGCTGTCTTGGAAGTCTGATGTGAATGAGACATGCTAGAAGTGGATCAGTTGGGTGCTTGTGGAGCAAATGAGCTGAGGATTTCTGGAGCATGTGTTTGATGTGAAGAACATTTGGGCGAGCTAGTAAACTAAGGGGCTCTGTATGTCTTTTTGAGGAATGTGAAGTATTCCAGATTCAATTGGGTTGTATCTCAGGGAACAAGGAGATCTATACATGAGAATTCAGGAGGAATTCGTGTGGTGTATATACGGTTTCTGGACGAGAGGGATCAATGGTGTTTTAGTCTCAATCCAAGAGTTTGTTGGTTGTGGTACAAGGATGCGTTCCAGGTATTCTCACTGTATGATCATGAAGTTGTCATGCGATATCATGTGGTGATTTTGAGGTGTTTCTTGCTGAAGAAGCATCATTTGAGAAAGATAGGGGAAAACTTCTGTTTGTTAAATGTACTAGTGTGGTACATGGATTACTTAAGGGTCAAGCATTAGATGAATGCGTTCAGCAGGTGTGTTGAACAGAGGATGCACTCTTGAAGACATGAAGATGCGTCTTATGTTTTCCATTCATTTATGGTGTTTTTCTGGCAAGGGAGCACTGGTTATCTATAACAGAGGGAGTTAGACTTCTGTTTTAGATATTTAGCTGCAGTGGTGTAGATTATTTATCAAGATTGTTTGTCGTTTCAAGGAGTTTGTGATAGATTGCCTCAGGTGAGGTTGATATGTCAGACGAGATGTCGTGACATTGCTCTACTGGTATAAGTTCTGGGTGAACTTATCAGGTTGTTCTGATTCTGTCATTGGGTGTCAATGGACTGAATCAGAAGTGATACAAGTAACTTTGGAGTGTTCTGAGAGTCATTGTCTGTTTCTGGGAGATTTTTTTTTTTTGCAGAAGCATATAAGGTCTTTGAAGAGTCTTTGCTGCTAATTGGGAGATGTTTGAAGAAATGTATTAACATCTGGGTCAGTTACTCTTGGTCTTCTGGTTAAAAGGGATTAAATAGATGTTAGAAGAGGGACTAAACAAAGTCTGACAAGATGTCATAACATTGGTTAAGATGTATGGTTGTACTCTTAATTGCTTTGGACATGTGTTATTTCCAATGGTTCGTTACATCCTAAGAGAAACGCTATTGTATATAAAGGGTGTTATAGTCCTCATCTTGTCGCAGGTTGTCTTTTCTGCTGTGCTGGGTTTTCATGGGGTTTGTTCGCTTGTGGGTTTCCTCAGTTTGGGTATGGGTCTGTCTTGGACATGTTTGTCAATTTTTGGCTAAAAAGGGGGAGAAAAGTACAAGGGTTGAGCCTGTCCTTGCAGTTGGTTTGGAAGGATATTGGACAGAATGTTATGACATTCTGACTGAGTCTCAGGTTTCCTATATGTTCTGAGTCCTTCCTTCGTATCACGTGATCTGAGTTATGAATACAGTCGTGCCCTGTGTTCTGAGTTACCCAGGTTGGTGTTTGGTTGCTTCAGTAGCAAAATTCTTCCCCCCAGGTGATGAAGTATAGATTCATGGAGAAAGGAAGAATGAATGTCATCCTCTTCCTCATGTACACCAACATGATTGGAGTCACATCACTATTCCAATCATAACCTCCACTCAGGGTGAAGAGACGTAAGGAGCACCCTGGGTTTATTGTCCAAATGAAGTTTTAGCCAAAATTTGTCAAAAGGGGGAGATTGAAAGCTCTTGAGGTTTGACTAAATTTTGGTTAAAACTTAATGAAGAATGCTGCAGACAAAGATGTCGAATACAATGTCCTAACATTCTGACTCGACAAATATAGCAGATTCTAAATCTGGTGCAAGAATCAATGAATGATTATAGCAGTGGATTAAGGGATCAATAAACAGAAGATTCGAAGCCCAAGACAGCAGAAGAGTATAAAATAAGACCAAGACCTAATGCAGAGGGAGAGAGAACGACATAAACTTAGGAATCCTATTTTGTAAAGTAGGGTTTAGGTTTTGAGAGTCGTAGGTTTCTCTTGTAAGTATCCCTCTGTATCGATTTGATACATTGTGGTAGACATAGGTATTTGTACAGATTCAGAAACCCGTAGGTAATGAATCGTGTATTGTTCTTGGATGAAGCTTTGAAGCAAATCCAAGTTAACTTGTTAGTCAAGGATGCTTGACTGAACTTTGTATTGAAATGAGTGTCTTTTAATAGGATGATACAGTTATGGTGTAGTAACTGTTAGATAATCACATGTTGTGATTTAGGGAGTGAGATAGGTTTCTCTTATCAATTAGATGTGACTTCTAATGATAAAGTCTTCATTGGGTAGTGATAGGTAAAAGTGAGTGTTTATTGTAAACCTGAGGTTGTTTACATAAAAGTATACTATTGATAGTGGATTCTTCTTCCTGGATTGGTATTCCCCAGATGTAGGTGAGTTGTACCGAACTGGGTCATCATATTCGGTGTTGTTTATCATTCTGCAATTTACAGTTCAGTATTGATTAACATGTTGGAACAGATGTCGAAACATCTGTGTGTCTGCAGTTACTGATAGTCTGGATATCAGTTTTCTGTTCTATTTTTTGTTTAATAATTATGCAGAACAATGTCTTGACATGTGTTACGACATCTGTTGTATGCTATGCCAGAATTTCAGAATATGTATCATAATTTCTTTAATCTGGAATTGAAGGATTGAATTACTTTGAACATTAACTCTAATAAGAAAGAAGGTTGGAATAACTTTTGGGCTTTAGCGTGCCATTCTATTTAGTATTGGCGTAATAAAAGGAGCATGTGGAGGATTTTGTGAGGCGACACAACCCTAGTTTGCATGTGTGTGAGCGGTTGAAAGAGTATGATGAAGCCTTGAAGATTAATAATAAGACAATGAGAAGACTGAAAGAGACTAGAAATATTAAGTGAGAGCCTCCCAACCAGTTATGGTTAAGCTTAATGTGGACGGGGCGTGCATTGAGGGTGTTTCTTTAGGTTGTGGAGGTCTGGTTAGAGACGAAGATGGTTGCTGGTTGAGTGGTTTCTCCAAGAATGTGGAGTTATGCAACAGTTATATGACGGAGCTTTGGGCCTGCTCGATAGGCTTATGTTTACCTTAGACTTAGGAGCCAGAAGATTCGAAGTTAACACTGATTCCGCTGAGATCGCGATGGATTTGAGACAAGGCAAATCTAGTCGAAGTGAGGGGTTTGAGATGTTTCGAAAGATTGAGAGCCTCTTGAGTAGATTTGATGAGGTCTCTTTTTCGCACATGTTTAGAGAAGAGAATCATTACACTGATGCGTTAGCTAAGGCTAGCAGTAGTTTGAGTCCTGATTTGATATTTTTTTCCTTCCGCTGCTCCTACTTTTATGAGCATCAGTTTGTTGATAATAAGTTTAGGGTTTCCACCTCTAGGGAGGTGTTTGTTTAGTACTTTTCCTTTGGATTTTTTGCCCTCACCTCAAAAAAAAAAAAAAAATCTTTACCACTAATCAAATCCTTAAGAGATAAGTTTTATAAGCCATGTATAATTAATCAGATTAGCCGATTACTAAGGTTTATGTTTAGAAAAGGAAACCAACCTAGTTAGATTTAATTAATCATAGTTAGTTAGTGAAACACGACACGACATCAACTAGGACGAAAGAAAGAACAAAATATTAATGGTTGTCAACATAGTTCTATGCACTATGTCTTGTAATGAAAGATGAAGACGTGAATAAAAAAAACAAAGTTCATATTAATAAAATAATAAAAACAAATAATAAACAAATAAATGGCCACTATCGGCATTTTAGTTGCGTATTCCGTCATCACTTTGTATTTCTTCTAATCTGATCACTCCGATTTTCATTCTCATTCTCTAATGGCTTTCCACGATCAAACTCACAAAAACGGCACCGTTTCAAAGAAACCCAAACTCCTTCCCTCTCCAATCACCGACGCTGAAATCCAATCGGAATTCTCCCACCACGACCCCACCATCGCGCGTCTCAACAACGGCGCCTTCGGTTGTTGTCCATCCTCCGTCCTCGCCGCTCAACGTGAATGGCAGCTCAAGTTCCTCCGTCAGCCAGATCACTTCTACTTCAACTACCTCAAAAAAGGAATCCTCCATTCCCGAACCATAATTAAAGAACTCGTCAACGCCAACCACGTCGACGAAATCTCCATCGTCGATAACGCCTCCACCGCCACCGCAATCGTCCTTCAGCAAGCCACCTGGGCTTTCCACGAAGGAAGGTTCAACAAAGGAGACGCCGTCGTCATGCTTCACTACGCTTACGGCTCTGTTAAAAAAGCCATCGAAGCGTACGTCACACGCGCCGGCGGAAGAGTCATCGAGGTTCATCTCCCCTTCCCGATCACCACCGAAGACGAAATCGTTCGCGAGTTTCGTCACGCGCTGGAGAAAGCAAAGAGCGAAGGTAGTAACAATAATAACTATAAAGTTAGATTAGCGGTTATCGATCACGTGACTTCCATGCCGAGCGTGGTGATTCCGGTGAAGAAGTTAGTTGAGATTTGTAGAGAAGAAAGTGTTGATCAGGTTTTCGTCGACGCGGCTCACGCGATCGGATGCATCGCGCACGTCGACATGCAAGAAATCGGAGCAGATTTTTACACAAGCAATCTACACAAGTGGTTCTTTTGTCCATCTTCGGTCGCTTTCATCTACGCGCGTAAATCGGTTAATTCAGTTGATTTGCATCATCCTGTAGTGTCTCACGAGTACGGAAATGGACTAGCAATAGAAAGTGCATGGATTGGGAATAGAGATTACAGTGCTCAATTAGTGGTTCCTAATGTTATGGAATTTGTGAATAGGTTTGAAGGTGGAATTGAAGGAATAAAAAAGAGGAATCATGATTGTGTTATTGAGATGGGTGAAATGTTGGTGGAAGCTTGGGGGACACATCTTGGGACACCACATCATATGAGTGCAAGTATGGTTATGGTTGGTTTGCCTCCTTGTTTGGGGATTATGAGTGATAGTGATGCTATGAATCTTAGGACATATTTGAGGGAGTTTTTTAAGGTTGAGGTTCCTATTTATTTTAGAGATGGGGTTGGGGGAGTTGGAGGTGTGAGTGCTTATGCTAGAATTTCTTATCAAGTGTATAATAAAGTTGAGGATTATTATAAGTTTAGGGATGCGATTAACAAGCTTGTAAGTGGTGGGTTCACTTGTGCTGATCTTTCCACTTCAACTCCTGGTACTCTGCTCTTGTAATTACCATGGTCTTGGCAAGAAAATGTAACGTTTTAATATGTAGTACTATTTTGCAAGTACTGAGTTTTTGTTAAGTAAAACAACACTTTGGTGAGGTTGTCTGACACACTATGTAGTGCTAATTGAGTATTTCATTTTGAATACGACAATTTTACAGTAATTATTCTGGAAATTTTTGAAGTTTTTATTTATTTTAAATTTAGTATCCGACTTTAAAACCGAGAACGAACTCATGAATATGCCAACAAGTAATTAAGAAAAATAGTGGAAAAGAGTTATAGCAAAGAAACAACAATAACTTGATGTTTATTTTTAAATATAATTTATGTTTTGTGAGGAATTTATTAGAGTGATATTGGAGATTGAATAAGTTGGTTAAGCGTTAGTCCTAATAGGTTAGGAAAGTTAGTTATAAAACCTTGGCTAATTTTCACATTTTTGAACCAAATTATATATGTCATGTTTCAAGCATTCTAATACTCAATGAACAATACCCTCAAGATCTCATGCAAAGTGTGAGATCATGATTTCATCATCTTTTTCATCTTCATCGTTCATCCTCATTCTCATTATGGTACCAATCATTTAAGAGACTTTTTTTCGCTCGCAAAATCGTACTCATTTTGCTCTTGATCATGCAACAATTCAGTGTTTCAAACTTGAATCATCACTGGCGAGCTTCAGAGAAACTTCCATGGTAGATCAAGGAAGTATACTATAAGAAACACAAGATGTGTTTTCAAATTTTCTCAAACAATGGCGCCAACCATGGTGCACTAAAGCTCGGGCAACACGATTGCATCGAAACTCTCCATCAAACTATAGGAGAACAATTTTCTTCTATGGAACCAACAAGTAGATGGTGCGATTCTGTCATACAAACTACACAAAATTGTGACATATCCACAAATTCTGATGATGTTCAAAATTTATAGTGGAAGGATTTCGAATATTGTATCTGAAGAGTACAAAGCATGGATCGTTCAAGATCAAACTCTTTTTACATGACTGTTATCCACCATTCCTGAATAAGTTCTACCAAGATTTCTCTCATGCAAAAATGCATATGAGGTATGGGATAAAATTCATAAGCATTTTCACTCACAAATGAAGGCAAGAGTTCATCAACTCAGAGGCGAGTTGAAAACTATCAAGAAAGGTAACAAATATGTCTCTAAGTATGTTTTCCGCATTAGAGCAATTGCAGATTCATTACTAGCTATTGGTTATGCTATCTCTAAAAGAGATCAAGTGGATTCCATTCTTCAAGGGTTACTCGAGGAATATAAGCTGTTCATCATAATGATCTATGGCAAAGTGGAGCCTCCTGATATATATATATATATATATATATATA
This sequence comes from Lathyrus tuberosus, assembly GCA_022829125.1. Lineage (NCBI taxonomy): Eukaryota > Viridiplantae > Streptophyta > Magnoliopsida > Fabales > Fabaceae > Lathyrus > Lathyrus tuberosus. The sequence continues at coordinate 3,199,851 of JALAZF010000037.1, forward strand.
TATATATATATATATATATATATATATATATATATATGAAGTTGAAGCATTACTTTATGTTCAAGAAGTTTAAATGGAGAAGTACAAACAAGAGCTCACAACACAAAGCGCTATAGCATAGCACAAGCAGGACCAAACCAATTCTCAGCCAGAAATGCTAGTAGCTATGGATTATATCAGCACCGGAAGGGAAGAGGGGTAAAGAAAGACAACAATATACTCCAGGGAACAGACCTACCTGTCAACTCTACAACAAATATAGGTATTCAATTATGGAGTGTTGACAGAGTTTTGATGAGTACTTTGTCTCTACTTCAAGCAAAACTCGGGTACACATTGCTCCTACAATTGGGAGTGATCAGGCTCAAGTGCAATCACAAGGTCAGACTTCTAACTCCACTCAAGCCATAACATACTTAGCTCACCAAGATGTCCTTCAAGTTCAACATAACTTGGATTCTAAAGCATGGTTTGTAGACTCAAGTGCATCCCATCGTATAACTTTTAACATTTCAAAATTTTAAAATTTGCACGCTAGTGCGTCACCTCATGAAGTCCTAGTTGGTAATGGACATAGCTTAGAAGTGTCTTCCATAGGCTCAACTAGGTTTAAGTCCAAATGCATGTCTAGAACTTCTATTTTGCTGAAAAATAGATCTCATGCAAAGTGTGAGATCATGATTTCATCATCTTTTTCATCTTCATCGTTCGTCCTCATTCTCATTATGGTACTAATCATTTAAGAGACTTTTTTTCCGCTCACAAAATCGTACTCATTTTGCTCTTGATCATGCAACAATTCAGTGTTTCAAACTTGAATCATCACTGGCGAGCTTCAGAGAAACTTCCATGGTAGATCAAGGAAGTATACTGTAAAAAACACAAGATGTGTTTACAAAATTTCTCAAATAATGGCGCCAACCATGGTGTACTAAAGCTCGGGCAACATGTTTGCATCAAAACTCTCCATCAAACTATAGGAGAACAATTTTCTTCTATGGAACCAACAAGTAGATGGTGCGATTCTATCATACAAACTACACAAAATTGTGACATATCCACAAATTCTGCAGATGTTCAAAATTTATAGTGGAAGGATTTCAAATATTGTATCTGAAGAGTACAAAGCATGGATCGTTCAAAATCAAACTCATTTCACATGAGTGTTATCCACCATTTCTGAATAAGTTCTAGCAAGAGTTCTCTCATGCAAGAATGCATATGAGGTATGGGATAAAATTCACAAGCATTTTCACTCACAAATGAAGGCAAGAGTTCATCAACTCAGAGGTGAGTTGAAAACTATCAAGAAAAGTAACAAATATGTCTCTAAGTATGTTTTCCGCATTAGAGCAATTGCAGATTCATTACTAGCTATTGGTTGTCATATCTCTAAAAAAGATCAAGTGGATTACATTCTTCAAGGGTTACTTGAGGAATATAAGTTGTTCATCATAATGATCTATGGCAAAGTGGAACCTCCTGATATATATATATATATATATATATATATATATATATATATATATAGCTTAAAAGTGTCTTCCATAGGCTCAACTAGGTTTAAGTCCAAATACATGTCTAGAACTTCTATTTTGCTGAAAAACTTACTCTATGTTCGTAGAATCACTAGAAATATTCCATTTGTTTCAAATTTTGCCAAGGATAACAAAGCATACTTTGAACTTCATGCTAACAAGTACTTTGTCAAATCACATGCATCTAACCTACTATTGCTTGAATGTTTTCTTGAAGAAAATGGATTGCAGTGCTTCAAATATATCACTTTTAAAACGTCACTCAACCTCACTTCTCATAGTTTTCAAGTTCTGCATTCTTTTGTTAATAACACTACTGCCAGTCTTAGACAAGATGGTGCAGTCTCATCAGTCATTAATCATAGTATATGGCATGCTAGATTAGGACATGTCTATTATAGAGCCATCAATCGTGTACTTGATCTGTGTAATATTTCCTTCAATAACAAGAAAATTGAGAATTTTTGCCATGCTTGTTGTCTAGGGAAATCTCACGGGCTCTATGCACCTTTATCTCATACAAAATATAGTTGTACCTTTGAATTACTTCACTTAGACTTATGGGGACCCTCCCCAAAACCTTCTAGAGGAGGTTACTCTAATTATCTCTCTTTTGTTGATGCTCATACAAGGTATACTTGGACCTACATGCTCAAGCAGAATAGTGATGCTCTTAATGCCTTTAAGCTTTTCATGAGATATGTCACAATACAATTCAACTCTCAAACCAAGGCCATTCAATTATACTTTGGTGTGGAGAATCCATACCATTCACAAAGTTCCTGAATAAACTATGTATTATACACATGCTCACATGCCCTCATACATCACATCAAAATGGCATAGTAAAAAGAAATCATAGACAAATTATGGAAATGGGGATGACTCTCTTGGATCATGCATCCTTACCTCTAGACTCATGGAATTATAACTTCACTACTGTAGTGTATCTCATCAACTAATTGCCTACATCATCTCATCTAAGTTATGCATTTCCATACTTGGCATTACACCACAAGTAACTTGATTACATGAAGCTCAAAGTATTTGGCTACTCATGCTACCCACATTTAAGGCCTTATAATCTACACAAGCTGGATTTCAGAAGCACTAAGTGTGTCTATCTAGGCATTTTGTCCTCCGCACATGGGTCACAAGTGTTTAAACAAAGATATCACGATATTCATCTCAAAGGATGTTAAATTTAATGAAGCATAAATTCCCTACTTGAGCCTGCAAAATCAAATGGCCACAAATGTTCCGCAGTCTCACCAAACACCTCTGACTATTTCTATACCATTATGCCACAATCCTCAATTCTATATATCAGACCCCACACTACATGAACTGAATTTTAATGCTCTTCGTGAAGCTACTCACCTAGCAACCAGACTTCCATCTGAGTCTACACAACCATAATAGACTTAGTCTAATCCTGAGTGACTTAAAGCAATGCAAATTGAGTTTAACTCACTTTTAAAGAATGGAACCTAGACTCTAACTACTCTTCCACCTCACAGGAAAGTCATTGGCTGCAAGTGGGTCTTTAAAGTCAAGGAAAATCCAGATGGCTCCATCAACAAATATAAGGATAGACTTATGGCTAAAGGCTTTAATCAACAAGAAGGGTTTGATTTCCATGAAACCTTTTCACATGTGGTCAAGCAAACTACCATAAGGGTAATACTGTCACTCACTATAAGAAAAATGCCATTTTACGATAGTTAGGTTGCGACGGTTCATTGAAAACCGTCCTTATTTATTTACTACGGCGGTTATTACGTCGGTTATTTGTAATCGCCCTAATTTAAAAAAAAAATATGAATTACGACGGTTTTAATCTTAACCACCGTAAATATGAATCTGCGACAGTTATGACCGTCGTTACCCTTATATTCTTGGCCAAGGGCTGAAACAATTCATTGGGCCGTGACGGTTAAGCCCAACCGCCCTCATGTTTGAGCCCAACCGCGCTGAATCAATTTATAGGTTTTTGAATTTCCCTTCTAAATGTAATGTTACGACGGATAGAAACCGCCTCCACTGTCTTAAGCTACGACGGATCTACGACGGATAGAAACTGCCTCCACACAAAAATAAAATAACCGTGCCTAATAATACAAGAAATTGTTTCTTCTTCTTCTTCTATTCAGAACTCAGAACTTTCACGAAAATCCTAAAGTAGCCACCGCTGCCGCTGCCGAAACGCCAAAGCAACAACCTTTCACGACCAATTCCAAACCAATCTTAACAGGTCAGTTAAAAAACCCTAAATCGCTTTTGTGTGTGTTTCTATTTTGTTGATTAATACTCTCTTTCTCTTGATCATGAAGTTGTCAACCCTAAATTAGAATCACATTAAGCTTTTTCTCTTAAACCCCTGAAATAAGTTGTATGTCATTAGGTGAAATAAGTTGTATATCATTAGGTGAAATAAGTTGTTCACTTAATAATGCTTTCTTGAATGATGACCTTCAAGAGGAAGTGCACATGCAACAACCTCTGGGGTTTGTGACTAATGATACCACACTTGTGTGTGAACTAAAAAAGGTTATCTATGGACTCAAACAAGCCCTTAGAGCTAGGTATGAGAAGTTACACCATACATTACTTCAATTGGGCTTTATCTCAAGAAAACTCTTCAACTACCAACACTAAAAAATTGAATTTTATGCCTTGGTGTATGTATATGACATCTTGACTACAATAACATCCTCATCACTAATTCATGATCTCATTTCCAAACTCGATCAAAATTGTTCTCTCAAGAAACTTGGGAAGCCACAATATTTTATAGGAATTGAAGTTCATGAGCGACACGATGAAGAAATCATTCTTACTCAAACCAGGTTCATTAAATACCTATTAGCCCAAAAAAATATGGTAAGAGAAAATAGAGTCAACACACCTATGTTAAGAACATGTAAACTCAGTAGGCATGCATAGGGTTAAGGGTAGGATAGGGAATAGGATGTGGACTAGACAAATGAGGGGCTGCTGCTATATCAGTGGAGAGTGGACTGTCACAGGTAACTAAGGCTGGTGCGACAGGTGTGACAGAAACAGCATGAGGGCTATGAGTGGGAGCCTGAGTAGGAGGGTCAGAATCATAGGTAATGTCCAAAGGTTCATGGCTATGGTCAGAATTTGGAGAAGTATTTTCTTTGAAAGGGAAATAATGTTCATAAAAGACAACGTGCCTCGAAAGAAATAATTGTGGGACTGTAAATCATACAAAAGGTATCCTTTTGTGCCATCTTTGTAGCCAAGAAAAACTGCTTTTCTAGCTCTGGCATCAAACTTTGTTCTATGATTTTGTAAGGTTGTGACATAGCATAAACAACCAAAAACCTTTAAGTGAATGAGAATAGGGTATGTTTGGTAAAGGATTTCATAAGGAGATTTAGATTTAAGAAGAGGGCTAGGAATACGATTTATTAAGTGGACTGCATGTTGAATGCTGAAAGTCCAAAGGGTTAAAGGGATATTGAAATGAAATGTAAAGGCTCGAGCAACATTCAAGATGTGCTGATGTTTTTGTTCAACCACCTCATTCTGCTGGGGGGTTTCAACACATGATTTTTGGTGAATAGTACCTTTTGAAAAAAAAGGATTCAAGGGTAAGGAATTCTGAGCCATTGTCAGATCTAAAGCATTTTAGGGTGGTTTTAAATTGGTTTTCAATTAAAGCAATAAAGTGTATGATATTTTGTTTGGCATCGGATTTTGCCTTTAGGAAGACAACCCATGTAAAGCGTGAAAAGTCATCTACAAGGGTTAAGAAATACTTATGACCTAGAATAGAATCAGTGGCCAAAGGGCCCTATAAATCAGCATTCAAGAGTTCAAAAGGAGCATTAGTATGAGTAATGCCGTTAGGAAAAGGTAGTTTCTTTAATTTTGTAAAATGGCATGAGTCACAAGGATTCATGTTATTATTACAAGGAATAAGAGGAAAACGTTTAGACATACAATGCATTCCAGTATTGGAAAGGTGACCTAATCTGTTATGCCATATTTCAAAAGAGTTAGAAACTAAAGAATTACGCGTGGAATTAATATCACTTGTATCAATCACATAAAGGCCTCTGTGCAATTTAGCTGTACCAATCATTTTCTTCGAATGGTTCTGCAAAATATTACACAGGGTCGAAGAAAAGTTCAGAAAACAGTTATTTGTGGTAGTTAATTTTGTGACAGAAATCAAATTGACATGGAATTGAGGGATATATAGCACACTGTGAAGAGTTAAGGTTGGTGAGATGACTATGTTTCCTGAAATGCTAGCAGTGATATGGGAACCATTAGGTAAGACCACATATATAGGTATAATAAAATGATAGGATGTAAAGGAATCTAGTTGGAAAGAAATATGGTCGGTAGCTCCCGTATCAAGAATCCATAGTTTAGGGTTCTTACCAGTATAATGAAGGGAGTGAGAATTTGATACAGAAGGAGATGTGGTGATGACATTGACAGTAGTGGTAGGTTGAGACTGTTGAAGTAGGGCACAAAGATTCTGAAATTCCTCTTGAGTAAAACCAAACAAGGATGTGGATGATCCATCAGAAGGAGCAGGAGCCTGTGAAGTATTGTTGGTCTGTGCGTGAGATGGACCTTGGCTTGTGGATTGAGGCTTGGTGCGTTGTCTATAGCCTGAGGGATATCCATGTTTCACAAAGCATGTATCAACAGTGTGATTTGTTCGACCGCAGTGAGTGCACACCCTGTTACCACCTCTGGCTGAAGAATAAGGACCTTTACCTTTGTTGGATTGTGCTCCCTTGCCAGTTCCTTGAGTGTTGACATGAAGGCCAGTGCTTGATGCCTCAGGTAAATCAATAGGAGCGCTGAAATTCATCTCACATTCTTGTTGAATAACCAACGAGAAAGCTGTATCAATGTCCGAAAGAGGATGCATCATCATGATTTGTGACTTGGAATGAGAAAAACGTTCATTCAATCCTTTCAAGAACCTAATCACGTAGTCTTGTTCACGATAGATTCTAGCAGATTGTATAGCATCGCAAGAACACACAATTGAACATTTGCAGCAAGGGAGAGGTCTGTAATTCTCTAATTCATCCCAATAAACTTTCAATTGCGTAAAGTATTCAGAAACATCAAGAGTACCTTGGCGGAATCGATACAGATCTTCTTGAGTATCTGAAATACGGAAGATGTCGCTCTGAGAAAACCTAATTCGAAGGTTCTTCCAAACGCCAACTACAGAATCGATCCATAGTATCGATTTCGCAATAGTTTCAGAAATCGACCGCTGAATCCAAGAGAGAACATTGTATTGCAGCGAATCCATTGTGTGTAGTGGATCAGATACCAGAAGTTTGGGGAAAGTACCATCAACGAACTTTTCCTTGTTCTTAGAGATGAGTGCGATGTGCATCGATCTTGACCAGATATGATAATTCTTGTTATCTAACGGCAGAGCAACAAGGATTAACGCCAGACTTTCATTCAGATGAAGGTAATAGGGTTTGCAGAGTTGGTTGCAAAATCGGAGAAGCTCTGGTGATCCATAGTGAAAATGAAGAAGAAAAGAAAACGCTGGAGTCGCGATCGGAGAAGAAGGATCAACACGGAAACAACTGATGTGGAGGATGCGGCCGGTGAAAGGCGGAGGAGAAACGGTGGTCACCAGAGCTCATTGAGCTCTGATACCATATCGATATTAAGAGAATTACACATGAAGGAGAAAAGAGCACGTGTAATGTAAAAGTAATTTTTGTATTATCATCACTGAGCCAATAGAGAGCTGCTCAATATATATATATATATATATATATATATAATGTACAAGGGTATAAAGGGAAAGTACCCTAATTACCTAACTGCCTAATATAACCACTTTGGGATAATTATGTTGATATAAATTAATTTGAGTATTTGATAAATTAATTGTTACACTAATAATAGATACAAAATGACATAAAAAATATTCTTAACTAAAATTGATGATTCATTATCTTATTATATTATATTATTAAATTAATTTTTATTCGATAAAAATAAATGTATCAATAAACATATACAAAACAATTTTAATATATATGAAAAATTAAAGATAGCATCAAAATATATTAAATTCGTATATAAATTTTATAATGAAATTTAACGAGATACATAAATTAATGACATTGTAAGTTTAAATTCAGTTAGATTAATCTAAAATAATAATAAAAGTAAGTTTATTGTTTGATATTCCATTAAAATAAAAGGAATTGTATATTGTGAGACTTTCCTTTTGAGAACAACACGTTTGTAAGAGATACATCATGTATTCACCGAAAACTTTAATGTGATAAGTGTATGGATTCTCTTACTTATAAATACTCAAGTCACCACATTCCTATCTAATGTGAGATTATAAATACTCAACTATCTGCATTTATATTTAAAGTAGGACTCCAACTAACACTTGTTATATTATTTTCAACAATGTGGATTGAAAAATTAAAAACTAAAGGTTAAAAATTCATATTTGAGTCTCACCAAACAGTAATTGTTTTATGATGTTTTTGTTGATATAGCAAAATACACAAACGTTACCATAGTCTGAGGAAAATGTAAGGGTCGTCACACAAGGATTGTTATTCGTGAAGTGCCAATGTCCCCCTTGAATTAGTTTTTTCAATGCTTTAGTCCACCCCAACTCTTTCATCTAGACAGATTCCTACTCCTGTATAAACTACTCCATTCATATATACTTCTCATAGTCCTTTGTCCACATCAATCACTTTCAACTCCTATGTATCCATTGCCATCTAAATATCCATCTTTCCTACCACCATCTATTCATACAAACCATGACTTTATCTACCACATCAATCACCTTTCGTGACACACAGTTGCCTTTCATGCCACTACCTGGATTCTACAAAGTTCCCGAGTATATGAGCCATTGAATCCCCCAAACCCAACAGCGCCTGCCATCCCAATCAATCCAAGAACAACCATCAATCTTAACAAATTTACTATTTATTTCAATTTCAATTTCAATTTATTATAATATATTAGACAAATACATTATAAAGTAGTTGTACAAGCCAAATGATAAGTACTTGATAAGTTTCTGCATATTTATTGGAAATCATTCATTATTTTAAAGGTCCCATTATTATTACATGTATAACAAAGTGATCACATAGCACTTATTAATTAGTAGGAACAAAACCCACTAAACATGCTACTAATTATTTCAAATGCATAATAAAGACAATAAACTTAACCAGAAATTAGTCTGATTAAACACTGCCCTTAATAGCAGTACTGTATCCACTTTGTCCATCATTGAATCTATCCCAAATCATAACTCCACCATATTTAGCAGAACTCTTAATAGCAGGAAGAACTTGAGAGATCAAAACATCAGAAGGAATAAAGCCACCACTTGGAGCAGCAGCAGTATTAGCAGGAACACCTAAGAACACTTGTTTAGCTTGACTTGAAGTCCATTGAGTCCAAGCATTAACAAGATTGTTAGTATTTCCATTCGAGTATTGGCACTGAGGATTATTGTAAAACTGAACCCAAACATAATCAAACAAGCCAGTTTTAATAGCTGAATCCAAATGAGCATCAGGGAAAGGACACTGTGGTGCCGCAGACAAGTAAACTCTCTTTTGTGCACTAAAACCATTAAGTGCTTTTGCAAGTTCATCAAAATGTTCACCACCAGCTTCAATATCAAAATCAATTCCATCCAAAACAGCATCACCTAATGGTCTTGAAGTTGACGTGCCACCCAAGAAATTGTTCCATAGATAGTTTGCAACTTGTGTAGCATCATCAGCTGAGCTAAGAGAGTAGCTTCCGGCGCCGCCTCCGAGAGAGAGCAGAACTTTGATTCCTTTAGCTTGGCATGCTTGAATCTCGGAACTAAACTTTGTGCATTCGTTGGCACTTGGATTACAATGGCCAGCAAGGTTTAGTTGCGGGGTTTGGCCATTGCCGAAAGTGGAGAGAAAAGCTATGTTTACGAATTGGTAGTTGTTTGTGTTGCAAGCATCTGCCAAGGAACCTTCACCTCCATTTTGGCCCCAATAGACTGCAATTCCAGCAGCATGAGAGTATTTGAATAAGGAAATGAGGAAAAGAGAGAACAATAGGATTGAAACTTGTTTTAAGGATGCCATGTTTTTTTAAGATTGTTTTTTGAGTTGTGTTGAGAATGTTGATGAATGCATAGCCTTTTATAGGTGGTGGAGGGTATGTAGATACAAAGTTGGGGGAAGAAATAATGAGAAGCGTGTAGTGTACGTTGGTGTGAAATTGGTTGCATTAATTCATAGGGAAGAAAAGTATGAAGTATGAAAATTCAACAATTTGATCTCTCTATTTGAAGTTTCAATGATATATATTATCTTATTTTATTTAATTATTTAACTAGTTTTACAGTAATTTTCATGTTAATATTGTTTATGCATAATACTAGAACTTGAGAGGAATTAGATGTCAAAGATGAGTGCTAATGTGGCTGATGATTTTTAACTTGTGAAGTAAGCTAGCTACAACTCCCCCCAAAATTAATTTCTAGAAAGATGAAGAGACTTGCCACTCACAAAAGTTTAAAATTACATGTTATTTGTCTTATTAAAGAAAATTGACGTATTACTTAAAATATTTAATTTGATACGTTTTAAAAAATTAAAGACTGAAATAGTATTTTTATATGAATCAAAGATAAGATAAAGGGAAAAAGTATTTAATCTTAATTTTAATTTATTTTTTTCAACTTTCTCGGTTTGAGTCTTTTAAATCTATTTCAACTTTCACCATTTAATTTTAAATAAAAATATTTAAAATATTAATTTTTCTTTGTCTTTTAGTTTAAGTTACATGTAGTAATTTGACCCATCTTCAGTGAGTAATCACAAAATTATTCACAACGGATAAGATAAAAATTCGCAAAAATGTGTACGGACACGAACTCGGGTAATTACTCACTTAAATAAGCGGAAATGGATACGGGAATGAGCACCTTAGTATCCACCCCGCTCTATAATAGTACAATATATATTTATATATTTTAATTTAAATTATTATATAAAAATTAATATTTATAAATAAAAAAAAAAATCAATTTTAAACTACTACTTGATATTTAATATAAGTGATTATTTATTTCATAATTCAACAATAAATTTTTTTTAATGTTTTTAAAAACTTAAAATAGTATGATATTTTATAATTGATATATTTATTTTTATTAGAAATATAAATAACGTGTACGGATACGAGCACATATATATCTATAGAGTACGGGGATGGGTACCAATATTGATATCCAAACGAGTATGAACTTGGGTATGAGAATTTTTTTTAACTACAAGCATGAGAACGAATACTATAGTCTCTTACTCAAACTTTGTCCATTGTCATTCTAACTTAAGTGGTTTGAGATATTGAATATACAATTTTAAAATGTAATTATTTTAACTAAATATGTCTCTGCAGCTTTATATTCGTTAGATACCGGTGTATATGAACATTCATTTTTATTGCTGTAACTCACTGTAGTTAAGGAATTTGGCTGTCTCATTAATTTAGATAAATTAGATAAAGCCAAATGATGAATCATGATATTGTAAAATAAGTTTAAAAAATTATAATCAATTTATTCATTATTTTATGTTTTTTTTCAGCATTTGTTATTTAAGAGTCATCTCTAAAAGTTTATGTCGTTGTAGTAACTTAAAAATTTATGTATAAATATATCATATTCGTATTTAAATTATTTAATAAGTATTTATGATATGTATTATTTTTTAGTTTTTATTTTTCTAATTTTTTTTAATATTGTTTATATAAATCTTATATATACACAATTAAAAAGTCAAAAAATATTTTGATAAAATTGTATTAGTTATGAGAATGATTGTAAACAAAAATAATGCGTGAGAAAATTCCAAAAGTATTTTTTTTTTTAAATCTTGGAATTCAGTCATGCGACTGACTAATTTAAGCGGATCATTCTCACCATCCACTAATGGAGACCTCGTTTAAAGGCAGAACAAAGCTTTGTATGAATGACGAAAAAAAATTATAGGAGTAGTTAATGTCCAAAACATAAAATAGAAAATTTTAACGCATCTTAAAAGCATGTTTTATAGAGAATTCAAATTATATATATATATATATATATATATATATATATATATATATATATATATATATATTGTTAAGCGCCTAATTATTAATTTTTTAGGGTGTTTAAATAGTGAATATGCCCTTTTTTTAAGAATAAAAATTATTCTTGTTCCGGACTGATCCAATGGCTAGACATGACCCAATCCGCTTCTGCACCCCAGAACAGCCCAATAGCCTAAGCTCTGCCAGTTAAGGGCAAAGGGAAGCATTTTCTCTTATGTCCCTCCGCCGAGGAGGGCTGGCCAGCTGACCCCCAGGATCAGTTGCCCTTCGTCACACCTCTTCGCATCATGCACGGTTCAACCATATAGGAACGACCACCTCGCTCTTGCCCACAACCACACCCTTGCTCGAAGCAACAACTAGTTCCGAGCATGTCTGCCCGTCTCAACGGCTAGTTTCTGGCAGTTACCTATTTTTGGGTAACGAATATCTCACCCCGAAAATAGGGACCAATGGCCAAGCGCTAGGGGCATTATAAATACCCTCTCCTTTGAGAGGGTCAGGTATTCAAAAATCATCCTAAGACATACTTACTTTGTACTTGCCTTCTCCTCTCTCGATTCTTACTTTAGCATCGGAGTGTCGTGCAGGTACACCCATTCCTCCTTGGAATCCAGCATCGAAGACGAAGTCTCTGGCCCACTTCAGGTTCTGATCAACCAGAAAGATCAGTGGCGCAGTCTGTGGGAACTTCTGTTTTCCCCGCCTTTCTTTCTCCGGAAACCAAAGATCAAAGCAGTTTTTCAAGATTTCGATCATGGCCAGCCATGATAACGTCAACGATGCGCGCAACACCGTCATTTTCCCCGTCAGCAAGACAGACGATGACGGGGCAAACCCCTTTCTTGGAGACGACGTTCATTAGTAGAGGGACGCAGTCACTGCGTCTCCCTCCCCGGATCGTGGCAACAACGTAGAGGTCCAGTCCTCATAGAGCCATCATCTCATCCCAGTTCCACCCAACGTCGACCCGACCATGGCAGCCCTGGTCGAAGCCCTCAACAAGACGAACCTTCTGATCCTCCAGCAGAATGCAAGAATTAGAGCATTGGAAGAGACCCGCCGTCCAAGATCTCCTCCACCGAGGCGCGAGCACCGAAGATCTCAGAGTCATTCTCCCAAATGCAGAATAAGTCGCCGGATCCTAGCGGAGCCAGAGTCCCTGTTAATGAGGAAAAACGACCATACTTCTCCCCGGAGCCAGCACACCCCAGGGGCCAAGACAACAAGAAGGGATATGCGGTCAGAACACCAGTGTTCGCCTCCGCCCAGATCCAAGGGCCGATCGCGAACTCCTTCTCCCCGTCGAGATCGTGGTCCTCAGCCTGGCAGAAACGCCCGCTCTCGTTCATGATCGGGCAACTACAGCGACGACGACAAGCCTCGAGGCCCATTGTCCCAGGAGATCATGGCCACCCGATTACCCAAAGGGCTGGAGAAACCCCCACCCCTGGGCACATATGATGGAACGACAGATCCTGACAAGCACATTGAGAACATCGATGCCCTGCTCGACTACCGTGGCGTCAGAGGCACCATCAAATATAGATTGTTCCCGACTACGTTGAGGAAGGGAGCAATGTCCTGGTACAAGAGCCTCCCCTACGAATCCATCACATCATGGAGGCAGTTGGGGAGGATATTCTCAAGACATTTTACAGCCTCTCGCCGTCATCCGAAGACTGAAGCCTCCCTCGAGGCTATCATTCAAGGAAAAGACGAATCTCTTCGAGCTTACATCGCCGTTCAGGTCTCCACGACTGACGACATGAAAAAACATTTGCTCAAACGAGAGCTCCGTCCCCGTATCGACTTTGCCAAGGTGGTTGGCATCGAGACCCCAGCAACACTGGACGCCCTCCTTCTCAAGGCTCGGGCGTATATCCAGTATGAAGATAAAGAAGCGGCAAACACTGCCCGAGACTCGAGGCACCAAGAGAGCGACAGGTCCTTCAAACACGACGACTCCTCGTCAACTCGTCGGGGATCAGAGAAAAGAAGGGATGGCCGCTCCCGGGAATCCCGAGATCACAAAGGGCCATCTAGCCGTTTCCACGAGTACACGCCGCTAACCGCCTCGCGCAAGAAGATTCTCTCCGAATGCACAAACTCAGAATTTCAACAGGCAGGGGTCTGTTTCCCAAAGCAGATACCTGCCAAGCCAAACACGGATAAAATGAAGTACTGTCGGTTCTACAAGAGCCATGGGCACATGACGGACGACTGCATCCATCTCAAGGATGCAATTGAAATCTTGATCAGGGACGGGCACCTGAAGCAGTTTGCGAAGAAGAAGGACGCTCCTCGGCAACACGCCCAGGAATCGAAGAAGGTCGAAGAGGAAGTGCCATCCTCGGATGACGTCAGTCTTCAGGTCGCCATGAGCATCTCACGACCAGAAGACTTCTATGTCCCTGATGGGCTTGACGTCCCTCTTTACTTCGCTGCACACAGCCCCTGGGAAACCTTCCCCTCTGCCATGGTCATATCGAGAGGAGGATTCAACAAGGTGACCGTAAAGAGAAAGTTCGAGCACCTCATTAACACGAGCTCGAACTGAAGTTCTACCCTCGACAAGATCTGGGGAGAGTCGGTTTCCATCACCTTCTATCGCGAGGAACTCCTCGGCGGATCCCCCAACTCAAGTATTCCTCTGCTCGTAAGGGCGCAGATGGCTAACTTTGATGTTCGGCGAATTCTGGTTGACTAGGGAAGCTCGGTCAACATTATGTACTCCCAACTGTTATCCACACTTCAACTGGATGAGACGCACCTGATACCCTATGTAGGCTCAGATCTATTGGGCTTCAATAGTTTAGTTACAAAGCCATGGGGATACGTGGAGCTGATTGTCACCTTCGGGGTAGTAGAGACGGCCAGATCCATCAAGGTCCAGTTTTTGGTAATCGATTGCCAATCCCTTTACCAGTGCATCTTCGGACGACCAACGCTGGTTGAATGTTGAATGCAAAATAGGGCAAGCAGCACAAATATTTATTTTCGGAAAGAATTCCCTCCGGGATTTATGTCGTGTCCACAGAGATCGGTTCGAGGGAAAGAATGCCGTTCGACAGTCTCTCGCATTTATGAGTTTGGATTAGAATGGTTTAAAACAAGAAAACAGAAAAGTAAACATTAAAACAAGAAGAAATCATTCTTCAGAGAGAAAAACTCGTCCGACAATGCATATAAATCACTCCTCACAAACTTAAACTTACCGACTAGTTATACTCCACCTACAATACTCCTCAATATCACCCATCATCGCTCACAATAAAGGTTATGTCTAACGCACAGTTGAGATAACAACCGTGTCACTCTCTTTGTCACTCTCGCGAGCGAAGCCTCGAAACACGGAAGGCATTAAGCTTCGACGCCTATTGAAGATTGTTAGCTCCTAAATCTATCTCTAGAGTCCAGAAACTAACAGATAACCATCCCTAATCGAAGTTCGCGAAGGTTATGTCTAACGCAACCCAAACCCCGCGCATAAAGCAAAAATCAGAGACAATCACCAATAAAGATTTGTAAAGCAAGTTTTATACAACGCCATGGGCGACAAATATACACGAGATCATAGTCAATACATATACACAACCCAACCATAAAGAAAAACACAAAGAAAAAGAGAAATGAACCAAACATTTCGCGGATTGTCAAAGCCGATCAACGAGAGATCCACCCCGGTTCATCCGTATGCATGCTCCACAGTTGTTTTCTATGCTCTCCAATGAAAAATGAAGTTTGATGGAATTAGGAACAAGAATCCCCAAAACCATAACATAAAAAGTGACTAAAATGAATTATATACATTTCAAATTCTGCACTGTTCGCTAGGCGAATAGATCACTCGCTAGGCGAATGCACGAAAATGGCACTTAAGTGCCTCAGAATAGTTAAACCGCCCTTATAAAATTCCAGAAGTTCGCTAAGCGAACGTTTTATTCGCCTAGCGAATGCTCGCCAGGAAGTTCGCGAAGCGAACATTGGTCTTTTTCTCCTCTGCCTCTTTCTGGCCTCCTTCGCTGGGACCTTCGCCAGCCTTCGCCAAGCGAACATTCGCTGTCACACTCGCTAGGCGAACATGGCAGAAAACCAGTCCCTTATTTGACCACAACTTCAGCACCATAGCTCCGATTTACGCACGGTCGGAAGTGCTGGAAAGCTTATTAGATGCTCTACAAAAAAATGGAAAAATGGCCTTTATTAGTTACCTACAAAAATGAGACAAAATCACTTAAACTCAATGATATATATAAGAAAATGCAATATACACACGAAAACGTAAAGTAAACGTATTTACACATAACGTGGGGTTTATTCAACCAATATTAACACAAAGTACCGATAAGTGCAACAAAACTTATTTACAAAAATAGGTACACTTTGCACTTATCAAACTCTCCCCAACTTACCTAATTATTTGTCCGCAAACAAGAATCAAACAAACTTGAAAACACAAAAGCGATATCCAAAGAATGCCGAATCAACAGGTTTTGAAAAACGAAAACGAATGAATGGTTCAAATGAAAACGGTACACACAAAAAGTAAATACTTACCACTGGCTACGACGACAATATAGTCACGAAACAAACGCAAAATACAAAAATCATGCCAAATATTCTAAAACAACACAAGTTCCAAAGTGAATCACACCTAGCAAAAATAATCATCGGTAGATGAAAAACACACAATAAGGTACTTTACACTCACACAACACTCATGCAAACAAAAGACTAAATTATGCATACATCCACAAATTCATATTGACATACAAAGGCAAGAATCACAAGGACTTTTAAGGTTGTAACGTGGTCGGGTAAACAACAAGGGGCAATTTCTAAAGGTAATTGAAACAAAAACTTGCCTAAACCTAAGGGAGTGAAAACTCACAAAGATTCACACACAAAATTTCAACCAACTTCTTCCAAAATCCCAAGTGCTACACAACACACAATACTTATTTAGCACAATTATTGAAACTCTTTTTGTTTCCTTTTTCAAGGATTTTTCTTTTTCTTCCTTTTTCACTATTTTTTTTCTCTTTTTTTCTTTTCTTTTTCAATCCGCATAGAATCCAACCAATGAGTACACACAATTATCCTCTCCCCAACTTGAATTCAACCGCACCATCATGTGAATACTCCCTACTTTCTAAGGCAAGGAAAAAATCCATACAACAACACAAAGTTAAGGTCCAAGAAAAAACAAAATCCATTCAAAAATAAATGAACTAAATACTCATAGACAAGCATTAAGCTAAAAAAGAAACATGGATCAAAAAGCTCAAAGGGGTTAAGAATTCTCACACACTCACAAGGTGAATTGACTATTTGGCTAAGGTGGTTGTGCTCAAAATGAAACAAAATGCCTTGATCCTTTTCATGCATTCATATAAGCAATACAAACAACAGATTCAACATAATAAAATCCAGTTAGAACAAGAATGTTGGTACTCCGCGTGTATATGAATAAATGGAAAGCCACCTCACAAAAAGGTTGGGAACTAAAGTGATTCACAATAGAACAAGTATACAAAAGAATGGATGGCATGGAAGTTTGTAAAATTACTAAGTATCATGAATATGCTAAAGTATAGAAAGTGATAAACACATACCTTGGACGTGTACAAAACTTAACAATATCATTACCATACATCCGCGAGTTGAAATGAACCAACTTGGAAAATCACAAAAGCATCCTCGAATAAGTCGACCAAGACTTGCAACCAAACAACAAACACAACTTTAGAAAAGAAAAACTATAAACATGTTTGTTTTACGTCGTAAGCTCGACGCCTTTACGGTGCTTAGCTAGCAACTTCCTTCATTCCTGCCATGGTGATGTCTCACCGCGCAACCAAAAGCAAGCGTCCTAACCAAACACTTGAACAAACGTTAAAAGAAACAAAAATGTACAAGTATCAGTATAGACAAGTGAAAATATACAAAATATACGATATCTACAAAACTCAAAAACAAAGAAACTATCGCAATGAGATTCAATATCAAAACCGATCCCCGGCAACGACGCCATTTTGTTGAATGCAAAATAGGGCAAGCAGCAAAAATATTTATTTTCGGAAAGAATTCCCTCCGGGATTTATGTCGTGTCCACAGAGATCGGTTCGAGGGAAAGAATGTCGTTCGACAGTCTCTCGCATTTATGAGTTTGGATTAGAATGGTTTAAAACAAGAAAACAGAAAAGTAAACATTAAAACAAGAAGAAATCATTCTTCAGAGAGAAAAACTCGTCCGGCAATGCATATAAATCACTCCTCACAAACTTAAACTTACCGACCAGTTATACTCCACCTACAATACTCCTCAATATCACCTATCATCGCTCACAACAAAGGTTATGTCTAACGCACAGTTGAGATAACAACCGTGTCACTTTCTTCGTCACTCTCGCGAGCGAAGCCTCGAAACACGAAAGGCATTAAGCTTCGACGCCTATTGAAGATTGTTAGCTCCTAAATCTATCTCTAGAGTCCAGAAACTAACAGATAACCATCCCTAATCGAAGTTCGTGAATGTTATGTCTAACACAACCCAAACCCCGCGCATAAAGCAAAAATCAGAGACAATCACCAATAAAGATTTGTAAAGCAAGTTTTATACAACGCCATGGGCGAAAAATATACATGAGATCATAGTCAATACATATACACAACCCAACCATAAAGAAAAACACAAAGAAAAAGAGAAATGAACCAAACATTTCGCGGATTGTCAAAGCCGATCGACGAGAGATCCACCCCGGTTCATCCGTATGCATGCTCAACAGTTGTTTTCTAAGCTCTCCAATGAAAAATGAAGTTTGATGGAATTAGGAACAAGAATCCCCAAAACCATAACATAATAAGTGACTAAAATGAATTATATACATTTCAAATTCTGCACCGTTCGCTAGGTGAATAGATCATTCGCTAGGCGAATGCATGAAAATGGCACTTAAGTGCCTCAGAATAGTTAAGCCGCCCTTGTAAAATTCCAGAAGTTCGCTAAGCGAACGTTTTATTCGCCTAGCGAATGCTCGCCAGGAAGTTCGCGAAGCGAACATTGGTCTTTTTCTCCTCTGCCTCTTTCTGGCCTCCTTCGCTGGGACCTTCGCCAAGCGAACATTCACTATCACACTCGCTAAGCGACCATGGCCGAAAACCAGTCCCTTATTTGACCACAACTTCAGCACCGTAGCTCCGATTTACGCACGGTGGGAAGCGCTGGAAAGCTTATTAGATGCTCTACAAAAAAATGGCAAAATGGCCTTTATTAGTTACCTATAAAAATGAGACAAAATCACTTAAACTCAATGATA
Source organism: Lathyrus tuberosus (assembly GCA_022829125.1). NCBI lineage: Eukaryota > Viridiplantae > Streptophyta > Magnoliopsida > Fabales > Fabaceae > Lathyrus > Lathyrus tuberosus. The sequence goes on from JALAZF010000037.1 coordinate 3,218,881, forward strand.
TATACAAGAAAACGCAATATACACACAAAAATGTAAAGTAAATGTATTTACACATAAAGTGGGGTTTATTCAACCAATATTAACACAAAGTATCGATAAGTGCAATAAAACTTATTTACAACAATAGGTACACTTTGCACTTATCACCGAACTGATAGCTGTGCCCTCCACGGTGCACTTGAAGATGAAGTATTACACTGCCAAAGGGCTCCTCGCCACCCTACACGAAGACATAGAAGCAGCAAGAAGATGCTGCGAAGCAGCGTCAAAAGGGTTGAACACCATCATCGCCTGACCAAAGACATCTGGCAATCCTGCCCTGCCCCGCAGCTCTGATGAAATGAAACCGCTGCCCTGCATCGACTCCATCGACCTTGACAGTCGTTTCTCCAAGGACTAAAGGGACCAGAAGAAAAAGGGGAAGGAGACTCAGTAAAACTTGAGCAACCCCTCAACATCAACAAGCAACGGAGGGTCTGCCCATCCTATGCGGCCAATCCCAGACGCAGAATTCGAGCTAGTTCTTCTCGGAGACGACCCCCTAAAGGGAGTGAAGATTGGGACCGGTCTCCCTGACCTTGCGAGGAAGTAGCTGAAAGTTTGTCTCAGAGAGAACGCATATATGTTTACGTGGAACACCTCAGAGATGCCCGGGCTGGATCCAGAGGTGGACTGCCACCAGCTCACCATCGACCCCGCTGTTAGGGCAGTAGCTCAACGTAGGCGCAAGCAGTCTCCAAATAAAACGAAGGCTGCCGAGCAAGCTGTAAAAGACCTTCTAGAGGCAAATTTCATTTTAGAAGCCAAGTACATTACTTGGCTGTCAAACGTTGTACTCGTGAAAAAATCTAATGGAAAATGGAGAATGTGTGTTGACTATACTGATCTTAATAGGGCCTGCCCTAAAGACGCATATCCACTCCCCAACATAGACAAATTAGTTGATAATTCTGCCGATTTTAAGTTATTGTCTTTCATGGATGCGTATTCGGGCTACAACCAAATACCCATGGCCAAAAGCGATAAAAGGTACACAACCTTCATGACCGAATCAGGTAACTATTACTATAACGTAATGCCCTTCAGCTTGAAAAATGCTGGCGCTACCTACCAAAGAATGATGAACAAAGTCTTCTGAGGAGAGATCGAGGATATGCTCATGGTTTACATGGTCGACATGATCGTGAAATCCCATGAGGAATCCGACCATACGCTCCATCTAAAAATGGTCTTCAACCAGGCCAGGAAATACAAGATACGCTTCAATCCGGAGAAGTGCACGTTCGGGGTATGGGCAGGCAAGTTCCTCGGCTTCTACCTAACGGAACGAGGAATCGAGGCCAACCCCAAAAAATGCAGAGCCTTCTCCAAATTCCCCATGCCAATTTTGAAAAAATCGATCCAAGCCCTGAATGGGACACTCACCTCACTGTCCTGTTTTATGGCAAAATTTGCTCAGCACGTGCTTCCTTTTTTCAAACTCCTCCACAAAGAGGCAACTTTTGAGTGGATGGTGGAATGCAACAAAGCCCTCCTCCACCTAAAGCAAGTGCTATCAGAACCACCGGTCCTCTCCCGACCAGACAACGGGGAGACCCTCTATCTCTATCTCGTCGTCGCAACCAAAGTTGTTAGCGCAGTCCTGATTCGTGAAACCCCTGAAGGGCAGAAGCCCATATACTTCACGAGCAAGGCGCTACAAGGAACAAAACTTAGATACCAATATATCAAAAAAGTAGCCCTGACCCTCATCAATGCAGCGAGGAGGCTGAGGCACTATTATCTAGCCCACACCATCGTAGTGCGCACGGACCAGTCCGTGAGGCAACTATTGGGCTGCCCAGACATGGCCAGCAGAATGCTCAAATGGTCATTGGAGCTGTCCGAGTTTGACATCTAGTACGAGAGCAGAAAAGCCCTCAAAGCTTAGGTGCTGGCCGACTTCGTCGTGGAGATGACGTTGCCCGCCTCCCTGACTTGTGGAGCTCGCAAGTGGACAATCTTTGTCGACGGAGCATCCAGCTCGACAGGGAGCGGGGCAGGCGTCATCCTAGAAAACGAGGAGGGTATCCTCATCGAGGTCTCGCTCACCCTATCTTTCCCCACCTCCAACAATCAGGAAGAGTATGAAGCTTTCCTTGCGGGTCTACGCCTCGCCGAAGACCTGGGAGCCGAGGAAGTCATAATTTGCACAGATTCCCAACTCGTGGCCCTCTAGGTTCGGGGAGAGTGTCAGGACAAAAACGACAACCTCTCTGAATATTTGACCTTGGTTAAAGAAAAAATGACGAAGTTCACGACCGTGGAAGTAAAGCACGTTCCCCGCAAACACAATGTCCAGGAAGATGTCCTGTCAAAGCTAGCGAGCACAAAAAGAAAGGAGGAAACAAATCTGTCATCCAGGAGATACTTCCTCGACCAAGCATCGAGAGAACTCCCCCAACCCTCGACGTAAACGTCATTGGCAACAACGATTACTGGATGACACCAGTCTACAACTACCTTGCCAATGATGAACAACCATCCGACCTAAACCAAGCCAGTGTGGTCAGGCGCAGAGCCTGTTCCTATGTCATGGTTGAAAATAAGCTCTACCGGTGAGGGTTCTCCATTCCTCTCCTCAAATGCGTCGAGGAAAACATGGTCGCCCACATCCTGCGCGAAATCCACGAAGGAATCAATACCTACCACCTCGGAGGAAGATCCCTCGCCAGAAAAGCTCTACGAGCAGGATATTATTGGCCGACCATGCAACGTGATGCGAAGGAGCATGTGAAAAAATGTGACAAATGCCAAGGTCACAGGGACATGCACCTCCACCGCCCAAGGAGCTCAAAACAATGTCCTTCCCTAGCCCTTCGCATGGTGGGGCCTGGACATCCAAGGACCGCTCATCGTAGGATCAAATCAGAATAAATACCTGACAGTGGGCGTGGATTATTTTACAAAGTGGATAGAAGCAGAGACTCTAGCCAAAATAACGGCCCAAAACATACTTCGCTTCTACAGGAAAAGCATTCTTGCCCGCTTCAGCATTCCCCAGGAAATCGTCACCGACAACGGGACACAGTTCACAGACAAAAAGTTCCAAGAATTCGTCGCCAAGCTGGGCAACAAACAACACTTCGTGTCCTTCAAGCACCCTCATACGAACGGGCAAGTCGAAAAAGCGAACAGGGTAATCCTGCGAGGTCTCAAACAGAGACTGGACGAAATAAAAAAAACAGTGGGTCGAAGAGCTGCACAACGTGCTATGAGCCTACCGAACTACGCCTCACTCGTCAACTGGGGAAACCCCTTTCCGGTTAGCATACGAGACCGAGGCGGTGATCCCTATCGAAATACACGTGCCCTCCAGGTGGACTGAAGCTCCCCTGGATGAGGAGGCGAACAACAAGGCGCTGATGGAAGAGCTCGATCTCGTCGAAGAGTTCCGATCAGGAAAAGTCCTCTAAGAGGCCTCGTTAAAACAAAAAATCGTAATCAGGCATAACGCCAAAGTCATATGACGAGACTTCCAAGTAGGCAGTCTCGTCCTAAAGAGAAATCACAAAGATTCTCGTGAAGGAAAACTCTCCGCAAATTGGGAAGGACCCTATCGTGTTCGAACAAAAACGGAGAATGGGACCTACTACCTAGAACATCTCGACGGGGAAGAACTCACTCGACCATGGAACACCTAAAAGCTAAAACAATATTATAGTTGAGGCCACAACTGTCGGCGTGCTCCATCAAAACGACGGGCACAACATACCGACCAGAAGTGCGTGCCCCAGTACAGGCGCTGCATACTAAAATCAATCAAGGTAAGCTTTTACTCTAGAACGAGCAAAACCTCTTCCCGACAGTGGTCCCTCGACCGGGCCCGCCGTCGCCACCGTGCCACGAAAGGCCGGACGCCCAACTCATGATGGGAAGTTCACGCCGCCGAACTCAGGCCACGAACGCGGCCTTAGCTCCACTGTCTTGCCCGAAAACTACCCAGGCCTTTCGGCTAGTTCCCCTCACTGTCGAATAACAATTTGTCGAGCAAACCCCGAAATACAGTGAAAATCATTCACAAAAACAACCCATACAACAGGCACTCACAACGAGCAGCGCGTGACACTTAGCAAAATTAAGCAAAGTAAAAACATGCACGCACAAATATCTAAAACAACTCATACATAAGCGACCACCACGGCCAAAAATAATTATCAAAAGGTAAAACAACCACAAGGACCGTGAATGTAATTATTACATAAAAAAGGGGCTAAGCCCCATCAAAAGAAATTACAACGTACGGCACGCAGGCCGGAAATACAAAATAGAAAATCAGTCAGCATTTGTTGCGGCTCCTCGTCGGCAGGCTGATCGTTCTCCCTGCAAATCCTGAGGAAATTTGGGATGAAAATCTGGCCATGCACCACGCTGGGGAGGAACCCTGTCCACTTGGTAACCAGCTCCACCCCGGGGTTCACAACTTTTATCTGCTCCACCGCATTTTTGAAGGCCTCCTCGGCAGCCCCCAAACAGTCCTCCTCAGTCTGGTTGATCCGGACAACGAGCTCGGCACGAGTCTTCAGACTCTTCACCTTATAGCTCTCTTCCTCGGCGGGAGCCGCGGCAGCCCGTAACACAACGACCACATCCTCTGCGGCTTTCTTCTCCGCACCCAAGGTATCCTGCTCCTTGGTAACCTTGACCAGCTCTTCCTTAGATTTCTTCGCCGCCTCCTCCGTAACCTTCATCTTCGCCTCCAGAACCGCGTTGGCGGCTTGAGTCTTCTTCAGCTCCGCTTCTTGAAGGGCCCCTTCCTTGGTGTAGACCACCGTTATGCCCAAGACCCTCATCAGGGTTGCGACGTCCTTTTGCTTGGACGATCAAGCTCCTCGAGCACCAATGACTCTGTCCGATGGATTGCGAGGGAGGAGCCTTCAAAGAAATCCCTCTTATGGAAGTACGGGGCCAGCTCGTACTTCCTCTTCTCTCCTTCGCCAGTCACGTCGAGGACTTCCTCCACCCAGAAGTGCTTATGCCTTGAAGTTACCAGCATCAGGGAGGTCTGGACGGAAGCCGCTGCGGATGAAGAGGTCCCCGATCCTGTCGAGGGCGGAGCTACCTGCTCGCCAAGGCAGCTTTTGCCAACTTTTTTCCCTAGCTTGAGCTTGGCCGCAGCTATTTTCGCCAAACGTTCCTGGGCTGTGGACATCTTGCCTGCAAAACAACGGACACACGTTAATAAACAAAAGGCAACAACAAGGGACAAGCTAAGAAGAAGAAAATGGCTACCCAAATGTTCCAGAGCCTCCTCGCGCGTGCCGTATTCGAGGAGATCCTTAGTGTTAGTATATCGGGCCTCCACCTTGGTCCCCCTATCATCTTCAAAAATAATGTCCCCGCCCCTGGTCACGCACTAGGCAGGGCGAAAGCCATAAAAAAAAGCCACTAGCTTGTTATAGCTGGCCAGGTCACAATCCTCCAACATGGGCGGCTTAGCTATATACTCCTCGATTTCCCTGGTGAAGTGGTCCTCGCTCAAGGTGAAATGGAATTTCAGTGCACGACGTCCTCTTATCTTGCCTTGCTCATCGCGAAGGGGCTCCCCGTTCTCATCTGTAAAAACTCTCAGAGGAACAAAAAGTCTTTGGCCCTCTCCGACACGGGCTCCACCACATAATACCTCTCCTTAAACGTCCTGATAGACTTTGAGAAGGCCTTGAACAACTTCTTCCCTTGCTTCAGGGAAACCCATCCGAACTGCCCTCGCACGACCTGACGTTGAAGGTGGAAGACAATGAAGAAGAGGGGGAGAGTGGCTCCAATCTTTAAATACTCGCATGTAATCTCAAATGCTCAGATGAAGGCAATCGAGTTCGGATGTAGCTGAGAGGACGCCAAGTCCAGATGACCAAAAACTGCCACTTGAAATTCTGTGAAGTGCAGCCTCAGTCCAATCTCCTTGAAAACGTACTCGTACATGGGAAACCGCTCGCTGCCGTAAGCCGAGCATATCCGTTCATCCTCCCCGAGAAAATGGACCCTCCAGTCTTCCTCGTCCCCTACCGCCGTGAAGGCATCCTGAGTATGGAAGGTGAAGAGCGAGGCGTGCTCCCGAGGCTCGAAGACAATCCATTCTTCCCTGGTACTCCTGGGAGTGGCAATTTCGTTGGAACTACTATCCTCTGAAGAGCTCTCCTCGGACAGCTCCCGCTCGAGCATAACGTCGTCCTCAGTATTGGGAGACATCTCCTTTACCTGAAAAACAGAGGAGAAAAGTGAATTCGATGGCAAAATTAAATCCACCCTTCCACCGCTAGTCAAGTGAAAGAGTGTGCGAAAACCCGAGGACAACATCCTCGACCTAAGCCCTTACTCATACAGCGCAACGATGGTGCGAGGAGATTCTCATGGCAATCCCTTAAACCCTCACGGGGAGATCCTCCCCGACACTTTACCCAAAATTCCGTTGAAGATCCACCGGAAAACTCGTGAGTACAGCAGAAACTTCATAAGTTCCACCAGCGACAAACTCGTTCTTCGTCGCAACGACGCCGAAATTAACAAAAATACCTAAGTTCTTAAAACTCTAACGACGGCAGAAAATGGCTCAATCGCCGCCAGACACCAACATTCGCTGAAATACACCTACTCTACCCAGTTTTCGTCCTAACCGCATGCAAATCTAAGCAAAATAAGATTAAAACTTGCGTAAAATAAAGAAGGATCAGAAATTAACGTGGTCGAAGAGATAAAAAAAGGTGGTCGGTGAAGCCTGGCTGGTGCTCGTGTGGTGGTGTTGCAGCGGTGGACAGCGGAAACGGAAGCAGTAGTAGAAGAAGAGAGATAAGCGAAAAGTGAAAATGAACGCTTCCTCCCTCTATTTATAGACGAGTCAAAAGCACGTGCACGAGCACGTGCGGCGTAGGGGCATCATTATAACCCTAGCATAGCCATCATTACGCATTAATTGTGACACGTGGCTCGATGCACGCGTGGCACTCCATCCCTTCAAGTCCCATCAACCGTTGGGCTCCCCGCTCACCGGACACGCAGGAGAATGTTTTAGGTTCCTCGGGCACATATATCTTCGAGCATCACAAAACAAACCTGTCTCAATAACAGGCGTCGACCACACTTACTCTTCCTCGAGACCACTAGTTGCCCTTAAATCATCCACGTCTCAACACTCCTATACTTAGGAGCAACGACTTAGGGGGCTCCTATTCCGGACTGGCCCAATGGCTAGGCATGACCCAATCCGCTTCTGCACCCCAGAACGGCCCAATAGCCTAAGCCCTGCAAGTTAAGGGCAAAGGGAAGCATTTTCTCTTCTGCCTCTTCGCCGAGGAGGGCTGACCAGCTGACCCCTAGGATCAGTTGTCCTTCGTCACACCTCTGCCCATCACGCACGGTTCAACCATCCAGGAACGGCCACGATGCTTTTGCCCACAACCACACCCTTGCTCGAAGCAACGACTATTTCCAAGCATGTCTTCCCGTCTCAACGGCTAGTTTCTGGCAGTTACCTATTTTTGGGGATCGAATATCTCGCCCCAAAAATAGGGACCAATGGCCAAGCATTGGGGGAATTATAAATACCCTATCCTTTGAGAGGGTCAGGTATTCAAAAATCATCCTAAGACATACTTACTTTGTACTTGCCATCTCCTCTCCCGATTCTTACTTTAGCATCGGAGTGCCGTGCAAATACACCCCCTCCTCCTTGGAATCCAGCATCGAAGACAAAGTCTTTGACCCACTTCAGGTTCTGATCAACCGGAAAGATCAATTCTAATTTTTAAAAGAGACTAAATTAGCTCTCAAAAGTTTTTATAGTGTTATTTGAAAATTGAATAAAATTTTAAATAATAATGTTTAAAGGTTATAATACAGTTATATTAATTTAAGAATAAATCGAATTATAATAATAAGTAAAGGAAAAACTATGGAGATTGAAAGATGTTTGTAGTTATTATTATTTTCATAAAAATTTGTGTATATAGAAAATAAAGTGAAAAAATAATGTAACATTTTTTGAGGTGTAATTATTGTGTGTTGAATAGATAATTTGTACACAGATGCAATTAAGATGATGTAGACTAATTAAAAGATTTAATTGATTATGTGTCACCATATTATTTAGTGTATTAGATTTAATATATTATAATAAATACTCCCTCTGTTCTATATTATAAGCAAATTTTATTTTTTAGATACATTGAATAATTAATGTATCTGGTCTATATATAGACCAGATACATTAATTATTTAATGTATTTAAAAAGTAAAATTTGCTTAAAATATGAAACGGAGGGAGTAATAGACATGTTATCAACAATATCACCTAATCTTTATCTCACTTAATAAATTCGGTTACATAAATTTTTGCTATAATATCATATCAATGATTACGGTTCTAATAAATAGAAGGGAAATAGTATCACATAAAAAGATTTACTCACATTCAAAGTCTTTATAAAGAGTTAAGAACATTAACTCAACAAAAGACAAAAGAGGATAAAGTGCCACATGGACAAATGTGGTGGTCCTAAACATTATGCCATATGTCTCCTCCATACACCCCTCTCCGGTGTCGACATTGACTCCGGCTTCGGGACCGAGTGCGAGGGCGGGGGTGTAGAGGCGCTAGTGGTGGCTTGTATGCGGCACTTGAGCACTTAGGCACGACGCATCAGAGCAATCGAGTACTGTTAAAAGGTGTTGCTCATCAAGGGTCGCAACCTTGTGAAACAACACATACATAGAAAGTGATTTCGTTCACGATTCAAGCCTAGATCCATTCAATCTTAACAGTTTATCTATCAATCTTAAAAGTATTCTGATAATGGCTGCCGATGCTACAGTTTCAAGCATCAAAGTCATGAATCAAGATCTTGTCAATTTGGACCGCTTTGACAGAACCAACTTCACCCGATGGCAAGATAAAATGACATTCCTAGATACTGCCCTGAAGGTTCGCTATGCCCTAGATCCTGACTTAACACCAATTCCTGAACCTACTGAGAATGACTCTGAAGAAATCAAGAAGGAGCGCAAAAAATTTAAAGAGGATGAATTGTTATGCTGTGGACATATTTTGAATACGCTGTTTAATCGTCTCTACGATCTCTATAAAGATACTTAGTCTGCAACAGAAATCTAAAAGGTACTCGAGTTATAATTCAAGTCCGAAGAGGAAGATACGAAGAAGTTTTTAATTTATAAATTATTTGATTTTCCAAGCCCATTCTTCCCTAGTGCACGAGTTACTAGTTCTCGTGAATAAAATAAAGGCTGTGAAAATAGACATTCATGAGCCCTTTTAAGTTGGTGCAATCATTGCAAAATTACCACCTTTATGGAAAGGCTGTAGAAAGAAATTGTTGTATAGTTTTGAGGACTTCTCTATAGAGAAAATCCAGAAACACCTTCGAATCGATGAGGAATCGAAGGAAAGGGAGAAATCAGAATCTGCTGGTCTTTCCAAAGCCAATTATGTGACCGCCAAAGGAAAAAAAAAAGAAACATGATGGCATGAAGAGTCATCTTGGACCTAAAAAGGAACATAACAAGTTCAAAAACTCTGGCGGTCCGAAAGGGCCGAAAAACGACTATTTTGTATGTGGAAAACTCTGACACTATGCTCGAGATTGCAGACATAACAAGTCAAAAAATGAGATCAACGCACTTCATGCAAATGACAGCATAGTCAGTACAATGAGCGAAATAATGGTATTCAAAGGCAAAGTTCAAGGATGGTGGTATAACACATGTGCTACAGTGCATGTCTCTTATGACAAGGTTGTTTTTAAAACCTATTTTGAGGAAAATGATGGACAAGAAGTAAAAATGAGAAATAAAGTACGATATAAAGCTGTTGGAACCCAATTCGTTGAAATCAACTTCACTTCCGGAAAGAAAGTCATGTTTGCTAATGTGCTTCATGTCCCCAACATGAATATGAAACTTGTTATTAAAGATTTGTTGGGTAAACCGGGAATTAAATCTGTATATGAATCAGGCAAACTTATATTGACTCGTAATGGTGTATTTATAGGAAAAGGATATTTCGCTAAGTTAATTATCAAACTATGTACTACCAACAATATTATTAATGAAATTTATAGTTTTGTTTACATGTTTGAGTCTATTTATTTATGGCATAATAGATTAGCACATACAGGTATTAGTTCTATGAAGAGACTAATTAAATATGGTTTGATCTCATGTAATATAAATGATTTTGAAAAATGTGAATTATGTATTAAATCAAAGATGATTAAGAAACCTTTCAAAAGTGTTGAAAGAAATAAAAATCGCCTTGATCTTGTACATTCAGATTTGTGTGAATTTAATGGCATGTTAACCCGTGGGGGAAATAAATGTTTCATTACATTCATCAATGATTCTTCTAGGTTGACATATGTATATCTTTTAAGGCATAAAGATGATGTTTTTCACTACTATGTGTCATACCCCAAATTTTGACCACTAAGATTTCCCATCATTGTGCAAATCATCATCACAATATGGATGAACCATCATACTTCATCAGTCTCCCCAAAGATGGGTGAGCATTCACTACAATCAAAATTAGGGTTTCAAGCCCTCTCAGAGCCTTAGACAAAGGATCAATCAAGGAATGACATGATCTTCAACTTGTCTAACCTCTCAAGTAGCTACAAAGGATAAAAAAGGACTCCCACTTCAAGGATTAAGCACAAGGCTGCTCCCTTCTAGGTGGATCAAGTCTCAAGATCGACAGTGTCACCAAATTAGGGTTTTGGTCGACCAGGGCCTCCAGATGAAAATTTTCATCTGGGCATAAGCCAATGATCCAAAACATAACCTAATATACTCCATGGTACCTCATGGACCCAATCATCAAGTCAATTTTGCCTCAGGGGATGCATTCATCAAAAATCAGGAATTAGGGTTTCTTGACCTAATTCACCCCTAAGTTGACTTTTAGGGCAAATCATGAGCCAAGACCTCAAGAGAGGGTTTGAGGGTCTCTAATGAACTATATTGATCCACTTGGAACAATGGATTAATCCAAGAAGTTTGAGCAACAAGTTTCAATTTCATCTGCACCACAGTTAGGGTTTTAAGGAAAAAGTCAACTATAACTTTGACTTTTGACCAGGACATGCTCCCAAGCCCTATGACATGCATAAATATACCCTATAACACCCATGGAACATGTCCATCAAGTTTGATTTAGGTCAAGGACATGATTTCCTGAAGAATTGCACAGTTTGGAATTCATCTGATAAAAAGTCAACTGTGCACAAAAGTCAACTTTGACTTTTTGAGATTTTTCACCAAAATGGATTTTTAACCCTAAGATGATGTTAATGTATGATTTGAATCATAATTAATCAAGAAAAATCAAGAAAAGTTGGATAACTTGTAAAAGGGGTAACCGTAAAACTTAGAAATTTTTCTAAGTCATGAAAAAGTGCCACTAATGCACCAACTTTGGAAGACCATAACTCCTAAACCACAAGGCCATTGTGCCCCATTCAAAGCTTGATTTGTAGATCTCATTGCCCTCTACAAAAGCTTCATACTGACCTATGTCCAAATTCCTCATGGATTTTGAGTTATGGAGTGATCAAAATCAAGAGAAAACACTTTGTTCCAACACTTGGTGAAAATTTCACTAAGTCAGATTTTACCTTACTTTTTGCCAAATGTAGGGGGATTTTTCACTTAGATTCAAAAGAGATCAAAACCAAACATGTTCAAACAGTTGTTGTATCATGTAAGGGCTTTCCAAAATGGTCAAGAACATTACCAAATTCAACTTACACCATGAGATATGACATTGGCAAGTTGCCTTGCTGAAATCTGTCAAAGGCAAGGCAGAATTTGCAATTTTGCTCGATTTACCAAAATCAGGAAAATTCAAATGCTCCTATCCACTTGGACACCTCAGAGGATTGAATATAAAGGGGACAATCACTGAGCCAAGCCTCCAAAGTCTTCGGAACAAGAAATAGCATGTTGAACCTAGAATGGCCAAAATAGGGACAAGACTCCAAATTTGGATTGAAGCATTCAATGGAAGCATCAAGGTGGCATGGACTGAGCCATTCTCATCTGAAATCAGTCAAGACTTATCCAAGACCAAGGGAACCAAAGCTCTGTGCCCTAACCTCTAGTCAATGGCTAGAGGAGACTTGGATTTCCATTGGCCAACATTGAACAAACACCTGCTGCAGTTGCCATTCACTATTCCTTGCAAAACAAACTTGCTCTACTATAAATAGAGCTCAATTGTGATCAGTTTAAGTACACCAAAGGCCTACAACACTTTCCTTTCTCAAAATCTCTTTCTCTTGGCAAAAATGCCTTTCTTAGCAAGGTAACTATCGGGTTTTGAGCTAGAGGGCAATTCCACTCAAACCAATCACTCACACACCTCATATACATCACATATGAGCTTATCAAACACTTAAACAACAACTGGAACATTGATTTCTCAGAATCACCAGTCAATTGCTCAAGGTTTTAACCAAAGTGCAGTTGAGATGCCATGAAGTGATCCAGCTAATTTCCATCAAGTCCAAGCATTCAAACAAACTCCATAGCACCTAGGGAAGCTATCCGATTCATTGGAACCTAGCTGTAACACCTCCAACACAAATCACGATCACCAGCTGCAAGTGGTAAGCATGAGCTCTTCTAACTCTATGATCCATGCAATTTTTGCTGCACAATAATTTGGCCATATGTTCATAATCATGCATGGAATGTTTTCCCTCAATTAATTGCTTTGTTTGAATCGTGTATCAAAAATCCTAGCCTTCATGCAGAAATTAGGGTTCTTGAGGTTTCTTCGTGATTTCATGTTTTATGTTTAATTTAAATGAAATTAAGTGTTATAGACATGATCGCGAGGTTGAAACGAGTTGATTGGTATGTGGATTGCATGATATGGTTAAGTATTCAGTGAGATTGGATGGAAAACGCAAATCTGGGAAACTCAGAACACGCGCGTGTTCTTGGTGTGTTCTTGGCGCCATTTTCAGAAATTTGAATATTTGAATTTTGTGATTTTTGTTTAATTGATTCAAAAATTAATTTCTCTCTGAGTTTTAATGATTTTGAGTTGATTCTTTTTTTAATAATTCACAAAAATGATAAAATATTTTATTTTACCAAAAAATCCCAAAAATATTATTTATTTTATATAATTGATATTTTTGCAAAGAATTAATATTTTAATTGTTTTTGACATTTTAAATATTTTTTCCACATTGATTTTGCAACTTTTAATGCTTTCTAATTATTTTGTAGGTCAATACTTAATTTTTGAAGCATTAATCCAAGATCACAATTTGTTTTTCATGTGTTAAACAATTTTGATCATTTTAATTGAATTTTTATTCAATTAAATACATTTTTGAAAACAAATTATGGTTTTTGGATTAATTCAACCCTCATAAATCATTTTCAAAACACTTTGGGCCTCTAATAGAGTGTAAGACCCAATCTTTTTTTGACCAAATCATTTTTGGGCCTCAGTATATTTTATAAGTCCCGATACCGTCAAAAACAAACGGCGCGATCGTCGCCTATTCAAAATAACCATGGGCCTCTCCTTGAGCTATAAGACCCATTCAAAATTTTTGGGCCTCTCCTTGAGCTATAAGACCCATTCAAAATTTTTGGGCCTCTAATAGAGTGTAAGACCCAACCCCCTTTTAACCAAAAACATCTTTGGGCCACACTTATTGTATAAGTCCCTCCGCGTTAAAAGAAAACCTCGGCGCGATCGCCATTTTGAACAGAAAAATCAATCGGCCCTACCCTTGTGTTATAAGCCCCACTCTTTTTCTTTAAACCTTTTGGGCCTCTTGAGAGAGTGTAAGGCCCATCCCTTTGTACAGAAAACCTTTGTTGGGCCTCAGTCACTTGTATAAGTCCCTCTGTACAAATTCAAACAGTGCACTCACTGATAAAACCCTGGGCCTCTCCTTGAGCTGTAAGCCCCAAATATTTCTTTGTCAAGGCACTTTCTCCTTTGATTTTGAATATACTGTTGTTTTCAATCTTTCTTTGTTGAACAACTAACCAAACAACATGGAAGCTCTACAACCGAGTAAGTGGTTAATGCTTTCATTTACCGCTTTCATATACATATAATTGTATTGTGGGGCTGTTTCGCTGTAAGTCTTCTTTTATAAACTCATATCAACTGTGTAATAATAGTATAGATATTTAGAGTTTCCCCGGCAACTACGTCTAGAACTAGGTGACGCTGTTTCGTTTCGTAGAAATAGACAACTAGATCCCCAATAGGATCACCAGATACAGTCTTCTCTTCGGCTGTCCTCATTAGGAATTGTCAAGAAACTCTACTCCCAGAGATGAATGTATTCTCCGTGAATGGCATCTTTGAGTTTCTTCCAAATTCTTGAACTTTCCTAGCTTGATCTATTCCTTGTGAATAGCCTGTCTTGAACTTCTCGGGGTTTGGGGACCCACAGGCTTCCTAAAAGCAACCCCGCCTCCTCTTGGGCATCGTACAAGGACCCATAGGCTTCCTAAAAGCAACCCGCCTCCTCTTGGGCTTAGTACAAGGACCCGCCGGCTTCTTAGAAGTATTCACAGCCTCCTCTTAGGCTTCGTATAATGATCTCTTCCTCTGGGAATGATAGCCTCCTCTTGGGCATAGTACAAGGACCCGTCGGCTTCTTAAAAGTTTCTAGCCTCCTCTTGGGCTTCGTACAAATTGTCCCGACGACCTCCTAGAGGTATAGGAACAGAAATCAGTCATCTGCATAGAACAGTCCTTTCAAAGAGTCTACTGTTGTTTCTCAAAGCATAGTACAAAAGATAAAACTCTAGACACGGACAGTCTAGTCTCCTTGAGTCTCAAAGACATTCTCAAGTGACCCCTTCAAGAAAAGGAAGGAACCCCGTAGACTCAGACAGTCTCAATACCCTTCGGATTTCCCGCTTCCTTAGAGAACAGGAATAACCCGGATCCTTGAATCAAATCCATGAGTACAGTGTTGCTCATATAAGAACTGATTTTCTCTTTAAAATCAGTATACTGGACCTGTCACTTAACTGAAACAACGTTTAGCCTCTCTCTCGAGCTTTGTACGAGACACATAAAGAGACTCCCTCGTTGAGTCAATCACCTCTTTCGCCTCCATCTCAGGCTTTATACGAGATACAAAAAGGTTCTTGTTGAGCCAAACAAATTTTAGCCTCCATCTCGGGCTTTATGCGAGATACCAATAGACTCTATCGTCGAGTCAAAAACTTTTTAGCCTCTCTCTCGGGTTTTGTACGAGACACATAATAGCCTCCTCTTAGGCTTTGTATAAGGAAAACCTTTTAGCCTCCTCTTAGGCTTTATATAAGAAAACCACTGGTTAATCCAATTAACCTTTTAGCATCAAAACTGTGCCTCGTTCACAATACACAAACATCAACAACTCCTTCCCTTTCATCTAATCGCTGTAAGCGGCAAGCCTCTGGATCATCTACATCCATGCCAATGTCCCTCTTTTAGTATGAGAAATTCCTAAGGAAAGATAGCATTGCTCTACACTGAGTTAAAGTCTTCTCCTTCAGGTTAAAATCCCCTATAAAGGAAATTATGGCATTGCCGGATCCGTGTATCCCGGTTAAAGTAATCCTCCTTTACAGTCAGTCACCCAACAGTTGTGACAGACAAACCTCTTTAGAGATGACAAATTCTCTCTAAAGTCAACACCCTTTTAGCTTCACATCTTGGGCTTTGAGCAAGATACAAATCACCTTTCGCTTCACGTCTTGGGCTTTGAACAAGACACCAAAAACAACCATTTCCTCCCATAGAATAGGAGGAACTACGAACGCTCTGATTTCCCTATTTCGGTAAACGGGAATACGTAGGCATAAAATTGAAAGAAAAATCTTAGCGAGCACACTAAACAAAAAACCAAAATCCCATACCCTCACATCAAAAAGCATCAGTCCTAACATCCTAAATCCTTGTTCCCCGCTATAAAGTCCTAGAAAGGGAAAAAGAAAACAGTATTGGCGAAAATACAAATAACCAGTACAAAGGCCCCCCCACATTGATATCATTGGTAACCTAACAGACCGCTGTTTAAACTTAATATGCAAAGCAGGGTTAATTGGAGACATCTATTTCCCTTCCTTCATCAGCTTCAATAGGATAAAAAATGAATCGACCTGTAGTAAACTCAACCGCAGAGAGCGGCCAGCGCTTAAGAACCTGCTTCCAAAATCGCTCGCTACAGAAAAATGGCGCCCACCGTGGGGGTTTTCTTTCTTCTTTCCTTGTAATGAAACCACAGATTGGGGCTTCCGCCGGGGAACCCATTTCTGTCAGGAACCTAGGATTCATAGCTTTTAAAGGTCTAGGATGTTTAGGACAAATATATATACTGCTTTTCCTAATTGCTATACGTGTTTATTTTTTTGCTAATGGGAATGCGTGTGATGCCGCATATGGAAAGATTGAGTATACACTTAAGATAAGTGATGGCGACGAGGTCGACCATCAACCTTAGTGGAGGCTGACCAATGCAACCCATTCTCTCACCTAGACAATGGGCCGATTGTTAAGTCTGAGAAGCTGAGGAGCCAAACCCTTTTATAGTGCGGAAGCTATCGGAAATAGTTGTTACGCGATACTACCCTCATTTGAGGCTGGTGATCTATTCTTGGTGAATGACACTTACTCTAAGATTGCTCTACAACTCGCTGGCGATCCGCTTGTTGTTTTGCTTTCCTGGGAGGAGCTGATGATAATGAGTACAGGTACAAAAATCACCCTAGTATAAACCTTTGGGGATGGGTAGAGCCTTGACTTCATGACAACGACCCTTTGACCCCATGTTTTTTCTATGTTTTTGTGTGCTGCATTCGTGCATTCATTTAAAAAACATTAAAACATTCAAAAAATTTCTCTTCTAGTCTCTCTGTTTTTCAAATTAAACTAAGACTGTGATTGCAAATATCAGAGAAAAGGATTGCACTAATGGATTTCGGTAGAAGGAGAACTCATAGTTATACCTTCAAGGTTCCAAAACTAGAGGATTTGAGAAGGTTAGCAAGGATGATCACTAACCCTGAGGCTTTCAGAGCCAAGCACGGAGGTCTGCTACCACTGTTAAGAGTCCATGTGATTGAGGGAATCATGGATGCGCTCATTCAGTTTTATGATCCAGTTTATCACTGTTTCACATTCCCGGATTACCAGCTCGCACCAACGCTGGAGGAGTATTCTCATCTGACTGGTCTACACATTACTGATCGAACTCCATTTTCTGAACTAGAAGAAATTCCAAAGAATCAGACCATTGCAAGAGCAATTCATTTGGACGAGTCTGAGGTCAGGACTCACCTAACTACCAAGGGTGGCATCCAAGGTTTGCCAGCCCAGTTCTTGACAAAGAAGGCCCTGTATTTTGCCAGTATAGGAAACGTGACTGCTTTTGAAAGCATCTTTGTCTTGCTCACCTACGGGTTATTTTTGTTTCCCAACATCAATAACTTTGTAGATATCAACTCCATTAAGGTTTTTCTCATTGGAAACCCTGTGCCGACTTTGCTCGCAGATGCATATCATTCTGTACACTTGGGAAATTTGTACAGCGGAGGGGAGATCACATGCTGTGTACCTCTGTTTTACAAATGGTTTATCTCTCACTTGCCCAAGTCTGCTGCTTTTTGGGATTGCAAGAGTGCCTTACGTTGGTCGCAGAAGATCATGTCTCTTACCAACTCTGATATAGATTGGTGTAATAGGATCTATGATGGGATCAGGATCATTGACCGTTGTGGAATCTTCCCCAACGTACCCCTTATAGGAACTAAGGGAGGAATCAACTATCATCCAGTTCTCGTTCATCGTCAATTTGGATACCCGATGAGACACGTCCCACGGGGTGTTCATCTGGAAGGTCTTTTCTTCAAGGAAGGAGAAAACGACAGAGCACTAAAGATGGAAATAGTGCATGCTTGGAAGCAGGTTCATAAGAAAGGACGAGAGGCTCTAGGAAAACCAGATTGTGTCTCGGTGGAGCCTTATCTCCATTGGGTACAAACTAGAGCTCTCAAGCTAAAGATGCCTTATCCTCATTACGGAATTCTTCCGCCAAAGGAATCTGTCATGTACTTCATGACGGAGACTGAAAAGCTTCAGGTTACTCTCAACAAAGATCAAAAGGAGAGAAGGTCTTGGAAGAACAAGTACCGCACCCTCGACGTAGAGTGCATCAAAATACAACAATTATTGAAAGAGAAAGATGCTCTGATTGAAATTTTGGAGCAACATGCTGTAGAGAATCAAGATGACCAAAGGAATTTGCTCACTCCTTTCACCTGGCAAAGGAATGACAACTCGACAATGGCCCAAGAGCCCCGGTCAAAGAAAAGGAAGATACCAGAATCAGCACCCGATTTCTCTTCAGAGAGGACTCAGGACCCATTAGTTTAGGTTTCTGTTTCTGCACCTTGTAATCTATTGTATTTCCATTTCTGTAATCCTTTGAATTCAATAAAAAGGGGTTTCCCCACCGTTTGATATTTGCAATCTAATTGTCGAAGTTTATTTTGATTAAACCTTAAACAATTAATATAATCATTGCATTCATCATTCTCACATCGCGTATTCTTCTTACCTACGAATCTCACGTTTGTGTCTCGGTTCTAGAGTCAAACTGTCTCATTCGTACAATACTCGGGCCAATCGTCAGAAAAGGATGGATGATCTTGAGGAAGAAAACAGAGAGTTGAAAGAAGAGATCGACGCTCTGAGAGAGGATATGAGAAAGCTTCGTAACGACATGCAAGCCATGGTAGAAGCTCAGCTACAAAGAACTGTGATCTCAGAGATCACTTCAACGCCCATAGTGGAGAAGTATGATCCTAGGTATCAAATACCGAAAGATCGTCCTTGGGGCATGCCTGTTAACTATATCCTAGAAGGATATGTTCCGCCGATCACTGAAGATCAGGGAATCACAACAGAAGCCGCTGGGCCTGAAGGTTACAAACTTCGGGAAAGCGAAGATGCCAGGGGCATACTGAAGACTCCTGAAGGTTACAAACTTCGGGAAACGCCAAGATTTACTGCCGTAGTCACGGTACCACCCCCTGTGGTGCACACTGTCCCGGAAGGACAGATTCCACAGACACCTTCTGGTAAAAAGGAAACCATGTTCGACAGAATGGATGAATTCCAGGAGCAGTTCCTGGAAATGCAGAAGGAGCTGCAAGCCATTCGCGGTCAGGATTTATTTGGAAAGGACGCCGCAGATCTCTGCTTGGTCCCAAATGTGAAAGTCCCGCACAAGTTCCAAGTGTCCGACTTTGAAAAATACAAGGGTAATTCTTGCCCTCAGAGCCATCTGGTAATGTACGATCGGCGGATATCAGCTCAGACGAAAAATCAGGACCTACTGATTCATTACTTTCAGGATAGTTTAACCGGTGCCGCACTCAAATGGTACATGGGTTTAAACCGTGCCACGATCAGCA
Organism: Lathyrus tuberosus; assembly: GCA_022829125.1. NCBI lineage: Eukaryota > Viridiplantae > Streptophyta > Magnoliopsida > Fabales > Fabaceae > Lathyrus > Lathyrus tuberosus. The sequence goes on from JALAZF010000037.1 coordinate 3,238,381, forward strand.
CATTCAGAGATCTTGGCACTGCCTTCGTCCAACAATACAAATACAATTTGGATATGGCACCCGACAGAGATCAACTCAGATCGATGTCGCAAAAGGACAAGGAAACCTTTAAGGAGTACGCTCAAAGGTGGTGTGAAATTTCCGCTCAAATTTGTCCACCTCTTGAGGAAAAAGAGATGACAAAGATCTTCTTAAAAACCTTGAGCTCATTTTACTATGACCGAATGGTTGCCAGTGCGGCCAGTGACTTCAGCGAAATGGTCGGCATGGGCGTACGTCTTGAGGAACCCGTCCGAGAAGGATGTTTGGCAAAAGACGCTGGATCATCGAGTAGTACAAAAAGATACGGTAGTGCTCTCCCTAAGAAAAAAGAGCAAGATATTGGGAATATCTCTCTTGGAAAGCTAAGGCGACGTTGTCAACCAGTAGCAACTGTAACTCCTGCTATCAGCCCTGCGCCTATTCCTACGTATCAACCTCAGGTTGCGCAGAGCCAACCCAATCAGCAAAGGACACAACAGCCTCTTCAGCAGGCTCGTCCTCCATATAACAACAACCGTACAACACGACCATCAGGGTTTGATCCTATACCCGTGTCGTACGCAGAGTTGTTTCCATTACTACTGGCTAAGGGGCACATTCAGACTAAATCTCCTCTTACAGTACCGGAAAATCTGCCTTTTTGGTTTAAGGTGGATCAAACTTGCCCTTATCATCAAGGAGGATTGGGGCATAACATAGAGACTTGTCTCAATTTCAAGTCCGACGTGCAAAAACTTGTTAGGAGCGGGGTCTTATCCTTCAAGGATACGAATCCTAATGTTCTCACGAATCCACTTGTTGCGGTGAAAATCGGATAACAAATTATTAATTAATTTGCATCATATTTCTTTTACAACCGACTTTGATTTATCCAAAGGAAAGGTTCAAGATCGTTAGAAAAACCTAAAGGGAAAGATCTAAGGTTCGGGGGTTGGTTACGCCTAGGGAAGGTATTAGCACCCTAAACGTCCGTAGTACTCTACGGGAACCTCTTGTTAAATGTTATCTTATGTTTGCTAAAGGTTCTATGCTAAAGGTTGAAACCCTAGGGGTTAGTATCTAAGTATACTCGATAAAGCATCGCACTTTACGCCTACGTATCCTCGGGAATAGAATCAGAGTATGCGTAGTTCTGCTTCTACTGAATGATTGACTATGGTCAATATTCAGAGGGGAGAATGAGTACAAGCTCATTGTAGAGTTTAAGAACTCTCTAGATCTAGTTGAAATGGACCTAAGTTGAAGTTTAGTCAGTAGGGGAAGTGATAAATTCATTATGATGAATATCACTAAGAGTTGAAGAACTCTTCCTAAAGCTAGTTATAATTTCTATGGCTCTGATGAGGCCAAGAAATAAGGTTTCTTCCTAAGAGGTTACTTAGGTTGAGATGGGGGCAATGACTTTAAGAGTCAACACTATTCACCTTCCTTTGGAATAGGGGAGAAAAGTTGATAAAATATTAAAGAGATAATAAGATGATATAAAAGACATGAATACAAATATGAGATTAAGATGAAAATCAAGATGTCAAAGCAAAGTGAGAATTAAACACATAATGATCAAACACATTAGGTATAACATGGCATAATGAAAAAGAAAATGCAATAAAACATTAATGAGTATTTTTAAACTTAATCAAGAATAAAGTCTTAAAATTAAATATTTGATAATTTTCTTTTATATAGAAAATAGGCTTAATAAAGAAAATGAAGCAAAAAAAGAAAGGAAGAAAAATGATAAGGAATAAACAAGTTATGATATTTTAGAAATTAAGTATAAAATTAAAATAGTGAAATAAATAACTAAGTGATAAAAAAGAGAGTTGCAGCCGTGGGGATTGAACTCGCGCCCTTTGAATCAAACAAAACCAACCCACAGTCAACTGGGCTACGTGCACGCCTTGACAAGAGAAGGGTAGGATACACATATATTTAAAAACAAACGCAAATCAGGAAAATAAAAAAGGTTGGGCGAGAGGATCGAACCCACGTCCTCAGCATAAACAACTCTCATAACTCTCCTCCTGGACCAGCGGTGCTACGCCCTCATCCAGTTATTATATGATTCAATAAATACATAAGGCAACACGCTTCCATAAATTCCAAATAACCAAAACAAGCATGTGCCAGCCATGCTCAACTTTCCAACCAAACACATCTTGCCCAGCCATGCTCTTACGATCATTACTCAGTCAATACCCAACCAAATTCAACAAAACAAAACTCTAAAATGATTAGCAATAATCAAGGAAAACCAAAGTGCCATGTGCTTCACCTAGATCCTATCATACAACACAATATAAGCTGGCAAAGATGAAGTGCCACAAGAGTTCAAGGAGCACATAATACTCACACAATCCAAACAAAAATATGATAGTCAGAGGGCATATAAACCAAACACGTCTATTCTAGGCAAAACAGGGCAATTGACGCAAAAACAACAATTACTCAGATATTAACATTCACAACAGATAGTGGTATATGGCATATCATCTAACATTTACTCATGTATCATTAAAATGACAGTGGCGTATGACAAGTTTCATTCATCCTAACATATTTCCACACTGTTGGACATACACATTTAAGTACAGGAATAGGTAGCACATCAGCAGTTTATACACAACTTTAAAATGGACAGAAACCAAATCAAGTGATGACTTAAACTAAATCCAAACAGAACCATATACATCGAAAGCTGAATGGGTAGGAAACAAGTATATGGCAAATTGAAAGTCAAGGTAAGCATCAAGGAAACATGGCGAGACAGAAAGCAGGGACCACACCAGTTCAAAGCTTAAGGCAGTAATGGTTACTCACATTAAAACAAGATTTTACATACTAGTCATAATTTGCACGCATAGACAGTGAAAATGTTTTGAACAGATCATGTGTTTTTTATCAATTAAGGACATACAAAGTAAACAGCTAAAAAACAATGTGTACACAAACATATAGAAACCTTATAAACATCAACATAGATGGTGGTTCAATTAAGGTAATAGCACATAGAAAAGCAATGATCAGTTTTCACACTTTGGAGAACTGGTTTGAAAGCTTGAAAACAGGTCTTAGCAGATGTAGGTACAAATACTCAAAATAAGCATACATGTCATAAGTTTGAACTCATAAATTAAGCATCAATAAGTATAAAGCAAGTGAGGTGTGAGATGCAACATTTAACAGTGTCTATTACAACAGTTTAAACATGGTGAGGAGTAGCCATAGTCAAGACAGTTTTAGGGCATAAAACAAACAAGCAATGTAACTATAATCGAACTCAAACATAGGCATGATAATTCATAAGACAATCATGATACATAAAGTTGGGCATTAAACAAAACAACTATACATCATGAAATCAGCTTAACATGAACAACAAGGTTAATGCAACAGCAAGGTGATTTAATCAGTCAATGAAACTGAGACTAAATAACTACTGACAGTTGGTACATACATCCACAACAAAGCATGTCACAGTTATGAAGTCAACAACAATAGTCTAAACATAGTCATGTCATCTGAATCAAGATGCAACTTAGGCATAAACAATAGATACTTAGGAAACTACATTATCATGTTAACATCAGCACAAAATGTTCACAGTGACAAACACACAAGCATCACGATGGTGGAAATCAAGCATATATAAGGTCAAGACAGACAAACTTATTTAAATGGTAACATTTAGAGGTAGACAGGGGCATAACATCATAGTTCTAACTTTGAACAAAATAGGAACATCATATATGCACACCAATGAAGAACATTATTTACTCCATAAGTTCAAACCATAGCAACACTTAAGCACACGTAAGTAAGGATAGGGCAAGCACATTCATACAGTTAAACCTTATGGTATCACAGAGATAAAGCTTGGAAAACATGTCAGACTTAACAATGCTAGTATACACATCATGAGCATAGTATAATCAATAAGACAGGGCTTGGCTGTTGTCAGTTCAAAGGAAAGCTTTAACACATACAATTTGGAAAGACATAGCATGGCAGATTGTAAAGCATCTAGACATATGATAGCACAACTCAAGGAAACACATATTAGGATTCAATTGTTCAAGTATTGCAATAAACTCAAACCAACAGGATGTGATACAAGTCAATGACCTACACATGCTATCAGGCTAAACACGACACATGGTCATACAACAACAAATGTAAAGGCAGTGGTGTATACAAACATTCATAATAACAAGGCAAACACCATAACTGAATACATAACAGAACAAGGATCACTTGTCAATATAGACAGTCATCAAAGCAATAACAAAGATAGCTAAAACCTAAGAATACATCAGAATTTCAAGCAGAGGTCCATGATAACCAAGCGTTTTAGTAGCATTAAACCACATCACAATGAAAAATTCCTAATAGCAGCCATTTAAAGAACAAAAGTCAGATGTAGCATAACTCAAAGGCATTCATGTGCATCATAATGTAACAGCATTATTTTCGGAAAAAGATTCAAAGCACGAGTACATAAACCATATGATCATACATATACCAAACAGATGAGCATGTAAGAAATGAAATGCAATATGGCAGTGTTTCATATGAGCATTTATCAAAGTAGAGACAAGAACACGATACCAAGTGGAATCAATCCCAATATCTTCAAAGATGATAGCTGCCTTCTCCTCTCAAGCACGCCAAGAGACTCCTTCAACTTGCTTGCCCAGACTTATGGAATTGCAAAGAATTTTCTGAGTGTTTTTTTTAATGGTTGTGTATATCCTCAGAACTGAAACGAGACTCTTTAAATAGGCAAAGTGTTGGATTGTTGAGAGACATATGGGCCGGGTCAAATTCTCAAGCAGCTGGTGGGCATAAGCTGAATCACCTAGGGTTTCCGTTTGAATTCCAAGCTTGGTCCAATTCTGGGAGATAAATGCGCTGTGATATCTCAGACGTGCAGGGTGTAGCGAGCGATTTTGGACGTGGTTCTTAAGCGCTGGTCGCTCTCTGCGGTCTGAGTTTGAACTACAGGTCGATTCATTTTTTATCCTATTGTGAGCTGAATAAGGAAGGGAAATAGATGTCTCCAATTAACCCTGCTTGCATACTGAGTTTAAACAGCGGTCTGTTAGGTTACGGATGCTATCAATGTGGGGGGCCTTTGTACTGGTTATTTGTATTTTCGCCAATACTGTTTTCTTTCTTTTTTACCTGGGCAGAAGGTTTCTGGCAGGGAACAAGGATTAGGATGTTAGGACTGATGCTTTTGAAATACTGCTTTTGATATGGGATTTGGGTTTTTTGTTGATTGCGCTCGCTAAGATCTTTTCTTTCGATCTTATGCCTACGTATTCCCGTTTACCGAAACAGGGAAATCAGAGCGTTCCTAGTTCCTCCTATTCTATGGGAGGAAATGGGTGTTTTTGGTGTCTTGTTCAAAGCCCAAGACGTGAAGCGAAAGGAGATTTGTATCTTGTTCAAAGCCCAAGATGTGAAGCTGAAAGGTCTATTTGTGTCTTGTTCAAAGCCCACGATGTGAAGCTGAAAGACCTCGGCTTTAGAGAGAATTTGTCATCTCTAAAGAGGGGAGAAGGAGAATTACTTTAACTGGGATACGTGGATCCGAGCAATGCCATAATTTTCGAAGAAAGGGTTTTAACCTGAAGGAGAAGACTTTAACTCAGTGTAGAGCAATGCCATCTTTCCTTAGGAATCTCTCATGCTAAAAGAGGGACAGTGGCATGGATGTAGATGATCCAGAGGCTTGCCGCTTACAGCGATTAGATGAAGGGAAAGGAGTTGTTGATGTTTGTGTACTGTGAACGAGGCACAGCTTTGATGCTAAAAGGTTAATTGGATTAACCAGTGGTTTTCTTATACAAAGCCTAAGAGGAGGCTAATTTCCGCTAGGAAAATCATTATACAAAGCCTAAGAGGAGGCTATTTTGTGTCCCGTACAAAGCTTGAGAGAGAGGCTAAAAGGGTTGACTCAACCGGAGAATCTTTTATACTTAACAAGAGAGTGATTTTGTATCTCGTATGAAGCCCGAGATGGAGGCTGTTGCTTGTTTGGCTCAATAAGAACCTTTTTGTATCTCGTATAAAGCCCGAGATGGAGGCTAAAGGGGTGATTGACTCAACGAGAGAGTCTCTTATGTGTCTCGTACAAAGCCCGAGAGAGAGGTGAAAAGGTTGTTTGACTCCACTGGGGAGAATTTTGGTATCTCGTACGAAGCCCGAGATGGAGGCTATTGTAACTGTTTCAGTTGAGTGACAGATCCAATATAGTGATTTTAAAAGAGAAAATCAGTTCTTATATGAATAACACTGTACTCAGGGATTTGATTTGAGGGTCAGGGATATTTCCTTCTCTTTGAGGAAACGGGAAATCCAAAGGGTGTCGAGACTGTCCGAGTCTGCGGGTTTCCTTCCTATTTAATGAAGGGTGCTTGAGAATGTCTTTGAGACTCAAGGAAGTTAGACTGTCCGTGTCTAGAGTTTTATCTTTTGTACTATGCTTCGAGAAACAGTAGTAGACTCTATGAAAGGACTGTTCTATGAGGATGACTAGGTTCTGTTCCTATACCTCTAGGAGGTCGTCGGGACAATTTGTACGAAGCCCAAGAGGAGGCTGGAAACTTTTAAGAAGTCGACGGGTCCTTGTACGAAGCCCAAGAGGAGGCTATCATTCCCGGAGGAAGAGATCATTATACGAAGCCTAAGAGGAGGCTGTGAATACTTCTAAGAAGCCGTAGTGTCCTTGAATAATGCCCAAGAGGAGGCCGATGCTTTTAAGAATCCCGTGGGTCTATCATCTCCCTTTCATTAGGAGAGATAACTCTTTTAAAGATAAAAACCACTCGTAAACGTGCGAGGTTTACTATCCAGCGACTTCTAGCTTTTAAAGAGGGTTCCTTAGTTAAGGTCCAAGATTATGACCGTAGTGGGTACCCAAATCCCGAGACATTCAAGGCAAGCTATCCACAAGGAATAGATCAAGTCAGGAAAGTTTGAGAATTTGGAAGAAACTCAAAGATGCCATTCACGGAGAATACATTCATCTTGGGGAGTAGAGCTTCTTGAGGATTCCTAAGGAGGACAGCCGAAGAGAAGACTGTATCTGGTACTCCTATTGCGGATCTAGGCGTCTATTTCTTTGAATAAGTGAAACGGCGTCACCTAGTTCTAGACGTAGTAGCCGGGGAAACTCGAAATATCTATACTATTATTACACAGTAGATATGAGTTTATGAAAGGAGACTTACAGTGAGCAGCCCCACAATACAGTTTATAATATGAAAGCAGTAAACGAAAGCGATAACCACTTACTCGGTTGTAGTGCTTCCATGCTGTTTGGTTAGTTGTTCAACAAAGAAAGATTGAAAACAATAGTATATTCAAAATTAAAGGAGAAAGTGCTTTGAAAAAGAAAGATTTGGGGCTTACAACTCAAGGAGAGGCCCGGGGTTTTATCAGTGAGCGCACTGTTTGACTTTGTACAGCGGGACTTACACGAGTGACTGGGGCCCAAAAATGTTTTCTGTACAAAGGGATGGGTCTTACACTCTCTTAAGAGGCCCAAAAAAGGTTAGAGAAAAGAGATTGGGGCTTATAACACAGGGTAGGCCCAAATGATTTTTCGTTTAAAAATGGCGATCGCGCCGAGGTTTTCTTTTAACGCAGAGGGACTTATACAATAAGTGAGGCCCAAAATGTTTTGGTTAAAAGGGGGATTGTGTCTTACACTCTAATAGAGGCCCAAAGTGTTTTGAATGGGTCTTATAGCTCAAGGAGAGGCCCAGGTGATTTTTATTTTTAAACGGGCGACGATCGCGCCGTTTACTTGTACAGAGGGACTTATACAATGAATGAGGCCCAAAAAGTTTTTGTACAAGGGGGGATGGGTCTTACACTCTCTCAAGAGGCCCAAAGTGTTTAGAAAATGATTTATGAGGGTTGAATTAATCCAAAAACCCTAATTTGTTTTCAAAAATGTATTTAATTGAATAAAAATTCAATTAAATGATCAAAATTGTTTAACATATGAAAAACAAATTGTGATTTTGGAGTAATGCTTCAAAAATTAAGTATTGACCTACAAAATAATTACAAAGCATTAAAAGTTGCAAAATCAATGTAGAAAAAATATTTAAAATGCCAAAAACAATCAAAATATTAATTCTTTGCAAAAAATATCAATTATATGAAATAAATAATATTTTTGGGATTTTTTGGGAAAATAAAATATTTTAACATTTTTGTGAATTATTAAAAAAAGAATCAACTCAAAATCATTAAAACTCAGAGAGAAATTAATTTTTGAATCAATTAAACAAAATCACAAAATTCAAATATTTGAATTATTCAAAAATGACGCCAAGAACAAGCTGAAGAACACGCGCGTGTTCTTGGTTTCTCAGATTTGCGTTTTCTATCCAATCTCCATGAATACGTGATCATATCATGCAATCCACATATCATTATGCTCGTCTCAACCTCACGATCATGTCTATGTACTTTAATTTCATTTAAATTAATCATACAACAAGAAATCACGAAGAGACCTCAAGAACCCTAATTTCTGCATGAAGGCTAGGATTTTTGATACACGATTCAAACAATGCAATTAATTGAGGGAAAACATTACATGCATGATTATGAACATATGGCCAAATTATTGTGCGAGGAAATATGCATAGATTGAGAGATGACCAAGTATGTGCTTACCTCCAAGTCGTGACAGCAAGTTCAAAGTGATTTTTGATTTGGAGGTGTTACAAATGAGTTGTGATGATCTGAACAGCTTCCCTACACCCTATGGATTGTGTTTGGATGGTTGGACTTGATTGAAATTGGCTGGATCACTTTGTGGTACCTCAGCTGCAACTTGTTTGAAAATTTGAGCAACCAGCTGGTGATTTTGTGAAATTGATGTTTCAGAAGTAATCTAAGTGTTTGATAAGCTCATATGTGATGTATGTGAGGTGTGTGAGTGATTGGTTTGATTGGAATTGCTCTCAAACTCAAAACCCGATAGCTACCTTGCTAAGAAAGGCATTTTTGCCAAGAGAAAGAGATTTTGATGAAAGCATCTGTTAGATGGCTTTGGTGTACTCAAACTGACCACAATTGAGCTCTATTTATAGTAGAGCAAGTTTGTTTTGCAAGGAATAGTGAATGGCAGCTGGTAAGTAGGTTTGGCCAATGTTGGCAAATGAAAATCCAAGTCTCCTCTAGCCATTGACTAGAGGTTAGGGCACAGAGCTTTGGTCCCCTTGGTCTTGGATAAGCCTTGACTGATTTCAGATGAGAATGGCTCAGTCCATGCCACCTTGATGGTTCCATTGAATGCCTCATTCCAAATTTGAAGTCTTGTCCCTATTTTGGCCATTCTAGGTTCAACATGCTATTTCTTGTTCCATGGACTTTGGAGGCTTGGCTCAGTGATTGTCCCCTTTAGATTCAATCCTATGAGGTGTCCAAGTGGGTAGGAGCAATTGAATTTGGCTGGTTTTGGCAAATCGACCAAAGTTGCAAATTCTGCCTTGCCTTGACAGATTTCAGCAAGGCAACTTGGCAATGTTGTATCTCATGGTGTAGGTTGAATTTGGCAATGTTCTTGGCCATTTTGGAAAGCTCTTACATGATACAACAACTGTTTGAACAAGTTTGGTTTTGATCTCTTTTGATTCCAAGTGAAAAATCCCCCTACATTTGGCAAAAAGTGAGGCAGAATCTGACTTAGTGAAAATTTCACTAAGTGTTGGAAAAAGTGACATTTTCACTTTTCAGCCACTTTGATCACTCCATAACTCAAAATTCTTAATGAATTGGAATGACTTGTAGTTGAAGTTTTTGTAGGTGATAATGAGGGCTACAAATCCATCTTTGGATGAGAAAAAATGGCCTTGTGGTTTAGGAGTTATGGTCCTCCAAAGTTGGTACCTTTGCCACTTTATTTTTAACTTAGAAAAATTTCTAAGTTTTATGGTTACCCCTTTTTCAAGTTATCTCACTTTTCTTGATTTTTCTTGATGAATGATGATTCAAATCATACATTAACATCATTTTAGGTTTAAAAATCCATTTTGGTGAAAAATCCCAAAAAGTTAAAGTTGACTTTTGTGCACAGTTGACTTTTTATCAGATGAATTCCAAACTATGCAATTCTTCAGGAAATCATGTCCTTGACCTAAATCAAACTTGATGGGCATGTTCCATGGGTGTCATAGGGTATATTCAATCATGTATTAGGGTTTGGGAGCATTTCCTGGTCAAAAGTCAAAGTTACAATTGACTTTTCCCTTAAAACCCTAATTGTGGTGCAGATGAAATTGAGACTTGTTGCCCAAGCTTCTTGGATCAATCCATTGTTCCAAATGGATCAATATGGTATATTAGAGACCCTCAAATCATCTCTTGAGGTCTTGGCTCATGGTTTGTCCCAAAAGTCAACTTAGGGGTGAATTAGGTCAAGAAACCCTAATTCCTGATTTTTGATGAATGCATCCCCTGAGGCAAAATTGACTTGATGCATGGGTTCATGAGGTTCCATGAAGTATATTAGGTCATGTTTTGGATCATTGCCTTGTGCCCAGATGAAAATTTCCATCTGGAGGCCCTGGACGACCAAAACCCTAATTTGGTGACACTGTCGATCTTGAGACTTGATCCACCTAAAAGGGAGCAGCCTTGTGCTTAATCCTTGAAGTGGGAGTCCTTTTTGATCCATTGTGGATGTTTGAGAGATTAGACAAGTTGAAAATCAAGTCATTTCTTGATTGATCCTTTGTCTAAGCACTCAGAGAGGGCTTGAAACCCTAATTTTGATTGTAGTGGATGCTCACCCATCTTTGGGGAGACTGATGAAGCATGATGGTTCATCCATATTGTGATGATGATTTTCACAATGATGGGAAATCTAAGTGGTCAAAATTTGGGGTATTACAGATGCCCCTATTTAATCTTCTTGGACCCGAAGGTGTGAATGACGAAGGGATTCGGGCATTCGGGGTGCAAGAGGATTTAATATCGGAATATCCGAAATTTTGATGGTGGTTATGAATGGTAGCTTACACATTCATCTTCTTCAGCTAAGCAATGATGCTTAGAAAAGGTAAACTCCCCCTCGATCCTGGTCTCCTACCAAGGAACTGGTCTTAGTTTCTGATTTAAACTTCCCCTCGATCCTGGTCTCCAACCAAGGAACTGGTCTTAGTTTCTTTTGTCAATAAACTTCCCCTCGATCCTGGTTTCCTACCAAGGAACTGGTCTCAGTTTCTTTTGTCAATAAACTTTATTGACAAGGGACGCTATGTGTAGCGGTTTTCCTTCAAACTTCTCGCCGAATTTTCCTGGGGAGATGCCATTTGAGTGGAAAAAGTTTCGATGTCAGACTTGCTGGGGAACCCAGTCGTCTGAGTTGTAGAGTTGTACAAACTTCTCCGTTGGAGACGCCATTTGTTTCTACTGGGGAAAGCGAGTTTCTTGAGAAATTGCTTCTGATTGGGATCTTTCATCATACTTTTCTCGGGATCTTCTCGGAGAAACGCCATATGATGGGGTCCAATTTTGAGGTGCCAATGACCTTTTCATCAGTGGTTTTTCGGAGTAAAGCTGGCGTGCTGCCGAATCTCTGATCACGAGGCTTTCTCTGTGGATTTTCCTTAATCCGGGAAAGCAAGGATATCATCTTCAATGGCGAAGAGTGATGTTTATTGAAAGTTTTCTCTGGCTTTTCAGAGGTTCAAGTTATCAAAGTGGTCAAGGACCAACTTCTTTCCAGAATTAAACTGGAAGCGAGGTTGTTCAGACACAGTATTTCCTGACGAGGCAAGAACTGACAACTCGATTGAGAGGACTTCTACCACTAGGGGACAAGACTGACTAGAGTGATAGTGATGCAATATGAAATGTGAATGCAAATAAAAAATGCATGATGTATGTATGTATATGCTGACAAAACAGACGCGACATACAGACTAATGGATGAACACAATTGGATACTCGGCCATCGCGGGGCGAAGAAGTACCGTTGATAGCAATTCCACCTTGCTTAGGAGAGATAGTCCCGTTGGGAGCTATGTTGATCGGGCTTAGGAGATGAGAACCCGGCCGAGGCGTGTCAGACGAAACAAGGTCTCTGACACAGTTGATCCCTTCATTCAGGCATACTGGCTTAGAAGGAGTACTTTGATTCTGTACTTTGAAGTTTGCTTACTTCGGGAGAAGCGATCGATGTTCTTCTGATATTCAACAGTCAAAAGAAAGGCCATCTTTAATTTAAAAGCAGAAAAAGTTTAACAAGTAAATTTATTTTTGTTTTATTTCAAGAATCGCTGATTAAGTTTAAACAACGTCGTTCTGTAAAGCTAAAACAAGTAAAGAATTACAAACACAAGCACAAGGGCTCAAATTTTATTGATAAGATGGAGATCAGCCAAACGCGTGATTCCAAAGAGTATATACAAAGTTAGAAAATGGTAATTTACAGGGAAAAGGGCTACGTTGAAACATAACGACCACTATTCTTCTACCAACTTTGAGTTCGGGACATCCTGAGCTTCCGTCGAAGATGACCTTGACTGGAGTTTTCTGACGGATGATGTAACTGCTGCTGCTGAGGGACTCGCCTCTGTTGAACATAGTTACTTGCCATTATCCCTAATTTTTGCCTGGATTGTACTATGAGATTTCCAATCCATCGGGATGATTTTTTTCATGTCTCTAACTTTTGCCTGGACCGCCCTTTCGGGTTTTCAATCCACCGAGACGTTTTTTTTTTTAGTTTAGGCGAAGTATTTCTTGACTACATCAACATTCGTGGGGTAGGCAAATTCCTCTCCGTCCATGGTTGCAAGTCTCAAGGCGCCGCCTGAGAAAGCTTTCGTGACCACATAGGGGCCATCATAATTTGGGGTCCATTTGCCCCGAGAATCAGTGAGAAATGATTGTATCTTCTTGAGCACAAGGTCTCCTTTTCTGAAGACACGAGGTCGGACCTTTTTGTTAAACGCCCTCTTCATTCTCTGTTGATACAACTGACCGTGGCATAATGCCATGATTCACTTCTCTTCGATCAGGTTCAGGTAGTCGTGTCGACTTTGACACCATTCAGCTTCGGTGAGCTTCGCTTCCATCAATACTCGGATTGACGGGATCTCTACTTCTATGGGAAGCACTGCCTCCATGCCATATACTAGAGAGAAAGGGGTAGCCCCTGTTGAAGTGCGGACAGATGTGTGATAACCATGAAGAGCAAAGGGTAGCATTTCGTGCCAATCTTTATAGGTTACAACCATCTTTTGAACAATCTTTTTGATGTTCTTGTTAGCCGCTTCTACCGCTCCGTTCATCTTGGGTCGGTAGGGAGATGAGTTATGGTGTTCGATCTTGAACTCTGCACACAACTCTTTCATCATCTTATTGTTCAAGTTAGACCCATTATCGATAATGATCTCGCTTTGAACACCATAACGGCAGATGATATTATTTTTGATAAATCGGACCACCACTTGTCGGGTTACATTGGCGAATGACGCTGCTTTGACCCACTTGGTGAAATAGTCAATGGCTACCAGGATGAACAGATGTCCGTTTGAAGCCTTAGATTCGATCAAGCCGATCATGTCGATTCCCCATATGGAAAAAGGCCACGGGGAAGAAAGAACTTTGAGATGTGATGGCGGTACATGAATTTTGTCGGAGTATATCTGACACTTGTGACACCTCCTCATGTACTTGTAGCAGTCGGATTCCATGGTCAACCAATAATACCTGGCCCTGAGAATTTTTCTCACCATTGTGTGTCCGTTGGCATGAGTGCCAAAGGATCCTTCATGAATTTCTTTCATGAGCACGTCTGCTTCTGGTCTGTCGACGCATCGGAGCAAGACCATGTCAAAATTTCTCTTATAAAGAGTGTCACCGCTCAGGAAGAAGTTTCCAGCCAATCTTCTGAGGGTTTTCCTGTCTTTTCTGAGTGCCCCGGATGGGTACTCTTGTTTCTGAAGGAAGCATTTGATATCGTTATACCAAGGTCTGTCGTCTGTGACTGCTTCAATCGCGAAGATGTAAGCGGGCCGTTCAAGGCGCATTATGTCGATCTTAGGTATGTCATTCCATCGACCTACACTAATCATGGAAGAGAGAGTGGGTAATGCGTCAGCCATGTGATTCTCATCACGAGGGATGTGACGAAAGTCGACTCTGTTGAAGAAGGGTAACAACCTTCTTGCATAGTCTTTGTAAGGAATCAATCCTGATTGGTATGTGTTCCAATCTCCTTTTATCTGGTTAATAACCAAGGCTGAGTCGCCGTATACGTCCAAGTTTTTGATCCTTAAATCAATCGCTTCCTCGAGACCCATGATACATGCTTCGTATTCGGCCTCGTTGTTCGTACACTTGAACGTAAGTCGAGCAGTGAAAGGAATGTGGGAACCCTGAGGGGTAACAATGATTGCCCCAATTCCATTTCCATAATGATTGACTGCTCCGTCAAAGATAAGTCCCCACTGGGAACCTGGTTCTGGCCCTTCACTGGGTAGCGGTTCATCGCAATCTTTCATCTTTAGATACATGACATCTTCGTCTGGGAAGTCAAACCCGATTGATTCTTGATCGTCAATCGGTTGATGAGCCAAATGATCGGCTAAAATACTTCCCTTAACGGCTTTTTGAGCATGGTACTCTATGTCATATTCTGATAGTAACATCTGCCAACGGGCAATCCTTCCCGTGAGAGCAGGTTTTTCGAAAACGTACTTGATTGGATCCATTTCGGAGACCAACCAAGTAGTATGACGAATCATGTACTGGCGAAGACATTTGGCTGCCCAAGCCAAAGCGCAACAAGTTTTCTCAAGTATTATGTACCGAGTTTCACAGTCGGTGAATTTCTTGCTTAGATAGTAAATGGCAGGCTCTTTCCGTTTAGTTTCGTCTTGTTGGCCAAGTACACATCCCATTGAGTCCTCTAGGACTGTGAGGTAAATGATCAGTGGTCTTCCTTCCACTGGAGGTGAAAGAATCGGAGGATTCAATAGATATTCCTTGATACTGTCGAAGGAGGTTTGGCAATCTTCTGACCAAACGCAATCCTAGTTCTTTTTGAGTAATTTGAAAATCGGCGCACACGTCGCAGTCATAAGGAATATGAATCTGGAGATGTAGTTCAAACGTCCCAGGAATCCTCTGACTTGTTTTTCAGTTTTCGGAGAAGGTATTTCTTGAATGGCCTTGACCTTGTCAGGATCAACTTCAATTCCTTTCTGGCTGACGATGAACCCTAGTAGTTTCCCCGAACGGACACCGAAGGTGCACTTGTTGGGATTCAAGCGGAGCTTGAATTTTCTTAGACGTTCGAACAATTTTGACAGATGTTCAACGTGCTCATCTTCTGTTCTTGATTTTGCAATCAAATCATCGACATATACCTCGATTTCTTTGTGTATCATGTCATGAAACAGAGTAGTCATGGCCCTTTGATAGGTTGCCCCGACATTCTTCAAACCGAACGGCATTACCTTGTAACAAAAGGTACCCCATGGGGTAATGAACGAAGTTTTCTCCATGTCTTTCGGCGCCATTTTGATCTGGTTATAGCCCGAGAATCCATCCATGAAGGAGAATACTTTGAACTTTGCTGTGCTGTCTACCAGCATGTCAATTTGTGGTAAAGGAAAGTCGTCCTTTGGACTTGCCTTGTTCAGATCTCTGTAATCAACACACATTCTGACCCTCCCGTCCTTTTTGGGAATGGGTACGATGTTGGCTAACCATTGAGGATATTCATATGTAGCGAGGAAACCCGCGTCGATCTGTTTCTGTACCTCCTCCTTGATTTTGATGGCCATGTCCGGGTGAGTCCGTCTCAACCTTTGCTTTACTGGCGGACATTCTGATCTTAATGGTAATTGATGTTCCACGATGCTGGTATCCAACCCTGGCATATCCTGATAGGACCAAGCGAATACATCGGGAAATTCTTTGAGAAGCTTTATCAAACCCTCTCTGGCAGTTGGACTGAGCAGTGCCCCAATCCTGATTTCTTTTCTCTCTTGCTCTGAACCCAGGTTTACCATTTCCAACGGTTCTTTGTGAGGTTCGATGGACCTTTCCTCTTGTCTGAGTAGTCGGGAGATCTCTTCTGGAATTTCGTTGTCAACTTCTTCTTCAGCCTCGAATACCGGGAACCCAAAGTTGGAAGAAGGCATCGGATCGTATGTTTCAACGGGGTATAAAACAAGCAATCTGCATGACGTGATGATTCGTGTTTAGAAGAGATAGAGAAAATGTAAGTGTGTGCAGTGTTTTTGTTTTACTGCTTGTTTTTATTATTGAATGTTTTTTAGGATTACCATTTTCTGAAAAAGCAAAAAGAGAAAACAGCAATTAATGCGGAAATTACAGAACGACGTTATTTTATTAATGCACAAGTCGAATCTTGAAACTACAGCCCTATAAAACAAAACTCTGTCGCTTTGGACAAAGCGAAGAGGGAAATTTACAGAAAATGAGCCCTATCAAAACATCCGTTTCACCTGGGCAGGGTGAAAGGTTAAAGATGGCAATTACTTTGACTGATGAACGACCTTCGGAACCTCGACAGCAACCCATTGGCGGAGAACTCCTCGGTGAATCACAAAGTCTGGCACCTTCTTTGATTTGTCTTCAGAAATGACGCTGATTTCTGGTGGAGCAGGATCATTGGAATCTGTCTCCCAAGCAGAATTGTCGTAGGAGGATTCCTCTGTTACATTTTGCATAGCATTGGTGCTCTCAGCTGTATCTCCCCATCCAGTTGACTGGATATCTTCGAGCCTGATACGAAAGCTTTCGGGAGCAGTGTACTTGACCATATAGTCGTATTTTCCACTTGGTTGTCCCAGAGTGTCCCAAACTTCTTTGGAACTGGAGGAATCATTTCTCTCGATGACGTTGACCTCAGGAAAAGCATAATTGATGAATTCTAGCCCTGCAAACGTTGCGAATTCATCTTTATGTTGAGTAGTTTCTGAATGACCTGAGTGTTGATCCCATGACATGGTGGGGACATAGGTATTCTGTTCAATGATGCTCAGCTGAGTTTCATTACTCGGCTGACTCTCTTGCCCCAAGTTTCTTGGGTAAGGCTGCCACATTGGCAGGCCATCCATCGGGCCATAGTAATTGTGGTCAAAGTTGTCTTCCATCGGAGTGTCCTCCTCTAATGAATTTGGCGGAGCACGGCATCCTTCCGGATCACAATCTCCGTAGATCATTTCAACATCTGACCTGGGTATAAATCTTGGACTTTCTGTAGGAAAGCAAAAAGGCATAGGCACCTCTTCCGGAGACATATAACCGTCCTCATTAAGATAGGACTTCCACTCTTCATCTGCATCAGAGGAATCTTCCTCATTGATAGCATGAACTGTCTGAGACACTGGGTGAAGAAAACCTCCACTGTGGAAGAAGTTTTGAAGGGGATGAAGACTTTCATTGTTGGCAACTGTCTGGGTACAGGTTGCAGAAAAACCAAGACCATTCTTTGTTTTATTGTTAATGGGAATGACAAGCCGTCCCCATCCTGTCGTATCGGTACTCTCGACCGCTTTGATAGCATCTTTGTATGAAGAAATTGAAGTTCCTTCTTCAGATTGATCGTTCTTGCTCACCGATAGTGCTTGGAACTGAGTTCCAATAACCTCCTCGGGTTCCACACAAGTAGATGATGATAAGTTACTCACAAGCAAGGCTTGTTCCCCACAAACCGTGACAAGTTGATCATTCTTGACGAACTTTAGCTTCTGGTGGAGGGTTGAAGTAACCGCTCCAGCCTGATGTATCCAAGGTCTTCCTAATAAACAAATGTATGTTGCCCGGATGTCCATGACCTGGAAAGTGATTTGGAAAGTGTGAGGACCAATAGTTATGGGAAGATCTACTTCGCCGATAACTATTTTTCTGGATCCGTCGAATGCTTTGACGACGACCTCGCTGACTCTCATCGGAGGGCCCTTGAATGATAATTGCATCAAAGTGGACTTCGGCATAACATTCAGGGCTGACCCTGTGTCTACCAGTACGTTGGCTAAAGCATCGCCCTGGCAGTTAATTGTAATGTTGAGCGCCATGTTATGACGGCGACCCTCTTCAGGTAATTCTTCATCACTAAATCCCAAATTATTGCAGGAAGTGATGTTAGAGACAATGCTATCGAACTGTCTGATTGTTACATCCTGTTCCACAAAGGCTTGCTCCAAGACTTTCTCTAGAGCCTCTCTGTGTGCTTCTGAACTGAGTAACAGTGATAATACCGAGATCTTTGAAGGAGTCTGTAACAGTTGATCAACAATGTTATATTCACTCCTTTGGATGAGCTTCAGCATCTCATCTTTGTCTTTTGAAAAGTCGGGATTACTAGATTGACCGACTGGTGGATCAGGAATTTCTGCCTGAAGTTCCTTTTCTTTGTTGGATTCTCCAACCCCTCGGTTGAAGATTCGACCGCTCCGTGTTACACGACTGATGTCTGCAATATTCACGACGGAGGGTAATGGAATTTCCTTTCCATTCTCGATTATTGTTGCGCCGTATTTGTAAGGGATTGCCTTAGCTGATTCATACGGTAGTGGCCCCGGTAGATAGATGACTATGGGAACCTTCTGATTTTTCTGACCATCATAAGTAACCTTGATCCGTTCCCGGTTGGGAACTCTAGATTCGTCAAGTAGAGGGATGATGGCAAAAAGATCCCTGGTCCTGTGATGACCAGAGATTGTGACAACATCCTCAACTTGACCGGCAAGGTAGTTCGGCGTCCAGTTGACGGGTCCAGAACCTGGATATGGACGAATTTCTCCGTGATCGACATGACCCTGAAGAGCTGCTCTCACAAGGTAACACCCTTGGTTACTTTCTGAACAGACGCTGCAACTGTCATAGTTGTGTGGTGGCACCTGGCCACGCCCATTTTGAATGCAATGTAACCTCACTAGGTTATCTTCCATTGATCGAACATCCTGACTTTGACGACGAGTAGGATTCCTGTGATTGATACTAATCTGCTGAGTATCTTCGTCCATATAGATTGGCATCCACCAGTGATTTAACAAGTGCTGAAGTACCTCCTGGACAAGGGTACAACCTCGATCGTTTTCGCAACCTGCTTTACAGTTTTGATAGTCATGTGATATTGAGAATCCAAGTCGGACCTGCTCAGCATGTAACTCTACCAGGTTGGTATTCATCACGCGAATGTCAAAGATCTGAACCATGTTGATTTGATAGGAGTTCCTATCACGGTAGTCTTGGATCCATCCAAGATCCATCTGACGCTGGAGGGCCTCTTGTATGAAAGAGCATCCCTGTTTGTTTACCGAGCAAGTCAGACAAGAACTGTAATCGTGCCGCGGCAGATTATGATACTGGCTTTGCCTTGAGTGCATCGCCACCAAGTTGACATTCATCGCACGGATGTCGTGGTTTTGAATGACGTTGGAATTCGTGTAAACCATGTTAACTCCATGAACTCGGTGCTCTTGGATCCATCCAAGATCCATTTGTTCCTGTAGAGCTGCTTGCACTACAGAACACCCCTGGTTGTCTTTAGAGCAGATATCACACTGGTGATAATTATGAGGTGGCACATGGCCATATCCACTCTGTCTATAATGCATCTTGACCAGATTGGTCTTTAACAAGAGTACATCATGAATTTGATAGACATTGTTAGTCTCATTCTCAATCAGATTGACTGCGGCCTTCTCATGTTGAGGCAGCGGGTTCGTAAGAACATTAGGATTCGTATCTTTGAAAGATAAGAGCCCGCTCCTAACAAGCTTTTGCACGTCGGATTTGAAATTGAGACAAGTCTCAATGTTATGCCCTGAACCTCCTTGATGATAAGGGCATGTTTGATCC
Organism: Lathyrus tuberosus; assembly: GCA_022829125.1. NCBI lineage: Eukaryota > Viridiplantae > Streptophyta > Magnoliopsida > Fabales > Fabaceae > Lathyrus > Lathyrus tuberosus. Next base: position 3,258,304 of record JALAZF010000037.1, read on the forward strand.
GCTTTAAACCAAAAAGGCGGATTTTCCGGAACTGAAAGGGGAGACTTAGTCTGAATGTGCCCCTTAGCCAGCAGTAACGGAAACAGTTCTGCGTACGTTACGGGTATAGGATCAAATCCTGGTGGCCGTGTTGTATGGTTGTTGTTATATGGAGGACGAGCCTGCTGAAGAGGCTGTTGTGTCCTTTGTTGGTCAGGTTGGCTCTGTGCAACCTAAGGTTGATACATAGGAATAGGCGCGGGGCCGATAGCAGGAATAACAGCTGCTACTGGTTGATAACGTCGCCTTTGCTTTCCGAGAGAGATATTCCCAATATCTTGCTCTTTTTTCTTAGGGAGAGCATTACCATATTTTTTAGTACCGCTTGTCGATCCAGTGTCTTTTACCAAACGTCCTTCTCGGACGACTTCCTCAAGACGTACACCCATGCCGACCATTTCGGTGAAATCACTGGGTGCACTGGCAATCATTCGGTCATAGTAAAATGAGCTTAAGGTCTTTAAGAAGATCTTTGTCATTTCTTTTTCCTCAAGAGGTGGACAAATCTGAGCGGCAATTTCACGCCATCTCTAAGCATACTCCTTAAAGGTTTCCTTGTCCTTTTGCGACATTGATCTGAGTTGATCTCTGTCGGGTGCCATGTCCAAATTGTACTTGTATTGTTGGACGAAGGCAGTACCAAGATCTCTGAATGTACTAATCGTAGTACAGTTTAAACCCATGTACCATTTGAGTGCGACATCGGTTAAACTATCCTGGAAGTAGTGAATCAGCAGGTCCTGATTCTCCGTCTGAGCTGACATCCGCCGAGCGTACATCACCAGATGGCTCTGAGGGCAAGAGTTACCCTTGTATTTTTCAAAGTCGGGCACTTGGAACTTGTGCGGGACTTTCACATTTGGGACCAAGCAGAGGTCTGCGGCGTCCTTTCCAAATAGATCCTGACCGCGAATGGCTTGCAGCTCTTTCTGCATTTCCAAGAACTGCTCCTAGAATTCATCCATTATGTCAAACATAGTTTCCTTCTTATCAGAAGATGTCTGTGGAATCTGTCCTTCCGGGACAGTGTGCACCACAGGGGGTGGTACCGTGACTACGGCAGTAAGTCTTGGCGCCTCCCGAAGTTTGTAACCTTCAGGAGTCTTGAGTATGCCCCTGGCATCTTCGCTTTCCCGAAGTTTGTAACCTTCAGGCCCAACGGCTTCTGTTGCGATTCCATGATCTTCAGTGATCGGCGGAACATATCCTTCCGGGATATAGTTAACAGGCATGCCCCACGGACGATCTTTCGGCATCTGATACCTAGGATCATACTTTTCTATGATGGGTGTTGAGGTGATCTCTGAGATCACAGTTCTTTGTAGCTGAGCTTCTGCCATGGCTTGCATGTCGTTACGAAGCTTTCTCATATCCTCTCTTAGAGCGTCGATCTCTTCTTTCAACTCTCTGTTTTCTTCCTCAAGATCATCCATCCTTTTCTGACGATTGGCCCGAGTATTATATGAATGAGACAGTTTGACTCTAGAATCGAGACACAAACGTAAGATTCGTAGGGAAGAAGAATACATGATGTGAGAATGATGAATGCAATGATTATATTAATTGTTCTTTTGGTTTAATCAACATAAACTTCGACAATTAGATTGCAAATATCAAACAGTGGGGAAACCCCTTTTTATTGAATTCCAAAGGATTACAGAAATGGAAATACAGTAGTTTACAAAGTGCAGAAACAGAAACCTAAACTAATGGGTCCCGAGTCCTCTTCTTTGACCGGGGCGCTTGAGCCGTTGTCGGGTTGTCATTCCTTTGCCAAGTGAAAGGAGTGAGCAAGTTCCTTTGGTCGTCTTGATTCTCTACAGTATGTTGCTCCAAAATTTCAATCAGAGCATCTTTCTCTTTCAGTAATTGTTGTATTTGGATACACTCTACGTCGAGGGTGCGGTACTTGTTCTTCCAAGATCTTCTTTCCTTTTGAACTTTGTTGAGAGTAACCCGAAGCTTTTCAGTTTCCGTCATGAAGTACTTGACAGTTGCCCTCGGTGGAAGAATTCCGTAATGAGGATAAGGCATCTTTAGCTTGAGAGCTCTAGTTTGTACCCAATGGAGATAAGGCTCCACCGAGACACAGTCCGGTTTTCCCAGAGACTCTCGTCCTTTCTTATGAACATGTTTCCAAGCTTGCACTATTTCCATCTTTAGTGCTCTGTCGTTTTCTCCTTCTTTGAAGAAAAGACCTTCCAGATGAACACCCAGTGGGACGTGTCTCATCGGGTATCCAAATTGACGAAGAACTAATATCGGATGATAGTTGATTCCTCCTTTAGTTCCTATAAGGGGTACGCTGGGGAAGTTTCCACAACGGTCAATGATTCTAATTCCCTCATAAATCCTATTACACCAATCTATATCGGAATTGGTGAGAGACATGATCTTCTGCGACTAACGTAAGACACTCTTGCAATCCCAAAAAGCAGCAGACTTGGGCAAGGGAGAGATAAACCATTGGTAGAGCAAAGGTACACAGCATGTGATCTCCCCTCCGCTGTACAAATTTCCCAAGTGTACAGAATGATACGCATCTGCGAGCAAAGTCGGCACAGGGTTTCCAATGAGAAAAACCTTAATAGCGTTGATATCGACGAAGTTATTGATGTTGGGAAACAAAAATAACCCGTAGGTGAGCAAGACAAAGATGCTTTCAAAAGCAGTTATGTTCCCTATACTAGCAAAGTATAGAGCCTTTTCTGTCAAGAACTGGGCTGGCAAACCTTGGATGCCACCCTTAGTGGTCATGTGAGTCCTGACCTCAGACTCGTCCAAATGAATTGCTATTGCAATAGTCTGATTCTTTGGAATTTCTTCCAGTCCAGAAAACGGAGCTCGATCAGTGATATGTAAATCAGTCAGATGAGAATACTCCTCCAGCGTTGGTGATAGCTGGTAATCCGGGAATGTGAAACAGTGATAAACCGGATCGTAGAACTGAATGAGCGCGTCCATGATCCCCTTAATCACATGGACTCTTAACAGTGGTAGCAAACCACCGTGCTTGGCTCTGAAAGCCTCTGGGTTAACGATCATCCTCACTAACTTTCTCAAATCCCCTAATTTTGGAACCTTGAAGGTATACTGGCGAGTTCTCCTTCTACCGAAATCCATTAGCGTAATCCTCTTCTCTGATATTTGCAATCACAGTCTTAGTTTAATTTGAAAAACAGAGAGACTAGAAGAGAAAGTTTTTGAATGTTTTAATGTTTTATTAAATGAATGCATGAATGCAGCACACAAAAACATAGAAAAAACATGGGGTCAAAGGGTCGTTGTCATGAAGTCAAGGCTCTACCCATCCCCAAAGGTTTATACTAGGGTGATTTTTGTACCTGTACTCATTATCATCAGCTCCTCCCAGGAAAGAAAAACAACAAGCGGATCGCCAGCGAGTTGTAAAGCAATCTTAGAGTAAGTGCCATTCACTGAGAATAGATCACCAGCCTCAAATGAGGGTAGTATCGCGTAACAACTATTTCTGATAGTTTCCGCACTACGAAAGGGTTTGGCTCCTCAGCTTCTCAGACTTAACAACCGGCCCATTGACTATAAGAGTGAATGGGTTGCGTTGGTCAGCCTCCACTGAGGTTGATGGTCGACCCCGTCGCCATCACTTATCTTAAGTGTATACTCATTCTCACCACATGCGGCATCACACGCATTCCCATCAGCAGAAAAATAAACACATATAGCAATTAGGAAAAATAGTATATATATTTGTCCTAATCATCCTAGACTTATAAAGCTATTATTCCTAAGTTCCTGACAGAAAACGGGTTCCCCGGCGGAAGCCCCAATCTGTGGTATCAACCAAAGAGGTGAAAAGGAGCAAAAAGGAAAGAAGCTGAAGAGATTGGCCCCACGGTGGGCGCCACTTTTCTTTGGCGGCCACCGCCATGAAAATGACTTACCCAAGGTTTAAATCGTAAGAAAGAAAGAACCGGCCCCACGGTGGGCGCCACTTTTCTTTGGCGGCCACCGCCATGAAAATGACTTACCAAAGGTTTAAATCGTAAGAAAGAAAGAACCGGCCCCACGGTGGGTGCCACTTTTCTGTAGCGAGCGATTTTGGATGCGGTTCTTAAGCGCTGGTCGCTCTCTGCGGTCTGAGTTTGAACTACAGGTAGATTCATTTTTTATCCTATTGTGAGCTGAATAAGGAAGGGAAATAGATGTCTCCAATTAACCCTGCTGCATACTGAGTTTAAACAGCGGTCTGTTAGGTTACGGATGCTATCAATGTGGGGGGCCTTTGTACTGGTTATTTGTATTTTCGCCAATACTATTTTCTTTCTTTTTTACCTGGGCAGAAGGTTTCTGGCGGGGAACAAGGATTAGGATGTTAGGACTGATGCTTTTGAAATACTGCTTTTGATATGGGATTTGGGTTTTTTGTTGATTGCGCTCGCTAAGATCTTTTCTTTCGATCTTATGCCTACGTATTCCCGTTTACCGAAACAGGGAAATCAGAGCGTTCGTAGTTCCTCCTATTCTATGGGAGGAAATGGGTGTTTTTGGTGTCTTGTTCAAAGCCCAAGACGTGAAGCGAAAGGAGATTTGTATCTTGTTCAAAGCCCAAGATGTGAAGCTGAAAGGTCTATTTGTGCCTTGTTCAAAGCCCAAGACGTGAAGCTGAAAGACCTCGGCTTTAGAGAGAATTTGTCATCTCTAAAGAGGGGAGAAGGAGAATTACTTTAACTGGGATACGTGGATCCGAGCAATGCCATAATTTCCGAAGAAAGGGTTTTAACCTGAAGGAGAAGACTTTAACTCAGTGTAGAGCAATGCCATCTTTCCTTAGGAATCTCTCATGCTAAAAGAGGGACAGTGGCATGGATGTAGATGATCCAGAGGCTTGCCGCTTACAACGATTAGATGAAGGGAAAGGAGTTGTTGATGTTTGTGTACTGTGAACGAGGCACAACTTTGATGCTAAAAGGTTAATTGGATTAACCAGTGGTTTTCTTATACAAAGCCTAAGAGGAGGCTAATTTCCGCTAGGAAAATCATTATACAAAGCCTAAGAGGAGGCTATTTTGTGTCCCGTACAAAGCCCGAGAGAGAGGCTAAAAGGGTTGACTCAACCGGAGAATCTTTTATACTCAACAAGAGAGTGATTTTGTATCTCGTATGAAGCCCGAGATGGAGGCTGTTGCTTGTTTGGCTCAATAAGAACCTTTTTGTATCTCGTATAAAGCCCGAGATGGAGGCTAAAGGGGTGATTGACTCAACGAGAGAGTCTCTTATGTGTCTCGTACAAAGCCCGAGAGAGAGGCGAAAAGGTTGTTTGACTCCACTGGGGAGAATTTTGGTATCTCGTACGAAGCCCGAGATGAAGGCTATTGTAACTGTTTCAGTTGAGTGACAGATCCAATATACTGATTTTAAAAGAGAATCTCAGTTCTTATATGAATAACACTGTACTCAGGGATTTGATTTGAGGGTCACGGATATTTCCTTCTTTTTGAGGAAACGGGAAATCCAAAGGGTGTCGAGATTGTCCGAGTCTGCGGGTTTCCTTCCTATTTAACGAAGGGTGCTTGAGAATGTCTTTGAGGCTCAAGGAAGTTAGACTGTCCGTGTCTAGAGTTTTATCTTTTGTACTATGCTTCGAGAAATAGTAGTAGACTCTATGAAAGTACTGTTCTATGAGGATGACTAGGTTCTGTTCCTATACCTCTAGGAGGTCGTCGGGACAATTTGTACGAAGCCCAAGAGGAGGCTGGAAACTTTTAAGAAGCCGACGGGTCCTTGTACGAAGCCCAAGAGGAGGCTATCATTCCCGGAGGAAGAGATCATTATACGAAGCCTAAGAGGAGGCTGTGAATACTTCTAAGAAGCCATAGTGTCCTTGAATAATGCCCAAGAGGAGGCCGATGCTTTTAAGAAGCCCGTGGGTCTATCATCTCCCTTCCATTAGGAGAGATAACTCTTTTAAAGATAAAAACCACTGGTAAACGTGCGAGGTTTACTATCCAGCGACTTCTAGCTTTTAAAGAGGGTTCCTTAGTTAAGGTCCAAGATTATGACCGTAGTGGGTACCCAAATCCCGAGACATTCAAGGCAAGCTATCCACAAGGAATAGATCAAGTCAGGAAAGTTCGAGAATTTGGAAGAAACTCAAAGATGCCATTCACGGAGAATACATTCATCTTGGGGAGTAGAGCTTCTTGACGATTCCTAAGGAGGACAGCCTAAGGAGTAAAGCAGTAAACGAAAGCGATAACCACTTACTTGGTTGTAGTGCTTCCATGTTGTTTGGTTAGTTGTTCAACAAAGAAAGATTGAAAACAATAGTATATTCAAAATCAAAGGAGAAAGTGCTTTGAAAAAGAAAGATTTGGGGCTTACAGCTCAAGGAGAGGCCCAGGGTTTTATCAGTGAGCGCACTATTTGACTTTGTACAGCGGGACTTACACAAGTGACTGGGGCCCAAAAAGGTTTTCTGTACAAAGGGATGGGTCTTACACTCTCTCAAGAGGCCCAAAAAAGGTTAGAGAAAAGAGATTGGGGCTTATAACACAGGGTAGGCCCAAATGATTTTTCGTTTAAAAATGGCGATCGCGCCGAGGTTTTCTTTTAATGCAGAGGGACTTATACAATAAGTGAGGCCCAAAATGTTTTGGTTAAAAGGGGGATTGGGTCTTACACTCTAATAGAGGCCCAAAGTGTTTTGAATGGGTCTTATAGCTCAAGGAGAGGCCCAGGTGATTTTTATTTTTAAACGGGCGACGATCGCGCCGTTTACTTGTACAGAGGGACTTATACAATGAATGAGGCCCAAAAAGTTTTTGTACAAGGGGGGATGGGTCTTACACTCTCTCAAGAGGCCCAAAGTGTTTAGAAAATGATTTATGAGGGTTGAATTAATCCAAAAACCCTAATTTGTTTTCAAAAATGTATTTAATTGAATAAAAATTCAATTAAATGATCAAAATTGTTTAACATATGAAAAACAAATTGTGATTTTGGAGTAATGCTTCAAAAATTAAGTATTGACCTACAAAATAATTACAAAGCATTAAAAGTTGCAAAATCAATGTAGAAAAAATATTTAAAATGCCAAAAACAATCAAAATATTAATTCTTTGCAAAAAATATCAATTATATGAAATAAATAATATTTTTGGGATTTTTTGGGAAAATAAAATATTTTAACATTTTTGTGAATTATTAAAAAAAGAATCAACTCAAAATCATTAAAACTCAGAGAGAAATTAATTTTTGAATCAATTAAACAAAATCACAAAATTCAAATATTTGAATTATTAAAAAATGGCGCCAAGAACAAGCTGAAGAACACGCGCGTGTTCTTGGTTTCTCAGATTTACGTTTTCTATCCAATCTCCATGAATACGTGATCATATCATGCAATCCACATATCATTATGCTCGTCTCAACCTCACGATCATGTCTATGTACTTTAATTTCATTTAAATTAATCATACAACAAGAAATCACGAAGAGACCTCAAGAACCCTAATTTCTGCATGAAGGCTAGGATTTTTGATACACGATTCAAACAATGCAATTAATTGAGGGAAAACATTACATGCATGATTATGAACATATGGTCAAATTATTGTGCGAGGAAATATGCATAGATTGAGAGATGACCAAGTATGTGCTTACCTCCAAGTCGTGACAGCAAGTTCAAAGTGATTTTTGATTTGGAGGTGTTACAAATGAGTTGTGATGATCTGAACAGCTTCCCTACACCCTATGGATTGTGTTTGGATGGTTGGACTTGATTGAAATTGGCTGGATCACTTTGTGGTACCTCAGCTGCAACTTGTTTGAAAATTTGAGCAACCAGCTGGTGATTTTGTGAAATTGATGTTTCAGAAGTAATCTAAGTGTTTGATCAGCTCATATGTGATGTATGTGAGGTGTGTGAGTGATTGGTTTGATTGGAATTGCTCTCAAACTCAAAAACCGATAGCTACCTTACTAAGAAAGGCATTTTTGCCAAGAGAAAGAGATTTTGATGAAAGCATCTGTTAGATGGCTTTGGTGTACTCAAACTGACCACAATTGAGCTCTATTTATAGTAAAGCAAGTTTGTTTTGCAAGGAATAGTGAATGGCAGCTGGTACGTAGGTTTGCCCAATGTTGGCAAATGAAAATCCAAGTCTCCTCTAGCCATTGACTAGAGGTTAGGGCACAGAGCTTTGGTCCCCTTGGTCTTGGATAAGCCTTGACTGATTTCAGATGAGAATGGCTCAGTCCATGCCACCTTGATGGTTCCATTGAATGCCTCATTCCAAATTTGAAGTCTTGTCCCTATTTTGGTCATTCTAGGTTCAACATGCTATTTCTTGTTCCATGGACTTTGGAGGCTTGGCTCAGTGATTGTCCCCTTTAGATTCAATCCTCTGAGGTGTCCAAGTGGGTAGGAGCAATTGAATTTGGCTAATTTTAGCAAATCGACCAAAGTTGCAAATTCTGCCTTGCCTTGACAGATTTCAGCAAGGCAACTTGGCAATGTTGTATCTCATGGTGTAGGTTGAATTTGGCAATGTTCTTGGCCATTTTGGAAAGCTCTTACATGATACAACAACTGTTTGAACAAGTTTGGTTCTGATCTCTTTTGATTCCAAGTGAAAAATCCCCCTACATTTGGCAAAAAGTGAGGCAGAATCTGACTTAGTGAAAATTTCACTAAGTGTTGGAAAAAGTGACATTTTCACTTTTTAGCCACTTTGATCACTCCATAACTCAAAATCCTTAATGAATTGGAATGGCTTGAAGTTGAAGTTTTTGTAGGTGATAATGAGGGCTACAAATCCATCTTTGGATGAGAAAAAATGGCCTTGTGGTTTAGTAGTTATGGTCCTCCAAAGTTGGTACCTTTGCCACTTTATTTTTAACTTAGAAAAATTTCTAAGTTTTATGGTTACCCCTTTTTCAAGTTATCTCACTTTTCTTGATTTTTCTTGATGAATGATGATGCAAATCATACATTAACATCATTTTAGGGTTAAAAATCCATTTTGGTGAAAAATCTCAAAAAGTCAAAGTTGACTTTTGTTCACAGTTGACTTTTTATCAGATGAATTCCAAACTGTGCAATTCTTCAGGAAATCATGTCCTTGACCTAAATCAAACTTGATGGGCATGTTCCATGGGTGTCATAGGGTATATTCAATCATGTATTAGGGTTTGGGAGCATGTCCTGGTCAAAAGTCAAAGTTACAGTTGACTTTTCCCTTAAAACCCTAATTGTGGTGCAGATGAAATTGAGACTTGTTGCCCAAACTTCTTGGATCAATCCATTGTTCCAAATGGATCAATATGGTATATTAGAGACCCTCAAATCATCTCTTGAGGTCTTGGCTCATGGTTTGTCCCAAAAGTCAACTTAGGGGTGAATTAGGTCAAGAAACCCTAATTCCTGATTTTTGATGAATGCATCCCCTGAGGCAAAATTGACTTGATGCATGGGTTCATGAGGTTCCATGAAGTATATTAGGTCATGTTTTGGATCATTTCCTTGTGCCCAGATGAAAATTTCCATCTGGAGGCCCTGGACGACCAAAACCCTAATTTGGTGACACTGTCGATCTTGAGACTTGATCCACCTAAAAGGGAGTAGCCTTGTGCTTAATCCTTGAAGTGGGAGTCCTTTTTGATCCATTGTGGATGTTTGAGAGATTAGACAAGTTGAAAATCAAGTCATTTCTTGATTGATCCTTTGTCTAAGCACTCAGAGAGGGCTTGAAACCCTAATTTTGATTGTAGTGGATGCTCACCCATCTTTGGGGAGACTGATGAAGCATGATGGTTCATCCATATTGTGATGATGATTTTCACAATGATGGGAAATCTAAGTGGTCAAAATTTGGGGTATTACACAGGGGCGTAGTCATCATTTGGTGAATGAATTCAGAACTCTCCCATTGATGCTGTTGAGAGAGATACCAAATGGAGCAAAGATTGGAGGTAGTGTGGACAGGTTTGCAGACGAAACAGTCGTATGCTGGAAACGGTATGTCCTCTCTGAACCATTTTCTGCACAATACAAGGATGAGCTCAAAGAGGAATGTGCTTGGAGATTCAAAATTGGAGAATCCGCGCCAACGGTCTTGCAATTTGAATGGTTAGATGAATGGATTAATACAAGCCACAACTGAAATTTCTTCCTTGTTTATGATTCTTCAGCAAGAGCGAAAGAAGAAGAAAGGATTTGGTCTCTCTTGGCCTCTTGGATGCCACACGTCAAGCTCTCAATGGTTGGAAGGAAGGTTGAAAAGTCAAACCACACAACTTCAATCCTCATTGGTCCAAAACAAAAGAAAGGGAAACCAAATGCCACGTGAATTGTTCTTACCATGATTAATAGTATAGTTATAAAAAACAAAATAGAATATTAACACATAAAATAGGATACTATCATTTAAATTAAAAACTAAATAAAAGGAGTTAAGTGGATAATTAGCCTAGTTAACTAAAATAAATGACTTAAATAAGATTGATTTAAATTAAGTAAAACTAAAACAACTCAAATAAAACAAAATGGTGCCAAATTAAAATTAACCTAGTCACAGAGCAAATAAGAGCTAAGATAAAGATCAAATTAAAATAAAGAGAAAGGTAATAAATAATAAATGATAAAAAACAAATAGCAAGGAAAATGAGGGTAAAATTTGGGGTACAACAGTTGCCCCTATTTAAATATCTTCACCTGATGGCATGAGAGATGAAGATCCTCATGTAATCAATTGTGAAAGATATTTAAATACAGATAACCGAAAATTTTACCCTCAGATGCACACACATGCAATGCAACAGACATGATGCCAAGAAGATGCAAGAGAATGCAGATGCAACAAGACACCAAGGAGCAAACAGGAAGCAAAAGACCAGAGAACTTCGTCGGGGAAAGGCGAAGGTTAGTATCCATGAGGAAAAACTCACTGGGGATACAGGCTAACCAACGAAAGAGACTCACTGGGGAGACTTCAAAGAAACATTGGGGAAAAGACCAACAGACAAAACTCGACTGGGGAAAGATCCGGAGAGATAGACTACTGGGGACAAAAAAAAACCCACACTCTTCCTGGGCACAAAACCAGAAAGAAAAACATGATCACTAGGGATCAGCCAAAAAGACAGACAACCAAGCAAAGACTACCTGGGGATTCTTGTACTGAAGAGTTCAAGATGGGATCTTCAAGAAAAGCCAGAAAGACAGAGACAAACTCTGCGCAACAGATAGGAGTCTTAAAGTTGAATAAAATTTATTCCAAGAAACTTAGCTTAAAGCAATTTCAGAAAAGAAACAAGATAAGGAGGTGTTCAATGTCCGACACGATTCGAACAAGAACAGTTTTAAAACGAAAGACGATGCTTGACATGATTCAAGCAAGCTCCCAATTCAAGTTCGACACGATTCGAACAAGAACGGTTTTAAAACAAAAGGGGGTCAGTGTCCGACACGATTCGAACAAAGACTATGTTTAGGTTTGACACGATTCAAACAAGAACAGAAAAAGACAATGCTTGACACGATTCAAACAAAGTCTAAGTTCAAGTTTGACATGATTCAAACAAGAACACAGAAGACAATGCTTGACATGATTCAAACAAAGTCTAAGTTCAAGTTTGACATGATTCAAACAAGAACACAGAAGACAATGCTTGACACGATTCAAACAAAGTCTAAGTTCAAGTTTGACATGATTCAAACAAGAACACAGAAGACAATGCTTGACACGATTCAAACAAAGTCTAAGTTCAAGTTTGACATGATTCAAACAAGAACACAGAAGACAATGCTTGACACGATTCAAACAAAGTCTAAGTTCAAGTTTGACATGATTCAAACAAGAACACAGAAGACAATGCTTGACACGATTCAAACAAAGTCTAAGTTCAAGTTTGACATGATTCAAACAAGAACACAGAAGACAATGTTTGACACGATTCAAACAAAGTCTAAGTTCAAGTTTGACATGATTCAAACAAGAACACAGAAGACAATGCTTGACACGATTCAAACAAAGTCTAAGTTCAAGTTTGACATGATTCAAACAAGAACACAGAAGACAATGATTGACACGATTCAAACGAAGTCTAAGTTCAAGTTTGACATGATTCAAACAAGAACAGGTTCAAGTTTGACGTGATTCAAATAAGAACAACTCTAAAAATCCTTTAAAGTTAAATTTCTTGGGGAACAGAAAAAGATTTTAAAGATTCAAATCTGGCGCGCAGGGGTTAAGACCGAACAAGCACGACACAAAGCAAACCGGGAATGTCTTTACTTTACTGGGAAATAAAGACAGGCACCACAAAAGACCGCAAGCAAAATGGAGCACAAAGAAATGCAAAGATGTTGGGGTATGATGCATATGCTTAGCTATATGCTAGAAACGACGCGAACGATGCAAACAGGAAAGAAGCAAGGACAACACGAGCCAACACCCTGAAACCAAAACATCAAGGGCAACCGGGCAATCTTCTTTCACTGGAGATGGCAGATCTAATGCCAAAAAAAGTACTACTAAACTCTTCTTGCACAAATTGACTCCAAAGCAAACTTAATTCCAGAGTAGAACTTAGTTTATCTTTGCGTTTTCTTAGAAATTTCCGTTTTCAAAAATCAAGTGAAAATGACTAAGAAACTTTGCAGAAATAAAGAAAAGAAAGCGTATTAAACAAGAGATGATTCAATAGCTAATATTCATTGAAAAATGGTGACTTGCCAAATAGCAGAGTCCCATGAAATATTACAAATGCAACAAAATGGCAATTTATCAAAGGTTACATTGTATTCAATGACCAATAACCCTAATGACTAAGGACTCTAGTTGTAGCTAACTTGATCTTCTCTGGGGATTCCTGGATATCACAGAGGTGTCCTTTGTTTTAAGCATAATACTTCCGTACCGAATCAGCATTCACCGGATGTGCAAGCTGTTTACCGTCCATAGTCGTGAGGAAGAGAGATCCTCCTGAAAACACTGTCTTAACTACATATGAACCTTCATAATTAGGCGCCCACTTTCCACGGGCGTCTCTTTGCGACGGCAAGATCTTCTTTAGTACCAACTCGCCTACTCGGAATTCCCGAGTGCGGACCTTTTTATCAAATGCTCTCTTCATCTTCTTCTGATACAACTGACCATGACACATAGCTGTCAGGCACTTCTCATCAATTAAATTCAACTGGTCATATCTCTCTTGGATCCACTCAGCTTCATCAAGCTTTGTTTCCATCAATATTCTCAGTGAAGGTATTTCCACTTCTATAGGGAGGACAACATCCATTCCATATACCAACGAAAAAGGGGTTGCCCCTGTTGATGTTCTGACGGACGTTCTATATCCATGTAGGGCGTATGGCAACATCTCATGCCAATCCTTGTATGTTTTGACCATTTTCTGAAGGATTTTCTTGATATTCTTGTTCGCAGCTTCTACCGCTCCATTCATCTTCGGGCGATACGGTGAAGAGTTATGGCGCTCAATCTTGAAGTTATCACACAACTCCTTCATGGTTCTGTTATTCAAATTGGTTCCGTTGTCAGTTATGATTCTGCTCGGAATCCCATAGCGACAAATGATATTGTTCTTGATGAAACGAGCAACTACTTGCTTAGTTACGTTTGCATAAGAGGCGGCTTCCACCCACTTGGTAAAGTAATCTATAGCCACCAGAATGAAGCGATGCCCATTAGACGCTTTAGGCTCAATTGCCCCAATCATATCAATGCCCCACATGGAGAACGGCCAGGGCGATGACAGCACATTCAACAGAGTAGGAGGAACATGCATTTTGTCTGCATAAATATGACATTTATGGCATTTCCTAGCATACTGGATGCAATTAGTCTCCATAGTCAACCAATAGTATCCAGCCCTCAAGATCTTCTTAACCATGGCATGCCCATTGGCATGGGTGCCAAAAGCTCCTTCATGAATATCATGGATCAACAAGTTTGCTTCTCTCTTATCGACACATCTTAACAAAACCATATCATGATTCCTTTTGTACAGTACGCCGTTGCTGATGAAGAACTTGGCTGACAATCTTCGCAGAGTCTTCTTATCAAGAGCAGAAGCATTGGCCGGATATTCTTGATTCTTCAGGAAGTTCAAAATGTCCTGAAACCAAGGTTTGCCGTCTGATTCTTCTTTGATGACCTGGCAGTAGGCCGGCTCAGTCCTTCTTCCAATACTGATTACTGGATCTTCATTGATAAATCTGACTTGCCACATTGAAGCCAGTGTCGCTAAAGCATCGGCCACATGATTCTCCGTACGTGGCACATGATAAAATGTTATCTCATCAAAACACTTAATCAACTCCAGAGCATATGCCTGATAAGGGATAAGCTTCTCATCTTTTGTTTCCCACTCGCCTCTGATTTGATAAATGACCAGAGTGGAATCACCCATAACTTCAAGAAAACAGATTCCAAGATCGATCGCAGCTTCCAAACCCAGAATGCACGCTTCATACTCAGCGATATTATTCGTACATCCAAAATCCAACCTAGCTATAAAAGGGGTGTAGCCACCCTCAGGATTAATTATAACAACACCTACTCCATGCCCCTTGTAATTGGATGAACCGTCGAACATCATCTTCCATCTATATTCAGCCCTGGGATCTTCTTCAGAACTTGACCCTTCATCATCCTTCACTGCCATAATGTCCTCGTCAGGGAAGTCAAATTTGAGTGGTTCATAGTCTTCAACTGGTTGATCAGCAAGATATTCTGAGAGAATACTTCCTTTAATGGCTTTTTGAGCGACATACTGAATGTCATATTCAGATAATAACATGTGCCAACGGGCAAGTCTGCCTGATTGAGTAGGTTTCTCAAAAATGTACTTTATCGGATCCATCTTAGAAATCAAAAGGGTAGTATGACAAATCAGGTACTGCCTCAGGCGTTTGGCGGCCCAAGCCAAAGCGCAACAAGTCTTTTCCAGTAATGAGTAGCGGCTTTCACTATCTGTGAACTTCTTACTCAGATAATAAATTGCATGCTCCTTTCGGCCAGTCTCATCATGCTGTCCCAACACACAGCCCATAGATTCTTCTAAAACAGTCAAGTACATAATAAGAGGTCTTTCGGGGACCAGAGGAACTAGAACATGAGGTTCTTGGACATAACCTTTGAGTTTCTCGAAAGCCTGTTGACATTCTGCATTCCATTCAACTGGCTGGTTCTTACGGAGTAATTTGAAGATCGGTGAACATATTAGAGTCATGTGGGAGATAAACCGGGAGATGTAATTCAAACGGCCCAAAAATCCTCTGACTTGAGACTCCGTTTTCGGAGCTGGCATTTCTTGAATTGCTCGTACTTTATCTGGATCCACTTCAATACCCTTCTGGCTGACAAGGAAACCTAATAACTTCCCAGATCTGACCCCAAAGGTACACTTTGCAGAACAATTTCAGCAAGTGATCTACATGTTCCTCCTCATTCTGAGATTTGGCTATCATATCATTCACATACACCTCTATCTCTTTGTGGATCATATCGTGAAACAAAGTCACCATAGCCCTTTGGTATGTTGCCCCTGCGTTCTTTAGTCCAAAAGGCATAACCTTATAACAATAGGTTCCCCACTGGGTAATGAAAGTGGTTTTATCCATATCAGCTGGATCCATTTTAATTTGATTGTAGCCTGAAAAACCATCCATAAATGAGAACATGGCGAAATAGGCAGTGTTGTCTACCAGCGTGTCGATGTGTGGTAGAGGGAAATCATCCTTGGGACTAGCTTTGTTGAGATCCCTGTAGTCCACACACATTCGTACTTTTCCATTCTTCTTCATAACAGGAACAATATTAGCTACCCACTCTGGGTACTTGGAGACTGCTAAAAATCCGGCATCCAATTGTCTCTTAACTTTATCTCGGATTTTGAGGGCCATGTCAGGATGACTTCTGCGAAGCTTTTGTTTTATCGGCGGGCACTCGGGCTTGAGCGGTAATTTATGAACCACAATATCTGTATCTAAACCGGGCATATCTTGGTAAAACCAAGCGAACACATCTACATACTCTTCAAGTAGTGAAATCAACCGCTGTCTAATTTCTGGCTTCAAGGATGCCCCAATCTTAACTTCTTTCTTCTCTTCCTCGGAACCAAGATTGATGACATCCACCTGCTCTTCATGTGGCTGGAGATCTGTGTACTGGTAATCACACATATCTGCTAGCTCTTTGGGTACCTCATAATCCTCCTCCTCAGCTTGATAGACAGGGGAGTCAAAGTCAATGGTAATAGTAAGGTCATTGAATACAATGGGTTTACGATTCATTCTGCATAATAGAATGACTTGTATTATTAAAGTGCACAACAGTTCACAAACATGCAAGATGAAGATGTTTTGTTTGAAAAGATTTCCATTTTTAGAAACAGAATGCAGTAAAGCAAAGACAACAAGAATTGCAAAAAAGCCATTTCATTGATTAATATTGAAAACAGAGGCTCGTACAAAATAATCCACTAGCTTTGGGCAAGACTAGGGAAATGAAAACAACAAATCAAAACAAGTTACTCTGGTTCCGGGTACACAGTTGGGATCTCTATAGCTTCCCAATTGCTCAAAGCACACTCTTGGCGAAAAACCAGATGATCAATGTCTTCTTCCTCTTCAGCGTTTCCAATGATTGCGTGGACCTGATGTCCACCTCTGACAAATATCTCCTGCACAGTCTTCGTCTTCGTCTTTCTTCTCATTCTTGAAGCAGCCTCATCTTCTGGAGTTGGTTTGTAACCCAACCCCTGATGTCGGTCCCCCTTCTCGATCTCGATGACTTCGCCCCATCCTGCGGGCACGCCCTCCTGAAGGGCAGACTGGATACTCTTATACGAAGCAAACGATGGATACTCTGGTACTCCTGGCTTCTCATTGTCGATCATAACTGCATTAGCTATTTCCAAAGCTTGGAAAGAAGTTTCTAACGCATCTTCGTCAGCCTCGATGTAGCGAAATGAGGACAGGTTACTGACCATCAAATCCTCCTCACCATGTATGACAACTAACCTATCATCAGCTACAAACTTCATCTTCTGATGTAATGTAGAGGTTACAACACCTGCTTCGTGGATCCAAGGTCTTCCGAGCAAACAACTATAGGCAGGATTGATGTCTAGAATTTGAAACAGAATATTAAACTCCTGAGGTCCAATCAACATTGGGAGCTCAATTTCCCCCATAACAGATCTTCGTGAACCATCAAAAGCTTTGACAATCAACGATGTGGGTCTCATGACTCCTCCTTTGTACGCCAACTTATCAAGAGTTCTCTTTGGTAAAACATTCAGAGAAGATCCTGTATCTACGAGGACTCTAGCCAACGTGTCCTCTTGACATGTCATGGATATGTGCAGAGCAAGATTGTGCTTCCGGCCTGCTTGGGTTAACTCCTCCTCACTAAAACTGAGCGTATTGCAAGCGGTAATGTTAGCAACAATGTGATCAAACTGCCCAGTGGTGATATCTTGAGCTACATGAGCCTGAGCCAAAACCTTCTGCAGTGCAGATCGGTGGGCTGGTGAATTAATTAGCAGGGATAAAACAGAAATATTTGACGGGGTTTGATGGAGTTGATCCACAATCCTGTAGTCACTTGTTTTTATTATTCTAAGGAACTCTTCGTCATCCTCTTTGGAGATTACTTCTTTTCCTTTATCGTTGGCAGGTACATGACTAACACCTTCTTTTCTGGACGTTTCCGTGTTCATAGGGGGACAAATCCTTCCACTCCTCATCATTGTCCCTATTCCTACTATATTAGACACGTTCTTCTCATCAACCTCCACCTCTTTCCTCGGGACCGGTTCTTCTATCACGACCCCCACCTCTTTCCTTGGGATAATCTCTTCTTTCTTCCTTTCACCTGTAATATCTTCATAAATCCACGGCACTGCTTTGGTTCCTCTGAACCTGAATGGGACTGGTTTTGGGAAGTTATTTTGCCTAGCACGATTAACAGGAGCAGCAGCTTCAGGCCTGTTAAATCTTGGAGCTGATTGTCTGAAAACAGGACTCACGGTATTTGCCCCTGGATTGTTGAACACAGGAACTACTGATGTGTACTCTTCTTCGTCAAATGACGACACTTGTTTTGGCAAGTTGAACACTGGCTCAATCACCGATATTCTATTTTCCTTCCTAAAAACCTGTAAGAAACCTTCATTAATCAAACGCTGAATATTACCTTGGACCAACGGACACCCTTCACCAGCACCATCACACTCTCCACAAACATCATGGCAAACCTCGACCAAACCGGCGCTGAACAACTTGGCGTGAAACACTCTTAAGGGAGTTTTAATCTGTGCTGCATCCGAGATTAATACTTCCTCATTCTCATCTTTAATAGCATTAGCTGACCCATGGGTTGGCAAAGGGTTGCTTTTCACATTTGGTTGGCTATTAACGAAAGACAGAATGTTCTTCTCTCTCAGACCCTTCACTAGGTTCTTCAATGCCAAACATCGTTCTAAGTCATGACCTACCCCTCCTTAATGGAAGGCACAGGTTGCATTAGGGTTGTAAAACTGCATAGACTTCTCAGAGGGTGGCCCCAATGGCCTAGTAACAATTAACCCTTGCTCCACCAACGAAGGATACAACGCTGTGTAGGTCATCGATATGGGTGGAAAATTTGGTGTTACTGCCTGTTTTCTTGGTGGGGTATTTTGTTGTGGCGCTGGCCGCCGCTGCTGCTGGTAATTCTAGTTCTGATTCTTTGGCCACTGCTGTTGATTTTGTGGCTGGGAAACAGGAGCCTGTTGCATTACCGGATGATTAAAGGTGGGCATAACGGATGCCACGTATGGTTGCTGTGGGAATTGCATAGCATAAACTGGCTGTTGGGGAAAACTGGGACCTGGCCGTGGTTGGAAAAGAGCTCGCTTCCACCTAGGACTCGGTTTCTTCCCTGTCATGATAGCGTTAGTCTCGCCCTCCTTCTTCTTATGAAAATTGCCTGGAGATCTCTTGGCACCGGCATTAGTGGCACTGTTAGGTGAACTAGCCACCTTTCCACTTTTCAGACCTGCCTCCACTTTCATACCAATTGCAATGATGTCAGAGAAATTGGCGCCAGTGTTGCTAATCATTTTCTCGTAGAATTCAGGTTTCACAGTGTCTACAAACCAATCAGCTAGTTCCTTCTCAGTTAATGGCGGTTCAACCTGTGATGCAGTCTCTCTCAATCTCTGAGCATATTCTTTGAATAATTCAGTGTTCTTCTGAGTCATGGTCAAAAGTTGCCTACAATCAGGTGCCAGATCCAAGTTATACTTATAATGCTTTATGAAGACATCCATAACATCTTGGAAACATTTAATCTGAGACTGATCTAAGCTTAAATACCACTTTGCGGCAGCGCCCTTCAGTCTGTCCTGGAAACAATAGATCATCAACTTATCATTGTCCATATATGCCGCCATTCTTTGGAGATACATGACCAAGTGTGCTTTAGGACATGTGGCGCCAGAGTACAATTCGAAGCTTGGTAACTTGAACTTTGGTGGAATTACTAAGTCAGTGACTAAACACATATCCCTTAGGTCAGAACTGAAGACATTATCTCCCTCCATGGCCTTCAACTTTCTCTGCATAATCTCCATACTGGCCCTTAATTTCTCATTGCTGTAATCTCCTTCCATGGATACGTTATCATTAATAAAATGATGCTGATTCTGGAAGATGGGCTGAAACTGGGTCTGAATCACAGGTGGAGTATAAGTTGGGATAGCTTGATGGTTTTCGCCAATCAAAGGTGCAGTTTGTTGGGTGGACTGAGGAGCTGTGGCCCGTATAAACTCAAACTGCATCCCTAAAGTAGTGTCCACAACAGGTATGACTAGCGGCTCAACAGTTGTAGTGATGATTTCTGAGACTACAGTAGCCTGAGTATCCATTTTTGCTCGTATAACATGTAAAACTTCCATAATCTGCCCCATGCCTACTCTCAACTCATTGAGCTCGTCGTTGACTTGGTCCAGATTCTCACAATTATCAGACATCTTTCCTCTTCAAGCCTGGTCCGGATGTTGCAACAAATGTAGAGAGATCAGGGTGATGGTTCTGAAGAAGACAAAACGGTGATGAGACACAGAAGAATGCGCATGCACATGCAAAGATGCAAATGAGATGCAGATGCAAATGCAAGCTAAACTATCAAGAAACCAAAGACATCTCGTAAATAATATAGAAAATAGATTCTTGATAAAACAACTTCTTCATTAAGAGTTTGGCAAACGTTACATCTGGAGCAGGGTATTCTCATACTCCAAGTACATAAGTAGAGATACAACAAAATGAAAAGATACAGCAACAACATAAATGTCAACAACAACACTAGAAATTGAATCCGCCGATTGACGATCCTTCTCCTCCATTAATTACTCTCATTATCTTGATGATGCGCTCCTTGGTTTCCTCCTTATCGAGAACCAGCTCTCCCAACTCCTCCATCATCTTCTGCCTTGTTTTAGTAGGGGACTCGTGGCGGGGACGTGGTTTCATCATTACTTGGGCTATGTCACGAGACCATTGCAAATGAGACTCTGTGACCGGGCATTCAGATCTCCACAATTGTCTGTTGATATGGCGCCAAGTGCGACTCAAGCGCATCTTCATCTCAAAACCTTCCCTTTCATCATAAAACATCATCTGCATATCTTCGTTATATGGGATTCCCTCCTTCAAGTGACCCAGCTGGCGGCGAGAGAGTACAGGGTTGTAATTGATACAGCTATTTCTTCCCATAAGAGGCACATTGGGGCAGTCCCCACAGCTAATGATTATGGTGATTCCCTCGTCCGTTGAATCATACCATTCAATGTCGGTATGCTTCAGTTCCATCAACTTCTTAGACCACACCTTACAGTCTTCAACCTCCCAGAAAGTTGGGGTCTTCGGCAAATAAGAAACAAACCACTTGTAGAAGAGGGCCACACAGCAAACAATTAGCCCACTGCCTCTCATATATCTGGTCTGCATGGAATGGTAAACATCAACCAACAGTGTCGGGACTAGATTGTTGACTGCAAACAGCTGAATGGCATTGGTGTCTCAAAATCCTTGGCGTTTGGGAACAGGAACAGACCATATATCATCAATGCTAAAGTTGATTAAAAAAAAACTTCATTTCCCCTATTCTTGAAGTACAGAGCTTTCTCCATCAAGAACTGCGCTGGCAACCCACGCTTTCCTCCCTTATTGGTCAAGTTAGCTTGGACATCAGATAGCCTGATTTTGGTTAGTCTGGCTATGTCTCTGGCAGAAGGTTCTTCTTCGATTCCGGAAAAGACAGGAGCCTCCCTGATTAGGATCCCTATCATGGCTGAAAACTCTTCCAAGGTTGGCACTAACTGGAATTCAGGGAACAAGAAACAACGGTATGCTGGGTGATACAGCTGGACCAGAACTTCAAGAGGTCCCACAGTTACTGGTGTCTTCATCAAGGGTATGACACACCCATATCTGTCAGCGAAGGCTAACTGGTCTTTAATCATTTCTCCTAACCATAGCAGACGATCCACTTCTGGTAACTCAAAGAAGTAAGGCCAAACTCTTTTTCCCGCGGCATCCATTTCTACAAAATCTGCAAAACAAGATTAGTAACTTGATAGTTTAGCAGGGATGCTAAATGCAATGCAAAGTTTCATGGAGTTCAGACGTTAGAAAAATATTAAGAGATATCAAAAGACCTCATTTCATTAAATAAAAGCGAATTACAACAGTTGATACAACTTTCAAAAGTCCTAAACATAAGCTAAATAAAAGCTAGAAAGTCCTAAGGAAATTCTCCTAGAAGCCTTGCGTTGAGTCTTCTGATTTCCTTCTCCATCTGATCTCTTTCTGTGACAAGGTTGTCAAGAATGGATTTCCAAGCGGGAGGCTGAGTGCTTGAGGAACTTGGATCTTCTTGGGCTTTCCTCTTCTTGCAGGAGAGCAACTCTTCATTCTTGATCTGCAGCTGCTTCTGGAGTTCCAGATTCTCTTCAACGACCACTTGATACTTGAGCTTCTAGGCTTCTTCTGACCTCTGGGCTTGTCTTAGAGAAATCTCCAATTCTTCTTCTTTTGACATGAAATATAACACGGGCTCCTTCTTCAAGGTGATTGGTTCTTGTCTTTTGTAGGGCATCTTCAACTCTATAGCTCTTCTTCTAATCCACTGGAGGTAGGGCTCCAAGGACACACAATTAGGTCTTCCTAAAGAACTTCTCCCTCTTTTGCGCTTGCTACCCCAAGCCTTCAAGATCAGCTCCTTCTGCTCCTCCTTCTTGTCATATGAGCACTGAGAGGTTTGTCTTCCAAAGGATACCCTAATTGGCGTCGCGCCAACACAGGGTTGTAACTGATACCTCCTTTGATGCCAAGCAGAGGCACGTCACCAAAGTCTCCACGTCTATCTATAATTAGGATCCCATCATACACCCTATTATACCAATCAATATCTGCGTGGGAGAGTGCCATGACCTTCTGAGACCACCATCCTTTCTTGGAATCCCAGAATGCGCCTTTCTTTGGTAAGTGGGAAACAAACCATCTATATAGTATGGAGACACAACAAATAATCTGTCCATTCTTATGAGCATTTCTTGTATGGACTGAGTGATAGGCTTCGGCAAGTAAGGTAGGTACTGGGTTCTGCTTTAAGAAAATCTTGATGGCATTTAGGTCTACAAAGTTGTCAATGTTCGGGAACAAGAAGAGTCCATAGATGAGCAAGGCAAATACAGCTTCAAAGGCATCTCTGTTGAAACTCTTAGCAAAGTATCTGGCTTTTTCAATCAAAAACTTGGCAGTTAACCCAAAGATTCCTCCCTTAGAAGTCAAATTGCTTTTGATGTCAACCAACTCCAGATAAGTCTTCTCTGCTATCTCTTCCTCTTTTGGATCCTTCTCAAAGATGGGAAACGGGGACTCATCCTTGATAGGCAGACCAACTATCTGAGAGTATTCTTCAAGGGTGGGTGAGAGCTGATAGTCTGGGAATGTGAAGCAGTGGTATCTTGGATCATAAAACTGGAGCAAAGTTGAGAGAAGTCCTTCATCAATAGTCTTCCTTAATAAGACCCACAATTTTCCATATCTGCTTATGAATCCTTTAGGGTCTGTTAACGAATCTCCCAATTTCCTTAGGTCATCCAATTTGGGACTTTTGAAAGTGTATTTGATAGTGTTTCTTCTTGAGCTATCCATGATATCTCTCTGATACAAGAAAAGAGGTCTGAGTTCCATGAAACAAATGCAACATGAATGCTTATGCTATATGGATGCAACAAACACACATAAAGCACAAATAAACAAAGGCAAAGGGGAAAAGGTTAAGCATGGAGCCAAAGGTTTGCCCTTCCCATTGGTGTGTTGGTTTTCACCTGCCAAACAAGGTTCTAAGAAGTTCCCAGAGTCTACAATCCATCTTTCAGATTTTAAAGATTTCCCAGATGACTTGGTAGTCGATAAAATTCTCAAGAGGATCTCATCTGAGTGTAGTATCGCGTGACAACCAAGTCAGAAATAGACTCCATCATGGTCACAGCACTACATCTAAAAGGCTTAAGTTGGTTTTGGTAACTACGGTTCTCAATATCCCGGGCTCCTAGGTCGAGAGCAGCACGCTTTCACGAACGAATTCATTCAACATAACTAGACTCTTGAGAGGGCCTCAACTGAGTGATGGTGTTTATCAATTTGACCTTTCAGGATTCGACTCCCTCAAAGCTTCCTTGAATACCATCGTCCTTAATAAGGGTACGCTCAAATCCGGGTATAGAATTTATCTCACTCATAGATATCAACCCAAATCAGACAGGATAAACAAAACATAGAACAGATATACAAACAGGTAAGCATATAAGCAAACATGAATAACATGAAACAAAGGTAGGCTTAACCCTCTTAGGAAAGGACCAGCTGTAGGTCTTACTTTTCCCAGTGAAGTCGCCATTTCTGTTGCGGTGAAAATCGGATAACAAATTATTAATTAATTTGCATCATATTTCTTTTACAACCGACTTTGATTTATCCAAAGGAAAGGTTCAAGATCGTTAGAAAAACCTAAAGGGAAAGATCTAAGGTTCGGGGGTTGGTTACGCCTAGGGAAGGTATTAGCACCCTAAACCTCCGTAGTACTCTACGGGAACCTCTTGTTAAATGTTATCTTATGTTTTCTAAAGGTTCTATGCTAAAGGTTGAAACCCTAGGGGTTAGTATCTAAGTATGCTCGATAAAGCATCGCACTTTACGCCTACGTATCCTCGCGAATAGAATCAGAGTATGCGTAGTTCTGCTTCTACTGAATGATTGACTATGGTCAATATTCAGAGGGGAGAATGAGTACAAGCTCATTGTAGAGTTTAAGAACTCTCTAGATCTAGTTGAAATGGACCTAAGTTGAAGTTTAGTCAGTAGGGGAAGTGATAAATTCATTATGATGAATATCACTAAGAGTTGAAGAACTCTTCCTAAAGCTAGTTATAATTTCTATGGCTCTGATGAGGCCAAGAAATAAGGTTTCTTCCTAAGAGGTTACTTAGGTTGAGATGGGGGCAATGACTTTAAGAGTCAACACTATTCACCTTCCTTTGGAATAGGGGAGAAAAGTTGATAAAATATTAAAGAGATAATAAGATGATATAAAAGACATGAATACAAATATGAGATTAAGATGAAAATCAAGATGTCAAAGCAAAGTGAGAATTAAACACATAATGATCAAACACATTAGGTATAACATGGCATAATGAAAAAGAAAATGCAATAAAACATTAATGAGTATTTTTAAACTTAATCAAGAATAAAGTCTCAAAATTAAATATTTGATAATTTTCTTTTATATAGAAAATAGGCTTAATAAAGAAAATGAAGCAAAAAAAGAAAGGAAGAAAAATGATAAGGAATAAACAAGTTATGATATTTTAGAAATTAAGTATAAAATTAAAATAGTGAAATAAATAACTAAGTGATAAAAAAGAGAGTTGCAGCCGTGGGGATTGAACCCGCGCCCTTTGAATCAAACAAAACCAACCCACAGCCAACTGGGCTACGTGCACGCCTTGACAAGAGAAGGATAGGATACACATATATTTAAAAACAAACGCAAATCAGGAAAATAAAAAAGGTTAGGCGAGAGGATCGAACCCACGTCCTCAGCATAAACAACTCTCATAACTCTCCTCCTGGACCAGTGGTGCTATGCCCCCATCCAGTTATTATATGATTCAATAAATACATAAGGCAACACGCTTCGATAAATTCCAAATAACCAAAACAAGCATGTGCCAGCCATGCTCAACTTTCCAACCAAACTCATCTTGCCCAGCCATGCTCTTACGATCATTACTCAGTCAATACCCAACCAAATTCAACAAAACAAAACTCTAAAATGATTAGCAATAATCAAGGAAAACCAAAGTGCCATGTGCTTCACCTAGATCCTATCATACAACACAATATAAGCTGGCAAAGATGAAGTGCCACAAGAGTTCAAAGAGCACACAATACTCACACAATCCAAACAAAAATCTGATAGTCAGAGGGCATATAAACCAAACACGTCTATTCTAGGCAAAACAGGGCAATTGACGCAAAAACAACAATTACTCAGATATTAACATTCACAACAGATAGTGGCATATGGCATATCATCCAACATTTACTCATGTATCATTAAAATGACAGTGGCGTATGACAAGTTTCATTCATCCTAACATATTTCCACACTGTTGGACATACACATTTAAGTACAGGAATAGGTAGCACATCAGCAGTTTATACACAACTTTAAAATGGACAGCAACCAAATTAAGTGATGACTCAAACTAAATCCAAACAGAACCATATACATCGAAAGCTGAATGGGTAGGAAACAATTAAATGGCAAATTGAAAGTCAAGGTAAGCATCAAGGAAACATGGCGAGACAGAAAGCAGGGACCACACCAGTTCAAAGCTTAAGGCAGTAATGGTTACTCACATTAAAACAAGATTTTGCATACTAGTCAGAATTTGCACGCATAGACAGAGCAAATGTTTTGAACAGATCATGTGTTTTTTATCAATTAAGGACATACAAAGTAAACAGCTAAAAAACAATGTGTACACAAACATATAGAAACCTTATAAACATCAACATAGATGGTGCTTCAATTAAGGTAATATCACATAGAAAAGCAATGATCAGTTTTCACACTTTGGAGAACTGGTTTGAAAGCTTGAAAACAGGTCTTAGCAGATGTAGGTACAAATACTCAAAATAAGCATACATGTCATAAGTTTGAACTCATAAATTAAGCATCAATAAGTATAAAGCAAGTGAGGTGTGAGATGCAACATTTAACAATGTCTATTACAATAGTTTAAACATGGTGAGGAGTAGCCATAGTCAAGACAGTTTTAGGGCATAAAACAAGCAAGCAATGGAACTATAATCGAAATCAAACATAGGCATGATAATTCATAAGACAATCATGATACATAAAGTTGGGCATTAAACAAAACAACTATACATCATGAAATCAGCTTAACATGAACAGCAAGGTTAATGCAACAGCAAGGTGATTTAATCAGTCAATGAAACAGAGACTAAAGAACTACTGACAGTTGGTACATACATCCACAACAAAGCATGTCACAGTTATGAAGTCAACAACAATAGTCTAAACATAGTCATGTCATCTGAATCAAGATGCAACTTAGGCATAAACAATAGATACTTAGGAAACTACATTATCATGTTAACATCAGCACAAAATGTTCACAGTGACAAACACACAAGCATCACGATGGTGGAAATCAAGCACATATAAGGTCAAGACAGACAAACTTATTTAAATGGTAACATTTAGAGGTAGACAGGGGCATAACATCATAGTTCTAACTTTGAACAAAATAGGAACATCATATATGCACACCAATGAAGAACATTATTTACTCCATAAGTTCAAACCATAGCAACACTTAAGCACACGTAAGCAAGGATAGGGCAAGCACATTCATACAGTTAAACCTTATGGTATC
Organism: Lathyrus tuberosus; assembly: GCA_022829125.1. Classification (NCBI taxonomy): domain Eukaryota; kingdom Viridiplantae; phylum Streptophyta; class Magnoliopsida; order Fabales; family Fabaceae; genus Lathyrus; species Lathyrus tuberosus. The sequence continues at coordinate 3,285,376 of JALAZF010000037.1, forward strand.
ACAGAGATAAAGCTTGGAAAACATGTTAGACTTAACAATGCTAGTATACACATCATGAGCATAGTACAATCAATAAGACAGGGCTTGGCTGTTGTCAGTTCAAAGGAAAGCTTTAACACATACAATTTGGAAAGACATAGCATGGCAGATTGTAAAGCATCTAGACATATGATAGCACAACTCAAGGCAACACATATTAGGATTCAATTGTTCAAGTATTACAATAAACTCAAACCAACAGGATGTGATACAAGTCAATGACCTACACATGCTATCAGGCTAAACACGACACATGGTCATACAACAACAAATGTAAAGGCAGTGGTGTATACAAACATTCATAATAACAAGGCAAACACCATAACTGAATACATAACAGAACAAGGATCACTTGTCAATATAGACAGTCATCAAAGCAATAATAAAGATAGCTAAAACCTAAGAATACATCAGAATTTCAAGCAGAGGTCCATGATAACCAAGCGTTTTAGTAGCATTAAACCACATCACAATGAAAAATTCCTAATAGCAGCCATTTAAAGAACAAAAGTCAGATGTAGCATAACTCAAAGGCATTCATGTGCATCATAATGTAACAGCATTATTTCCGGAAAAAGATTCAAAGCACGAGTACATAAACCATATGATCATACATATACCAAACAGATGAGCATGTAAGAAATGAAATGCAATATGGCAGTGTTTCATATGAGCATTTATCAAAGTAGAGACAAGAACATGATACCAAGTGGAATCAATCCCAATATCTTCAAAGATGATAGTTGCCTTCTCCTCTCAAGCACGCCAAGAGACTCCTTCAACTTGCTTGCCCAGACTTATGGAATTGCAAAGAATTTTCTGAGTGTTTTTTTTTAATGGTTGTATATATCCTCAGAACTGAAACGAGACTCTTTAAATAGGAAAAGTGTTGGGTTGTTGAGAGACATATGGGCCGGGTCAAACTCTCTAGCAGCTGGTGGGCATAAGCTGAATCACCTAGGGTTTCCGTTTGAATTCCAAGCTTGGTCCAATTCTGGGAGATAAATGCGCTGTGATATCTCAGACGTGCAGGGGCGTAGTCATCATTTGGTGAATGAATTCAGAACTCTCCCATTGATGCTGTTGAGAGAGATACCAAATAGAGCAAAGATTGGAGGTAGTGTGGACAGGTTTACAAACGAAACAGTCGTATGCTGGAAACGATATGTCCTCTCTGAACCATTTTCTGCACAATACAAGGATGAGCTCGAAGAGGAATGTGCTTGGAGATTCAAAATTGGAGAATCCACGCCAACGGTCTTGCAATTTGAATGGTTAGATGAATGGATTAATACAAGCCACAACTGAAATTTCTTCCTTGTTTATGATTCTTCAGCAAGAGCGAAAGAAGGAGAAAGGATTTGGTCTCTCTTGGCCTCTTGGATGCCACACGTCAAGCTCTCAATGGTTGGAAGGAAGGTTGAAAAGTCAAACCACACAATTTCAATCCTCATTGGTCCAAAACAAAAGAAAGGGAAACCAAATGCCACGTGAATTGTTCTTACCATGATTAATAGTATAGTTATAAAAAACAAAATAGAATATTAACACATAAAATAGGATACTATCATTTAAATTAAAAACTAAATAAAAGGAGTTAAGTGGATAATTAGCCTAGTTAACTAAAATAAATGACTTAAATAAGATTGATTTAAATTAAGTAAAACTAAAACAACTCAAATAAAATAAAATGGTGCCAAATTAAAATTAACCTAGTCACAGAACAAATAAGAGCTAAGATAAATATCAAATTAAAATAAAGAGAAAGGTAATAAATAATAAATAATAAAAAACAAATAGCAAGGAAAATGAGGGTAAAATTTGGGGTACAACACCGCTGCCTCAACACGAGAAGGCTGCAGTCAATTTGATAGAAGGAGAGACTAACGATGTCTATCAAATTCATGATGTACTCTTGTTGAAAACCAATTTGGTCAAGATGCATTGTAGACAGAGTGGATATGGCCATGTGCCACCTCACAATTATCACCAGTGTGATATCTGCTCTAAAGACAATCAAGGATGTTCTGTGGTGCAAGCAGCTCTGCAGGAACAGATGGATCCAAGAGCACCGAGTTCGTGGAGTTAACATGGTTTACACGAATTCTAACGTCATTCAGAACCACGATATCCGTGCAATGAATGTCAACTTAGTGGCGATGCACTCAAGGCAAAGCCAGTATCATAATCTGCCGTGGCACGATTACAGTTCCTGTCTAATTTGTTCAGTAAACAAACAGGGATGCTCTTTCATACAAGAGGCCCTCCAGCGTCAGATGGACCTTGGATGGATCCAAGACTACCATGATAGGAACTCCTATCAAATCAACATGGTTCAGATCTTTGACATTCGCGTGATGAATACCAACCTGGTAGAGTTACATGCCGTGCAGGTCCGACTCGGATTCTTAATATCACATGATTATCAAAACTGTAAGGCAGGTTGCGAAAACGATTGAGGTTGTACCCTTGTCCAGGAGGCACTTCAGCACTTGTTAAATCACTGGTGGATGCCAATCTATATGGACGAAGATACTCAGCAGATTAGTATCAATCACAGGAATCCTACTCGTCGTCAAAGTCAGGATGTCCGATCAATGGAAGATAACCTAGTGAGGTTACATTGTATTCAAAGTGGGCGTGGCCAGGTGCCACCACACAACTATGACAGTTGTAGCGTCTGTTCGGAAAGTAACCAAGGGTGTTACCTTGTGAGAGCAGCTCTTCAGGGTCAGGTGGATCGTGGAGAAATTCGTCCATATCCGGGTTCTGGACCCATCAACTGGACGCCGAACTACCTTGCCGATCAAGTTGAGGATGTTATCACAATCGCTGGTCATGAATATTGCAGACATCAGTCGTGTAACAAGGAGTGGTCGAATCTTCAACCGAGGAGTTGGAGAACCTAACAAGGAAAAGGAACTTCAGACAGAAGCTCCCAATCCACCAGTCAGTCAATCCAGTAATCCCGACCTTTCGAAAAATAATGATGAGTTGCTGAAGCTCATCCAAAGGAGTGAATACAACATTGTCGATCAACTGTTACAAACTCCTTTAAAGATCTCGGTATTATCACTGTTACTCAGTTCAGAAGCCCACAGGAAGGCTCTACAGAAAGTCTTGGAGCAAGCCTTTGTGGAACAGGATGTAACAATTAGACAGTTCGATAGCATTGTCTCTAACATCACTTCCTGCAATAATTTGGGATTTAGTGATGAGGAATTACCCGAAGAGGGTCGCCGTCATAACATGGCGCTCAACATTACAGTTAACTGCCAGGACGATGCTTTAGCCAGCGTACTGGTAGACACAGGGTCAGCCCTGAATGTTATGCCGAAGTACACTTTGATGCAATTATCATTCAAAGGCCCTCCGATGAGAATCAACGAGGTCATCGTCAAAGCGTTCGACGGATCCAGAAAAACAGTTATCGGCAAAGTTGATCTTCCCATAACTATTGGTCCTCATACTTTCCAAGTTACTTTCCAGGTCATGGATATCCGGGAAACATACAGTTGTTTATTAGGAAGACCTTGGATACATCAGGCTGGAGCGGTCACTTTGACCTTCCACCAAAAGCTAAAGTTCGTCAAGAATGATCAACTTGTCACAGTCTGTGGAGAGCAGGCCTTGCTTGTGAGTAACTTGTCATCATCTGCTGGTATAGAACCCGAGGAGGTTATTGGAACTCAGTTCCAAGCGCTGTCGGTGAGGAAGAACAATCAATCCCAAGGAGGAACCTCGATTTCCTCATACAAAGATGCTATCAAAGCGGTCGAGAGTACCGATACAACAGGATGGGGACAACTTGTTATTCCTATTGACAATAAAACAAAGAAGGGTCTTGGTTTTTCTGCGACCTGTACCCAGACCGCTGCCAACGATGAAAGTCTTCATCCCCTTCAAAACTTCTTCCACAGTGGAGGTTTCCTTCACCCAGTGTCTCAAGCAGTACATGCTATCAATGAGGAAGATCCCTCTGACACAGATGAAGAATGGAAGTCCTACCTTAACAAGGATGGTTATATGTCTCAGGAAGAGGTGCCTATACCATTTTGCTATCTCGCACAGAGTCCGAGATTTATACCACGGTCAGATGTCGAAATGATATACGGAGATTGTGATCTGGAAGGATGTCGTGCTCTGCCAAATTCATTAGAGAAGGACACTCTGATGAAAGACAACTTTGACCACAATTACTATGGCCCAATGGATAGTCTGCCAATGTGGCAACCTTACCCAGGAGATTTGGGGCAAGAAAGTCAGCCGAACAATGAAAATCAGCTGACCGTCATTGAACAGAATACCTGTGTCCCCACCATGTCATGGGATCAACACTCAGGTCATTCAGAAACTACTCAACATGAAGATGAATTTACAACGTTTGCAGGACTTGAATTCATCAACTATGCTTTTCCTGAGGTTAACGTCATCGAGAGAGATGACTCCTCCAGTTCCAAAGAAGTGTGGGATACCTTGGGACAACCGAGTGGGAAATACGACTATATGGTCAAGTACACCGCTCCCAAAAGCTCTCGTATCAGTCTCGAAGATATCCAGCCTACTGGATGGGGAGATACAGCTGAGAGCACAACTACTCTGCATAATACAACAGAGGAATCCTCCTACGACAATTCAGCCTGGGAGACAGATTCCAACGATCCTACTCCGCCAGAAATCACCGTTATTTCTGAAGACAAATCAAGGAAGGTGCCAGACTTTGTGATTCACCGAGGAGTTCGCCGCCAATGGGTTGCCGTCGAGGTTTCGAAGATCGTTCATCAGTCAAAGTAATTGCCATCTTTAACCTTTCACCCTGCCCAGGTGAAACAGATGTTTTGATAGGGCTTGCTTTCTGTAAATTTCCCTCTTCGCTTAGCCCAAAGCGATAGAGCTTTGTTTTATAGGGCTGTAGTTTCAAGAATCGACTTGTTCATTAATAAAATAATGTCGTTCTATAATTTACGCATTAATTGCTGTTTTCTCTTTTTGCTTTTTCAGAAAATGGTAATCATAAAAAACAATTCAATAATAAAAACAAGCAGTAAAATAAAACACTGCACACAGTTGCATTTTCTCTATCTCTTCTAAACACGAATCATCATGTCATGCAGATTGCTTGTTTTAAACCCCATTGAAACATACGATCCGATGCCTTCTCCCAACTTTGAGTTCCCGGTATTCGAGGCTGAAGAAGAAGATGACAACGAAATTCCAGAAGAGATCTCCCGACTACTCAGACAAGAGGAAAGGTCTATTGAAACTCACAAAGAGCCGTTGAAAATGGTAAACTTGGGTTCAGAAAAAGAGAAAAAAGAAATCAGGATTGGGGCACTGCTCAATCCAACTGCCAGAGAGGGTTTGATAAAGCTTCTCAAAGAATTTCCCGATGTATTCGCTTGGTCCTATCAGGATATGCCAGGGTTGGATACCAGCATCGTGGAACATCACTTACCGTTGAGATCGGAATGTCCGCCAGTAAAGCAAAGGTTGAGACGTACTCACCCAGACATGGCCATCAAAATCAAAGAGGAGGTGCAGAAACAGATTGACGCGGGTTTCCTCGCCACATCTGAATATCCTCAATGGTTAGCCAATATCATACCCGTTCCCAAAAAGGACGGAAAGGTCAGAATGTGTGTCGACTACCGAGACTTGAACAAGGCTAGTCCAAAGCATGACTTTCCTTTACCACACATTGACATGCTGGTAGACAGCATAGCATAGTTCAAAATTTTCTCCTTCATGGATGGATTCTCAGGATATAACCAGATCAAAATGGCGCCGAAAGACATGGAGAAAACTTCGTTCATTACCCCCATGGGGCACCTTTTGTTACAAGGTAATGTCGTTCGGTTTGAAGAACGCCGGGGCAACCTATCAAAGGGCCATGACTACTCTGTTCCATGACATGATACACAAAGAAATCGAGGTATATGTCGATGATATGATTGCAAAATCAAAAACAGAGAGTGAGCACGTTGAACATCTGTCAAAATTGTTCGAACGTCTAAGAAAATTCAAGCTCCGCTTGAATCCCAACAAGTGCACCTTCGATGTCCGTTCAGGGGTTCATCGCCAGCCAGAAAGGAATTGAGGTTGATCCTGACAAGGTCAAGGCCATTCAAGAAATGCCTTCTCCGAAAACTGAAAAACAAGTCAGAGGATTCCTGGGACGTTTGAACTACATCTCCAGATTCATATTCCTCATGACCGCCGCCTGTGCGTCGATTTTCAAATTACTAAAAAAAAACCAGGATTGCGTTTGGTCAGAAGATTGCCAAACCGCCTTCGACAGTATTAAGGAATACCTGTTGAATCCGCCGATTCTATCACCTCCAGTGGAAGGAAGACCACTGATCATTTACCTCACAGTCCTAGAGGACTCAATGGAATGTGTACTTGGCCAACAAGACGAAACCAAAAGGAAAGAGTCTGCCATCTACTATCTAAGCAAGAAATTCACCGACTGCGAAACTCGGTACACGAAGCTTGAGAAGACTTGTTGCGCTTTGGCTTGGGCAGCCAAACGTCTTCGCCAATACATGATTCGTCATACTACTTAGTTGATCTCCGAAATGGATCCAATCAAGTACGTCTTCGAAAAACCTGCTCTCACGGGAAGAATTGCCCGTTGGCAGATGTTGTTATCATAATATGACATAGAGTACCACGCTCAGAAAGCCGTTAAAGGAAGTATTTTAGCCGATCATTTGGCTCATCAATCGATTGACGATCAAGAATCAATCGGGTTTGACTTCCCAGACGAAGATGTCATGTATCTAAAAATGAAAGATTGCGATGAACCGTTACCCAGTGAAGGGCCAGAACCAGGTTCCCAATGGGGACTTATCTTTGACGGAGCAGTTAATCATTACGGAAATGAAATTGGGGCAATCATTGTTACCCCTCAGGGTACCCACATTCCTTTCACCGCTCGACTTACGTTCAAGTGTACGAACAACGAGGCCGAATACAAAGCTTGTATCATGGGTCTCGAAGAAGCAATTGATTTAAGGATCAAAAACTTGGACGTATATGGCGATTCAGCCCTGGTTATCAATCAGATAAAAGGAGATTGGAACACATACCAATCAGGATTGATTCCTTACAAAGACTATGTAAGAAGGTTGCTACCTTTCTTCAACAGAATTGAGTTTCATCATATCCCTCGAGAGGAGAATCACATGGCTGATGCATTAGCCACTATCTCTTCCATGATTAGTGTAGGTCAATGGAACGACTTACCTAAGATCGACATAATGCACCTTGAACGGCCCGCTTACGTCTTCAAGATCGTAGCAGTCATAGATGACAAACCTTGGTATCATGATATCAAATGCTTCCTTCAGAAACAAGAGTACCCACCTGGGGCATCCAGAAAAGACAGGAAAACCCTCAGAAGATTGGCTGGAAACTTCTTCCTAAGCGGTGACACTCTCTATAAGAGAAATTTTGACATGGTCTTGCTCCGATGCGTCGACAGACCTGAAGCAGACATGCTTTTGAAAGAAATTCATGAAGGATCCTTTGGCACTCATGCCAACGGACACACAATGGCGAGAAAAATTTTAAGAGCAGGGTCCTACTGGTTGACAATGGAATCCGACTGCAACAAGTACATGAGGAGGTGTCACAAGTGTCAAATATACTCCGACAAAATTCATGTACCGCCATCACATCTCAAAGTTCTTTCTTCCCCGTGGCCTTTTTCCATATGGGGAATCGACAAGATTGGCTTGATTGAACCTAAGGCTTCAAACGGACATCGGTTCATCCTGGTAGCCATTGACTATTTCACCAAGTGGGTCGAAGCAGCGTCGTACGCTAATGTAACCCGAAAAGTGGTGGTCCGATTTATCAAAAACAATATCATCTGCCATTATGGTGTTCCAAGCGAGATCATTACTGATAATGGATCTAACTTGAACAATAAGATGATGAAAGAGTTATGCGCAGAATTCAAGATTGAACACCATAACTCATCTCCCTACCGACCCAAGATGAACGGAGCAGTAGAAGCGGCTAACAAGAACATCAAGAAGATCGTTCAAAAGATGGTTGTAACCTACAAAGATTGCCACGAGATGCTACCCTTTGCTCTTCACGGTTATCGTACATCTGTCAGCACTTCAACAGGGGCAACCCCTTTCTCTCTAGTATATGGCATGGAAGCAGTGCTTCCCATAGAAGTAGAGATCCCGTCAATCTGAGTATTGATGGAAGCTAAGCTTTCAGAAGCTGAATGGTGTCAAAGCCGACACGACAAACTGAATCTGATCGAGGAGAAGCGAATCACGGCATTATGCCACAGTCAGTTGTATCAACAAAGAATGAAGAGGGTGTTTGACAAAAAGGTTCGACCTCGCATCTTCAGGAAAGGAGACCTCGTGCTCAAGAAGATACAATCACTTCTCACTGATTCTCGGGGCAAATGGACCCCAAATTATGATGGCCCCTATGTGGTCACGAAAGCTTTCTTAGGCGGCGCCTTGAGACTTGCAACCATGGACGGAGAGGAATTTGCCTACCCCACGAATGTTGATGTAGTCAAGAAATACTTCGCCTAGACTAAAAAAAAAAATGTCTCGGTGGATTGAAAACCCGAAAGGGCGGTCCAGGCAAAAGTTAGAGACATGAAAAAAACATCATCCCGATGGATTGGAAACATCATAGTACAATCCAGGAAAAAATTCGGGATAATGGCAAGTAACTATGTTCAATAGAGGCAAGTTCCTCAGCAGTAGCAGTTATACCATCCATTGGAGGAAAACTCCAGTCAAGGTCATCTTCGACAGAAGCTCAGGATGTCCCGAATTCAAAGTTCGTAGAAGGATAGTGGTCGTTATGTTTCAACGTAGCCCCTTTCCCTGTAAATTACCATTTTCTAACTTTGTAAATACTCAATGGAATCACGCGGTTGGCTGATCTCCATTTTATCAATAAAATTTGAGCCCTTGTGCTTTTGTTTGTGATTCTTATTTGTTTTAGCTTTACAGAACGACATTTTAACATGATCAACGATTCTTGAAATAAAACAAAAATGAATTTACTTGTTAAAACTTTTTATGCTTTTAAAATAAAGTCGGCAATTTCTTTTGACTGTTGAACATCAAAGGAACATCAACCGCTTCTTCAAAAGTAAGCGAACTTCAAAGTGCAGAATCAAAGTACTCCTTCTAACTCAGTACGCCTGAATGAAGGGATCAACTGTGTCAGAGACCTTGTTTTGTCTGACATGCCTCGGCCGAGTTCTTATCTCCTAAGCCCGATCAACGGTATTCCCCGCTGGGACTATCTCTCCTAAGCAAGGTAGAATTGCTATTCTGAACCAACGGTACTTCTTCGCCCCGCGATGGCCGAGTATCCAGTCGTGTTCACCTGTCAGTTTGTATGTCGCGTCAGTTTTGTCAGCATAAACATACACGCATCATGCATTATTGATTTGCATTCACATTTCATATTGCATCACTATCACTCTAGTCGGTCTTGTCCCCTAGTGATAGAAGTTCTCTCAATCGAGTCGTCGGTTCTTGCCTCGTCAGGAAATGCTGCGTTTGAACAACCTCGCCTCCAGTTTATTTCTGGAAGGAAGTTGGCCCTTGACCACTTTGATAACTTGAACCTCTGAAAAACCAGAGGAACCCTCAGTTAACATCACTCTTCACCATTGAAGATGATATCCTTGCTTTCCCGGATTAAGGAAAATCCGCAGAGAAAGCCTCGTAATCGAAGATCCGGCAGTACGGCAGTTTTTCTCCGAAAAACCCGCTGGTGAAAAGGTCATCGGCACCTCAAAATTGGATCACATCATATGGCATTTCTCCGAGAAGATCTCCGAGAAAAGTATGATGTAAAGACCCCAAACGAATGCAGTCTCTCAAGGGACTCGCATTCCCCGAGTAGAGTCAATAAATGGCGTCTCCAAACAAAGAAGTTTGTACACCTCTACAATTCAGACGACTGGGTTCCCCAGCAAGCCTGACATCGAAACTTTTTCCACCCAAATGGCATCTCCCCAGGAAAATTCGGCGAGAAGTTTGAGGAAAATCGCTACGAATAGCGTCCTTTGTCAATTAAGTTTATTGACAAAAGAAACTAAGACCAGTGCCTGTGTAGGAATCCAGGATCGAGGGGAAGTTTACATCAGAAACTAAGACCAGTTCCTTGGTAGGAAACCAGGAGCGAGGGGAAGTTTATTTCAGAAACTTAGACCAGTTCCTTGGCTGAAGACCAGGATCAAGGGGAAGTTTACCTTTTCTAAGCATCATTGCTTAGCTAAAAAAGATGAATACGTAAGCTACCATTCATAACCACCATCAAAATTTCGGGTATTCCGATATTTAATCCTCTTGCACCCCGAATGCCCGAATACCTTCGTCATTCACACCTTCGTGTCCAAGAAGATTAAATAGGGGCATCTGTCATACCCCAAATTTTGACCACTAAGATTTCCCATCATTGTACAAATCATCATCACAATATGGATGAACCATCATACTTCATCAGTCTCCCCAAAGATGGGTGAGCATTCACTACAATCAAAATTAGGGTTTCAAGCCCTCTCAGAGCCTTAGACAAAGGATCAATCAAGGAATGGCATGATCTTTAACTTGTCTAACCTCTCAAGTAGCTACAAAGGATCAAAAAGGACTCCCACTTCAAGGATTAAGCACAAGGCTGCTCCCTTCTAGGTGGATCAAGTCTCAAGATCGACAGTGTCACCAAATTTGGGTTTTGGTCGACCAGGGCCTCCAGATGAAAATTTTCATCTGGGCACAAGCCAATGATCCAAAACATAACCTAATATACTCCATGGGACCTCATGGACCTAATCATCAAGTCAATTTTGCCTCAGGGGATGCATTCATCAAAAATCAGGAATTAGGGTTTCTTGACCTAATTCACCCCTAAGTTGACTTTTAGGGAAAATCATGAGCCAAGACCTCAAGAGAGGGTTTGAGGGTCTCTAATGAACTATATTGATCCACTTGGAACAATGGATTAATCTAAGAAGTTTGAGCAACAAGTTTCAATTTCATCTGCACCACAGTTAGGGTTATAAGGAAAAAGTCAACTATAACTTTGACTTTTGACCAGGACATGCTCCCAAGCCCTATGACATGCATCAATATATCCTATAACACCCATGGAACATTTACATCAAGTTTGATTTAGGTCAAGGACATTATTTCCTAAAGAATTGCATAGTTTGGAATTCATCTGATAAAAAGTCAACTGTGCACAAAAGTCAACTTCGACTTTTTGAGATTTTTCACCAAAATGGATTTTTAACCCTAAGATGATGTTAATGTATGATTTGAATCATCATTCATCAAGAAAAATCAAGAAAAGTTGGATAACTTGTAAAAGGGGTAACCATAAAACTTAGAAATTTTTCTAAGTCATGAAAAAGTGCCACTAATGCACCAACTTTGGAAGACCATAACTCCTAAACCACAAGGCCATTGTGCCCCATTCAAAGCTTGATTTTTAGATCTCATTGCCCTCTACAAAAGCTTCATACTGACCTATGTCCAAATTCCTCATGGATTTTGAGTTATGGAGTGATCAAAATCAAGAGAAAACACTTTGTTCCAACACTTAGTGAAAATTTCACTAAGTCAGATTTTACCTTACTTTTTGCCAAATGTAGGAGGATTTTTCACTTGGATTCAAAAGAGATCAAAACCAAACATGTTCAAACAGTTGTTGTATCATGTAAGGGCTTTCCAAAATGGTCAAGAACATTACCAAATTCAACTTACACCATGAGATATGACATTGGCAAGTTGCCTTACTGAAATCTGTCAAAGACAAGGCAGAATTTACAATTTTGCTCGATTTGCCAAAATCAGCCAAATTCAAATGCTCCTATCCACTTGGACACCTCAGAGGATTGAATCTAAAGGGGACAATCACTGAGCCAAGCCTCCAAAGTCTTTGGAACAAGAAATAGCATGTTGAACCTAGAATGGCCAAAATAGGGACAAGACTCCAAATTTGGATTGAAGCATTCAATGGAAGCATCAAGGTGGCATGGACTGAGCCATTCTCATCTGAAATTAGTCAAGACTTATCCAAGACCAAGGGAACCAAAGCTCTGTGCCCTAACCTCTAGTCAATGGCTAGAGGAGACTTGGATTTCCATTGGCCAACATTGAACAAACACCTGCTGCAGTTGCCATTCACTATTCCTTGCAAAACAAACTCGCTCTACTATAAATAGAGCTCAATTGTGATCAGTTTAAGTACACCAAAGGCCTACAACAATTGCCTTTCTCAAAATCTCTTTCTCTTGGCAAAAATGCCTTTTTTAGCAAGGTAACTATCGGGTTTTGAGCTAGAGGGCAATTCCACTCAAACCAATCACTCACACACCTCATATACATCACATATGAGCTGATCAAACACTTAAACAACAACTGGAACATTGATTTCTCAGAATCACCAGTCAATTGCTCAAGGTTTTAACCAAAGTGCAGTTGAGATGCCATGAAGTGATCCAGCCAATTTCCATCAAGTCTAAGCATTTAAACACACTCCATAGCACCTAGGGAAGTTATCCAGATCATTGGAACCTAGCTGTAACACCTCCAACACAAATCACGATCACCAGCTGCAAGTGGTAAGCATGAGCTCTTCTAACTCTATGATCCATGCAATTTTTGCTGCACAATAATTTGGCCATATGTTCATAATCATGCATGGAATGTTTTCCCTCAATTAATTGCTTTGTTTGAATCGTGTATCAAAAATCCTAGCCTTCATGCAGAAATTAGGGTTCTTGAGGTTTCTTCGTGATTTCATGTTTTATGTTTAATTTAAATGAAATTAAGTGTTATAGACATGATCGTGAGGTTGAAACGAGTTGATTGGTATGTGGATTGCATGATATGGTTAAGTATTCAGTGAGATTGGATGGAAAACGCAAATTTGGGAAACTCAGAACACGCGCGTGTTCTTGGCGCCATTTTCAGAAATTTGAATATTTGAATTTTGCAATTTTTGTTTAATTGATTCAAAAATTAATTTCTCTCTGAGTTTTAATGATTTTGAGTTGATTCTTTTTTTAATAATTCACAAAAATGTTAAAATATTTTATTTTCCCAAAAAATCCCAAAAATATTATTTATTTTATATAATTGATATTTTTGCAAAGAATTAATATTTTAATTGTTTTTGACATTTTAAATATTTTTTCCACATTGATTTTGCAACTTTTAATGCTTTCTAATTATTTTGTAGGTCAATACTTAATTTTTGAAGCATTAATCCAAGATCACAATTTGTTTTTCATGTGTTAAACAATTTTGATCATTTTAATTGAATTTTTATTCAATTAAATACATTTTTGAAAACAAATTAGGGTTTTTGGATTAATTCAACCCTCACAAATCATTTTCAAAACACTTTGGGCCTCTAATACAGTGTAAGACCCAATCCTTTTTTGACCAAATCATTTTTGGGCCTGAGTATATTGTATAAGTCCCGATACCGTCAAAAACAAACGGCGCGATCGTCACCTATTCAAAATAACCATGGGCCTCTCCTTGAGCTATAAGACCCATTCAAAAATTTTGGGCCTCTCCTTGAGCTATAAGACCCATTCAAAATTTTTGGGCCTCTAATAAAGTGTAAGACCCAACCCCCTTTTAACCAAAAACATCTTTGGGCCACACTTATTGTATAAGTCCCTCTGCGTTAAAAGAAAACCTCGGCGCGATCGCCATTTTGAACGGAAAAATCAATCGGGTCTACCCTCGTGTTATAAGCCCCACTCTTTTTCTTTAAACCTTTTGGGCCTCTTGAGAGAGTGTAAGGCCCATCCCTTTGTATAGAAAACCTTTGTTGGGCCTCAGTCACTTGTATAAGTCCCTCTGTACAAATTCAAACAGTGCGCTCACTGATAAAACCCTGGGCCTCTCCTTGAGCTGTAAGCCCCAAATCTTTCTTTGTCAAGGCACTTTCTCCTTTGATTTTGAATATAATGTTGTTTTCAATCTTTCTTTGTTGAACAACTAACCAAATAGCATGGAAGCTCTACAACCGAGTAAGTGGTTATTGCTTTCATTTACCACATTCATATACATATAACTGTATTGTGGGGCTGTTTCGCTGTAAGTCTTCTTTCATAAACTCATATCAACTTGTAATACCCCAAATTTTGACCACTTAGATTTCCCATCATTGTGAAAATCATCATCACAATATGGATGTACCTTTATGCTTCATTAGTCTCCCCAAAGATGGGTGAGCATCCACTACAATCAAAATTAGGGTTTCAAGCCCTCTCTGAGTGCTTAGACAAAGGATCAATCAAGAAATGACATGATCTTCAACTTGTCTAATCTCTTAAATATCCACAATGGATCAAAAAGGACTCCCACTTCAAGGATTAAGCACAAGGCTGCTCCCTTCTAGGTGGATCAAGTCTCAAGATCGACAGTGTCACCAAATTAGGGTTTTGGTCGACCAGGGCCTCCAGATGGAAATTTTCATCTGGGCTCAAGGTAATGATCCAAAACATAACCTAATATACTTCATGGAACCTCATGAACCCATGCATCAAGTCAATTTTTCCTCAGGGGATGCATTCATCAAAAATCAGGAATTAGGGTTTCTTGACCTAATTCACCCCTAAGTTGACTTTTGGGACAAACCATGAGCCAAGACCTCAAGAGATGATTTGAGGGTCTCTAATATACCATATTGATCCATTTGGGACAATGGATTAATCCAAGAAGTTTGAGCAACAAGTCTCAATTTCATCTGCACCACAATTAGGGTTTTAAGGGAAAAGTCAACTGTAACTTTGACTTTTGACCTGGACATGCTCCCAAACCCTAATACATGATTGAATATACCCTATGACACCCATGGAACATGTCCATCAAGTTTGATTTAGGTCAAGGACATGATTTCCTGAAGAATTGCATAGTTTGGATTCATCTGATAAAAAGTCAACTGTGCACAAAAGTCAACTTTGACTTTTTGAGATTTTTCACCAAAATGGATTTTTAACCCTAAAATGATGTTAATGTATGATTTGAATCATCATTCATCAAGAAAAATCAAGAAAAGTGAGATAACTTGTAAAAGGGGTAACCATAAAACTTAGAAATTTTTCTAAGTTAAAAATAAAGTGGCAAAGGTACCAAATTTGGAGGACCATAACTCCTAAACCACAAGGCCATTTTTTCTCATCCAAAGATGGATTTGTAGCCCTCATTATCATGTACAAAAACTTCAACTACAAGTCATTCCAATTCATTAAGGATTTTGAGTTATGGAGTGATCAAAGTGGCTGAAAAGTGAAAATGTCACTTTTTCCAACACTTAGTGAAACTTTCACTAAGTCAGATTCTGCCTCACTTTTTGCCAAATGTAGGGGGATATTTCACTTGGAATCAAAAGAGATCAAAACCAAACTTGTTCAAACAGTTGTTGTATCATGTAAGAGCTTTCCAAAATGGCCAAGAACATTGCCAAATTCAACCTACACCATGAGATACAACATTGCCAAGTTGCCTTACTGAAATCTGTCAAGGCAAGGCAGAATTTGCAACTTTGGTCGATTTGCCAAAATCAGCCAAATTCAATTGCTCCTATCCACGTAGACACCTCAGAGGATTGAATCTAAAGGGGACAATCACTGAGCCAAGCCTCCAAAGTCCATGGAACAAGAAATAAAATGTTGAACCTAGAATGGCCAAAATAGGGACAAGACTTCAAATTTGGAATGAGGCATTCAATGGAACCATCAAGGTGGCATGGACTGAGCCATTCTCATCTGAAATCAGTCAAGACTTATCCAAGACCAAGGGGACCAAAGCTCTGTGCCCTAACCTCTAGTCAATGGCTAGAGGAGACTTGGATTTTCATTTGCCAACATTGGCCAAACCTACTTACCAGCTGCCATGCACTATTCCTTGTAAAACAAACTTGCTCTACTATAAATAGAGCTCAATTGTGGTCAGTTTGAGTACACCAAATCCATCTAACAGATGCTTTCCTCAAAATCTATTTCTCTTGGCAAAAATGCCTTTCTTAGCAAGGTAGCTATCGGGTTTTGAGTTTGAGAGCAATTCCAATCAAACCAATCTATCACACACCTCACATGCATCACATATGAGTTGATCAAACACTTATATTACTTCTGAAACATCAATTTCACAAAATCACCAGCTGGTTGCTCAAGGTTTTAACCAAAGTGCAGCTGAGGTACCACAAAATGATCCAGCCAATTTCAATAAAGTCCAACCATCCAAACACAATCCATAGGGTGTAGGGAAGCTGTTCAGATCATCACAACTCATCTGTAACACCTCCAAATCAAAAATCACTTTGAACTTGCTGTCACGGCCTAGAGGTAAGCACATACTTGGTCATCTCTCAATCTATGCATATTTCCTCGCACAATAATTTGGCCATATGTTCATAATCATGCATGGAATGTTTTCCCTCAATTAATTGCATTGTTTGAATCGTGTATCAAAAATCCCAGCCTTCATGCAGAAATTAGGGTTCTTGAGGTCTCTTCATGATTTCTTGTTGTATGTTTAATTTAAATGAAATTAAAGTACATAGACATGATCGTGAGATTGAGACGAGCATAATGATATGTGGATTACATGATATGATTACGTATTCATGGAGATTGGATAGAAAATGCAAATATGAGAAACCAAGAACACGCGCGTGTTCTTCAGCTGTTCTTGGCGCCATTTTTCATATATTCAAATATTTGAATTTTGTGATTTTGTTTAATTGATTCAAAAATTAATTTCTCTCTGAGTTTTAATGATTTTGAGTTGATTCTTTTTTTAATAATTCACAAAAATGTTAAAATATTTTATTTTCACAAAAAATCCCAAAAATATTATTTATTTCATATAATTGATATTTTTGTAAAGAATTAATATTTTGATTGTTTTTGGCATTTTAAATATTTTTTCTACATTGATTTTGCAACTTTTAATGCTTTCTAATTATTTTGTAGGTCAATACTTAATTTTTGAAGCATTAATCCAAGATCACAATTTGTTTTCCATGTGTTAAACAATTTTTGATCATTTTAATTGAATTTTTATTCAATTAAATACATTTTGAAAACAAATTAGGGTTTTGGATTTAATTCAACCCTCATAAATCATTTTCAAAACTCTTTGGGCCTCTTGAGAGAGTGTAAGACCCATCCCCCCTTGTACAAAAACTTTTTGGGCCTCACTCATTGTATAAGTCCCTCTGTACAAGAAAACGGCACGATCGTCGCCCGTTTAAAAATAAAAATCATCTGGGCCTCTCCTTGAGCTATAAGACCCGTTCAAAACACTTTGGGCCTCTATTAGAGTGTAAGAACCAATCCCCCTTTTAACCAAAACATTTTGGGCCTCACTTATTGTATAAGTCCCTCTGCGTTAAAAGAAAACCTCGGCGCGATCGCCATTTTTTAAAACGAAAAATCTTTTGGGCCTACCCTCGTGTTATAAACCCCACTCTTTTTTCTTTAAACCTTTTTGGGCCTCTTGAGAGAGTGTAAGACCCATCCCTTTGTACAGAAAACCTTTTTGGGCCCCAGTCACTTGTATAAGTCCCGCTGTACAAAGTCAAACAGTGCGCTCACTGATAAAACCCTGGGCCTCTCCTTGAGCTGTAAGCCCCAAATCTTTCTTTTTCAAAGCACTTTCTCCTTTGATTTTGAATATACTGTTGTTTTCAATCTTTCTTTCTTGAACAACTAACCAAACAACATGGAAGCACTCCAACCGAGTAAGTGGTTATCGCTTTCGTTTACTGCTTTCATATTATAAACTGTATTGTGGGGCTGCTCACTGTAAGTCTCCTTTCATAAACTCATATCTACTGTGTAATAATAGTATAGATATTTTGAGTTTTCCCGGCTACTACGTCTAGAACTAGGTGACGCCGTTTCATTTATTCGTAGAAATAGACGCCTAGATCCCCAATAGGAGCACCAGATACAGTCTTCTCTTCGGCTATCCTCCTTAGGAATCGTCAAGAAGCTCTACTCCCCAAGATGAATGTATTCTCCGTGAATGGCATCTTTGAGTTTCTTCCAAATTCTCAAACTTTCCTGACTTGATCTATTCCTTGTGGATAGCTTGCCTTGAATGTCTCGGGGTTTGGGTACCCACTACGGTCATAATCTTGGACCTTAACTAAGGAACCCTCTTTAAAAGCTAAAAGTCGCTGGATAGTAAACCTTGCACATTTACCAGTGGTTTTTATCTTTAAAAGAGTTATCTCTCCTAATGGAAAGGAGATGATAGACCCACGGGCTTCTTAAAAGCATCGACCTCCTCTTGGGCATTATTCAAGGACACTACGGCTTCTTAGAAGTATTCACAGCCTCCTCTTAGGCTTCGTATAATGATATCTTCCTCCGGGAATGATAGCCTCCTCTTGGGCTTCATGCAAGGACCCGTCGGCTTCTTAAAAGTTTCCAGCCTCCTCTTGGGCTTCGTACAAATTGTCCCGACGACCTCCTAGAGGTATAGGAACAGAACCTAGTCATCCTCATAGAACAGTCCTTTCATAGAGTCTACTACTATTTCTCAAAGCATAGTACGAAAGATAAAACTCTAGACACGGACAGTCTAACTTCCTTGAGTCTCAAAGACATTCTCAAGTGACCCCTTCGTTAAATAGGAAGGAAACCCGTAGACTCGGACAGTCTCAATACCCTTTGAATTTCCCGTTTCCTCAAAGAGAAGGAAATATCCCTGATCCTCAGATCTAACCCATGAGTACAGTGTTGCTCATATAAGAAATGTATTTCTCTTTTAAAATCAGTATATTGGATCTGTCACTCAACTGAAACAGTTCCAATAGCCTCCATCTCGGGCTTCGTACGAGATACAAAGACTCTCTTGTTGAGTCAAACCTTTTAGCCTCTCTCTCGGGCTTTGTACAAGACATATAAGAGACTCCCTCGTTGAGTCAATCCCCCTTTCGCCTCCATCTCGGGCTTTGTACGAGACACAAAAAGGTTCTTATTGAGCCAAACAAAAAATCGCCTCCATCTCGGGCTTTATACGAGATACCAAAAGACTCCATCGTCGGGTCAAAATCTTTTAGCCTCTCTCTCGGGCTTTGTACGGGACACAAAATTGCCTCCTCTTAGGCTTTGTATAATGATTTTCCTAGCGGAAATTAGCCTCCTCTTAGGCTTTGTATAAGAAAACCACTGGTTGATCCAATTAACCTTTTAGCATCAAAGCTGTGCCTCGTTCACAGTATACAAACATCAACAACTCCTTCCCCTTCATCTAATCGCTGTAAGCGGCAAGCCTCTGGATCATCTATATCCATGCCACTGTCCCTCTTTTAGCATGAGAAATTCCTAAGGAAAGATGGCATTGCTCTACACTGAGTTAAAGTCTTCTCCTTCAGGTTAAAACCCTTTCTTCGGAAATTATGGCATTGCTCGGATCCGCGTATCCCAGTTAAAGTAATTCTCCTTCTCCCCTATTTAGAGATGACAAATTCTCTCTAAAGCCGAGGTCTTTCAGCTTCACGTCTTGGGCTTTGAACAAGACACAAATAGACCTTTCAGCTTTACATCTTGGGCTTTGAACAAGATACAAACCACCTTTCGCTTCACGTCTTGGGCTTTGAACAAGACACCAAAAATCAATTTCCTCCCATAGAATAGGAGGAACTACGAACGCTCTGATTTTCCTGTTTCGGTAAACGGGAATACGTAGGCATAAGATCGAAAGAAAAGATCTTAGCGAGCGCAATCAACAAAAAACCCAAATCCCATATCTCCATCAATCAAAAGCAGTATTTCAAAAGCATCAGTCCTAACATCCTAATCCTTGTTCCCCGCCAGAAACCTTCTGCCCAGGTAAAAAAGAAAGAAAACAGTATTGGCGAAAATACAAATAACCAGTACAAAGGCCCCCCACATTGATAGCATCCGTAACCTAACAGACCGCTGTTTAAACTCAGTATGCAAGCAGGGTTAATTGGAAACATCTATTTCCCTTCCTTATTCAGCTCACAATAGGATAAAAAATGAATCGACCTGTAGTCAAAGCTCAAACCGCAGAGAGCAACCAGCGCTTAAGAACCGCGTCCAAAATCGCTCGCTACAGAAAAGTGGCGCCCACCGTGGGGCCAAATCTTCTTTTTTAAACGTTTAGGGTGGAAACCTTGGACAAACCTTTTTTCTCTTCACTTGTGTGAATAACACAGATTGGGACTTCCGCCGGGGAACCCATTTCTATCAGGAACTTAGGAATCATAGCTTTATAAGTCAAGGATGATTAGGACAAATATATATACTGCTTTTCCTAATTGCTATACGTGCTTATTTTTCTGCTACTGGGAATGCGTGTGATGCCGCATGTGGTGAGAATGAGTATACACTTAAGATAAGTGATGGCGACGGGGTCGACCATCAACCTCAGTGGAGGCTGACCAACGCAACCCATTCACTCTTCTAGCCAATGGGCCGGTTGTTAAGTCTGAGAAGCTGAGGAGCCAAACCCTTTTGTAGTTCGGAAACTATCAGAAATAGTTGTTACGCGATACTACCCTCATTTGAGGCTGGTGATCTATTCTCGGTGAATGGCACTTACTCTAAGATTGCTCTACAACTCGCTGGCGATCCGCTTGTTGTTTTGCTTTCCTGGGAGGAGCTGATGATAATGAGTACAGGTACAAAAATCACCCTAGTATAAACCTTTGGGGATGGGTAGAGCCTTGACTTTATGACAACGACCCTTTGACCCCATGTTTTTTCTATGTTTTTGTGTGCTGCATTCATGCATTCATTTAATAAAACATTAAAACACTCAAAAAAACTTTCTCTTCTAGTCTCTCTGTTTTTCAAATTAAACTAAGACTGTGATTGCAAATATCAGAGAAGAGGATTACGCTAATGGATTTCGGTAGAAGGAGGACTCACCAGTATACCTTCAAAGTTCCAAAACTAGGGGATTTGAGAAGGTTAGCAAGGATGATCGTTAACCCAGATGCTTTCAGAGCCAAGCACGGTGGTTTGCTACCACTATTAAGAGTCCATGTGATTAAGGGGATCATGGACGCGCTCATTCAATTCTACGATCCGGTTTATCACTGTTTCACATTCCCGGATTACCAGCTATCACCAACGCTGGAGGAGTATTCTCATCTGACTGATTTACATATCACCGATCGAGCTCCATTTTCTGGACTGGAAGAAATTCCAAAGAATCAGACTATTGCAATAGCAATTCATTTGGACGAGTCTGAGGTCAGGACTCACATGACCACTAAGGGTGGCATCCAAGGTTTGCCAGCCCAATTCTTGACAAAAAAGGCTCTATACTTCGCTAGTATAGGGAACGAGACTGCTTTTGAAAGCATCTTTGTCTTGCTCACCTACGGGTTATTTTTGTTTCCCAACATCAATAACTTCGTCGATATCAATGCTATTAAGGTTTTTCTCATTGGAAACCCTGTGCCAACTTTGCTTGCAGATGCGTATCATTCTGTACACTTGGGAAATTTGTACAGCGGAGGGGAGATCACATGCTGTGTACCTTTGCTTTACAAATGGTTTATCTCTCACTTGCCCTAGTCTGCTGCCTTTTGGGATTGCAAGAGTGTCTTACGTTGGTCGCAGAAGATCATGTCTCTTACCAACTCTGATATAGATTGGTGTAATAGGATTTATGAGGGAATTAGAATCATTGACCGTTGTGGAAACTTCCCCAGCGTACCCCTCATAGGAACTAAAGGAGGAATCAACTATCATCCAATATTGGTTCTTCGTCAATTTGGATACCCGATGAGACACATCCCACTGGGTGTTCATCTGGAAGGTCTTTTCTTCAAAGAAGGAGAAAGTGACAGAGCACTAAAGATGGAAATAGTGCAAGCTTGGAAACATGTTCATAAGAAAGGACGAGAGTCTCTGGGAAAACCGGATTGTGTCTCGGTGGAGCCTTATCTCCATTGGGTACAAACTAGAGCTCTCAAGCTAAAGATGCCTTATCCTCGTTACGGAATTCTTCCACCGAGGGAAACTGTCATGTACTTCATGACGAGAACTGAAAAGCTTCAGGTTACTCTCAACAAAGTTTAAAAGGAAAGAAGATCTTGGAAGAACAAGTACCGCACCCTCGACGTAGAGTGTATCCAAATACAGCAACTACTAAAAGAGAAAAATGCTCTGATTGAAATTTTGGAGCAGCATGCTGTAGAAAATCAAGATGACCAAAGGAATTTGCTTGCTCCTTTCACCTGGAAAAGGAATGACAACCCAACAACGGCCCAAGCGCCCCGGTCAAAGAAGAGGACTCGGGACCCATTAGTCTAGGTTTCTGTTTCTGCACTTTGTAATCTACTGTATTTCCATTTCTGTAATCCTTTGGAATTCAATAAAAAGGGGTTTCCCCACTGTTTGATATTTGTAATCTAATTGTCGAAGTTTATTTTGATTAAACAAAAAAACAACAATTAATATAATCATTGCATTCATCATTCTCACATCGCGTATTCTCCTTACCTACGAATCTCACGTTTGTGTCTCGATTCTAGAGTCAAACTGTCTCATTCGTACAATACTCGGGCCAATCGTCAGAAAAAGATGGATGATCTTGAGGAAGAAAACAGAGAGTTGAAAGAAGAGATCGACGCTCTGAGAGAGGATATGAGAAAGCTTCATAACGACATGCAAGCCATGGCAGAAGCTCAGCTACAAAGAACTATGATCTCAGAGATCACCTCAACGCCCATCATAGAAAAGTATGATCCTAGGTATCAGATGCCGAAAGATCGTCCTTGGGGCATGCCTGTTAACTATATCCCGGAAGGATATGTTCCGCCGATCACTGAAGATCAGGGAATCGCAACAGAAGCCGCTGGGCCTGAAGGTTACAAACTTCGGGAAAGCGAAGATGCCAGGGGCATACTCAAGACTCCTGAAGGTTACAAACTTCGGGAGGCGCCAAGACTTACTGCCATAGTCACGGTACCACCCCCTGTGGTGCACACTGTCCCGGAAGGACAGATTCCACCAACACCTTCTGGTAAGAAGGAAACTATGTTTGACAGAATGGATGAATTCCAGGAGCAGTTCTTGGAAATGCAGAAAGAGCTGCAAGCCATTCGCGGTCAGGATCTATTTGGGAAGGACGCCGCAGACCTCTGCTTGGTCCCAAATGTGAAAGTCCCGTACAAGTTCCAAGTGCCCGACTTTGAAAAATACAAGGGTAACTCTTGCCCTCAGAGCCATCTAGTGATGTACGCTCGGCAGATGTCAGCTCAGATGGAGAATCAAGACCTGCTGATTCACTACTTCCAGGATAGTTTAACCGGTGCCGCACTCAAATGGTACATGGGTTTAAACCGTACTACGATCAGTACATTCAGAGATCTTGGTATTGCCTTCATCCAACAATACAAGTACAATTTGGACATGGCACCCGACAGAGATCAACTCAGATCAATGTCACAAAAGGACAAGGAAACCTTTAAGGAGTATGCTCAAAGGTGGCGTGAAATTGTCACTCAAATTTGTCCACCTCTTGAGGAAAAAGAGATGACAAATATCTTCTTAAAGACCTTGAGCTCATTTTACTACGACCGAATGGTTGCCAGTGCGCCCAGTGATTTCACCGAAATGGTCGGCATGGGTGTACGTCTTGAGGAAGCCGTCCGAGAAGGACGTTTGGTAAAAGACATTGGATCAACGAGCGGTACTAAAAAATACGGTAGTGCTCTCCCTAAGAAAAAAGAGCAAGATATTGGGAATATCTCTCTCGGAAAGCAAAGGCGACGTTATCAGCCAGTAGCAGCTGTAACTCCTGCTATCGGCCCCGCGCCTGTTCCTATGTATCAACCTCAGGTTGCGCAGAGCCAACCTGACCAACAAAGGACACAACAACCTCCTCAGCAGGCTCGTCCTCCATATAACAACAACCGTATAACACGGCCACCAGGATTTGATCCTATACCCATAACGTACGCAGAGCTGTTTTCGTTACTGCTGGCTAAGGGGCACATTCATACTAAGTCTCCCCTTTCAGTTCCGGAAAATCCGCCTTTTTGGTTTAAAGCAGATCAAACATGCCCTTATCATCAAGGAGGTTCAGGGCATAACATTGAGACTTATCTCAATTTCAAATCCGACGTGCAAAAGCTTGTTAGGAGCGGGCTCTTATCTTTCAAAGATACGAATCCTAATGTTCTTACGAACCCGCTGCCTCAACATGAGAAAGCTGCAGTCAATCTGATTGAGAAATAGACTAACAATGTCTATCAAATTCATGATGTACTCTTGTTGAAAACCAATCTGGTCAAGATGCATTGTAGACAGAGTGGATATGGCCATGTGCCACCTCATAATTATCACCAGTGTGATATCTGCTCTAAAGACAACCAGGGATGTTCTGTGGTGCAAGCAGCTCTACAGGAGCAAATGGATCTTGGATGGATCCAAGAGCACCGAGTTCGTGGAATTAACATGGTTTACACGAATTCCAACGTCATTCAAAACCATGATATCCGTGCGATGAATGTCAACTTGGTGGCGATGCACTCAAGGCAAAGCCAGTATCATAATCTGCCGTGGCACGATTACAGTTCCTGTCTAATTTGTTCAGTAAACAAACAGGGATGCTCTTTCATACAAGAGGCCCTCCAGCGTCAGATGGACCTTGGATGGATCCAAGACTACCATGATAGGAACTCCTATCAAATCAACATGGTTCAGATCTTTGACATTCGCGTGATGAATACCAACCTGGTAGAGTTACATGCCGTGCAGGTCCGACTCGGATTCTTAATATCACATGATTATCAAAACTGAAAAGCAGGTTGCGAAAACGATCGAGGTTGTACCCTTGTCCAGGAGGCACTTCAGCACTTGTTAAATCACTGGTGGATGCCAATCTATATGGACGAAGATACTCAGCAGATTAGTATCAATCACAGGAATCCTACTCGTCGTCAAAGTCAGGATGTCCGATCAATGGAAGATAACCTAGTGAGGTTACATTGTATTCAAAGTGGGCGTGGCCAGGTGCCACCACACAACTATGACAGTTGTAGCGTCTGTTCGGAAAGTAACCAAGGGTGTTACCTTGGGAGAGCAGCTCTTTAGGATCAGGTCGATCATGGAGAAATTCGTCCATATCCAGGTTCAGGACCCATCATTTGGTCGTCGAACTACCTTGCCGAGCAAGTTGAGGATGTTGTCACGATCTCTGGTCATCACAGGACCAGGGATGTTTTTGCCATCATCCCTCTACTTGACGAATCTAGAGTTCCCAACCGGGAACGGATCAAGGTTACTTATGATGGTCAGAAAAATCAGAAGGTTCCCATAGTCATCTATCTACCGGGGCCACTACCGTATGAATCAGCTAAGGCAATCCCTTACAAATACGGTGCAACAATAATCGAGAATGGAAAGGAAATTCCATTACCCTCCGTCGTGAATATTGCAGACATCAGTCGTGTAACACGGAGCGGTCGAATTTTCAACCGAGGGGTTGGAGAATCCAACAAAGAAAAGGAACTTCAGGCAGAAATTCCTGATCCACCAGTCGGTCAATCTAGTAATCCCGACTTTTCAAAAGACAAAGATGAGATGCTGAAGCTCATCCAAAGGAGTGAATATAACATTGTTGATCAACTGTTACAGACTCCTTCAAAGATCTCAGTATTATCACTGTTACTCAGTCCAGAAGCACACAGAGAGGCTCTACAGAAAGTCTTGGAGCAAGCCTTTGTGGAACAGGATGTAACAATCAGACAATTCGATAGCATTGTCTCTAACATCACTTCCTGCAATAATTTGGGATTTAGTGATGAGGAATTACCTGAAGAGGGTCGCCGTCATAACATGGCGCTCAATATTACAGTTAACTGCCAGGGCGATGCTTTAGCCAACGTATTGGTAGACACAGGGTCAGCCCTGAATGTTATGCCGAAGTACACTTTGATGCAATTATCATTCAAGGGCCCTCCGATGAGAACCCGCGAGGTCGTCGTCAAAGCATTCGACGGATCCAGAAAAATAGTTATCGGCGAAGTTGATCTTCCCATAACTATTGGTCCTCACACTTTCCAAATCACTTTCCAGGTCATGGACATCCGGGCAACATACAGTTGTTTATTAGGAAGACCTTGGATACATCAGGCTGAAGCGGTTACTTCAACCCTCCACCAAAAGCTAAAGTTCGTCAAGAACGATCAACTTGTCACGGTTTGTGGGGAACAAGCCTTGCTTGTGAGTAATCTATCATCATCTACTTGTGTGGAACCCGAGGAGGTTATTGGAACTCAGTTCCAAGCACTATCGGTGAGCAAGGACAATCAGTTCAAAGAAGGAACTTCAATTTCTTCATACAAAGATGCTATCAAAGCGGTCGAGAGTACCGATACGACAGGATGGGGACGACTTGTCATTCCTATTGACAATAAAACAAAGAAGGGTCTTGGTTTTTCTGCGACCTGTACCCAGACAGCCGCCAACGATGAAAGTCTTCATCCCCTTCAAAACTCCTTCCACAGTGGAGGTTTCCTTCACCCAGTGTCTCAGACAGTTCATGCTATCAATGAGGAAGATCCCTCTGACACGGATGAAGAATGGAAGTCCTACCTTAATAAGGACGGCTATATGTCTCAGGAAGAGGTGCCCATGCCTTTTTGCTTTCCTACAGAAAGTCCAAGATTTATACCAAGATCAGATGTCGAAATGATCTACGGAGATTGTGATCCGGAAGGATGCCGTGCTCCGCCAAATTCATTAGAGGAAGACACTCCGATGAAAGACAACTTTGATCACAATTACTATGGTCCGATGGATGGCCTGCCAATGTGGCAGCCTTACCCAGGAAACTTGGGGCAAGAAAGTCAGCCGAACAATGAAACTCAACTGAGCGTCATTGAACAGAATACCTGTGTCCCCACCCTGTCATGGGATCAACACTCAGGTCATTCAGAAACTACTCAACATGAAGATGAATTCGCAACGTTCGCAGGACTTGAATTCATCAACTATGCTTTTCCTGAGGTCAATGTCATCGAGAGGGATGATTCCTCCAGTTCCAAAAAAATGTGGGACACCTTGGGACAACCGAGTGGAAAATACGACTATATGGTCAAGTACACCGCTCCCGAAAGCTCTCGTATCAGGCTCGAAGATATCCAGCCAACTGGATGGGGAGATACAGCTGAGAGCACAAATGCTATGCAAAATACAACAGAGGAATCCTCCTACGACAATTCTGCTTGGGAGACAGATTCCAATGATCCTGCTCCACCAGAAATCAGCGTCATTTCTGAAGACAAATCAAGGAAGGTGCCAGACTTTGTGATTCACCGAGGAGTTCGCCGCCAATGGGTTACCGTCGAGGTTCCGAAGGTCGTTCGTCAGTCAAAGTAATTGCCATCTTTAACCTTTCACCCTGCCCAGGTGAAACGGATATTTTGATAGGGCTCGTTTTCTGTAAATTTCCCTCTTCGCTTTGCCCAAAGCGACAGAGTTTTGTTTTATAGGGCTGTAGTTTCAAGATTCGACTTGTTCATTAATAAAATAACGTCGTTCTGTAATTTCTGCATTAATTGCTGTTTTCTCTTTTTGCTTTTTCAGAAAATGGTAATCCTAAAAAAACATTCAATAATAAAAACAAGCAGTAAAATCAAAACACTGCACACACTTACATTTTCTCTATCTCTTCTAAACACGAATCATCACGTCATGCAGATTGCTTGTTTTATACCCCGTTGAAACATACGATCCGATGCCTTCTCCCAACTTTGAGTTCCCGTTATTCGAGGCTGAAGAAGAAAATGACGACCAAATTCCAGAAGAGATCTCCCGATTACTCAGACAAGAGGAAAGGTCTATTGAACCTCACAAAAAGCCGTTGGAAACGGTAAACTTGGGTTCAGAAAAAGAGAGAAAAGAAATCAGGATCGGAGCACTGCTCAGTCCAACTGCCAGAGAGGGTTTGATAAAGCTTCTCAAAGAATTTCCCGATGTATTCGCTTGGTCCTATCAGGATATGCCAGGGTTGGATACCAGCATCGTGGAACATCACTTACCGTTGAGATCAGAATGTCTGCTAGTAAAGCAAAGGTTGAGACGCACTCACCCGGACATGGCCATCAAAATCAAAGAGGAGGTACAGAAACAGATCGACGCGGGTTTCCTCGCTACATCTGAATATCCTCAATGGTTAGCCAACATCGTACCCGTTCCCAAAAAGGACGGAAAGGTTAGAATGTGTGTCGATTACAGAGATCTGAACAAGGCAAGTCCAAAGGACGACTTTCCTTTACCACACATTGACATGTTGGTTGACAGCACAAC
This sequence comes from Lathyrus tuberosus, assembly GCA_022829125.1. NCBI lineage: Eukaryota > Viridiplantae > Streptophyta > Magnoliopsida > Fabales > Fabaceae > Lathyrus > Lathyrus tuberosus. Next base: position 3,313,754 of record JALAZF010000037.1, read on the forward strand.
AAAGTTCAAAGTATTTTCCTTCATGGATGGATTCTCGGGATATAACCAGATCAAAATGGCGCCGAAAGACATGAGAAAACTTCGTTCATTACCCCATGGGGTACCTTTTGTTACAAGGTAATGCCGTTCGGTTTGAAGAATGTCGGGGCAACCTATCAAAGGGCCATGACTACTCTGTTTCATGACATGATACACAAAGAAATTGAGGTATATGTCGATGATTTGATTGCAAAATCAAGAACAGAGGATGAGCACGTTGAACATCTGTCAAAATTGTTCGAACGTCTAAGAAAATTCAAGCTCCGCTTGAATCCCAACAAGTGCACCTTCGGTGTCCGTTCGGGGAAATTACTAGGGTTCATCTTCAGCCAGAAAGGAATTGAAGTTGATCCTGACAAGGTCAAGGCCATTCAAGAAATGCCTTCTCCGAAAACTGAAAAACAAGTCAGAGGATTCCTGGGACGTTTGAACTACATCTCCAGATTCATATTCCTTATGACCGCGACGTGTGCGCCGATTTTCAAATTACTCAAAAAGAACCAGGATTGCGTTTGGTCAGAAGATTGCCAAACTGCCTTCTATAGTATTAAGGAATATCTGTTGAATCCTCCGATTCTATCACCTCCAGTAGAGGGAAGACCACAGATCATTTACCTCACAGTCCTAGAGGACTCAATGGGATGTGTACTTGGCCAACAAGACGAAACTAAAAGGAAAGAGTCTGCCATTTACTATCTAAGCAAGAAATTCACCGACTGCGAGACTCGGTACACAATGCTTGAGAAAACTTGTTGCGCTTTGGCTTGGGCAGCCAAACGTCTTCGCCAGTACATGATTCGTCATACTACTTGGTTGGTCTCCGAAATGGATCCAATCAAGTACGTTTTTGAAAAACCTGCTCTCACGAGAAGGATTGCCCGTTGGCAGATGTTACTATCAGAATATGACATAGAGTACCATGCTCAGAAAGCCGTTAAAGGAAGTATTTTAGTCGATCATTTGGCTCATCAACCGTTTGACAATCAAGAATCAATCGGGTTAGACTTCCCAGACGAAGATGTCATGTATCTAAAGATGAAAGATTGCGATGAACCGTTACCCAATGAAGGGCCAGAACCAGGTTCCCAGTGGGGACTTATCTTTGACGGAGCAGTCAATCATTATGGAAACGGAATTGGGGCAATCATTGTTACCCCTCAGGGTTCCCACATTCCTTTCACTGCCAGACTTATGTTCAAATGTACGAACAACGAGGCCGAATACGAAGCATGTATCATGGGTCTCGAAGAAGCGATTGATTTAAGGATCAAAAACTTAGATGTATACGGCGATGCAGCCCTGGTTATTAACCAGATAAAATGAGATTGGAACACATACCAATCAGGATTGATTCCTTACAAAGACTATGCAAGGAGGTTGTTACCCTTCTTCAACAGAGTCGACTTTCATCACATCCCTCGTGATGAGAATCACATGGCTGATGCATTAGCCACCCTCTCTTCCATGATTAGTGTAGGTCGATGGAATGACATACCTAAGATCGACATCATGCGCCTTGAACGGCCCGCTTACATCTTCGCGATTGAAGCAGTCATAGACGACAGACCTTGGTATCATGATATCAAATGTTTCCTTCAGAAACAAGAGTACCCATTTGGGGCACTCAGAAAAGACAGGAAAAACCCTCAGAAGATTGGCTGGAAACTTCTTCCTGAGTGGTGACACTCTTTATAAGAGAAATTTTGACATGGTCTTGCTTCGATGCGTCGACAGACCAGAAGCAGACATGCACATGAAAGAAATTCATGAAGGATCCTTTGGAACTCATGCCAACGGACACACAATGGCGAGAAAAATTCTCAGGGCCGGGTATTATTGGTTGACCATGGAATCCGACTGCTACAAGTACATGAGGAGGTGTCACAAGTGTCAGATATACTCCGATAAAATTCATGTACCGCCATCACATCTCAAAGTTCTTTCTTCCCCGTGGCCATTTTCCATATGGGGAATCGATATGATTGGTATGATTGAGCCCAAGGCTTCAAACGGACATCGGTTCATCCTGGTAGCCATTGACTATTTCACCATGTGGGTCGAAGCAGTGTCATTCGCCAATGTAACCCGACAAGTGATGGTCCGATTTATCAAAAACAATATCATCTGCCGTTATGGTGTTCCAAGCGAGATCATTACTGATAATGGATCTAACTTGAACAATAAGATGATGAAAGAGTTGTGTACAGAGTTCAGGATCGAACACCATAACTCATCTCCCTACCGACCCAAGATGAACGGGGCGGTAGAAGCGGCTAACAAGAACATCAAGAAGATCGTTCAAAAGATGGTTGTAACCTATAAAGATTGGCACGAAAAGCTACCCTTTGCTCTTCACGGTTATCGAACATCTGTCCGCACTTCAACAGGGGTAACCCCTTTCTCTCTAGTATATGGCATGGAGGCAGTTCTCCCCATAGAAGTAGAGATCCCATCAATCCGGGTATTGATGGAAGCTAAGCTCACCGAAGCTGAATGGTGTCAAAGTTGACACGACGAATTGAATCTGATCGAGGAAAAACGAGTCACGGCACTATGCCACGGTTAGTTGTATCAGCAAAGAATGAAGAGGGAGTTTGAGAAAAAGGTCCGACCTCGTGTCTTCAGGAAAGGAGACCTTGTGCTCAAGAAGATACAATCATTTCTCACTGATTCTCGGGGCAAATGGACCCCAAATTATGATGGCCCCTATGTGGTCACGAAAGCTTTCTCAGGCGGCGCCTTGAGACTTGCAACCATGGACGGAGAGGAATTTGCCTACCCCACGAATGTTGATGTAGTCAAGAAATACTTCGCCTAAAACTAAAACTAAAAAAAATGTCTCGGTGGATTGAAAACCAGAAAGGGCGGTCCAGGCAAAAGTTAGAGACATGAAAAGAATCATCCCGATGGATTGGAAATCTCATAGTACGATCCAGGCAAAAGTTAGGGATAATGGCAAGTAACTATGTTCAAGGTCATCATCCGTCAGGAAAACTCCAGTCAAGGTCATCTTCGACAGAAGCTCAGGATGTCCCGAATTCAAAGTTGGTAGAAGGATAGTGGTCGTTATGTTTCAACGTAGCCCTTTTCCCTGTAAATTACCATTTTCTAACTTTGTATATACTCTTTGGAATCACGCGTTTGGCTGATCTCCATCTTATCAATAAAATTTGAGCCCTTGTGCTTTTGTTTGTAATTCTTTACTTGTTTTAGCTTTACAGAACGACGTTGTTTAAACTTAATCAGCGATTCTTGAAATAAAACAAAAATAAATTTACTTGTTAAACTTTTTCTGCTTTTAAATTAAAGATGACATTTCTTTTGACTGTTGAACATCAGAAGAACATCGATCGCTTCTCCCGAAGTAAGCGAACTTCAAAGTGCAGAATCAAAGTACTCCTTCTAAGCCAGTACTCCTGAATAAAGGGATCAACTGTGTCAGAGACCTTGTTTCGTCTGACACGCCTCGGCCAAGTTCTCATCTCCTAAGCCTGATCAACATAGCTCCCAACGGGACTATCTCTCCTAAGCAAGGTGGAATTGCTATTTTGAACCAACGGTACTTCTTCGCCCCGCGATGGCCGAGTATCCAATTGTGTTCATCCATTAGTCTGTATGTCGCGTCAATTTTGTCAGCATATACATACGTACTTCATGCATTTTTGATTTGCATTTACATTGCATATTGCATCGTTATCACTCTAGCCGGTCTTGTCCCCTAGTGATAAACAGTTTTCTCAATCGAGTCGTCAGTTCTTGCCTCGTCAGGAAACGCTGTGTTTGAATAATCTCCCTCCAGTTTATTTCTGGAATGAAGTCGGTCCTTGACCACTTTGATAACTTGAACCTCTGAAAAGCCAGAGAAACTTTCAACAGGTGTCATTCTTCGCCATTGAAGATGATATCCTGGCTTTCCCGGATTAAGGAAAATCCACAGAGAAAGCCTCGTGATTAGAGATTCGGCAGCACGCCAGTTTTGCTCCGAAAAACCACTGATGAGAAGGTCATTGGCACCTCAAAATTGGACCCCATCATATGGCGTTTCTCCAGGAAGATCCCGAGAAAAGTTGATGAAAGATCCCAAACGAAAACAGTCTCTCAAGAGACTCGCTTTCCCTAGTAGAATCGATAAATGGCGTCTCCAAAACAGAGAAGTTTGTGTACCTCTACAATTCAGACGAATGGGTTCCCCAGCAAGTCTGATATCAAAACTTTTTCCACTCAAATGGCATCTCCCCAGGAAAATTCGGCGAGAAGTTTGAAGGAAAGTCGCTACGAATAGCGTCCCTTGTCAGTAAAGTTTATTGACCAAAAGAAACCGAGACCAGTTCCTTGGTAAGAAACCAGGATCGAGGGGAAGTTTAAATCAAAAACTAAGACCAGTTCCTTGGTAGGAAACCAGGATCGAGGGGAAGTTTAAATCAGAAACTAAGACCATTTCCTTGGTAAGAAACCAGGATCGAGGGGAACTTTAAATCAGAAACTAAGACCAGTTCCTTGGTAGGAAACCAAGAACGAGGGGAGGTTTATTTCAAAAGAAAACTGAGACCAGTTCCTTGGCTGAAGACCAGGATCGAGGGGAAGTTTACCTTTTCTAAGCATCATTGCTTAGCTAAAGAAGATGAATGCGTAAGCTACCATTCATAACCACCATCAAAATTTTGGGTATTCCAATATTTAATCCTCTTGCACCCCGAATGCCCGAATCCCTTCGTCATTCACACCTTCGGGTCCAAGAAGATTAAATAGGGGCATCTGTAATACCCCAAATTTTGACCACTTAGATTTCCCATCATTGTGAAAATCATCATCACAATATGGATGTACCTTTATGCTTCATTAGTCTCCCCAAAGATGGGTGAGCATCCACTACAATCAAAATTAGGGCTTCAAGCCCTCTCTGAGTGCTTAGACAAAGGATCAATCAAGAAATGACATGATCTTCAACTTGTCTAATCTCTTAAATATCCACAATGGATCAAAAAGGACTCCCACTTCAAGGATTAAGCACAAGGCTGCTCCCTTCTATGTGGATCAAGTCTCAAGATCGACAATGTCACCAAATTAGGGTTTTGGTCGACCAGGGCCTCCAGATGGAAATTTTCATCTGGGAACAAGGCAATGATCCAAAACATAACCTAATATACTTCATGGAACCTCATGAACCCATGCATCAAGTCAATTTTGCCTCAGGGGATGCATTCATAAAAAATCAGGAATTAGGGTTTCTTAACCTAATTCACCCCTAAGTTGACTTTTGGGACAAACCATGAGCCAAGACCTCAAGAGATGATTTGAGGGTCTCTAATATACCATATTGATCCATTTGGGACAATGGATTAATCCAAGAAGTTTGAGCAACAAGTCTCAATTTCATCTGCACCACAATTAGGGTTTTAAGGGAAAAGTCAACTGTAACTTTGACTTTTGACCTGGACATGCTCCCAAACCCTAATACATGATTGAATATACCCTATGACACCCATGGAACATGTCCATCAAGTTTGATTTAGGTCAAGGACATGATTTCCTGAAGAATTGCACAGTTTGGAATTCATTTGATAAAAAGTCAACTGTGCACAAAAGTCAACTTTGACTTTTTGAGATTTTTCACCAAAATGGATTTTTAACCCTAAAATGATGTTAATGTATGATTTGAATCATCATTCATCAAGAAAAATCAAGAAAAGTGAGATAACTTGTAAAAGGGGTAACCATAAAACTTAGAAATTTTTCTAAGTTAAAAATAAAGTGGCAAAGGTACCAACTTTGGAGGACCATAACTCCTAAACCACAAGGCCATTTTTTCTCATCCAAAGATGGATTTGTAGCCCTCATTATCACCTACAAAAACTTCAACTACAAGTCATTCCAATTCATTAAGGATTTTGAGTTATGGAGTGATCAAAGTGGCTGAAAAGTGAAAATGTCACTTTTTCCAACACTTAGTGAAACTTTCACTAAGTCAGATTCTGCCTCACTTTTTGCCAAATGTAGGGGGATTTTTCACTTGGAATCAAAAGAGATCAAAACCAAACTTGTTCAAACAGTTGTTGTATCATGTAAGAGCTTTCCAAAATGGCCAAGAACATTGCCAAATTCAACCTACACCATGAGATACAACATTGCCAAGTTGCCTTGCTGAAATCTGTCAAGGCAAGGCAGAATTTGCAACTTTGGTCGATTTTCCAAAATCAGCCAAATTCAATTGCTCCTATCCACTTGGACACCTCAAAGGATTGAATCTAAAGGGGACAATCACTGAGCCAAGCCTCCAAAGTCCATGGAACAAGAAATAACATGTTGAACCTAGAATGGCCAAAATAGGGACAAGACTTCAAATTTGGAATGAGGCATTCAATGGAACCATCAAGGTGGCATGGACTGAGCCATTCTCATCTGAAATCAGTCAAGACTTATCCAAGACCAAGGGGACCAAAGCTCTGTGCCCTAACCTCTAGTCAATGGCTAGAGGAGACTTGGATTTTCATTTGCCAACATTGGCCAAACCTACTTACCAGCTGCCATGCACTATTCCTTGCAAAACAAACTTGCTCTACTATAAATAGAGCTCAATTGTGGTCAGTTTGAGTACACCAAAGCCATCTAACAGATGCTTTCCTCAAAATCTCTTTCTCTTGGCAAAAATGTATTTCTTAGCAAGGTAGCTATCGAGTTTTGAGTTTGAGAGCAATTCCAATCAAACCAATCACTCACACACCTCACATACATCACATATGAGCTGATCAAACACTTAGATTACTTCTGAAACATCAATTTCACAAAATCATCAGCTGGTTGCTCAAGGTTTTAACCAAAGTGCAGTTGAGGTACCACAAAATGATCCAGCCAATTTCAATAAAGTCCAACCATCCAAACACAATCCATAGGGTGTAGGGAAGCTGTTCAGATCATCACAACTCATCTGTAACACCTCCAAATCAAAAATCACTTTGAACTTGCTGTCACGGCCTAGAGGTAAGCACATACTTGGTCATCTCTCAATCTATGCATATTTCCTCGCACAATAATTTGGCCATATGTTCATAATCATGCATGGAATGTTTTCCCTCAATTAATTGCATTGTTTGAATCGTGTATCAAAAATCCTAGCCTTCATGCAGAAATTAGGGTTCTTGAGGTCTCTTCGTGATTTCTTGTTGTATGTTTAATTTAAATGAAATTAAAGTACATAGACATGATCGTGAGGTTGAGACGAGCATAATGATATGTGGATTACATGATATGATTACGTATTCATGAGATTGGATAGAAAATGCAAATCTGAGAAACCAAGAACACGCGCGTGTTCTTCAGCTGTTCTTGGCGCCATTTTTCATATATTCAAATATTTGAATTTTGTGATTTTGTTTAATTGATTCAAAATTTAATTTCTCTCTGAGTTTTAATGATTTTGAGTTGATTCTTTTTTTAATAATTCACAAAAATGTTAAAATATTTTATTTTCACAAAAAATCCCAAAAATATTATTTATTTCATATAATTGATATTTTTGTAAAGAATTAATATTTTGATTGTTTTTGGCATTTTAAATATTTTTTCTACATTGATTTTGCAACTTTTAATGCTTTCTAATTATTTTGTAGGTCAATACTTAATTTTTGAAGCATTAATCCAAGATCACAATTTGTTTTCCATGTGTTAAACAATTTTTGATCATTTTAATTGAATTTTTATTCAATTAAATACATTTTGAAAACAAATTAGGGTTTTGGATTAATTCAACCCTCATAAATCATTTTCAAAACTCTTTGGGCCTCTTGAGAGAGTGTAAGACCCATCCCCCCTTGTACAAAAACTTTTTGGGCCTCACTCATAGTATAAGTCCCTCTGTACAAGTAAACGGCACGATCGTCGCCCGTTTAAAAATAAAAATCATCTGGGCCTCTCCTTGAGCTATAAGACCCATTCAAAACACTTTGGGCCTCTATTAGAGTGTAAGACCCAATCCCCCTTTTAACCAAAACATTTTGGGCCTCACTTATTGTATAAGTCCCTCTGCGTTAAAAGAAAACCTCGACGCGATCGCCATTTTTTAAAACGAAAAATCATTTGGGCCTACCCTCGTGTTATAAACCCCACTCTTTTTTCTTTAAACCTTTTTGGGCCTCTTGAGAGAGTGTAAGACCCATCCCATTGTACAGAAAACCTTTTTGGGCCTCAGTCACTTGTATAAGTCCCGCTGTACAAAGTCAAACAGTGCGCTCACTGATAAAACCCTGGGCCTCTCCTTGAGCTGTAAGCCCCAAATCTTTCTTTTTCAAAGCACTTTCTCCTTTGATTTTGAATATACTGTTGTTTTCAATCTTTCTTTGTTGAACAACTAACCAAACAGCATGGAAGCACTCCAACCGAGTAAGTGGTTATCGCTTTCGTTTACTTCTTTCATATTATAAACTGTATTGTGGGGCTGCTCACTGTAAGTCTCCTTTCATAAACTCATATCTACTGTGTAATAATAGTATAGATATTTCGAGTTTCCCCGGCTACTACGTCTAGAACTAGGTGACGTCGTTTCATTTATTCGTAGAAATAGACGCCTAGATCCCCAATAGGAGCACCAGATACAGTCTTCTCTTCGGCTGTCCTCCTTAGGAATCGTCAAGAAGCTCTACTCCCCAAGATGAATGTATTCTCCGTGAATGGCATCTTTGAGTTTCTTCCAAATTCTCGAACTTTCCTGAATTGATCTATTCCTTGTGGATAGCTTGCCTTGAATGTCTCGGGGTTTGGGTACCCACTACGGTCATAATCTTGGACCTTAACTAAGGAACCCTCTTTAAAAGCTAAAAGTCGCTGGATAGTAAACCTCGCACATTTACCAGTGGTTTTTATCTTTAAAAGAGTTATCTCTCCTAATGGAAAGGAGATGATAGACCCACGGACTTCTTAAAAGCATCGGCCTCCTCTTGGGCATTATTCAAGGACACTACGGCTTCTTAGAAGTATTCACAGCCTCCTCTTAGGCTTCATATAATGATCTCTTCCTCCGGGAATGATAGCCTCCTCTTGGGCTTCATGCAAGGACCCGTCGGCTTCTTAAAAGTTTCCAGCCTCCTCTTGGGCTTCGTACAAATTGTCCCGACGACCTCCTAGAGGTATAGGAACAGAACCTAGTCATCCTCATAGAACAATCCTTTCATAGAGTCTACTACTGTTTCTCAAAGCATAGTACGAAAGATAAAACTCTAGACACGGACAGTCTAACTTCCTTGAGTCTCAAAGACATTCTCAAGTGACCCCTTCGTTAAATAGGAAGGAAACCCGTAGACTCGGACAGTCTCAATACCCTTTGGATTTCCCGTTTCCTCAAAGAGAAGGAAATATCCCTGATCCTCAGATCTAACCCATGAGTACAGTGTTGCTCATATAAGAACTGATTTTCTCTTTTAAAATCAGTATATTGGATCTGTCACTCAACTGAAACAGTTACAATAGCCTCTATCTCGGGCTTCGTACGAGATACAAAGATTCTCTTGTTGAGTCAAACCTTTTAGCCTCTCTCTCGGGCTTTGTACGAGACACATAAGAGACTCCCTCGTTGAGTCAATCCCCCTTTCGCCTCCATCTCGGGCTTTGTACGAGATACAAAAAGGTTCTTATTGAGCCAAACAAACAATCGCCTCCATCTCGGGCTTTATACGAGATACCAAAAGACTCCATCGTCGGGTCAAAATCTTTTAGCCTCTCTCTCGGGCTTTGTACGGGACACAAAATTGCCTCCTCTTAGGCTTTATATAATGATTTTCCTAGCGGAAATTAGCCTCCTCTTAGGCTTTGTATAAGAAAACCACTGGTTGATCCAATTAACCTTTTAGCATCAAAGCTGTACCTCGTTCACAGTATACAAACATCAACAACTCCTTCCTCTTCATCTAATCGCTGTAAGCGGCAAGCCTCTGGATCATCTATATCCACGCCACTGTCCCTCTTTTAGCATGAGAAATTCCTAAGGAAAGATGGAATTGCTCTACACTGAGTTAAAGTCTTCTCCTTCAGGTTAAAACCCTTTCTTCGGAAATTATGGCATTGGTCGGATCCGCGTATCCCAGTTAAAGTAATTCTCCTTCTCCCCTCTTTAGAGATGACAAATTCTCTCTAAAGCCGAGGTCTTTCAGCTTCACGTCTTGGGCTTTGAACAAGACACAAATAGACCTTTCAGCTTCACATCTTGGGCTTTGAACAAGATACAAACCACCTTTCGCTTCACGTCTTGGGCTTTGAACAAGACACCAAAAACCAATTTCCTCCCATAGAATAAGAGGAACTACGAACGCTCTGATTTTCCTGTTTCGCTAAACGGGAATACGTAGGCATAAGATCGAAAGAAAAGATCTTAGCGAGCGCAATCAACAAAAAACCCAAATCCCATATCTCCATCAATCAAAAGCAGTATTTCAAAAGCATCAGTCCTAACATCATAATCCTTGTTCCCCGCCAGAAACCTTCTGCCCAGGTAAAAAAGAAAGAAAACAGAATTGGCGAAAATACAAATAACCAGTACAAAGGCCCCCCACATTGATAGCATCCGTAACCTAACAGACCGCTGTTTAAACTCAGTATGCAAGCAGGGTTAATTGGAGACATCTATTTCCCTTCCTTATTCAGCTCACAATAGGATAAAAATGAATCGACCTGTAGTCAAAGCTCAAACCGCAGAGAGCGACCAACGCTTAAGAACCGCGTCCAAAATCGCTCGCTACAGAAAAGTGGCGCCCACCGTGGGGCCAAATCTTCTTTTTTAAATGTTTAAGGTGGAAACCTTGGACAAACCTTTTTTCTCTTCACTTGTGTGAATACCACAGATTGGGACTTCCGCCGGGGAACCCATTTCTGTCAGGAACTTAGGAATCATAGCTTTATAAGTCTAGGATGATTAGGACAAATATATATACTGCTTTTCCTAATTGCTATACGTGTTTATTTTTCTGCTACTGGGAATGCGTGTGATGCCGCATGTGGTGAGAATGAGTATACACTTAAGATAAGTGATGGCGACGGGGTCGACCATCAACCTCAGTGGAGGCTGACCAACGCAACCCATTCACTCTTCTAGCCAATGGGCTGGTTGTTAAGTCTGAGAAGCTGAGGAGCCAAACCCTTTCGTAGTGCGGAAACTATCGGAATAGCCTTGTGAATAGCCTGTCTTGAACTTCTCGGGGTTTGGGGACCCACAGGCTTCCTAAAAGCAACCCCGCCTCCTCTTGGGCATCGTACAAGGACCCACAGGCTTCCTAAAAGCAACCCCGCCTCCTCTTGGGCTTAGTACAAGGACTCGACGGCTTCTTAGAAGTATTCAAAGCCTCCTCTTAGGCTTCGTATAATGATCTCTTCCTCCGGGAATGATAGCCTCCTCTTGGGCATAGTACAAGGACCCGTCGGCTTCTTAAAAGTTTCCAGCCTCCTCTTGGGCTTCGTACAAATTGTCCCGACGACCTCCTAGAGGTATAGAAACAGAAATCAGTCATCTGCATAGAACAGTCCTTTCAAAGAGTCTACTGCTGTTTCTCAAAACATAGTACAAAAGATAAAACTCTAGACACGGACAGTCTAGTCTCCTTGAGTCTCAAAGACATTCTCAAGTGACCCCTTCAAGAATAGGAAGGAACCCCGTAGACTCGGACAGTCTCAATACCCTTCGTATTTCCCGCTTCCTTAGAGAACAGGAATAACTCGGATCCTTGAATCAAATCCATGAGTACAGTGTTGTTCATATAAGAACTGATTTTCTCTTTAAAATCAGTATACTGGACCTGTCACTTAACTGAAACAACGTTTAGCCTCTCTCTCGGGCTTTGTACGAGACACATAAAGAGACTCCCTCGTTGAGTCAATCACCTCTTTCGCCTCCATCTCGGGCTTTATACGAGATACAAAAAGGTTCTTATTGAGCCAAACAGATTTTAGCCTCCATCTCGGGTTTTATACGAGATACCAATAGACTCTATCGTCGAGTCAAAAACTTTTTAGCCTCTCTCTCGGGCTTTGTACGAGACACATAATAGCCTCCTCTTAGGCTTTGTATAAGGAAAACCTTTTAGCCTCCTCTTAGGCTTTATATAAGAAAACCACTGGTTAATCCAATTAACCTTTTAGCATCAAAATTGTGCCTCGTTCACAGTACACAAACATCAACAACTCCTTCCCTTTCATCTAATCGCTATAAGCGGCAAGCCTCTGGATCATCTACATCCATGCCAATGTCCCTCTTTTAGTATGAGAAATTCCTAAGGAAAGATAGCATTGCTCTACACTGAGTTAAAGTCTTCTCCTTCAGGTTAAAATCCCCTATAAAGGAAATTATCGCATTGCCGGATCCGCGTATCCCGGTTAAAGTAATCCTCCTTTACAGTCAGTCACCCAACAGTTGTGACAGACAAACCTCTTTAGAGATGACAAATTCTCTCTAAAGTCAACACTCTTTTAGCTTCACATCTTGGGCTTTGAGCAAGATACAAATCACCTTTCGCTTCACGTCTTGGGCTTTGAACAAGACACCAAAAACAACCATTTCCTCCCATAGAATAGGAGGAACTACGAACGCTCTGATTTCCCTGTTTCGGTAAACGGGAATACGTAGGCATAAGATTGAAAGAAAACTCTTAGCGAGCACACTAAACAAAAAACCAAAATCCCATACTCTCACATCAAAAAGCATCAGTCCTAACATCCTAAATCCTTGTTTCCCGCTATAAAGTCCTAGAAAGGGAAAAAGAAAACAGTATTGGCGAAAATACAAATAACCAGTACAAAGGGCCCCCCACATTGATAGCATTCGTAACCTAACAGACCGCTGTTTAAACTCAATATGCAAAGCAGGGTTAATTGGAGACATCTATTTCCCTTCCTTCATCAGCTTTAATAGGATAAAAAATGAATCGACCTGTAGTAAACTCAACCGCAGAGAGCGACCAGCGCTTAAGAACCGCGTCTAAAATCGGTCGCTACACTATGGAAAACACATATCACAACAGTTGGAAAAGGGATACCACCATGACATACCAACCATTGTGAGGTAAGGTGTGGTTGTATGTATGATGTTTTCCATCACGCTCGTGCGATCATGATTATAAGTCAAGTAGCGCGCTACCTACTATAACAGTTACTTTAAACAACCGTTGCTGTATGTCCAACCTATAGCAACAGTTACTTTAAGCAACAATTGTTGTATGTCTTTTAATAAAATAAAAGATGCAGCAGTAGAACAACAACAACAATAGCAAGAACAACGAGAACAAAAACAAGAACAACAAGAATAACAAAAACTATAAGAAGAACAACAAGAACAATAGTAACAACAAAAACAACAACAATAGCAACAATAAGAACAACAACAACAACAACAACAACAACAACAACAACAACAACAATAACAACAAAAGCAACAACAAGAACAATAAACATAATAGCAAGAACAACAAGAACAACAATAAAAACAACAACAGTAGCAACAAAAAGAACAACAAGAATAATAACAAGAACAAAAACAACTAACATTGATAACTTGAATCCATGTTTTCCTTGTCTCATTCAAATTGGAGAAGAGGTGATGGAGTTATGAAATTTGTTAATGAAAGAAATGATGTTTTCGAGTTTTGTTTATGGAAGAAATGATGTTTTCGAGCTTGGTTTAGTGGAGAAATAGAGTATCGTAAATGGAAGAAGATGTTTGGAGGTAGAAGATGAAGTTCATCTAAGTTTTAGGTTTCACGCAAATCACTAATGGTATTGTCTTGAGCGTTGATACTCACTAAATGGACGACAAAGATTTATTTATGAACGGTGAAAAAACTCAATAAACACGCTTACTTTAATAAAAATAAATAAAAATAAAACTATACCTATCACAATGGTTACTTTAAGTAACCGTTATTGTATGTATTTTAATAAATAAATAAAAGCAAAACTGTAGGTGCTAGGATTCGAACTCATGACCAGAGGTGATGGAGTTATGAAATTTGTTAATGAAAGAAATGGTGTTTTCGAGTTTTTTTTATGGAAGAAATTATGTTTTCGAGCTTTGTTTAGGGGATAAATAGAGTGTCATAAATGGAAGAAGATGTTTGGAGGTAGAAGATGAAGTTCATCTAAGTTGGAAGTTCATCTAAGTTATAGGTTTCACGCGGATCACTAATGGTATTGTCTTAAGCGTTGATACTCACTAAATGGACGACAAAGATTTATTTATGAACGGTGAAAAAACTCAATAAACACGCTTACTTTAATAAAAATAAAATTGTACCTATCACAACGATTACTTTAAACAACCCTTGTTGTGTGTCTCAACCTATCACAACGGTTACTTTAAGTAACCGTTATTGTATGTTTTTTAATAAATAAATAAAAACAAAACTGTAGGTGCTAGGACTCGAACTCATGACCAAACGCCATTTTTCACCACAGTTGGAAGTTCCAACTGCGGTGAAATGTCTTTTAGTAAATACCAAAAAAAAAGCACAATAAAAAATACTACGGTTAACAGGAAGACAGTTGTAAAATGAGTGTTACGAAAGGTCTATTTTGTAGTAGTGTTTAATGCCTTTAAAATTTACAAAGAAGAAGTAGAAAATCAATTAAACAAAAGTATCAAAGTCCTTAGGAGTGATAGGGGCGGTGAATACTTTTCTACACAATTTGATACATTTTGTGAAGAACATGGAATTATACATGAATGCTCCACACCTCGCACATCACAACAAAATGGTGTAGCCGAGAGAAAGAATTAGACATATAAAGAGATGATGAATGCCATGTTAATACATTCCAAATTGCCATTTAATTTTTGGGGTGTTACCTTACTAACCGCTTGCCACATAATTAACAAAATTCCTTTGAAGAAAACCGGCATTTCCCCATATGATTTATGGAAAGACATAGCACCAAATATCGGTTACTTTAGAGTTTGCGGGGTGTGTGGCCTACTATAAAAACATGGATCCTAAGAGAACTAAATTGGGTCCTCGAGGGATAAAATGTGCCTTTATAGGATATGCACCAAATAGTGAAACATATAGACTTTTAAACTTAGAGTCTAATGTAATTGTTGAATCCCGGGATGTAGAATTCTTTGAAAACCTTATTACTAAGGATAAAGAATCTGAGTCTCCCGAAAACAAATAATCCCGCGAGGAAGATTCTTCTCAGAGTATCAATATGCAATCCGAAAGTATCAATATTACTAAGGATAAATTGAATCACGTCAAATCACACTTAGGAACTTGTTGACTTACCAAAGGGATCAAGACCCACTAAATGCAAGTGGGTGTTTAAAAAGAAGTATCATAGTGACAGTACATTAAACCCTTTTAAGGCAATATTAATAGCAAAGGGATTTAGACAAAAAAGAGGGTGTTGATTACTTTGACAGATATGCATTAGTGGCAAGAATAATAAATAATTAGAGTATTCTTCGGCTTATCCTATTTAAATGACCTTATAGCTCATCAAATGGATTTTAAAACAACATTCTTAAATGGAGATCTCGATAAGGAAATCTACATGGAACAACCAAAAGGTTATGTGCTTCATGGAAATAAACAAAAGGTGTGTAAGCTTGTCAAATCCTTATATGGACTAAAAAAAGCACCAAAACAATGGCATCACAAATTTGATTATGTCATACTTTCAAATGGATTTACTCTCAATTCTTGTGACAAGTGTCTATACACAAAGGTAAGAAAAAATATTGTAATATTCCTTTGTCTATACGTTGATGACATGTTGATAATTAGCAACAAAATGGATGCAATTTTAGATACAAAAAGGTTTCTAACTTCCACACTCAAGATGAAAGATCTTGGATTAGTTGACACGACTTTAGGGATCAAAATAAAGAGAAATAGTGGGGGTTACGAACTTAGTCGAACACATTATACTGAAAAATGCTTGATAAGTTCAAACACCTAAACTTTAAGGAAGTAACCACTCAATTTGATCATGTCGTCAAACTTTAAAAGAACAATGGAAGAGTAGTGGTTCAATTAGAGTATGCAAGTGCAATAGGGTGTCTTATGTACTTAATGCAATGTATTAGACCCGACACATCATTTTCAATTAGTAAAATGAGTAGATTTACTAGTTATCCAAATAAAAAACATTCGAAGGCAATCAAAAGGATTTTCAACTATCTACAAAAGACCAAAAATCTTGGTCTTCACTATTGCAAGTTTCCTGCCATACTAGAAGGATATACCGATGCAAGTTGGATATCCAATGTTGGAGATCATAAATCCATAACTGGGTGGATATTTACACTAGCTGGAGGAGAAATTTCTTCGGATGCGCTCACGATTGCTCTCATTTTGGTCGATGTATGCATTTTAATTTTAAATTCGAAAAGAAGTAACACTTCACAAAGTGTTGCAGAATGAAAATAGGCAACACTTAGAAACAATGCAACTTTAAGTGGAAATACTATTAAATGGTGTTGTCTTATCAAGGGTCGCAACCTTGTGAAACAACACATACATGGCCTATAAATACTTCATTCCGAATTCAGAAAATCACATCACAAATCGAATATCCTCTTGAACAATTTCCAAACTCTCTTTGCCATAAACCGAGCTTTTGTCGGTCTTGCGTAAACTTGATATAAGGCTGAATTATCCTGGGTATTCCTACGTTTCAACTCTAAGATATATTTGAGTGCTTGAAATACTTTTAAGGAAAGTGATTTCGTTCATGATTCAAGCCTGGTTCCATTCAATCTTAACAGTTTATGTAACAAGTCCCCCCCCCCCCCCCCCCCCCCAAAAGAAGACAAATTTATTATTTAATAATATTATAATATTTTGTTTTTAGCCCATACAAAACATATTGGACACACTAATATATTCTTATTCCACTCGACTAGATGAGAATTTATGCATGGGAAGATGATAATGAATTTCTTATAAGAGAATGATTAAGCAAGATCTTCTTTGATTCTATATTTTCATTACATTGAAAGAGAGCCATGATTTACATATATATTAATTAGCTTGAGTAGTTAGTTACATGCTTCTAACTTCCTAACAACTTTTTCAAAGTTTACTTAACTAACATTGGTTGAGAATTTTCTAATGCTTCCCCACAAATTAATAAAGGCTGGAGTGCAGTAATTTTGAGTGTGGATATAAAGATGTTGACATGTTAGTAGGGAGAGGCTTGGTAAGCACGTCCACAATTTATATATGGCCTAGAACATGTTGGATTTGTAGATTACTTGCTATTATTCTCTCACATACAAAATGTATATCAAGTTCGATATGTTTAGCTCTAGCATGTTAAATTGCACTGTGTGATAACAAAATAACACTAAGATTATCATATAGTAGCATAGGAGTTGGGTAATTTATATGAAATTTAGACAAGAGATATTCCAGTCACAAAAGTTCAGAAGTTGTGTGTGCCAAAGCTCAATATTCGACTTCAATGCTTGACCGTGCCATGAGTCATTGTTTCTTTGAGCTCCAGGAAACCAAGTTAAGGCCAAAGTACACACAAGAACCTAAAGTTGATCATTTATCATCAAGGTCACTCGCCCAATCTGAATGGCTATAGATTCTTAATGATATTTTTTGCAGTCGATTCGCAGGTGAGAGTAATAAACCATGTATGATTATCCCAATTTGATATTGTAGTATTCTTTTAACCAAATTCCAATGAGATTCAAACGGGTGGGCCATGAACTGACAAGGTTTATTCACACAGAAAGCTATGTATGGTCATGTAAGTGTGACATAATGCAGAGCTTCAACAATGCATCTATACAAGGAAGGGTCTATTAGCACAACAGTTATATGCTTGCTTAATGCAATGTTTAAAAATGGGTGTGCTCACTCCATTAACATGAGTCATGTTGAATTTTCATAATAAATCCTTGATATACTTTATTTGTGTTAGAAGCATGGATCCCTTTGATTGATAATGCACCTCTACACCAAGAAAATATTTTGGGATGCCAAAATTTTTCAAAGAAAACTTATCATGCAGTTTAGTTATAAGGTCATGGGTTGGTGTAGAGGATGTGCCAAACAGTAGGATACTATCATCAGACACTAAAGCATACAAATTGTCGATGTAGACATAGAAAGAGTGTGTCATACCCTAAATTTTAACCAGACATTTTTATTTTCTCATTTCATCTGTCTATATTTTCATACTATGTCGTCTGCATATAATATCATATATTTTCTTCATGAGTATTTTTTTTGAATTATCAGCCGAAATTAACGTGTTAAAATTTTCAGGTATTTTTGGTCAAACTGAAAAGTCAATTGTGCTTAAAATCAGTGTCCGGGCAATTTTTAAATCAAGTTCGCAGACGCCAGTGTTTTTTTCCTTTGTTTCAAGTAATTTAACCCGGTGTGCGCAATTTTGACTTTTCAAGTTCCGGTCGCCTTTTTTGACTCATCTGAGCCTTTTTACCAGGTTTTTTCTCTGACTCGTCTGAGCCTTTTTACCGGGTAAAATTTCACAATTTGATCGCGCAGTGTATTTTTTCAATACTTAATATTTTGTACTGGTCATTTTGGTGTGTCCATTTTTATTTTTTTCGGCCGTGTCGATACCGGACGATTTTATCATTTTTAACCAGTTTCAATATTAATTTTAATTAATAGTTATTTTTATTGATTAATTTTATTATTTTAGACTTATTTTATATTTTGCCTTTTTCTAAATATATAATAATGTTTATTTTTCTTACTAACTTATTTATTTTTTCTAATAACCTATTTATTAAAATCAAATATGAATATATAAGTTCACTAAATGACATCATCAAGATTACATCACATGGCCTACATCACTAATTCCAAATAAATGACTAAATACATATTATATCATTTTCACTAACTTAGTCTTATTTCTAAACTTGATCACCAAGTTTCTTTTTCCTATAAATACTACCATTTCATTCATTCATTCTTACACCAAAACAAGCATAGCCTTTGTTTTCTCTCTTCTTTCCTCTCTTCAAATTTTGAGCTTCATAAGGAGTGCAAGGGTGGAATTTCAACTCCAAGCAACTTCCACTCCAATCAATCATTGTTTGGAAGGTAAGGATTCTCACTTTGAAACTTCATGAAATATGCATCATTTACATCCATTTAAATTCATTATATGCTTGTTATAATTACATATTTGAATTCCTCATGAAATTCCCTTCAAAACGGTATATTGGAACATGTGATTTGGTTAAAAAATGAGAGAGTTGTGTTTGGAAGAAGTTGTTGATCATGAAAAAATTCTGCTACTTTCGCTGCAATAGACAGCGCTTCTGTGTAACAAGCGCTGTTAAAACCGGTTGTTTTTGTTCCTCTACGCTGTGATACACACCGGTGCTGCCCAGAAGCGCTGTTAAAAGGCTGTTGCTTATTTTCCTGCGCCACAATTTACAGCTACCTTGCCAGGAGCGCTGTTAAAACTCTTTTCTTTATATATTATTTATTTTTTTAGTATCTTATTTATTTATTTATTTATTTATTTTCATATTTTTTTTAACCAAATATTTATTTTAACTTCTTCTTTTTAATAATATTTTCTTTTATCTTAGTTATTTTAATTTCTTATTTATTTTCCTAAACATCCTTTTAATCACTTTATTAAACTTTCTTTTGGTTACTTAAACTTTTGTCATTTAAAATATGATTATACTTTAGTTAAATCTTTCATTTATTATCTTTAATGAAAAAAACCTTAAACATATTTATTACCTTTTAATTTTTTAATCCCAAGGATTTTCTTCATTTCAAACACACTTTGTTTATTATCTAAATATTGTACTTCTTTTGTGAATTTTAGCTTGACATAATCTTTGTACACAATGGGCATCCCTTAAGGTGTAAGCCCTAATCCTTTTGAGTATAAATAATTTTTGGGCCACTATTAGAGTGTAAGTCCCTCCACTTTTTTTATTCAATCATGTTTAAATATATTTGGACCTCCACTTGAGTATAAGTCCCTTTACTTTTGTTTCACCACACGATGCTTTCCCGTGTATGTTTATTTATCAACACGATGTTCTTCCGTGTATGTTTTATTTCACATGACGTTCTTCCATATATAATTGACTCTGATTTTATGGGCCCCTCCTTGAGCTGTAAGCCCCAATTTACTTTCAAAATACTTTCTCTTTTGATTTTGAGATATACTGTTGTTTTCAATTTTTCTTTGTTGAACAACTAACCAAACAGCATGGAAGCTCTACAACCGAGTAAGTGTTTATATGCTTTCTTTACCCGCTTTCATATACATATCTGTATTGTGGGGCTGCTTCACTGTAAGTCTTCTTTCATAAACTCATATCAACTGTGTAATACTAGTATAGATATTTAGAGTTTCCCCGACAACTACGTCTAGAACTAGACAAAATCTCATCTCCTTACATCCGACGTTCTCCCGGATATTTCAACATAGCTTAAACAATGAAAATTTTCTTTTACAACAATTTTAGACAACTAGATCTAAGAAATTTCCCCCTTGAACAGTTCATATACAGAAGGCCGTTGTTCCAAGTGAAACCCCTTCTAGAACTGTTCATCAGCCTCCTCTTGGGCTTATTGCAAGGGCTCACAGGCTTCCTAAAAGCATCTCCGCCTCCTCTTGGGCGTTGTACAAGGACCCTACGGCTTCTTAGAAGTTTTCACAGCCTCCTCTTAGGCTTTGTATAATGATTCTTCCTCAGCGAAGATAGCCTCCTCTTGGGCTTCGTACAAATTATCCCTCGGCTTCCTAAAAGTTATTCTCGCCTTCTCTTGGGCTTTGTATAAATTGTCCCGACGACCTCTTAGAGGTATAGGAACAGAAACTAGTCATCTTAATAGAGCAGTCTTTCAAAGGAGTCTAGATCTTTATCCCGTAAACGTGCATTCTCTTGGGCATCACACAAAGATAAACCTTTTCAACCCAGTAGACTCGGACAGTCTCATTTCCTCTTGGATTTCAAAGAACCCTTTTTATCTCCTTAAACACAGGAAAAACCCTTTCCTCTTTTTTAACATCCGATGCTTTCTCGGATATTCCTTCAATTTTCATCCGACGCTTTCCCGGATATTTCTTCTATTTTCATCCGATGTTTTTTCCCAGATATTCATATCTCAATCTTTAATCTCTTCACTCTTTTCAATCAATTCCCACAAAACACCCCCTTTAGCTTCATATCTTGGGCTTTGAACAAGATAAAAATCACCTTTAGCTTCCTATCTTGGGCTTTGAACAAGATACCCAAATATCTCTTTTCCTCCCATAGAATAGGAGGAACTACGATTGCTCTAATTTCCCTGTTATCATTACGGGAATACGTAGGCATGAGATTGTGAAGTCTTAGCGAGCACACTAAACAAAAACCTTAGGTCCAGCACCTTACCAAAAACATCAAAAAAACCGAAAACAACAAAAAATATCTTTTCAAACATCTCTCAACCTTCCCAAAGGAGAAACTTTCCCATTTACGACAAATAAACACCCGTAAGTAGAAAATAGTATAACAGTAGAAAATTGCTTTCAACCCATGGATAACCATGTATATGATGGGTAATTTACAACTCCCCATTGTATAACCTGACCCCGAACTCCCCAATCTATTAGCATTTGTTAAAGAAAACATTTGCGTGCAAGGTTAGTTTGAGATAGCTTCCCTTTCCTTTCCAGCTTCATAGGATAAATAAGAAATCAGAAAGTAGCACCCAATCCCATCTGCAGACGGATGTGGACGGTCACGAAAACCGCGCTACAGAAAAATGGCGACTCTGCTGGGGATACAAATTAGGATTCCTAAGAGGTCTAGGTTGTTAGAAATTTTTCTATATACTATATACTATATATATATATATATATATATATATATATATATATATCGCTTTTCCTAATTGATATCTGTGTTTATTTTTCTGCTAATGGGAATGTGTGTGATGCCGCATGTGGAAAGATTGAGTATACACCTAAGATAGGTGATGGCTAAACGAGTAATCTTACTGGAAGTGAATCCCAAATAAGAGACCTTGACCATCGAATCGGTGGAGACACCCTTTGCGGATGCATGGCCTATACGACTTCGGTTGTTGAAAGCCGTGTTGTTCGATTGTGGCTGTTGTCGATGCTGATGTAGTAGACTAAAACCATTTTATAGTACAGAAGCTATCGAAAATAGTTGTCACGCGATACTACCCTCATCTGAGATTATTCTGAGATACATCACCTAGCACGGTTCCCAGCCCGCTGATGTTATCTCGAGAATCAATGATTTTGAGAGACAGGTACAAAAATCACCAGTATAAACCTTTGGGGATGGGTAGAGCCTTCACTTCATGACACCGAACCTTTGACCCCATGTTTTTTCTATGTTTTTGTGTGATGTATCCATACATTGCATTTGCATCCCTTGCACATTTCATACATACGTCCGGGTCATCGTCAATTCATTCCAACCTTCCGTCTTTCAGTCATCTGTAAATCGTCAAACTGATTCCTCATCACCGATACAGAACTAAAACTTCAATCAACTTCAACTCAGTTACTTCCCAAAGACAGGAGAGCTCATCCTTGTGTTTGATTAGTCACTGACCTTGTTTCTGTCTATTTTGCATTTTCCTTGTTTGTATCATATTTGCTTTCAGCTTGTTTATATTTAAATGTCAATTTTAATGAAATGGGCATGTACAGTATTTTGATTCAAATCATCTGTTTATTTGCATCTTTATGCTTTCTCTTTCAAAAAACAAAAACATTAAAAAAAAACTTTCAAAAAAATGCACCTCTTTTCAAATTTTTGACTATGCAAATATTTGTGGGAGGATGATAAAAACATAATACCCATAATTGTTGTCGGTATGCTTGCAAATAAAAAAACTTTGCTAAGGATGTAAGGCATTTTTTTCAATTCCCAAACACTGGAAATATAAGGAAGATAATCCCTCGTTAACCCCTTTGATCCTTGAAGTAGGAGTTTTTTTCTTTATAAAAAACCCGCAATTTTAACCCGGGACAGGATAGTTCTCAGTTTAATTTGGGTTGTGTATTCGAGTTCAGAAAGTTTACATACAACAACTAGATGCTGAAAACGTCTTTCAAATCAAAAGCCAGTGATGGTCCATCGTAATCATCAAATTAAGCAGTCACTTCTTTTCAAAATAAAAAAGAAAAAACCCGCTAAGTCAAAAAGCTTAGGCAAAAACTAGGGCATCCCACTGACTATAAATTTCAAAAGAAATAGTTCAGGCAAAAGTTAGGGATAATACAGAAAAGAGGTCCTTAAATCCTCGATCTTCAAAAAAAGTTCACAAAGATGAAAAACAACTAAATGTTATAAAGAAACAGTAGTTGTCGTCTCAAGACTTCTGGACCATCGTCATCACTATCATCAGTACAATTCCAAAACCTTTTGGAACCTGAATACACAATTTAAGTTTAACTGAGCATAGGACTGGAGAACATCACAAAGGGGGTGGGCACCAAATAAACTTTGAGCCATTATCTTTTTTTCATAAACCGTGAATCAGGCCACGTTATAACCCTCAAAAGACCTAATTCAAGTAAGGTTATTTTGAAAGCATACTACAGCAAGGTTGCGTAAATTGACTCCAAAATCATTTTTTTGCAAATAATTTGTTTTGGTATTATACCTCTATTTTACTTTTCATTCAAAATGTTTTAAACCACCTTGTTTTTTACCAGTAATCCATATTACTGTATTTTTTCTAAACAATGATTTTGTTTTCAAAATTTTTGCATGAACTTTGCATTAAATTTGCCATGTATAAATAAACATTTTTTTATTGCAAACTAGCTTTCCTCTCAAGGAATTTCCAAAACAGTTTAGAAACTTGGTCAGTGATCTTATCAGAGGCAAGTTCTTTCTAGAGCCTGTTAAGAATCAGTTCAAGGTTTGTTCAATGCAAGTCCTTCTCAGAATTGGTTTATTCAGAAAAACTTTCAAGACTCATTACTGGGGCAAGCCTTCCCAGTATACAGCATTTTCAGTCCCTAAGCAATGGCAGTGATCTCCGTGTTGAGGAATCAGTCTTGTCTGTCACTCCCCAAAAGAGTATAAACTTGTTGATTTCCACTCTCTCAAAGAGTCTAAACTTGTTGTCAGCATTTTCATTTGCATTACATACATTTAATCATACATCATAACTTTTTCATATACTATGCATTCAAGAGTGTTTTAATCCTCATTTGCATTCATCAGTGGTCGTGTTATTATCAACATCTTACCTTTCTACAAAGTCCAACTTATCTGGCACCTATACTTTTATGTATTATCTGATGTTCTTCCAGATATAACTTTGTTTCTATCCGATGTCTTTCCGGATATGTCTATCTGTTCTGATGCTTTTCCAGAACATTTCTCTGTGTCTACCCGATGTTCTTCCGGATGTATCTTTTGGTTTTGAAGTTTTCCAAAACCCGTTCTGATGTTTTTCCAGAACTTTCTTTGTATTCATCCGATGCTCTTCCGGATATGTCTCTTTTATTCTGATGCTCTTCCAGAAACTCTTTACATGTCTATCTGATGCTCTCCCAGATATGACTTTTTCTCATCTGATGTTTTTCAAGATGTAACTTTCGTCCTGATGTGCTTATCTGATGTTTTTCCAGATATGTCCATCGTTTTGTCAGTCTTCTAAAAATTTGTTCTGTACATTTAACGTTTTTCTAAATGTTTCAGATTTACATTCAAAGTTATTTTCAATGCACATTCAACGCTTTTTTAGATGTCATTAATTTATCTTCAAGTTTGGTCGACAACTCGGTCCAATGCTTTTCTGGATGCCTTCGAGTTTGTTTCTCATTCATCCAATGTTTTTCTGGATGTGCCTGATTTATTTTCAGACTTCGTTTAATGCTCTTCTGAATGTCTCTTACGGTTGTTACTGTTCTTTTCCAGAGTTTTTTAATACATGTCTGAAAATCTCTGATGACTGTAACCTTTTTCCCAGTAAAGTTACCTTCGCTTTCTGGATGTTCCCGTGTAGTCCACGATAAAATTAAACTGCTTTCTCAAAAGTTTCTAGCATATCCTCAGATCTGGTCTTATTCCACGTCTAATGTTTTTCTAGATGTTTCTGATATGTTTTCCAGAGTGTGTTACTTCTTTCGCATCTGATGTTTTTTCGGATGTATGTATCTTTGTTCCAGGTTTTATCCCTTTCTTTCTAAATACTACTGAATACCCTTTGTCGCATCGGCAAATTTCCACAATATCTTATATCCCCAAGAAAATTATGTTGGTCTGTCTCCTGTGGCATCATTCCCCACAGTGTTCAAGAGTCTTACATTCATTACATATCATTTCATCTGCATTCACGGTCAACATTTTAGGTACTATAATATTTAATCCTCTTATACCTCGAATGTCTAAAACTCTTTGTTATTCATATCTTCAGGTCTAAGAAGATTAAATAGGGGCATCTGTCATACCCTAAATTTTGACCAGGCATTTTTATTTTCTCATTTCATCTGTCTATATTTTCATACTATGTCGTCTGCATATAATATCATATATTTTCTTCATGAGTATTTTTTTTTAATTATCATCAGGAATTAACGTGTTAAATTTTTCAGGTATTTTTGGTCAAACTGAAAAGTCAACTGTGCTTAAAATCAGTGTCCGGGCAATTTTTAAATCAAGTTCGCAGACGCCAGTGTTTTTTTCCTTTGTTTCACGTAATTTAACCCGGTGTGCGCAATTTTGACTTTCAAGTTCCGGTCGCCTTTTTTGACTCATCTGAGCCTTTTTACCAGGTTTTTTCTCTGACTCGTCTGAGCCTTTTTACCGGGTAAAATTTCACAATTTGATCGCGCAGTGTATTTTTTCAATACTTAATATTTTGTAATGGTCATTTTGGTGTGTCCATTTTTATTTTTTCGGACGCGTTGATACCGGACGATTTTATCATTTTTAACCAGTTTTAATATTAATTTTAATTAATAGTTATTTTTATTAATTAATTTTATTATTTTAGACTTATTTTATATTTTTCCTTTTTCTAAATATATAATAATGTTTATTTTTCTTACTAACTTATTTATTTTTTCTAATAACCTATTTGTTAAAATCAAATATGAATATATAATTTCACAAAATGACATCATCAAGATTACATCACATGGCCTACATCACTAATTCAAAATAAATGACTAAATACATATTATATCATTTTTCACTAACTTAGTCTTATTTCTAAACTTGATCACCAAGTTTCTTTTTCCTATAAATACCACCATTTCATTCATTCATTCATTCTTACACCAAAACAAGCATATCCTTTGTTTTCTCTCTTGTTTCCTTCCTCTCTTCAAATTTTGAGCTTCATAAGGAGTGCAAGGGTGGAATTTCAACTCCAAGCAACTTCCACTCCAATCAATCATTGTTTGGAAGGTAAGGATTCTCACTTTGAAACTTCATGAAATATGCATCATTTACATCCATTTAAATTCATTATATGCTTGTTATAATTACATATTTGAATTCCTCATGAAATTCCCTTCAAAACGGTATATTGGAACATGTGATTTGATTAAAAAATGAGAGAGTTGTGTTTGGAAGAAGTTGTTGATCATGAAAAAATTCTGCTACTTTCGCTGCAATAGACAGCGCTTCTGTGTAACAAGCGCTGTTAAAACCGGTTGTTTTTGTTCCTCTACGCTGTGATACACACCGGTGCTGCCCAGAAGCGCTGTTAAAAGTCTGTTGCTTATTTTCCTGCGCCACAATTTACAGCTACCTTGCCAGGAGCGCTGTTAAAACTCTTTTCTTTATATATTATTTATTTTTTTAGTATCTTTTTTATTTATTTATTTATTTTATTTTCTTATTTATTTTTAATCAAATATTTATTTTAACTTCTTCTTTTTAATAATATTTTCTTTTATCTTAGTTATTTTAATTTCTTATTTATTTTTCTTTAAATCATTTATTTTCCTAAAAATCCTTTTAATCACTTTATTATACTTTCTTTTGGTTACTTAAACTTTTGTCATTTAAAATATGATTATACTTTAGTTAAATCTTTCATTTATTATCTTTAATGAAAAAACCCTTAAACATATTTATTACCTTTTAATTTATTAATTCCAAGGATTTTCTTCATTTCAAAGACACTTTGTTTATTTTCTAAATATTGTACTTCTTTTGTGAATTTTAGCTTGACATAATCTTTGTACACAATGGGCATCCCTTAAGGTGTAAGCCCCAACCCTTTTGAGTATAAATAATTTTTGGGCCACTATTAGAGTGTAAGTCCCTCCACTTTTTTTTATTCAATCATGTTTAAATATATTTGGGCCTCCACTTGAGTATAAGTCCCTTTACTTTTGTTTCACCACACGATGCTTTCCCGTGTATGTTTATTTATCAACACGATGTTCTTCCGTGTATGTTTTATTTCACATGACGTTCTTCCATGTATAATTGACTCTGATTTTATGGGTCTCTCCTTGAGCTGTAAGCCCCAGTTTACTTTCAAAATACTTTCTCTTTTGATTTTGAGATATACTGTTGTTTCAATTTTTCTTTATTGAACAACTAACCAAACAACATGGAAGCTTTACAACCGAGTAAGTGTTTATATGCTTTCTTTACCCGCTTTCATATACATATTTGTATTGTGGGGCTGCTTCGCTGTAAGTCTTCTTTCATAAACTCATATCAACTGTGTAATACTAGTATAGATATTTAGAGTTTCCCCGACAACTACGTCTAGAACCAGACAAAAGCCCGTCTCCTTACATCCGACGTTCTCCCGGATATTTCAACATAGCTTAAACAATGAGAATTTTCTTTTACAACAATTTTAGACAACTAGATCTAAGAAATTTCCCCCTTGAACAATTCATATACAGAAGGCCATTGTTCCAAGTGAAACCCCTTCTGGAACTGTTCATCAGCCTCCTCTTGGGCTTATTGCAAGGACCCACAGGCTTCCTAAAAGCATCCCCGCCTCCTCTTAGGCGTTGTACAAGGACCCTACGGCTTCTTAGAAGTTTTCACAGCCTCCTCTTAGGCTTCGTATAATGATTCTTCCTCAGCGAAGATAGCCTCCTCTTGGGCTTCGTTCAAATTGTCCCTCGGCTTCCTAAAAGTTATTCTCGCCTTCTCTTGGGCTTTGAACAAATTGTCCCGACGACCTCTTAGAGGTATAGGAACAGAAACTAGTCATCTTAATATAGCAGTCTTTCAAAGGATTCTAGATCATCATCCCGTAAACGTGCATTCTCTTGGGCATCACACAAAGATAAACCTTTTAAACCCAGTAGACTCGGACAGTCTCATTTCCTCTTGGATTTCAAAGAACCCTTTTTATCTCCTTAAACACAGGAAAAACCCTTTCCTCTTTTTTAACATCCGATGCTTTCCCGGATATTCCTTCAATTTTCATCTGATGTTTTCCCGGATATTTCTTTTATTTTCATCCGATGTTTTTTCCCGGATATTTATATCTAAATCTTTAATCTCTTCACTCTTTTCAATCAATTCCCACAAAACACCTCCTTTAGCTTCATATCTTGGGCTTTGAACAAGATACAAATCACCTTTAGCTTCATATCTTGGGCTTTGAACAAGATACCCAAATATCTCTTTTCCTCCCATAGAATAGGAGGAACTACGATTGCTCTGATTTCCCTGTTATCATTACGGGAATACGTAGGCATAAGATTGTGAAATCTTAGCGAGCACACTAAACAAAAACCTTAGGTCCAGTACCTTACCAAAAACATCAAAAAAACCGAAAACAACAAAAAAATATCTTTTCAAACATCTCTCAACCTTCCCAAAGGAGAAACTTTCCCATTTACGAAAAATAAACACCCGTAAGTAGAAAACAATAGAACAGTAGAAAATTGCTTTCAACCCATGGATAACCATGTATAGGATGGGTAATTGACAACTTCCCATTGTATAACCTGACCCCGAACTCCCCAATCTCTTAGCATTTGTTAAAGAAAACATTTGCGTGCAAGGTTAGTTTGAGATAGCTTCCCTTTCCTTTCCAACTTCATAGGATAAATAAGAAATCAGAAAGTAGCATCCAGTCTCATCCGCAGGCGGATGTGGGCGGTCACGAAAACCGCGCTACAGAGTGGTCACACTTACTAGAGGAAAAGTCAAAAGTGGATCAAGGATTGATGTTACTTCTCATACCATACGATTGGGGTCTGCTTTAGGCCATAAAATCTTTCTTTAATTTGTATAACAAGGTTGAGTTATGGTCAATAAAACCAGAAGGTTGTTGTATATAAACCACTTTTTGAAGGTCTCCACTAAGAAAAGTAGTATTAATGTAAATTTGTTGTATTTCCCACTTGTGTATTATAAATAAAGAGAATATTATCCCAATGGTTGTTGGTTTAACCACATGTGAAAATTTTTCATGGAAGTCAAATCCTTGTTGCTGATGGAACTCTTTAGCTACTAGCCTTGCCTTATACTTGTTAACACTTCTATCTAGATTTTCCTTGACTTTGAATACCCATTTGCAACCTCTATATTTCCTATGAGGAGGAAGTGTTGATAGAGTCCAAGTACCATTATTTAGAAGTGACTCATATTCATACTTCATGGCCTCAAACCATTCAGGTTGAGAGAGTTCTTATTTGGTAGATTTGGGTTCACTATGGACAAGAAAGACTTTGACTTTAGATACCCCTGTATTAGCTCAAGTGAGCATTAGATGATTGTTGACTAAATTTTGGTTTGTTGAAATTGGGTTTGAAAGGAATGAGACAAAGGACAAGTGGATTTAGTAAATTTATTTTTTTAGAAAGTAGTAGTATTTTCATTGTTTTAAGGTTCCTTAAAGCTGAAGTAATTGGTAGATCAAGTGACCTGAAGTTATGTGCACTTGTGACCGGACATGTAAGTGTACTTAACATTGACTAAAAAGTGTTTGAAACACGTGATGGTTCAGGAGAGTGCCTAACAAGTAAAACTTGAGGTTGCTCTATGTGTGTAAGTTGATTTTGTCCAGTAGATACATTTGTGCAGGAATGTATATATATGTTAGAATCACTCTGACCTGTTGACATGTTACGGCTACTTGTATTAATTGGACGAACCACCATTTTAGAAGAAGTGTCTTGAGTTTTGATGTTAAGACTTACATCAAATGCTTGTACTACATATTAATCATGTTATGTGGTTGGAGATAAGCTAGACACAATTAGAGGTAAGTTTGACTTAATGTGAGGATAACTAATGGATCTCAACTAAGAGTTATGTGTTTGATGACTCTTGTAGGGGAAATTAATTTTTAAAGATCGCATCATTGAATATGAATATTCTTCCTTCTACGTGGAGTCACTTGTAACACTAGTGTGTGGGAGACACCCTTTGAAAGACACATAGAGTGCTCATGGACTGCAACTTATGATGATTATAGGGACTTAGAATAGGAAAACAAGAACATTAAAACACCTTTAGTGACTTGTAATGCGTTTCTTGTTGATACCCACAAAACTTCTTATTGATACCCCCGACAGGTTCCCCCAAAGTATTCCTTCCTACTTCTCTGTGACGTCTTTTCTTTTGCATGAGATATTTCTCTTATTACTTACCTTTTATAAGTCCTCTCGGCCTTTAGCACGAGGGATATATCAGTCCCCTTGCCTTTTGCAAGTCTTCCCTGCCTTTTGCACGAAAAAGATTTTGTCACTTTCACTTACCTTTTGTAAGTGCTTTCGCTGCCTTTCGCACGAAATTTTATCTCCATAATTACCTTTTGTAAATCCTCAATGCCTTTTGCACGAGAATTATCTTTGTCAAAACTTTGCATCTTGAGCACAAGATAAGGGACTGGACGAATGACCTACTCCCTTCTCGATCATTTTGGACACTTGATGCATGTTTGGCAATCCAAGTGATTGCCATACTTCGAGAACTTCATCTCAAAGTATACATAATACCTAGAATCTGTTGTGCTATTAACGTACATTATAGTGTACCATTGCATCATCATGTACATATATTGAACCATTAAAACTAAATTATTGCATCGTTGAACCTTTGAAACTGTAATTTGCATCTCATTTCATCACACCGTCAATAAAAAAGTTGATTTAGCATATGCATTCCCCAGGGAAAAAAATCCTTTTTGCATACATTCATGCATCATTTTGAATTTCATAAAACAGAAACATAAAAAAAAAGCCTCATACCACTTTCTATTTCTAACCATTTAGATGATTTCCCGACACACGTTTTGAACTGGAAGCATGTCTCAAATCACTATGGAAGAACTTCAGCGAGGACAAGAATTATTGAGGGATGAAGTCAACCAACTGAAGACTCAGATAAGCCTGGTTATGGAGATATTGCATACATTAATAAGAAAGGAAGCCAATCTTGCACCAGTCACTATGGCAGGGATGGTCAGTCCTCTACATCTACCTAGTTCCACCTCGTGTCATGGGATGCCTCATGGATATCATCCACAACAAGATTATGCAATTCCTGGCGGACAACAACCACTTCATTATCAGCTGCCTTATGTCTCGCAGCAACAAAACCCCCAAGCTCAACAAGGCCAAAAAAGACCAAGGAGGCCAGAGAAACAGTTTGACCCAGTTCCTATGTCATATGATCGGATTTTGCCTCTTTTGCCCAATATATTGTTGGTTCAATTAAGGTAGGTTAGGCCTCCTCCAAATCCTCTTCCTCCAAGCTATGATGTGAACGCCAGGTGTGAGTTCCACTCTGGAGCACCCAGACACAATCGAGAATTGTAAGGGTTTCAAATTCAAAGTATAAGACTTGATTGATTCAAAGGCTATCATGTTCACACCAAGCAGCTTGAACATACTGAACAATCCCATGCTCCCGCAGGCGGGCACATCAACAATTCCATAACTGGTGTAAATGGAAGCAAGGGTAGATCCGAAGAGGTCGCATCCATTGAAAGAGTCTGAAGAAGAATCCCCTTGGGGACTATCACATCAACTTTTACGAGAAGAATAATTCCAGTATGTGGATGGAAAATAAGGCTAGTCACGCCAGCGACCATTAGACTGTTCAATCATTTTCATTTGTACTCTTCTTGTCTGTCAATGTAATATTCACTTGTAAAACTCGTTTATTTGATAATAAAAATGAAATGAATATGCATGTTTCGAATCAATCCATTCGTGTTCACTCATATTTTATTCATCGGTATCGAAACTCTTGTTTAAGAAAAAATCAAAAGGAGAATGATGAAATCGAAATACACAAAACTACTGGTCGTATGCTTTTGAATAAAACCTTACTGATGATGTAAGGCAATGCTTCAAATCCCCAAACACTAAAGATATAAGAAAGATAATCCCTTATCAACCTCTTTGGGCCTAGAAGTAGGAGTTTCTTTCTGTATGGAAAAACCCTCAATCTTAACCTAGGACAGGGTAGTCTTCAGTTAATTTGACAATGCGTTCAAATTTCAAAAAGGAAAAAGGAGTGTCCCATCTGAGGATCAAGCACATTTTATCCTTCACGAGAGGTCGACAATCACAAATCCACAATGGTTGTCCCTCACCAACAAAAGGAGCGAGGCAGTCACAACCTTTTAACAAATCAAATAAATAATGTCACACGATTTGTTCCAACACAAAAAAGTGAAAAATTCAAAATCAAAAAGAAAAAAAGAGAAAACCCGCTAAGTCGAAACATGAAAATAAGTGACTTAGGCTAAAATTAGGGCATCCCGCTGGATTGCAAACTCGAAAAATCAATCCAAATAAAAATCTGGGAAAGCAAAAAAACGAAAAAGAAAAAGAAATGATCAATATTATCTTCAACAAGAACAAATTCGTGTGACTACGAACAAAAGATCAAAAGGTGGGTGGGTGACTGCCACTCCGAAAACCTCGTTGGTTCCTTAGCCATCACTTCTACTACTCAAGACCCTTTTGAAAAATGAGTGCTTGTGTTAGATTAACTGAACGTAGGACTGGAGACCATCAAGAAGAATGGGTGGGTTAAAATAAAATTTGAGCCATAAATCATTTTCTTTCTAAAACTGTGAACCATGCCACGTTACAACCCTCAAAAGACCTAATTTAAGCAGGGTTTATTTTGAAAGCATACTACGGTAAGATCGCGTCAAAGCTAACTCTTAAGGATTTGCTTATTAGTTGTTTTGGTATCGATATGGAATTTTAATAAGTGATTCATTCGATATATGCCACAACATCATCTCAGTAAACAGACTTGGATTTTAAAACTGAGATATACATAACATTAAAATCGTCATTTCCAAAAACAAATAGTTTCATTCGTGGATAAACACTTGACATCAAGAAATTTTTCACAATGGAAGGGTTGATTATACCAAGGGGAAAAGTGCCTAAGGACTCCATTGAGCAGAGGCAAGTCACTTTAAACTATCAAGCAAAGGGGTGAAATGCCTAATAACTCCGTTGAGCTAAAGGATAAGGCGCCTCAAGATTCGGTCAATCCGGGGAAATCACGTCGAGATTCAATAAATCTCTCCAAGATCAATTAGTCAGGGGCATTCCCTTAAAGATCAGCCAGCCAAGGGCAGAAATCACTTCAAGACTCGTACTGGGGAAGGCCACCGCAAAAGCATAAGAAATCACGTCGAGATTCAATAAATCTCTCCAAAAATTGATTAATCAGGGGCACCTTTCCAAGTTTCAAAGTATTGGGGCAGACCATCTCGAGTCATTATGGTACAAATGTCCAACTCAAGCCATTATGGTATAAATGTTCAAGATCCTTTCAAGGCAAATTCCTTCAGAGATCCCATAGACTGGGGCAAGATTGGCTATAGAGGGACATCTCTTCTCCATACTTCAAAACTACTCAAACAAGTTCTATCATGCGTAAGTAACTACTGAGTTCAAGACGAATGTCAGAGAATCATGCTAAACACATCTCATAACTCTTCAACAAGAAATCTTGTAGCCAATCAAGACACTTCCCAGCTTCAACCATACCTGACCCACCTCATGGGCACTTGTTGAACCTTTGAAACCATTACATAAACCACTACCATGCATTAATCATGTCGCTTCGCTCATGCATATCATTCATCTAGAATAACATGAAGCCTTGTAACCCAAATAAGAAAAGCCAAAGCCCAACTTCCAGTGGCACCAGTAAAGTCCAATCATACTTGACACTTCCGAAAGTCCAACCATACTTGGTACCTCCATAAAGCCCAACCCCGCTTTCCATCTCTCAAAACCCAATCTGTATTAGAACCTTCGAAGCCTAGCTTTTATTGGCATTAAAATCCATCCTCGATTGACACCCTATAAAACCAGATCTTCATTGACATACTTAAAAAACCCACTTTTTCGGTAACTCAAAACCCTGATTCTAGTTGATAAACCCAATGGTCATTGGTACTTTAAATGCTCAACCTCCACCCCTTTTGACAAAAATCATCTGGCCCGACATAGCCCATACATACCACAAAGTCGTTCATTACATCAACATCTTGCATATAGTAATCATTATTACATAGCATTGCATCGCTAAAGTGCGTAGCATATCCATCAAGATGGAACATTATGCAATACAAAATCAAACATGCATACTTAGCATAAGCCATGTAACAATGCATATAATATACATCTAGAGTAATATCATACAAGTGTTATTATTTTGTACTGACACAATCATAAGTGTCTATTGGCATCATTTATATACTTGAACATTTTACAAAACATAAAAGAAACAACATATGGTACAAGATATAGAAAGTGCCAAAATAAATATCTAAGATCTAAGTACAATATCCTTCATTATGCACAATACACAGCGGAAAATAATCACAATAAGCTTCCCATGAAACATACATGCACAACTCTTCTTGAAAACTAAACCTGCAAACAATACATGAAAAATAACAACAATATTGGGGTGAGATAATAATCTCAGTGAGTTCCCGTATCCTATGGGTTCACTCAGCTCTACAGGGTTCTAATCAAATTATAGGTCAAGTAAAAAGGGGAAAGGGAATAAGAATTGAGTTTACGGAAACATGTCTCTTGAGTTCATCAACTCAAACGATCACTAGTTCAGAAACCGTACCAAGGCATATTTCCCCGACCAACCTTACGTCTAGAGTTATCGACATGGGTTATGGATCCTTGTATCATACTTTGACATACACATGGAATTCAGACTCTAAGGGACTCCTCAACCATAAGAATCGTCACTTCCTATGAGACTCCCAACCCATTTCAAGTCTCTACCCTATGAGAATCTAACCCACTTAGGGATCCAACACTTATGGGGACTCAAAACCGTCAAAGTAATGGTGCGTACATCCCAAAGGAGCTCTACATAAGCATCACTCTTGGGACGGCACAAATAGGGGGTTGTTTCTGACTACGTGATAAAATACAAAATAACGTGATCGTATTCGACAATCATAAGGTGATCACATTCACCTTAATCACACGATAACAACACATGTTCCATACAATGCATCTCACTCACAACTATGGTAACCATTAATCCATGACACTCACCTAGGTATCATATTGCATGAATGTCACCTTCTAGTGTTATCTAAATCATACTTGTAACCTAGTTATCTTTTTAATCCATTTACCTAGTTATAAGCTTAGGTTTCCTCACTCATCTTGATATTGTTTTAAGCATGTTATTACACAACAAATACAATCACAAGATACAACAATTATCCAAGGATAAGCTATGAAATGCATCACATAAACAAAACAACAATATATAGCATATATTAACATATAATTCAGAAACATGCACATTGCTATTTTCCACCAAGAATCCTTGGTTAATTCATGGTCTCACAATAAATAGAACTTCCGGAGTCAAACTCCTCACCAAATAGGACTTTTGGAACAAAGGTTCCTCGCCAAATATCAAACCAATTCTCACGGTGTTCATAAAAAATGCTAGGTGTTCATCTTCACCCGTTCACATATTAGTCCACATTCATTTTCATTCATTACTATTTTATTAATCAATAACATATATCCATATTTATACTTTCTATCACGTAGAGCATTAGAATACCTTTCCAAAGCTTCTGACCGTGCCTCAATCCGAGTTACGGTTCTCAAGATATAAGGGAAATGAGAAACGAAAATCTGCACCCTGTCGTGGTCGCCCAACAAGCAGCCAGCGAGGTTGGATCGCTTTTGGTTTACCTGGCAAACCCCAGGCGAGGCCCAAACATAACTGAATTTGCTTCATGGCCGCTCGACAACCAACCAGCGAGTAGCTCACTTTCTGTTTGCCAAGGCTCGCCCGACAATGCTAATAGAAAACACAGCTCGCCAAAGCTCACTCGACGATGATGACAGAATTCATCTCGCCTCGAACTCGCCAGAGCTCACCCGACAACTCAAGTAAAACTCATAATCTGCAGAACGCGAATTGAAGGCAACCATAGCTAAAACCCCAAACCCACATGATCATATAGCTTCCAAACACTTAATTAAACATGTTATATCATCATTAAGCATGCAATTCAACAACTACAAAATGGAAACAACATCAATCCAATTTCAACACAAAAACCCTAACCCACCAATGTTCTCATACTTTCCCTCCCCAAGGTTACACTATCTAATAGAACTCACCTTGTTGAAGAAGACGATGAATTGATGATGGAGATGATGAATCCATGAACCTCATCTTTCTCTTCCATGAGTTTTTCTTCCATTCTCCTTCTCTTTTCCTCTTTCTATCTTTCTTTCTTTCTCTCTTTTTCTTTTTTTCCTTTCTTACTAACTTTCTTCTTATTCTTTCTCATCCATTCATGAACATATAATTTATAATAATATTATGTAATGATATAAAATATCTCCATTTAATATTTTGTCATCTAACACCAATTGACCAAATATTAGTGTTACCTAAATATCCCCTCATATACTTTATTAATATTGGTCTTTTCCTTGAATATTAATTATTCTCTTCAGAGTTCAATGTTTACTCTATTGGTTCCAACTGATAACATTTAGAGTACTTAGGAGCTCTAATTGTTCTAACTGACACCAAATTGAGCATTTAAGGGAATATGGTATATTACAAGCCATATTCAAGCCTTCCTGGAAAGCATAAAAAAAATCCTCAGTTGAGACCAGAGTGCTTCTCCGAAGAGAACATTATCCCCACAAAACTCCTTATTGATACCCCCAGCAGGGTTCCCTCAAAGTATTCCTTCCTACTTCTCTGTGACGTCTTGCCTTTTGCATGGGAAATTTCTCTTATTACTTACCTTTTGTAAGTCCTCTCGACCTTTAGCACGAGGGATATATCAGTCCCCTTGCCTTTTGCAAGTCTTCCATGCCTTTTGCACATAAAAGATTCTGTCATTTTCACTTACCTTTTGTAAGTGCTTTCATTGCCTTTTGCATGAAATTTTGTCTCCATACTTACCTTTTGTAAATCCTTGCTGCCTTTTGCACGAGAAAGTTATCTTTGTCAAAAAATTCCATCTTGAGCACAAGATAAGGGACTGGACAAATGACCTACTCCCTTCTCGATCATTTTGGACACCTGACGCGTGTTTGGCAGTCCAATGATTTCCATACTTCAAGAAATTCACCTTCGTCGTTGTGCCTGTGAGGTAACATGTTGTTCTCTTGCCTTTTGCAAGTTCCCTTGGCCTTTTACACAAGGAATTATATTTGTCCTTGCTTACCTTTTGCATACAAAATGAAACAGTTATAGCCCCTAGTGCAATTGTTCTACCAAGCCAATGAGAGAACCTAAGCTAAACCTAATAACAATATAAACTTCTCCAAGCAAGATCTCCATGGTTGTCCTCCTTTGATCTTGTATTATTCTCTTTCTTTATAACATTACATTACATCAACAAATACTTGTTTTATATACGAGGGAGTGAGATGAGAAAAGAAGTTACATCAAGAGATTAAAAGAGAGGCGCGACACGCAAGTCGTATTTTAAAATCCCAAAACAAAATAAAGGAAACCTAAGGCCATAACTGATCACCACAAGAGAACAATAATAAACATATTTTTATTATTATTAATTTAAATCCTGTTAATTAAATAAATCAAATAAAACTTCGGTGAATGATCACCCTGCGGGGTTGTTATGGGCAGCGCCCCAACGCAAAATTTTAATGAACAATTCATTTGAAATCGGCATCGTTTTTTTCGCATCAACACTTGATACTTTCCATAAACATTGCAGCACAACTTTTATGCCGTCACAAACCTAATCGCAAAACTCTTTGACATCACAACCCTTCTGACGTCATGAATCCTAATGCGACACTTTCATACCGTTAAAATACCATGATCAAAAATTCAGTATGATTGATCGACATGCCATTGCTTCACGATACTAATGTCGGATTCCAAAGCAAATGAACATGGATCGCTCAAAGGAATAATAATCATTATGTGACTGAATGGATAAAATAGAAACAGTATATTAAATATACCATCTTTGCATCAGAGTTACTTATATCACATATAAAATTTGATCGATCATATTTGTGTAACTTAAGGACGATCGATATATCACTGGTTCACCATACTAATGTTGGATTCCAAAGCATAGTCAATATCGATCATCCAAATCGTACACAGTCTGATGCCAAAATTCAATTACTTGATTATAATTTAATATTTTCTGTGTTTTGATCGAATTAAAACATAAAGACAAAAAATAAACAGTTATCAGATGCATGGTTTCGTAAGTGGCTCTGATACCACTGAAGGGAAATATGCGATCCAAAACACAGCAGAAAATAAAAATTTCCCTTTAGTGATCCTTACGAATGGTCATGATCAGTGATAGAACGGTTACCTCTTGTGGCGATGAAACCTTTGATTCTGAATCGAAGGAGAGATCACGAGCGATGTATGACGAACAACGCCTCTACTCAGCTCACACGAACAAATTCCTTCAGTCTCAGTGCTAGCTGCTATGATTGAAGGCTTTGAGTGAGAGAGAAGGAAAAATACGGCTAGGTTTTCATAGTATGAATTTTCATCAAGAGTATATGCTTCTGCACAAGGGTTCTATTTATAGAACCACCTGTGTGGGATGCAAGCTAAAAGGCCCACTTAAGTGTATGCGCACCATATCTTATGGTGTACCGTATATCACCTAAGTGTGTTGTACCTTACCACATTCTGTATTCTACTTAAGTGCATCGTACCTTATGGTGTTCTACATTTACTTAAGTGCATCGTACCTTATGGTGTTCCTGATTTACTCTACCTCTTATCAATCTATCCTTATGTGTGTGACCTTGTAGGTTTTTACGACGTTGGCAATTATATTAAATCACGCATTCACCATAATAAACAGTGAGTAGTATCTAGAAACACATCACTGCAACCCAAGTCACGAAAATGTCATGTGATATGACAAAACCTTTTGTGATAATACTTGTGTGTACAATTATCCTTTTGCCCTTATGTCTATATTGAACACAAGGCATATACCATGTCATCCTTGTCTAGTTCAATTTTGGGCCCTTAGACATTTATCCTGTTATGTTGGATGGACAAATTCCATCTAGGTCACTCATGTCCCTCGGCAGGCTTTGTGGAGTACCCATCAATTGTCTTTATGGTCATCCAGTTACGGACAATGTTAGATCAGCAATAAAGTACTCGACTCTACATCTAGGGTCCATAGTGGTTTCAGGTCGAAGGGTGGTATACACCAATATCACCATGAGAGTAACTTATGATACTTTGCATAACATTCTATGTAGTACTCTCATAGCGGGTCAATCCAGTATAAGTATTATTCTTAATATTCCTACCTATGTTAAGACTTGATAACTCCTTATCCATGATCCATGAGATGTGATCATCAGTCTATCTACATAATAGTCTTAATGCTTTAAGGTTATCCCACTTCATAATAAAGCTCGACTATGGATACTTTAAGAATAATGTCCTTATGTTTAATGGGATCTAATGATTAAGTCACACTTAATATTTCATTAAACGGACTAGCTATTCTAGGGACTTTATTATCTTGGAAAAACAAACATAATAAAGAGATGCATTTTATTATTAATAAATAATTCGATACAAGTATCAAAAGTAGTGGCCTCTTAGGCTTACACCAAAACCAATATGGATGGAGTTTTAGAGACAAAAAGGTTTCTAACTTTCACATTCAAGATGAAAGATCTTGGCTTAGTTGACACAATTTTAGGGATCAAAACATAAATAGTGGGGGTTACAAAATTAGTCAAACACATTATATTGAAAAAATGTTTGATAAGTTTAAACACCTAAACTTTAAGGAAGTAACCACTCCATTTGATGATGTCGCCAAACTTCAAAAGAACAATGGAAGAGCAATGGCTCAATTGGACTATGCAAGTGCAATAGGGTGTCTTATGTACTTAATGCAATGTACCAGACCCGACATATCATTTGCAGTTTGTAAAATGAGTAGATTTACTAGTAATCCAAATAAAGAACATTGGAAGGAAATCACAAGGATTTTTCGGGTATCTACAAAAGACCAAAAATCTTGGCCTTCACTATGGCAGGTTTCCCACCATACTAGAAGGATATACCGATGCAAGTTAGATATCCAATGTTAGAGATCATAAATTCACAACTCGGTGGACACTACTACAGAAAACCCATATAACAACGATTGGAAAAGGGATACCATCACGCAGGTTCAACCGTTGTGACATAAGGTGTGATTATATGTATGATGATTTCAACCACGGCCGTGCGGCCGTGATTGTATCCATGTAGCTTGCTACCTACCACAATGGTTACTTTAAACAACCGTTGTCGTATATTAAAATGCAACATATTTAACAACGGTTGTTCTAGACAACCGTTATTATATGTAGCCCTAAATTTAGTATAAATTATGTGGAATGCTTATTTCGCCAATGCTCACTAAACATATAACCTTTCAATCTGCACTAGAACATTATAATATGACAAATTAAGTTATATTAGAAGAATAAGTACACGTTCAATTCTTGACAAGGGTTCTTCAACTCCTTATCCGTATTTTGTTCTTTGACAGTAAGAACTTGGTTTAATGATCATAGTTCTTCAACAACCCTTGCCTTCAACTCTAATTCTTTTTGCAAAATATTATTTACTTTGGAAGCAAAATTAGAGATGGAGAGAGAGGTGGTTGAAGATCTACAATCACTAAACCAAGTTCTAACGGTCAAAGAACAACATGCATTTAACAGTGAAGAATACTTGTCAAGAATTGAACGTGTAATTATTTTTTAATACAATTTTATCTATCATATCATAATTTTCTAATGCAGTTTGGGAAGTTATATATTCGGTAAGGAATTGGAAAAACACTCAAATAACATAATATATAATAAATTCATATTTTAAACAGACATTAACAACAACATTCATCAAAAACAAACAATAACCTACAAACACGATACAATAAACATATCAAGGCATAAAATGCTTCAAAAACATACCATACATGTCAAGTCCCATAATAATGTGTCAATAATGAAATAAGGATGAAGATAAATTTAGACGTGAAAACTTGTGTATATTTTGAATGGATGTCATTCTGGATCCTTGACACAAATTTGACATGCTAAATTTATCTTCATCCTCTTTATTGCAATACGCATCCATACCTATAAGACGGAAAAAGAAGAAAGCTCAAACATCATGAAATAAACTATTGAAACAGATTTTGAAAAAAAAAACTACAAAGAAAACAAACCTATAAATACCCATTGGCTAAGACTTGTTGTTATGGTTTCGTTTTGTGGTTTCCATATGAGAGAGACGAGTGACAGAGTTGTTAGGGTTTCGTTTTGAGAGACGAGTGAAAGTGTTGTTAGGATTTTGTTTTGAGAGAGACGATTGTTATGTATTGAAGCGATATATATTTTTGCTTATACATAAATAAGGCAAAA
Source organism: Lathyrus tuberosus (assembly GCA_022829125.1). Lineage (NCBI taxonomy): Eukaryota > Viridiplantae > Streptophyta > Magnoliopsida > Fabales > Fabaceae > Lathyrus > Lathyrus tuberosus. The sequence continues at coordinate 3,355,667 of JALAZF010000037.1, forward strand.
ATACTGTCTAGGTCCTTTAAGTTATTTTAAAATAACAAGTTAGTCCTTTAAGTTTTTTTTTAACGATTTGATCCTTTATGTTAACAAACGTTTGCGTCGTTGCCCTTTTTAAAAATTTCCGTTACAAAAACGCATATGTGGCACAAATGGAGCACATGTGACATTTAACTGAGACGAGTTGGCATTGAAGGTTGCTGATTTGGCTTTTGTCTTGTTGTTTTTTTATATTTCTAGATTTCAAAACTCCAAAACTCAATACATTTCAAGAACACTCATGAGCTCATAAACACAAAAATGGCAAAACTCTGAATCTCAATAATAAATTGCAAACTCATATACCATTTGAATTAGTTTTTCACGCTGATCACGAATATGTAATTAGTTTTGCGTTTGATTGTGTATTTTGGTCGGATCCAATGATTTTTCATTATGTATTTCGTCCACTTTTTTCCCTGATTCTCATGAACCATAACTTGTTTGATAATTTTGGTTGCATATTTGGATTCAGGGTGAAAATCCAAGTCCAACAGTATATAATTTGTAATTTATTTAATTGCTTTTGTGATTTCTAGATTTTTGCTCATGAATATTGTTAAATATGATGAACATTTGTGAAAGCGATGAACATGTGTGAGCAAAATCCAGATTTGATCTCTGCCCTTGGCTTAATCTGACATTTTTTTTGTTTTTGTTTTGGTTTTATGAGATTCCTCTTGCAGAACTCACAACAACTTCAACGTTATGTAGTATAAAATTCAAAATTATGTGAATCTTTCAATTTCTTGCAAATTATGAATTGTTTGGTTCACAATAAAAGTTTTATGGAGGATATTGATTTTACATAAGGAAAATTATGGAAGAAGATGAAGAATTAATCAAAATTCAGAAAAAAATAAAAAATAAATAAATAAAATCCACATGGAATTAAAAAATAAATAAAAAATAAAATAAAATAACACATCATCTCAATTAAATGCCACATGTGCTCCGTCTGTGCCACATATGCGTTTTTGTAACGGAAATTTTTAAAAAGGGCAACGACGCAAACGTTTGTTAGCATAAAGGACCAAAGCGTTACAAAAAAAACTTAAAGGACTAATTTGTTATTTTAAAATAACTTAAAGGACTTAGACAGTATTTTTGCCTATAAATAAATATCACGTTTCATCACGGTTGGAAATAAAACCTGTGGTGAAATACATGGTCAATAACATTTTTTATCACGAGAAATGGCTAATTGTTGGTGATGAGATTCGAACCGTTTCACTCCGTGTCCTTTTCACTACGGTTGCTAATTCTAACCATTGTGACATGTCATCTAGTAAATAAAAAAATATGCGCCCAGGATTAATCTATTACCACAGTTAACACAACCAAAAGTAATGGCCTTTGGGGCTTACACCAACAACAACATGGATGGAGTTCTAGAGACAAAAAGGTTTCTAACTTCCACATTCAAGATGAAAGATCTAGGATTAGTTGACACAATTTTAGAGATCAAAGTAAAGAGAAATAGTGGGGATACGAACTTAGTCAAACACATTATATTGAAAAAATGTTTGATAAGTTCAAACACCTAAACTTTAAGGAAGTAACCACTCCACTTGATCATGTTGTCAAACTTTAAAAGAACAATGGAAGAGCAATGGCTCAATTGGAGTATGCAAGTGCAATAGGGTATCTTATGTACTTAATGCAATGTACCAGACCCGACATATCATTTGCAGTTAGTAAAATGAGTAGATTTACTAGTAATCCAAATAAGGAACATTGGAAGGAAATCACAAGGATTTTTTGGCAATCTACAAAAGACCAAAAATCTTGGCTTTCACTATGGTAGGTTTTCCGCCATACTAGAAGGATATATCGATGAAAGTTGAATATCTAATGTTGGAGATCATAAATTCACAACTGGGTGGATATTTACACTAGCTCGAGGAGCAATTTCTTGGAAGAGCAAAAAATAAACATGCAATACTCTTTCAACCATGGAATCAAAGTTTGTGGCTTTTGCTTCCACTTGTCAAGAAGCGGAATGGTTGAGGGACCTTTTATTAGAAGTTTTATTGGCAATAGACAATGTTTCAAAGGTGTTGATACACTGCGATAGCCAAGCCACTTTAGCTAGAGCATTCAGCGAAGTGTATAATGGAAATTCTAAACACATAGGACTTAGACATTCCTTTGTGAGAAAATTGATTAAAAATGAAATCATTTCACTCACCTATATACGAACAAGTTATAATTTGGCTGATCCATTTACTAAGCCACTGGCCAGAGACTTAGTAAAACAACCTCGAGAGGCATAGGGTTGAAACTCTTCGAGTAAGAGTTCCGACAGCAACAACAACCCAATATTATGTTAACAGAACATTAACCTCAAGATTCAATGGGTAACAACAAGTCAATGATTTGGATGTTTATCGAACATTTCGTGATTATGTTGACCTTTAAAATGAAGGTTAAGTTTTTATTTAAACTTTTAATGAAGTTCAATACCTAGGGTATGTATCTCATGGAAAAGGATACAATATTAACTTCACCTATGTGAATTTCGAGATGGTATCGTCTCAAAGTGAGAGTTGGAGTTTCTCTCACGAAAAGTTCATGAAACAGGAAAGCATATGGTCATAAATAAGTGTTAGGCAAAAAATGTAGGCGAAGAACCTTAAAGAATGTGTGTGAGGTAATGTCAGTCTATTCACATGGATTAATGGTTTAAAGCATTGCTACCTAACATTCTGATTAGCCTTTGTGTTGTGTTTACTAAGGTTAAATTTTAAATCGAAAGATACCTAACTGTACTAACATTCTTTGTTTCTCTTTATTGGAATTGGTCTTGTCATTATTAGAACAAGTGGGAGATTGTTGTAATTTATGAACAATAAATGTCCATTGGTGTACTCCTGTCGTAACCCAAAATTTGACCTCCTCTTTTTGCCTTTTGCATAAGCATATGCATTCGCATCACTGGCATAAGCATTCACACTTTTCCTCTGTGTTTCATGTTGCAGGAATATTCAGGTTTTCAAGCTCGATTAATCGCATCCTCACAAGATCATCTCATCATCAAAACAAGTACAAAATAAGGATTTCCATGCCTATTCATCAAAACAAGAGATGGAAAATCGAAACCGGGACTTCATCACCTTTCCTATAGCAATCTGGGCAATTTTGCCTAGAGTAATTGATTACTCAAACAGGGTAACCGATTACTCTGTGCAGATTTGGAATTTCTGCTGCTTTTTGGGACAACACTCTTGCACACTTTTTGTTCTTTGGTTCTACATTGTTCTAGCAGCATGTGGAATATTCTAGACTCTTCAAGTAATTCACTTGCATTTACTACAATGTATCATTTCCACTCAAGACCACCATGCACCTTATTTTCCTAAATCGTGAACCCTTGGATTTGAAGCTTGCCTTGGGATACTCCCACCGAGTTAACAAATAACTAACTGAGTTAGCCTCTAACTCAGTGAGTTAGATGTAACTAACGCCTAGCCTAATTCCAAACCACCCTAAGCTAGCTCCTAGCCTAATTCCAAACCTCTCACACTCCAAACCAAAACTCTATATAAACAAACCTTCAATCATTTTTCAAGGGATCGACCATTTTTTCACACAATTTCTCACACTTCATTCTCAATTCTCTCACATTCTCTCTGAACTTTTCATCAACTTCTTCATCTTCATCACCATTTTCTTCAAAACCCTCACTATAGCTAAGCTTCTCCATTGTAGAATAATCACTTTCACCTTGGAAGTGATTATTTCTTGAGCTTTACCTTCATCATCATGCAATTCTACTTGAGTTTCTGGAGTTTTGGTAGCTTTTGGATTCATCTCAAGTGTTTGTTTCAAGATTCAACTGTTCGAATTCGTATTTTGGAGTTTCGTCGCAATTTGCTCGGTTTCGGTACGATTCAGCTACAATTGAAGATTCCCCTGGTTTTCTTTGATTATCTTCATCAAGATTCATTTAAACAACATCCAAGGCACATCTCAGCCATGTAGGTTGGTCTTTATTTGCACATATTACTGTTTCGAACATTTTCGTATCATTCGCGATGTAGTTTCGATGCTTTTTGTGTGTGAATTGATTATTCCATTACTTGATCCATGATCTTGATGTGTTAATTGATTCCCTTGCTGTTTATTTGCTGTTATTAAGCTTGATTTTCGTGCACAAAGTGACAAGTGATTTAGGTGCTCAAAGTGATTTTTGAAAAGCTATTTTTGCCACTGTTATAGTGGTAATCGATTACTCAAAGAGAGTAACCGATTACTCTTCACAAATTTGCACCAACACTGCTTTTTTTAACCAAGTAACCGATTACTCAAATAGAGTAACCGATTAATCTGTACAATTTTCACCAGTTTTTGCTTTTTCAAGCAAGTAACCGATTACCTACTTAGGGTAATCGATTACCACTGTAACAGAGTGCCAATTTTGATGTTTTCAAGATTGTTTGCCATGCTTTCTTCCTCTAACTTCCATGGATTGTTATGATTGATTTTTATGGATGTTTTAGGTGCTATTTCACTTTAGTTTGAAGCATGATTGTGATTTTTCCAATGCTCGATTTTTTGATTTCATGATTGTGCACATTTTGACATTGCATGAACATGATCATTCTTGCACAATTCAATTCACATAATGGCATGATTTGTGTTGCATTTTGAATGTCATTTGGTACTGTTTTGCACTTCCATTTCATGTTGAATTAAGTTTGTTCTTCAAGGAATAAGCTTAATCTTGTATAATCAATAATGCACCCTTTGCGTTAATAATTTTTCAATTCATTTTGGAAAATTATTAGCATGTTCCTCCCTTTTGATTAATTAATCGAAACTTCGTTTCGATTATTAATCCTCCCGTTGGCGCTTCTCTTTAGGCTTCCTTTAGAGCTTTCTTTCTCCCTTCCCCCGCAAAGTCGGAGTTTCGCACGACACTAGAGCACTGTACAACTTGGAGCTGTTACGCCGTCCATTTCAACTTCTGCACTACACCTTGTGTGTTAGAGAAGGAATGAGAATGGAGAATTCCTACTCTCATTCTGACTACTTCAGGTAGGGGACGAATGACCCTGTGCCTGGCTTAGTCACCTCTATCTCTAGGCGGTAGTGTATCTCCTTCCCCAGTTGAGTCAATCCCCGATCACTCTTGTCTCTTTCAATCTCTATTTTGATCAATCACCATTCTTCTTGGTTAAAGATCATTGTCTTGGGTTAACATCCCTCTCTCTTTTCCAATATCATTTTCTTGTGGTCAATCATCGTCTTTTGATTCCCCAGAAGAGTCTTAATTCCTCTTTTCCTCGACTAAACACATTCTTTCTGTTAAACACCGAAACTCTTGCGGAGTTCACCACCTCCTCTTGGTTCTTCTCCCTTTGATTGGTTAACCACTGCCTGTTAGTTAAAACACCAATTTGCACTTCTTCTCAGTTAACCATAGTCTATCTGTTAATACACTGAGTTCCCCTTGGGTTAATCACCTTCTCTTGGTTAATCACCCATTTTTTCAGTTAACCACAACCAGTCTGTTAAAACACTGAACCCCTTTCGATCTAATCACCTTCTCTTGGTTAATCACTCATTGCTTTTCGGTTAAACACAGTTTTTCTGTCAACACCGAATCCTCAGCGGTTAGCAACCTCTTTTGGTTCATTACCCTTTTTCGTTGGTCGAGTACTGTTTGTTCAGTAATTACCGACATCCTCTTTGGGTCACAACCTTCGCTTGATCCTACATCCACTCTTTTGGTTGATCACAGTCTATCTCTTAAAACCTTTATCCCCTCAGAGAGTCAAACACCTTCTCTTGATTCAGTACTCTCTCATTTTGGGTCACCACAGCCCGTCTGTTGACACCCATTTCTTTTTCCCCACCAGAGTCGTTATCTCTTTCTCTTCGGTTAACCACTGCCAGTCAGTTAACATACTGAACCCTTATTCGTTTGATTCCCAGTAGGGTCGTTAACCCTCTGATCCCCAGCACAATTCTTTGTTCTCTTACTCCCCAGTGGAGTCTCTGTTATCTTTTTGCTCCTTTATCTTCCTGATTTCTACACCATTCTTGCACTTTATTCTCAGCTCAATTTCTATCTTTTGCACTCCTTTCTTGTTTTTTACACCAATTCTTTGGAATCCCCAGCGGGGTTTCCTTCTTTTGTTCTTGGTTTTGACAGCACTTTCCTTTTCCTTTTCCGTCTTGGTTCCCCGAACTACGGAAGCTCTGATTCTGCATTCATTCGAATGTATGATACGTAGGCACAAGATCGTGATGATCTTGGCGAGCACCCTTCCACCTTCTTCCATTCCCCTCCTTTTCCCTAGTTCCTTTGAACTACGGCGCTCTGATTTCCTCATTGCACTATGAGGGTACGTAGGCACAAGGGCCTTAATCCTCCGCGAGCACTTTCTTTCTTTTTTTCTTTCTCTTCTTCTCTCTCATCTTCTTTTAGCTAGAAGCCTTTAGATAGATAACCCATCCAAGCCTAGATGCAAGCAAAATGGTTCCCGTCGAGTACGACGGATGCGTTAGGTGCTAGTACCTTCCTTTCGCATAACCGACCTCCGTTCCCGTTTCTCTTTCCCTTGGGTTTTATCGATATTTTCCCTGTCCTTTGGGACTAAATAAAGTTCGTTGGCGACTCTGTTGTATCTTTGAGTGTGCGATTCACTCAGGTATAAGTCAGCCATTTTCAGTTCCAAAATGACAAGAAAAGTGGAAGTGAGTAAATGCCAATAAATGATTAAGAATTCGAAGAGAAACAACACTTCGTGAAGTGTTGCTGCAGAATGAACATAGACAATACTTGAAAACAATGCAACTTTTGGTTAAAAATTGTTGTTTCATCGAGGGTCGTAACCTTTTGAAACAACACATACATGGCATATAAATACACCATTCCAAAATTCAGAAAACCAAATTCCAAACCGAAAATCCTCTTGTACAAATTCCAAACACTCTTTGGTACAAATTGAATTTTCGTCGGTCTTGCACAAATTCGATATAAGGTTGAACTATCCTGAGTATTCCTGCATTCCAACTCTAAGACATACAAGAGTGTGCTTGAAATACTTTTAAAAAAAATGACATCATTCACGATTCAGTCTTAAATCCATTCAACTTTACGGATATTTCTAACAAAATATAAAATATAAAAATGTAAATGATGTAAATATCAATTAATTAGAGAACACAATCAAATAAATTAATTAATATTGCTTTAAATATTAAAAAGAACCGATCACTTTAAAACAATTTGCTTATCATAGATACCTAAAAATTTATGTTTCTTTTACATTGAGGGTGTATATTGATGATCAAACCGCTAACATTTTAGCTCTCACTAGCAGTCAGGTTGAGAAATGTATATGTTTTTGTTTGAAATTCATACGAGACGTGTCTTGTGGGTAAGAAATTGTCTCAAATGCCTCTTAATTAGTTATGGAGAAAAAGTGTATAATTAATTGCTCATAAACATTCGAAAGACTTCTATTTAAAGTCAAAACTCAAAGGATGAAGATGAAGAACAAGTAACTACGTACTTCATCGATACCAATATTTAAGGATATTTGAACATATGAAAGCCACCAACGTTGAAATATGAATTCTTAAATTAGGGCGTAATGTGCGGGGGACAGATTGAGTTCGTTAATAGTCCAATGAAATATATGCCATGTATTACACGAAGTTTGTATATTAGTATAGGTTCAAGCTAATGCAGCCTTCACCGTCAAATTAACATCACAATATCTTGGACACATATTTGATTATTTCTATTGAATTGGTCTCTAAATTCCTTAGGATCAATATATTAGTTAAATAAGTTTTTCTTTTTTCTAAATGTAATTATAACACTTTTTTTATATTTATAATTCTTATCTAAGAATATATATAAATAAATATTCCCATGTATTAATATTGATTTTAAATAATATATCTATTAAATTTATAATTGCGAATATATTTTTCTTTCTATTCTAGTATATCAATAATTATAAGAGTGGTTATTTCTTAATACACATAAATTTTATACAATTTTATTTTATTTTTTTCTTAATACCTATGAATGTTTTTATAAATTTATTATAACTAACACTATTTTTTTTCTTAATATTCGTCAAATTTGTAGAGATTTACAAAGCCTGTGTTATGAGTGATAATTCTTAAAATTCAAGGACTAAAAGGAGTAAGGAATGAGATGTTCTTAGGGGTGTGCAAAAAATCCAATACCTATAAACCAAATCAGTATCCAAATTAATTCATATTTTAAAACCCAATCCAAAATTACATTTTAGAACCGATAATCTATTTATCAAAACAAAACAAAAAAACCGGAAACCATTATTTAAATTTAGATCAGCTTATCGGTTTCCAAATTTGAGACTTATTATTCTTCAATCTTATTCGGTAAGTTTTATACCTTCATTCTTGTCTATGTTCTGCAAATTTCAAATAGAATGTTCTTGCTCATGCCTGTTACTATTTTATTTATTTATGGGATTTGAGGTAAGAAATGGTAAAATGTGAGATGAAACAAGTAGTTATTATGCTCCGTGTGTTTGACAAAATGTTTAACTTAAAATTTTTGAGTTTTTGAAACCATAGCACTTATAACTCTCAGTAACAAAGATTAGAAATTTAAATTTAGTTGTTCTAGGCATAATCCTTCGACCTCTTCCAACTTTTTCTTAATTCCGTAAAGGATGGTTTTGTTGGCGGAATTAGCTTGACTGTTGGTTTAGAGATGTTTCACATAAACAAACTTTGAATTCCCAAATTTTTGACAAAATTCCTTTATGGTTTAGCTGGAAAACTAAGTTCCATTATAAGGAACGATGCATTTCGGCAACCCAGTAGAAGTGCCTAACTCTCTGTAGTAATATTTGATATCTCATCTCCTTCAATCCGCTTGGTTAAATAGTCCATGTTTAGAAGCCAATAGAACCCTGCCCTCAACATCATGTGTGTAAGTATATTATGTATCAATAATTTATTTGCATTAAGTTCACAGGTTTAAGGATGATGCACGTCTCGGTACAAGTATGATATTAAAAGAAAAGCTAGGAATATACAATATACCAGTAAAGAAAAATGTGTTACAAGAACAAATGGTGTCTGCAAAATATGCAGTGACACTAGTTTGGTTTTGTAGTTTGACAATGTATCTTTAAAATGGTGCCTGCGAAAACGGAATCAACAATATCTAGATTAAAGAGTGAAAAGCAACCATTCTTCATACATATAGTTGTTAGACCCACTTAGCAGTGAACATAAGCTTCAATGTTGAATTTGAATTTAAAGAACAGAAACTGAATCAAAATCACACATATAGAAACAAAAATTGATTTTTATCTAACACTGTCCATTTTATGTAACACTAAATTTATAAAATTGATTTTAAAAAAAAATGGTTTTAAAACTGTTTTTTTTATATATAATTGGTTTTAAAATTAATTTCTTTAAAGAAAATAAAAAACTGGTTTTGAGAGAAACCAGTTTAAAACTGGTTTTAAAAAAACTGGTTTTTTGTGAGAAACCGGTTTGGAACTGAACCGATCCACTTGTAAACCGATTTTATAGAAACGATTTTAAGTTCCAAACCAAACCATATATATAATTTAATTTGGTTTGGTTTATGATCCATGCACACTCCTAGATGTTCCTTTATTGATGATTCTCAGAGTAAGTCATACAATGCATACAAATGAAAGGACCTATTCCATGCACTTTCTAACCACCCTAGCATCAACAATCTCTAATTGATTCTAGAAAGCGGCTGCTTGCTCAACACAAAGTTCTTGAATTTATTGGGTTGTTTACTGATTCTATTGGGCCTCTCATTCATATCAGACCCCCACTGAATCAGTGTCCATAACAATGTCTTTCTCATCAAATTCAACCTTTCTCATCAAGATCTCCCTCTGTGTATGCTCCACCGACAATCCTCCGCAGAGATCTTAATGCCACACTAGATAGTTTCTATAATAATTTAGTATCAGATGATGCATTTAATGTGTCAATTCTATCAAGTGTCACATCCTCATATGATACTAGATATTGTGGGAGCACCACCTAGACTAACTCATCAGAATATATTGGAAGAGGAGCACGTTAGGGATGACCATGCCCATAACCTGTTGTAGGCAAGGTCATCTCAACCCTTAGGGCAATAAAACCCTCACTTTAGACTCCATAGTTTTGTTGTCAATTATCTTTAACTCTTTATTTTTTTTTAAAGTTGTTCTACCCAAATTCCAAGTTCAACCTAGTGATACGTCACTATTTACAAGTATGTATTGTTTATCTTGAATTATTCAATTTGTTAAGTTTGTGTATTTGCTTGCAGCCTTGTGTTTAATTCAGTTCTTTCAATTATCATTTTCATTTCTTTTGAATTTTTATTTGTTTGATAAATTAATTATTTCAGTTTTTAAATTTTAAAATATTTGTCATGTTTTCAATTTGTTAAGTTTTGAATCGTTCAATTATTTTTTTTTTGGCAGAACGTAAAATAAGACAAGTATCAATGTAACATCTAATTTTGTGAGAACCATGTTCTATTGTTCTAATTTGTTCTCTTTAATCTTTATTTATAGTATTTTTAATATTTTGTGATTTATTTTTTACTTTTATCTTAAAAGATATAATGTCAATTTGAAAATATGAATCACGTTCAAAATTACAAAAAAAAATATTTTATTGCTCACAAAAAGGGGCTCTAGATAAATTTATTAAAATAAAAAATTAAATATGAAAATATAGGTGATTGTTCATTGATATTATTGCTATAAAACAATTGAAAGGTGTGAGATATTGGATCGAACTCTAGTTTAGCATGTCGTCGAAGTCTGCTCACATGTTGTTGTCGAAGACCTATATGTTGTAGTCGAATTGTGTTCTAGTATGTAGTTGTCGGATTGGGCCTTGTGTTAAGGATCCAATTGTTTAAGTTAGCTTGTACCTTAAGTTAGTTTGTAATGGATAATTGTTAAAATGCCCATTAGTTTAGTATGTTAGGTTTTATTATAAATAGCATACTAGTTTCTCATCTTGTGGTGTGACAATACCTAATTAGAATGAAAGGGTTATTTGTTATTCTTGAGTACTTGTAATCTGAGTTAAAGAGAAAGTAAAGAATAGAAGTTATAATCAATCCTTGTTGTTTTTTCTTGTTTTTCCTTGTTAACCCTGACTCTTGTGTGTTTCTTGATCATAAAGAAACCGTTTATACTTTGTTTAAAGGCATTCTAATTCACAACAAATTGGTGCGGTGAGCGTGGAGAAAGATGCCTTCAACAAGTATGAGATTGAAAAGTTCACCGGAGTGAAGGATTTTGGTTTGTGGCGCTAGAAGATGAAAGCCCTACTGATTCAGCAGGGTTGTTTGGAAGCGTTGAAAGGGAGAGGCAGTAATGGATGATGTGTTAACGAAAAAAGAAAAGACGACCATGATAGAGAAAACCCACAGCGCAATATTGTTGAGCCTTGGTGATAAGGTTCTTCAACAGGTATCAAAGGAGACTACGATATCGGGGTTATGGTTGAAACTTGAAAGTTTGTACACGACCAAATCTCTAGTGAATCGGCTCTACATGAAACAAGCTTTGTATTCATTCAAGATGAGTGAAGACAAAGTGTTGGCTGAGCAGTTGAATATGTTCAAAAAGCTGATTCTTGATCTTGAAAATATTGATGTGAAGATCGATGATGAAGATTAAGCACTATTGTTGTTGTGCGCTTTGCCCAGAACACATGCTCATTTCAAAGAAACTCTCATATATGGAAGGGAGTCCCTGACCTTTGAAGAAGTTCAATCAGCCTTGTATTCTAAGGACTTGAACGAACAAAAGGAGCATAAACCTTCGACGGTTGGTGAAGGTTTGGCCGTTAAGGGAAAATTCTTGCGAAAGGATAGTAAGTTCGACAAGAAGAAAAGTAAAAGTTAGCAGAAGTATTTTAGTGAAGAGGCATTTGGTATTCGATGTTATCACTATAAGAAGGAGGGTCACACAAGAAAAGTGTGCCCTGAACGCCTGAAAGATCATGGAGGTAAGGATAATGGCAACGTAACCAATGTTCAAGAAGACTTGGACTCATATGATGTCCTTGTGGTTTAAAGCAGCGACTCAAGAAAGGAGTGGATTATGGATTTAGGTTGCACTTGGCACATGACTCCAAACAGAGAATTGTTCGAGGAGCTATGTAATCAAGATGGTGGATCAGTGCTGCTGGGAAACAACAAAGCTTGCAAAATTGCAGGTATTGGATCTGTGAGATTTAGGCTTCATGATGAGTCAATAAGGTTATTGACTGAAGTCAGGTATGTACATGATTTGAAGAGAAATTTGATTTCTCTTGGTGAATTCAACAAGGAAGGATATGTTTTTCAAGGAGAGAAAAGTATCCTAAGAGTCATGAAGGGGTCGAAGGATGTCTTGAGAGGCGTGAAGAAACAAGGCTTGTATACCCTTGAGGCTGAAGTTGTAACTAGTTTGACAAATGTTGCATCCACGAAACCTTTGTCGAAGACAGAAATTTGGCACATGAGATTAGGCCATGTCAGTGAAAGGGGTCTGGTCGAATTGGGGAAACAAAATATGCTTGGAGGAGACAAAGTCGAAAAGCTGAAATTTTGTGAACCCTGTGTACTTGGAAAATCTTGTAGAGTGAAGTTCAACAAAGGTAAACAAAGAACTCATGGATCCCTTGATTATATCCATGCTGATCTTTGGGGGCCTGCAATGTGTTCATCACATTCAAGAGCAAGGTATTTTCTATCCATAGTCGATGATTATTCCAGAAAGTTATGGGTATTCATCCAGAAGACTAAGGATGAAACTTTTGAGAATTTCAAAGGTTGGAAGACTCTGGTCGAAAAACAGACTGGCAAAAAGGTCAAGAGGTTGAGAACCGACAATGGCCTTGAATTTTGCAATGAGGCATTCAACAACTTTTGTGCTGCCTCAGGTATTGCAAGGCACAAAACTACTGCAAGTACTCCATAACAAAATGGTTTGGCAGAAAGGTTTAATCGAACTATTTTGGAAAGACATAGATGCATGTTGAATATTGCTGGATTAAAGAAGGTGTTTTGTGCTGAGGCTGTTTCGACAGCAACATATCTGATAAACAGATGTTCTTCGACTATATTAGATATGAAGACACCTGAAAAAAGTCTGGTCGAAACATCCACCTAGTCTCGATAGACTGAGAGTATTTGGATGTGTGGCCTATGCTCACATTAGGCAAGACAAGGTCGAACTTAGAGATCTGAAATGCATGTTCATGGGATACCCTGAAGAAGTCAAAGCTTATAGGTTATGGTGCCTAGATCCAGGCCACAAAAGGTGTATCACCAGTCGAGATGTAGTTTTCAATAAAGCAGAGATGGCTTCAAGAAAACTGATGATGCTGACAAAGAGCTGGAACAGGGATAGATTCCTGTTGAGGTGGAGCATGTTGATGCTGAATTGCGTATCCCAGATGAAGTCAAAGAAGAAGCAGTAGATGCTTTCGAAGATGAGGTGACTGATAATAACTACCTGCTAGCAAGAGACAGGTCGAGAAGAGTCATCAAACCACCTCAGAGACTTGGGTGTGCATATCTTATAACTTATGCCTTAATCTCTGCAAGTGAGGTTCTCGACGAAGAACCTAGAGACTATAAGGAAGTTATGAAGAGTCGAAAGAAGACTGAATGGCTGAAGGCCATGGATGATGAGATGAAATTTATTCATGATAAAAACACCTGGGAAATGATCAAGAAACCTGCTGGAGCCTGGTTAGTCAGCTGTAAATAGATTTTCAAAGTTAAGGAAGAAATCAAAGGAGTGGCGTCGAAGAGATACAAGGCAAGATTGGTCGCTAGGGGGCTGATTTCAATGATGTGTTCTCTCTTATTGTGAAGCACAAGTCCATTTGAATGTTGCTTCCCACGATGGCACAGTTCGATCTTGAACTAGAACAGATGGATGTGAAGACTGCGTTCTTGTATGGTGATCTAGATAAAATAATCCTGATGTGGCAACTTGAAGGGTATGTCGAAAAGGGGAAGGAAGGTTATGTGTGCAAGTTGAAAAGATCTTTATATGGACTGAAACAATCTCCTCGACAGTGGAATAAGATATTCGACAAGTTCATGGCACACATAAGTTTCATTAAAATTCAGTTTGACCACTGTGTTTACTTCAGATTTCGACCTGGTAATTCATTTGTTTTTTTGCTGCTCTATGTGGATGATATTCTAATAGCAAGCAACAATGTCGAAGGTGTAATGAGGGTGAAAGCTGAACTTAATAAAGAGTTCGACATGAAGGAGCTGGGAGCTGCGTCCAGGATTCTTGGGATTGACATCCAAAGAGATAGAAAACTGTCAAAATTATGCTTATCTTAAGAGGCATACCTACGGAAGATTCTTGAAAAGTTTGTTATGTCGAATTCAATACCTGTTGTGACTCCGACAAACCCTTAATTCAAGCTGAGTATAGATGAGTGTCCCAGTACTGATGTCGAAAGAACTTATATAAATAACATTTCACATGCTAATATAGTGGGTTCTATGATGTATGTTATAGTCTGTACTAGACCCGACATAGCATATTTAGTAAGTCTTGTAAGCAGGTACATGGCGAATCCTGGAAAGGCTCACTGGCAAGCATTAAAGTGGATTCTAAGGTACATAAATGGGTCTCTGAATATTGTCATAATTTATGGTGGAGCCTTGGGTGAAGATAATAAAGCAGCAATCGAAGGATATGTCGACTCTGATTATGCAGGTTGTATGGATTCCAGAAAATCTATTTCTGGATATATGTTCACTATGTTTGGGACAAAAATCAGTTGGAAAGCAACACTTCAGAAGGTTGTTTCCTTATCAACCACTGAAACGGAATATATCGCCCTAACTGAAGTTGTGAATGAAGTATTGTGGCTTGAAGGTTTTGCAAAGGAGATGAAACTTCAAGGTCGAAGTATCACTGTTAAATGTGATAGTCAAAGTGTAATACACCTGTCGAAGAATTCAACCTATCATGAGCAAACCAAGCACATTGATGTGAGGTTGCATTTTGTTAGAGGGGTAATCGAGCTTGGAGAAGTCCAAGTGCTGAAGGTTTCAAAAGATCATAATACTGCTGATATGATCACCAAGACGTTGCCCAGTTGCAAGATTTCCACTGTATGCAGTTGATAAAGCTACAAGAAGAAAACTAGTTTATTTCTTGATGTTATAGAGTTAGATCCAAGGTGGAGATTTGTGAGATATTGAATCGAACTCTAGTTTAGCATGCTGTCGAAGTCTGCTTACATGCTGTTGTCGAAGACCTACATGTTGTAGTCGAATTGTGTTCTAGTATGTAGTTGTCGGATTGGGCCTTGTGTTATGGAACCAATTGTTTAAGTTAGCTTGTACCCTAAGTTAGCTTATAATGGGTAATTGTTAAAAGGCCCATTAGTTTAGTATGTTAGGTTTTATTATAAATAGCATACTAGTCTCCCATGTTGTGGTGTGACAAAACCTAATTAGGGTGAGAGGGTTATTTGTTATTCTTGAGTACATGTAATCTGATTTAAAGAGAAAGTAAAGAATAACAGTTATAACCAATCCTTGTTATTTTTTCTTGTTTTTCCTTGTTAACCCTAACCCTTGTGTGTTTCTTGATCATAAAGAAACTGTTTATACTTTGTTTAAAGGCATCCTAATTCACAACAAAAGGTCTAATTACATTTTTTAAAATTAAATTAATAAAATTTTATCTAAGATCAACTATGTCTTAACAAAGATTAAATGTTTTAACTTTACTATCCATTGAAAAGAAATTTTATAAAAAATCGATTATGATAATTTAATAAACGGTTTTGAATCTCAAAAAAACAGAAAAATAAAATATATTAATGTATTTATATTTAAAAAATTAATTTTATAAATGCCTAATTCTTAAAGTTCACTTTAGGCCTAAATATTGGTTGAAACAGTCGTGGTTGTAAGTCTATCAGCGTATTGCGACGATTGTGACAAATGCCATATAGAGAGAGAGAGAGAGGAAGGAATTTCTTGTATGGTCATCGTACATGCCATCTTAGTCGAGACACGCAATTTCTTACAGAACATGCGACATAGAAGAAACAGGGGTTAGATATTCACAATAGTTTATTTTTATTTGTATTTTGGTGACGTTTGTATTTTCTGAACAAATTTTGTATCGTGGTATTGTTTTTCAATTAATTTATTAATGTTTGGATTTGTATTATTGTTTGAATTTATATATGACATCCTTGAATTACAATAGTATAATTAGCACGATGTTATATCATTAGTATAAATGGCCTAAAATATAAGCTGACCTAAAAAAATATCAATTTTAGAACAAATTTGCTGCATAAGACTATTATTCTATGTTTTGAGTGGTTTCTGAAGATGCATTTATGGAATATCATTTAAGCTATGCAAAAACACCCTTCCATCAATTTAGAATGAAGATAATGGTTAGTCTTGAGATGTATTTACATACATATCCTACAAAATTACAGAGATGATTGTTTGGACCAATTTTTGGCAAAATATGAAGGTCGATGACTCACTTATGAAGCGTTGTGTTTATTTAAGGTGCGTCTGGAGATTCATCTACAGGAAGGACAAAATCGAGTTTTCAATGTGTTTACCATTACCTATAGGGAGGATAAAGTGAAATATATGAAAAATCTAGCCTATTAGCATTTAAAATTTTATGGGCCCATGTCTTCCGTGTTAGTAGAGAATTTTACCTGACACACATTTTATTATATTTGACACCCCCACATTACTAACACTTTTACCATAATACCTCTAAATAATTTTTTTTTACAATTAATACCAAAATTTTGAAAAAATAGATATAAAATCTATGATTTGCATCATACTTTTGAAAAAACCAATATAAAATTTATGATATTATACCGAATTTAATATATTTCAATTATAAATAACTAACTTTCTAATAAGGATTGAATCCATGACCTTTCCAATTACAAATAACTAACTTTCCACTAAGCCAATCATTCCACTTGATAATAACATTGCAACATGAATATATATTTCATAAGTAATTCAGTATTTAATAAATTACTTAATATTTAATAACATTACTTAATTTATTTCAATTATATATTACTTAATGTTCCATTAAGTGCTTTAGTATTAATATATCATATTATTTAATAAATTAATTTTTATTTCATATTAATACTTATGTGTTTAATTAAGTAATTTTTATTTCATATTAATACTTATGTATTTAATTAACTAGTTTTTATTTTATACTATTTAGTAATTATTTAATATTATATTATATTTTTATTTTTATTTATACTATGAAATAATATTAATATTATTAATTAGTTTATAAAATATTTCAATTATTTAGCTTATTAAATATTTATTCTATTATATAAATACTTTATTAAATATTAAATATTTAGTCTATTAATAATTATTTTATTAAATATTAAATAATATATTTAATAATTAGTCTATTAATTAATGATATTAATATTTTATTAATATTTAATAAAATAGTTGAAATATTAAATATTAAATGATTAATGAAATAATCTATTAAATAATTTATTAATAACTAGCCTATTAATTAATGATATTAATATTTTATTAATATTTAATAAAATAGTTGAAATATTAAATATTAAATGATTAATGAAATGATCTATTAAATAATGTATTTAATAACTAGTCTATTAATTAATGATATTAATATTTAACAAAATAATTTAAATATAAATATTAAATAAACTATTTTATCATTAATTAATAGTTGAAATATTAATTAATCACTAGTCTGTTTTATCAAGTATTTTAAAAAACTACTATTTAATAAACTATTAAAAAAATATTTAAAAAAAAATTATTTTACTAATAGATGAAGTAATATTAATGTTACTATTTAATATTTAATAGATGGATTAATATTAGTATATTAATGTTAGTTGCAGTATTAATGTTAACTGTAATATTAATGTATATGCAGTAATAACAGACATTCACGAACAATATAACAACAATTATCAGAGTAAAATACCATAAGGGCGTCACATTTCGTCATAAACATCAAATAATAACATCCTGCCCCGTAACACGGGTTAAAACATCAAAATTAACTTGATTACTACGCAACGGAAAACTTCAAAAACATCATAAGTTATAACACCAAAAAGGTTTTCAAAACAATCCAAAGGTTTTAAAATCGAAACTCAAACATCATAATATCATCAAATAAAGGAACACCATGGTTCGACTCAAACGTCCCGACCCGATGTTACATATCAGAGCAAGACCCTCTACTCGACCAAAATAATCAAAAGTACTTCGAGTCAAAATCTTCACGCACCGAAAGCTAATCCCGATCACCTGCACGTTACCCACGTGGAGGCAACATTCAAACAGGTAGGGTGAGTAATCGTAAACCATAATACAAGATATAAGATAAGAAACAATGTTATAGCATTCATCAGAACAAACCAACATTGTCATTAATACATCATCATCATCATCATCATCATACATCATTTACAATCATGTCATCAGTCACATCATCATTCACAAACACGCAATGCCACATAAATATGAAATGCAAACATAGACTCATGCATGTGGTACCAAGTCGTCATGTTTGATGGACATGGGCCATCACCCTCCAAAGATCCCCCCCAATAGGATCGATTCTACACAAGAACCGGAGCAACGTCATACACTCTAATCCACACAATGGGATTGAATCCACCACTGGACTGAAGTCCTAAAAACTGTTACTGGACCGAAGTCCAGGATGCTATGAATGCATGATGCAAACGTCATAATCGTCATCGTCATAAAATCATCACATTGCATCATCATTCATAAAATTGTCATAATACTTCACATAGCATGTATAAACATCAACATGTACATCATCTTCACAAACTCTCATCAAGCATCATGGTAATACATCATTATCATACACCAAAATCAACATAAATCATCATGTTATCACATCATCATGCATCAAAAGTCGTCATAAAACATCACAAGTCATCACGTATTACTCATCAAAACACGACACATCAAATATCCAAGGCCTATGATCAACAAGGCACAAGGCAGCACAAAGCACAAGAACAAAGAAAAATAAAATAAAAATATTGCTCCTGCTCGCCTGGAGCTCGCCCAGCGAAGCTGCGCGTTCGCCTGGGTTCACCCGACGAAGCAGGGGTGAAACAATCTCCCACATACAAAATCCAGAACCTCACTTTTCACCTCTCATTTTGCTTCTATGTTCGCCCAGCGAGCAGCTCGCTCTCCTGGTCTTCGCCCGACGAAGCTGGGACGAATCCCGTACTCCCATACAAAAACCAGCAGCTCACATTTTCCACCTTTCCTTAGCTTACATTTTTGCCCGGCGAGGTTGGGGCAAATTCGCTTTGCCCGGCGAGACGGGAATTTCTCCCGGTGAATCCTTGCGAACCTGTAACTCTGCAGTTGCAATTCTACACCAGTTCAAAGCTCACGATTTCAGTACCAAACAGTTCAAATTATTTCATAATTCATCATAGAAACAAACACACAGCAACAACACATCATAAAAGGTTTTATCCCTAACATCTAATACCTACCAAAACCCCAATTCCGACATGGACTCATCAAATTCCCAGAAAACCGACTATCTACATGTTTCTACACCTATATCAAATATAATGATAAAATATTTCTCCTTATACCTTAGAAATTGCTTTTCGATTCTTCCTCTCTGAGTTCTTCCGACACCTCTCTGAGCCCTAGCTTTCTCCTCCTTTCTTCAGAGCGTTTTCTCCAAATTACGATCGTACAAACTGAACTTCTCCGCTATCTCTTTTCTTTATGTCCAACTTACCCCTAGGACCCCTAATATTCTTTTCCAACATTGTCCTCACTTATTCTTGCACAATTACCACTTAGCCCTTCCTTTTATTTTAAAATAATAATAATAATTTAAATAACATTGTCACATTATTCCATTATTATTATTATTATCGAAATAATCCCTAATAAATCATATACTCCTAACATCATCAACACACCCTTAACATCGTCAATACCCCGCAACATAAATCATCAGACATCACAATAATTCACCAAAATTTACCGAAAATACGAATATTTATAATAAATCAATACATAAATATTCTACTAATTTTTTGGTGTTACAACTCTCCCACACTTAAAGATATTTCGTCCTCGAAAATTACCTAAAGAAAACAGAGTCAGATATGACTTTTTCATCTGATCCTCGCGCTCCCAAGTCCAACTCTCACCAGCTGGTCCACCCCATAACACCTTCACCAAAGATATATCTTTACCCCGCAGTTGCTTCATTTCTCTTCCATCTATCCGAACAGGTGTTGCTTCAACGGTCAAATTATCTCTCACCTGTACATCATCCATCTGAATCACATGCGATGGATCCGGAATATACTTCCTCAACTGACACACGTGAAACACATCATGTACATTCGCAAGCAACGACGATAAAGCAATCTGATTGGCTACCTCTCATATCCTCTACAAAATCTGATACGGACCAAAAAATCGTGGAATGAGTTTCCTCGACTTCAAAGCTCATCCCACAGCAGTCACCGGCGTAACCCTTAAAAACACGTGATCCCCCTCTTGGAATTCAACTGCTTTCCTCCTCTTATCATGATAAATCTTCTGATGACTCTGCGAAGCTTTCATCCTCTCTTGGATCATCTTAATCTTTTCAGTCGTCTCCTGCACAATTTCAGGTCCGATTACATCACTCTCGCTCGATTCATACCAACACAATGAAGTTCTACACTTCTTTCCATAAAAAGCTTCATACGACGCCATCCCAATACTAGTATAAAAGTTGTTGTTGTATGTGAACTCAATTAACAGCAAATGGCTATCCCAAGGTCCTCCTTGATCCAATACGCAAGCCCTTAGCAAATCCTCTAAAGACTGGATAGTCCTCTCTGTCTGGCCATCCGTCTGCGGATGATATGCGGAACTCATCCTCAACTTGGTACCCAAAGTATCTTGTAAACTTTTCCAGAACCTCGACGTAAATCTCGGGTCTCTGTCCTACACAATACTCGAAGGTATCCCATGCAACTTCACAATCTCCTCAATGTACATCTCATCTAACTTCTGCATAGAATGGTTAATCTTCATCGGCAAGAAATAAGCCGATTTAGTCAACCTGTCTACAATCACCCAAATAGAATCATTCCCTTTTGCAGTCTTTGGCAAAACCGACACAAAATCCATTGAAATACTATCCCATTTCCATTCTGGAATATTCAACGGTTGCATCATACCCAAAGGCCTCTGATGCTCAATCTTGGACTTCTGACAAATCAAATAGGCATAAACAAATTCACCAATATCTTTCTTCATACATGGCCACCAAAACAGTTTATGCAAATCCTGGTACATCTTCGTAGCACCGGGATGAATACTCTATCTACTTCGATGCCCTTCTTCAAGAATACTCTTAGTAATTTCGGGAACGTCTGGGACACACACTTGAAGGTGCGAGAAAGACACAAGAAAAGGGGGGTTTGAATTGTGTTTTAACTATTTAATAGCTTTTTGCAAACTTATCGTTCTCGTGCTTATAGAAAATCAGAGTTGCGTTGAGAGACTCTGACTTTGCGATGCGTATTCAGGTCGTGTGTTAATGGTGATAGCTTTGAATGTTTAGTGTAACAAGGATAACTGATCATTGCGGCTATCATCATATCGACACCGTTAGAAGCACATTCTCCTTTCCTTTAAATAGCCAAGTAAATTATAGTCGTTGAAGAGCTGTTGGCTGTTTGAAAAAAGTTGTTATGCAATGATGAAAGTTATACTGCCATATCTTTTTTTTACTATAGTTGAAGTGATGGGATAGATCTTTTTAGCACAGTGTACAGTCATAGCTAACGGTAACATTTGTCTTCAAATCTTCAGAGGCTTCTGATGGTAATTAATTGAAGCATGAGTAGAGACTTTATAACTGGGTCTTCAGAAACTTCAAGTCTTTCGCTTCAGAACTTGTCCATTAGGAATCTGTCTTCAGAGCTTCAGCACTTGTCTTGAAACCCGTTATCTTCACTGCTTCAAGTCTTCAGAATCTTCAGAACCCTATTCACTCAGAACGCTATCTTCAGAATCTTCAGCACTTGACTTTTAGAACCATAATCTTTAGAACACTTCAGTCTTCAGAGTCTTTCTGCACTTGGTCTTCAGAGCCTTCAGCCTTCAGAGCTTCAAGTCATGAGAATCTTCAACACTTCAGTTCTCCACAAGATTATCTAAGCTTCACTATCTTCAGAATCAGAACCACTTTCAGAGTAGCATCCACAAGAGCATTGCAACAGCAATATCGACATCCTCGGATCTATCTGATTATGATCAGATACATAAGCATACTTGCTTCTTGTGACTTGTGTTACACATAGTAACTCACATATGATCATTTACGCACATCTTGCTAGTGTTTGTTGGATCTGATATCTTCTATGATTATGATCTGCACACAACACACATTAGAACATAAGATAGTTCTTTCACAAATACTCATTGTTATCCTCAAAACATAGAGATGACTTGCAGAGACAACTCTTGCTCTTACAATCTCCCCCTTTTTGATGATGACAAAACCATGTATTTTGATTGAACATTTTATACAAGGTAATCACCAAACATAACATATTCAGAGTCCGGAACAACATCCCCCCCTGAATGTGTTAACCCCAAAATTTTATTTGTGATTGTCTAGAATCTTATCTGATCTAAAAACTCACAAAATAAAAATTTGAGTTGTCAGAACATATAATAGAGAATGACTACTCCCCTATCTGTCTTAAGGAGACAAAAGTCTTCAGCATCTGGACTTGTTCATCAGAACCTCTGTCTTCAGATCTTTAGAACTTAGTTCCTTTGGTCGTCGTATTAGAGTTCATAATCTTCTGAAGCAATTTCTACTTTTCAGCAGAATTATTTTACCACAGAGATAGAACAATTCTCTTCTAATAACTTAGCCACGCTATTTATCAGAATTGAACTTGTCTTTTGACGTAACAAACTCCCCCTGAGTTTTAGACTTGATGATTTTCAGATTCTTGATTTGGTCATAGCGGTTCTGATCATCATTTAATATCTTGACTTTTCAAAGTTTGACTAGACAACAGGCCTTCATCTTAGAACCATGTTTCTATCCTAACTCGTTAGAAGATCACAGCTTGATTCTTGATCAGATTGAAAAATATTTTTGTGATCAATCAAAGCTTGATTCTGAATCAAATACCAACTGTAGATTTAATTCTTTAGTCTGCTGAGTTCGATACCAATTGTAGATTCGGTCTGATGCCAAATCATTTTCTTCTGAGTTGAATTCTTCTTGGATCTTCTATCCAGATCTTCAGAGAGTATTCGACTTCTGATTTGCTCAGTTCTTCTGAAAAGCATCTTGGATTGTAGACTCTGTCTTGACTGCTTTCAGGAAGTTTTCTTCTTCTGATTCTTATGTTCTGAGTATCATATTCTTAGACAGCTTACAGCTTCTGAATAAAGTGAAACAGGAATCATGATAACTTTGACTTTCAGAAAGTTCTCAACTTCTGAATAGTACTGGGTCAATCTGATTCTAAACACATGTTTACGAAGTGTACAACTTCATAAGAACTTTAAACAGAGTTCTTTCAGTTTAACCTGTTCTAAGAATGCCTAGTGAACTTATCCAGAGTTCCTCGGTTTAAACATCAAACAACAAACGTTAGTGGTAAACGCATTTTATATCATTGATTTACTTGTTTGAGTTATGCATTCTATCAAAATTATATTTCTTTTTCTCCCCCTTTTTGACATCATCAAAAAGTTAGAGCCATTAATTATTTTAAATTTTATTAATATGATAGTGAACAATCTATCACAAAATATGCTATTTCTGAGTAGATTCAAAAGATATTTTATTAATAGTAGAATATAGATTCTTCTTAACCCTAAGTAGTTCAGAGCGATCAAAACATAGGCCTAATGAAAACAGGTTCCTAGGGGTTAGTCTAAAAGGTGCCTAATGATAAGGAGGAGGTTGAGGACGAGCTTTCAGACTCATCGGTTCTTGAGGCATGCATCTGTTTATCTTCTTCTTGTGTGATTGCCAACCTCTTGTTCTTCACAATTTCTTCTGAAATCCATCCATGAAATTCAGTCCAGATATTTCCAATTTCTGTGGGATCCATGTTGGGACTAGATTTATCTATTAAGCTTTGGATTCTGTTGATAACATTTACCTTGAATGATGTTAATGCTTCATTGACAGTCTTTGATCTTTTCGAAGAGGGTTCTTTGCCATCATCATTTTTCTACTTCCTTCCCTTCTTCTTCCATTCTGAGAGTTCTTGAAGCACATCTGTAATGTTCTTCATATCAATCCATACACCAATGTCTTCGTTCTTGAATTGATGCCGATAGTTTGCCACTTCTACCTAATCATATGTTTTGAAGTTAGGAAACCCTTTAACAGGAACTCTTATAGCCATCGTCACTTGCCTTAGTGACGTATCATCAAGATCAGCGTCTTCTTTCTTTTTCTTTAGATCCTTAAATCTGAGAATTTTTCCTGCGCTTTTTAGAAGTTTGCTTGATTCTCCTTCGCTGATTAGGATGTCACAACTATTCCTGATTCTACCAAAATATCAGAAATGAGTCACCCATACGGGACATGTCTGATTTCCTTGTCATAACCCATTCTGGAATTCCTTATAGATTCTTTCAGAAGTTTAAAGAGGATTGCAGGAAGATGTATCTTGATTCCTTTTAGAAGAAAGAATATGACACACTTCTATGTCTCATTGAGTTGATCTGAAAGAAGATGATGAAACACATTTCCTTGCAGAATTCTGAACCACACTTGTAAGGAGTCCTTCAGACTTGAGAATATTGGATCTTCCGTATTAACCACAGTTACTTCTTTGAAAATAGAAGCCAAGACTTTTGCTTCTTTTTCCTTGCATAGTTGATCCTTGGTGATCCTTAATTCGGTATTGTCATGCATCAATAAATTTGAAAGAGTCTTTTCAGATATAACTAATTTCCTTCCAAACACCGAAGATACAATGACAGTTGTGCACGCAGTAGTATGAATCCAGAAGTCTTTGACCAGACAAGTGTAGGTTGGTCCTTCCAACCTTTTGAAGTAGTTGCTCCACCCTTGATTATTCATGGAGTGAGTCACATCACATCCATTTGCTTTCAAACTCTTGAAATTCACAATAGTTTCAGACTTAACAAAGAGTTTTTCAACTGGTGTTTTTGTGGTAATGGGGCATAATACACTTTGACAGAAGGAGGCCATTGTTGAAGGTGATATACCCTAACCATGTTTACTCAGGGTTTAGATGTTGTGAAGAGTAATTTAAGGTTAATCTTATTTATAGAGTAATGAGGAGAGTAAGACTTAAGAATTTGAAGGGGTAACTATTGATCTTTCCTAGGTTGGTAAGGGACGTGGGAAAAGAAAGTGGATGATTGGTTTCTTTAATGAGGGAAAATTAACCGATCATGAATCATAATTGTTCTCTTATGAGTGGTGAGAGTAACCGTCACACATTTATGACTTAAGGAGATAATGCAGTTTCTTGATAATTTTAAGGCTTTTATAATAGATGCATGTAATTGATTATAATGCTTAATCATTTTATTCTAGATTATGGTAAATTCATGGAGAGTAGATTTATATAATGCATCGTGATAAGATGAGCATAAAATTAATCATTCCTAAAGATAAGTAGTTCGCCATCAGAGTTATTTCAATAATTGATCAAGGAGATACAAGTCGAATTCAAAACATAAAGTCAGACAAGCAAAGACCTCGAAGAACTATGACTCTAGGAAATCTAACTTCTTATTTTAGACTAGGAAAGTCATAGGTTGACAGAACTCAGGAAGAATCTTCTCAGTCATTTCATTTCTCCTGCAATGACCAACTACTCCTTGAAGATCAAAAATGTGGGAGATAACTTTGCAATAGGGAACTTGATAGACCGTGTCTTCCCTAGACAGATTAATTTCTTCCTTTAGATGATTATACATGGATTGGGGTAGATTTATTTTGATCCTAGAAACTAAGAAGAAAATAAATAATCTTTCCTTGTCAGATAACCATCCAGCTCCTCTTTCTCTTGGTCTTAAATCAGTTACCATTAGCTTATACTAATCTTTAGCTAAGGGAGTGAGGGTACATGGTTGAGTGGGACGATCTTCAGTCTCAAAAATGACATGCAGATGCCTGTCGAAGCTATGACTGTTGATGTTTCTTTCCACAATCACACCATCTTCAACACACCTAATGACTTTAGCAATGATGGTAGGGTTGATCAAGACTGGACAATCAGCAACCACAGACAAAATAGCATTCTTGCCATAGTCATACTCTAGTATTCGAGCATTTGCCCAGAACTCAGTTACAAGTACAGGAAAGACAGGTCCAACAAGCATGTTGAAGTAGTTTTCCCAGTTCTGAAATTCAATTCCATAGAGAATACTTGTTTTGTTGAGTTGAGGCATAAGGTTTAAATTTAGAGTGTATTCCTTCAGGAGCTCAAGATCAGAAATTTCACCTCTGATGTTGTGGGAAGTCATTTTGAATAGGAGTGATTTTGTTTGAGAGAGAAAGAGATTAAACTATGAGATAATTAAAGAGGGATTCTTCTTTGAATAGAGGAAATGATATGGGAAGGACTTAGGATCAGTAGCTATTTAATGAACTGGAACAGGAAGGGTTCATTATTTTTGAGAATAGCTATGAGTAGCTATGAAGGTCAGCTTTTAAGATGACAAGACATGTTATAGACTCTATATAGAGGTTGTCAGAGCATCTCATAAATAGGAATACGAAAAGATGTACACTTATGAACCGTAAAGGAGTGGCTGACACAAGGTGATGTTCATCGAATCATAAATACGTGAGAATCTTATTGCACTTTCAATAAATCTTACGAAACCTAATGTGTCAGCGAATGATTAGAGGTTATGATGAGGTTCAAAATATTGCTACTGTTTTAAATTCCGAGAATAAGGATGATCACGAATAAGGAAAAACATACCTTAGAGATTCTGAAATCTTTTTACAGCTATTTTATATCTGAGTGCTTTCCATTTTGACTCTGAGCTTCTGTTTCCATCAGAGTGATCTAACGTTGTAATCTGTCGGTGAGGAATATCGATGTCCTCTGAACCCAGATCTCTAGTTTGAGAATTAGAATCAATCTTTTCTTCAGATGATCTTTTCCCTTTTTCGTTTAGAGCCGTTCATCTAACTTCTGAGAGCCACTTTCAGAGATTCTGATCTTTATTATCAGAACGTCTATCTTTCATCAGACTTCCATTTCATAACATCTTCTGACTCGGTTTCTTCGAACAGATGCAGGGCTTACTCAGAAACGAGTATCATCAAACATGACATAGTTTGCATGACAATCTTGTTCTTGTAATGCTGATCTCACTTGTTTAGATTTAGTTCATCAAGGGATTTACAACATAGCTATTTATGAAAAGAGTGTCAGCTGATTTCTTCACTCAGAACAACATCGGTGACTTAGATCCTTTTTGGCTTCGAGTAAATAACTTCTGTCTCTGCATCTAGTCAAGCATCTTCCGATTCCAGAATTTACGCAACATGAACTTTTGAGAGAAATATCAGATAACATTCTGACCAATTACAGTTAGTCTAACTGAGATAGAGCAGAACTCAGTCGTCTATGTTATTTTAACCAAGACTCAGACTTGTTCTTAAACAGATTCCAAATGAATCTCTAGATTTCCTCTTTCTGAAGTTTCTTTAGTTTTCCGAATAATTAATTCTGAATTTCAAAATCATAGAATAACAATCTTTCTTCTTCACATGAAGAAATTCTTAATGAGATCTAAATAGAGAAAGTCAAGGGTGGACTAATCCGTTTCTTGAAAACATCTCAAAAACTCATAAAGAGATAAACTTCAGCAAACAAGATTTCTTGTTTTCTGATGATTCAATCTTGAGCAGATACGTTGTTTATCCAAACGTATCCTCTAAGATAAGCATTCAACAAATATTACTACATATCTGATGAATCTATCTTGTTAGCTTATTCTTTAATCTTTTCTTAAGTTTTAGAGATGAAGATTCCGTTGTTGACAACAACAAAACTTCAAGAATCAGTGACTTGCTCTGGTAATCCGATTGATTACAATTTAGTACACAGACATCTTCTGAACTGATACTGAAATTGTAATAGGATTGTAATCTTACCCAGAGTATTTCTACACACCATGACTGGATCTTTTTCCGACACCGTTAAGTGTTTGATATCCATCAATAACAGAACCGGGCTCTGATACCAATTGAAGGTGCGAGAAAGAGACAATAAAGGGGGGTTTGAACTGTGTTTTAACTATTTAATAGCTTTTTGCAAATTTATCGTTCTCGTGCTTATAGAAAATCATAGTTGCGTTGAGAGACTCTGACTTTGCGATGTGTCATTCAGATTGTGCTATGCATGAAGCATAAGCGACAGGGAGAATCTGAATAAGTGATGCTTGAATCAGATTTGCAATGCGAAAGCTTATCAGAGATATGTTGCAAGGTTCTGACTTGCCATGCAAGGTTCTGATAACAGATACAGAAGCATAAACAATAATTCAAAGCATAAGCAAGAGTAAAGAACACACGATATATCTTGGTTCACTTGAGCCATTCTCAAGCTAGTCCAGTCCACCCTTCCAAGTTGATTTTGCCTTGAACACAAGGACTTAATCCACTATAATCAAAACCAATTACAGATGCACTGGCAACAACCGATTACTAACATCCTGCACAACCACAACTGTGACTAACCCACA
Organism: Lathyrus tuberosus; assembly: GCA_022829125.1. NCBI lineage: Eukaryota > Viridiplantae > Streptophyta > Magnoliopsida > Fabales > Fabaceae > Lathyrus > Lathyrus tuberosus. The sequence goes on from JALAZF010000037.1 coordinate 3,384,576, forward strand.
ATGAACCATTCAGGGATTCAACTTAATGAATATAACGAAAATTGACCTAATAGGTTCCAATCTCGCAAGATCTACTATCAGGATTTCACAGCTAAACATTCAGGGATTCGACTTAAGGAATATAACGTTTACTGACCATTCTTCCAGAATTTTCAATGAGTTCCATCAGTGATCTCACAAGAGTCTAACCTACAACTGGTCCTCTTTGAGATATGACTGTCATTGACCATATTTCAGGATTTCCACAACGACACCAAGCCATTGTCTTCTCAAGTTTCCGATCACACTGATCACTTGAGGAATCCTAATTCACATAGAATTAGTTGTTCTGGAGATTACATAAATTGCTTCTTCATAAGCAGATAACTCCTAAATTTAAGTACAAACAAACACTAAGTGTTATAGCAAGATATGAGCAACAACTCCTTGCTAATTTTATATTCTACAAAGATGTATGTTGATTTGACAGTTTGATGACATCTTGTAGATCTTCATCATCTTCTTTGTAGAGAAAGCTTCGAGCAACAACTCTTTGCTTCAGATCTTCAATATAGCTCAGATGATGAAGTTGGTTGATGATTTTGACTGTTTTACAATGTTGTCTTGTTCATCAACAGCTTCTGTTCCAATTGATTATTGTTGTGTTGAATGATGATCTTTGAGCTTCAACAACAATGGTCGTGTGTTAATGGTGATATCTTTGAATGTTTAGTGTAACAACGATAACTGATCGTTGCGGCTATCATCATATCGACACCGTTAGAAGCACATTCTCCTTTCCTTTAACTAGTCAAGTAAATTATAGCCGTTGAAGAGTTGTTGGCTGTTTGAAAAGAGTCGTTATGCAATGATGAAAGTTGTACTGCCATATCTTCTTTTTACTGTAGTTGAAGTGATGGGATAAATCTTTTTAGCATGGTGTACAGTCATTGCTAACGGTAACATTTGTCTTCAAATCTTCAGAGGCTTCTGATGGTAATTAATTGAAGCATGAGTAGAGACTTTATAACTGGGTCTTCAGAACCTTCAAGTCTTCCGTCTTCAGAACTTGTCCATTAGGAATTTGTCTTCAGAGCTTCAACACTTGTCTTGAAACGCGTTATCTTCACTGCTTTAAGTCTTCAAAATCTTCAGAACGTTGTCTTCAAAATCTTTAGCACTTGACCTTTAGAACCATAATCTTTAGAACACTTCAGTCTTCAGAGTCTTTCTGCACTTGGTCTTCAGAGCCTTCAGCCTTCAGAGCTTCAAGTCGTGAGAATCTTCAACACTTCGGTTCTCCACAAGATTATCTCTTCAGAAGCTTCGCTATCTTCAGAATCAGAACCACTTTCAGAGTAGTATCCACAAGAGCATTGCAACAGCAATATCGACATCCTCAGATCTATCTGATTATGATCAAATACAGAAGCATACTAGCTTCTTGCGACTTGTGTTACACATAGTAACTCGCATATGATCATTTACGCATATCTTGCTAGTGTTTATTGGATCTGATATCTTCTATGATTATGATCTGCACACAACACACATTAAAACATAAGATAATTCTTTCACAAATACTCATTGTCATCATCAAAACATGGAGATGACTTGCAGAGACAACTCTTGCTCTTACAACACTTTGTTTCAGAACCTCATCACACCATTCTCATCAATCCGGAATTCACCTCCGTTATCCTGGTTAATCAAAGTTGCCTGATCAACCAGCTTCAAATCCGATTGCTGTCCCACTCTGAACTCTTCTAGAATACCACTAGTCAACTTAAACATATCCAACTTCACACTGTCAGAAGTCTCTTCAGTTGCCAAACTCAAATCTCGAATTGCTCAATTAATTCCAGCTCTCTCACCATAAGCATGGACATATGCAATGACTTCCTGCTCAATGCATCGACCACCACATTTGCCTTACCAGGATGGTAATTCAAATCGAAATCATAGTCTTTCAACAATTCCAACCACCTCCTCTGCCTCATGTTCAACCCTTTCTGATCGAATAAGTACTTCAGACTCTTATGATCGCTTAATACTTCAAATTTAGAGCCAAAAAGGTAATGTCTCCAAATTTTCAACACAAACACCACAACTGTCAACTCTAAGTCATGCGTAGAATAATTCCTTTCATGAACTCTCAATTGTCTCGAAGCATAAGCAACAACCTGTCCATTCTGCATCAACACTCCACCAAGACCCATCTTCGAGGCATCACAATACACCACAAAAGATTCATTCGGATTAGGCAAAATCAAAACCAGAGCGGTTGTCAATTTCTTCTTCAAATCCACAAAACTCTCTTCACATGCAACATCCCACGCATAAGCCTGGCCCTTACGAGTCAACTGCGTCAACGGTAACGCCAATCTAGAAAAGCCTTCTATGAACTTGCGATAGTAACCTGCCAACCCCAGAAAACTTCGTATCTCAGTAGTAGACTTTAGAGTCTCCCACTATAGCACAACATCGATCTTAGAAGGATCAACAACAATCCTACCACTTGAAATCACATGACCAAGAAAACTCACCTTTTTCAACTAAAATTCACACTTCGACAGTTTTGCATATAACTTATTCTCTTTCAATACTTGCAACACTGTCCTCAAATGCTCAACGTGTTCTTCTTCAGATTTAGAGTATATCAGAATATCATCAATGAAAACCACAACAAACTTGTCCAAATACTTATGAAAAATCGGATTCATATATTCCATGAACACACCAGGTGCATTGGATACACCAAACGGCATCACAGTGTATTCATAGTGACCATACCTCGTCTTGAAAGCTGTCTTCGGAATATCATTCGGTTTAACACAAATCTGATGATAACCGGACCTCAAATCAATCTTACTGAACACACAAACGCCTACTAGCTGATCCATCAAATCATCGATTCTCGGAAGTGGATACTTATTCTTGATAGTCACCTTATTCAACTGCCGATAATCAACACACAACCTTATGCTACCATCTTTCTTCTTCACTAACAACACAGGAGCACCCCACGGAGAAACACTCATTTGAACAAACTTCTTCTCAAGCAATTCTTCCAGTTGTTTCTTTAATTCACTTAACTTAGAAGTTGACATCCGATAAGGAGCCATTGACACCAGACTCGTACCTGGTATCAAATCCACCGCAAACTCTACTTCACATTCTGGAGGCAAATCACTTATGTCATCCGGAAACACTTCAGGAAATTCGCAGACGAGAGGTAATTCGACACTCGCAGCTTCACGATCAACTTGCAATGATGCAAACAGCGCAAACACCACGGCTTCGTCCTCTAAGAGTTCGTCTACTTTCCTAGCAGACAAGAGCATAAACTCTTCATTATCACCAGACTCAGGAAACTCCACAGTCTTATTAGAACAGTTGATGTGAACGTAGTTGAACTCCAACCAGTTCATCCCCCGAATCACATCAATTTGGTGCAAGGGCAAACATACCAAGTCCATCACAAAACTCTTCCCAAAAATCGTCAAAGGACATCTCGAACACACAAAAATAGTAGTAACAGAACCATTAGCAGAAGTCTCTATTACCATACTACCATTCATATCAGACAATTTCAAACCCAATCTATTTGCACATTCAAGCGAAATAAACGAATGAGTAGAACCAGTATCAATAATAGCGACCAACTCAATGTTATTAATAAAACAAGTACCTCGAATTAAGTTATCCTTCTTAGGAACCTCTGAACCACTCATAGCAAACACTCTGCCATTAGTCTGAGCCGCAGTAACAATCTTCTTTGGCCTCTGACACTGTGTAACGATGTGACCTTGTTCACCACAGTTGAAATAAGTTGGACCCTCATCCTTGCAGTCAGTAGCTCTGTGATCCCTCTTACCACATCTGTAGCACCTCAATACACTGTTGTTGCAAACTTCAGCACGATGGCCTTGCTCACCATACCTGCAACGCTTCACAGAAGCGGGAGCTGTTCCCCCACTTGTCTTTTTCCCATCTGAAGCCTTTTGCTTTCCTTTGTCACCTGTAGTCACATAAGGCTTTCCTCTGAACTCTCCATTCTCTTTCTTCTAACTAAGTTTCTTGTAGTGAGCAGATCGAGCTCGGTTATCCTCATCATAAATTCTACTCTTATCCACCAGCTCAGTATACCTTCGAATCTGTTGGTAACTAATACCCTGTTTGATCTCTGGTCTCAGCCCATTCTCAAACTTAAGGCACTTGGACATCTCAGCATCAACACAATTATAATACGGACAAAACTTCACTAGCGCCTCAAATTTTACCGCATATTCTGCCACAGTCATGTTTCCTTGCTTCAGCTCAAGGAATTCTACCTCCTTCTTACCGCGAGCATCTTTAGGAAAATATTTTCCCAAAAACTCTCTTTTAAACACATCCCATGTTATCTCGGTACCAACATCCTCCAGCCTCTGATGGGTGTTATCCCACTAATCTTCATCTTCCTCTGACAGCATATGAGTACCGAACTGAACTTGTTGAGCATTCGTACACCCCATCACCCAGAAGATCTTCTCAATCACCTTGAGCCATTTGTGGGCACTCTCCGGATCATGAGTGCCCGCGAAAGTTGGCATATTATTCCTCTGGAATTTCCCCAAAGCACATAACTCATTAAGAGCTTCGCCATTTTTGATTATTCCGAGCCATCACTTAAGCAAGTGATTCCAGTGCGTCAGCAATAGCACGGTCGTTCCTCCCAGCCATTCTGCACACCACCAAACAACATTAGGAGAAACAAAACATCGACAGTGTATACACACTCATCGACTGACAGGGAATTGACAACATACTACACTTAGCCGGACAGACCGACCAACTCTGATACCACTAATGTAACACCCTTCTACCCAACAGACATTCACAAACAATATAACAACAATTATTATAGTAAAATCCCAAAAGGGCATCACATTTCGTCATAAACATCAAATAATAACATCCTGCTCCGTAACACGGGTTAAAACATCAAAATTAACTTGATTACTACGCAGCGGAAAACTTCAAAAACATCATAAGTTATAACACCAAAAAAGTTTTCAAAACAATCCAAAGGTTTTAAAATTGAAACTCAAACATCATAATATTATCAAATAAAGAAACACCAAGGTTCGACTTAAACGTTCCGACCCGATGTTACATGTCAAAGAAATACCCTCTACTCGACCAAAATAATCAAAAGTACTTCGAGTAAAAATCTTCACGCACCGAAAGCTAATCCTGATCACCTACACGTTACCCACGTGGAGGCAACATTCAAACAGGCAGGGTGAGTAATCATAAACCATTATACAAGATATAAGATAAGAAACAGTATTATAGCATTCATCAGAACAAACCAACATCGTCATTAATACATCATCATCGTACATCATTTACAGTCATGTCATCAGTCACATCATCATTCACAAACACGCAATGCCACATAAATATGAAATGTAGACATAGACTCATGCATGTGGTACCAAATCGTCATGTTTGAAGGACACTGGGCCATCACCCTCCAAAGATCCCCACCAATAGGATCAATTCTACACAAGAACCGGAGCAACGTCATACACTCCAATCCACACAAAAGGATTGAAGCCACCATTGGACCGAAGTCCTAAAAAATGTTATTGGACCGAAGTCCTAGGATACTATGAATGCATGATACAAACGTCATAATCATCATCGTCATAAAATCGTCACATTGCAACATCATTCATAAAATCGTCATAATACTTCATATAGCATGTATAAACATCAACATGTACATCATCTTCATAAACTCTCATCAAGCATCATGGTAATAAATCATTAACTTACACCAAAATCGACATAAATCATCATGTTATCACATCATCATGCATCAAAAGTTGTCATAAAACATCACAAGTCATCATGTATTACTCGTCAAAACACGGCACATTAAATATCCAAGGTCTATTATCAACAAGGCACAATGCAACACAAAGCACAAGAACAAAGAAAAATAAAATAAAAACATTGCTCATGCTCGCATGGAGCTCGCCCAGCGAAGCAGCGCGCTCGCCTGGGTTCTCCCGGCGAAGCAAGGGCGAAACCACCTCCCCCATACAAATTCCAAAACCTCACTTTCACCTCTCCCTTCGCTTCTATGTTCACCCGGCGAGCAGCTCGCTCGCCTGGTCTTCGCCCGACGAAGCTGGGGCGAATCCCAAACTCCCATACAAAAACCAGCATTTCACATTTTCCACCTTTCCTTCGTTTCCATTTTCTCCCGGCAAGGTTAAGGCGAATTCGTTTCGCCCGACGAGATGGAAATTTCGCCCGGCGAATCCTTGCGAACCTGCAACTCTGCAGTTGCGATTCTGCACCACTTCTGACCCTCAAAATCTCACGATTTCAGTACCAAACAGTCCAAATTATTTCATAATTCATCATAGAAACAAACACACAGCAGCAACACATCATAAAGGGTTTTATCCCTAACATCTAATACCTACAAAAACCCTAATTCCGACATGAACTCATCAAATTCCCGGAAAAACGACTACCTACATGTTTCTACACCTATATCAAATATAATGATAAAAGATTTCTTCCCATACCTTAGAAATTGCTTTCTGATTCTTCCTCTTTGAGGTCTTCCGACACCTCTCTGAGCCCTAGCTTTCTCCCCCTTTCTTCAGAGCGTTTTCTCCAAATTACGATCGTACAAACTAAACTTCTCCACTCTCTCTTTTCTTTTTGTCCAACTTACCTCTAGGACCCCTAATATTCTTTTCCAACATTGTCCTCACTTATTCTCGCACAATTACCACTTAGCCCTTTCTTTTATTTTAAAATAATAATAATAATTTAAATAACATTGTCACATTATTCCATTATTATTATTATCGAAATAATCCCTAATAAATCATATACTCCTAACATCATCAACACACCCTTAACATCGTCAATACCCCGCAACATAAATCATCAGACATCACAATAATTCACCAAAATTCACCGAAAATACGAATCTTTATAATAAATCAATTACATAAATATTCTATGGACTTTGGGGTGTTATAGAAGTGCTTACCAAGCCTTTGTCACATACAGTTTTTCATGAGTTCAAATCCAAGCTCAAAGTTGTTTCCCTGATCCAACTATGAACTTGTGGTGGGATATTAGAGTGATATAAGAGATTGAATAAGTTAATTAAGAGTTAGTCATAATAGTTTAGGAAACTTAGTTATAGAACCCTAACAAACTTTCAAATTTACCAACTAACTTTGTCAAGCTTGAACCAAACTATATATGTCAAGCTTCATAATTTGTAATACCCAATGAACAATACATTCAAGATCTCATGAAAAGTGTGAGATCATAATTTCATCATCTTCTTCATCTTCATTGTTCACTTTCATTCTCATTAGAATCCATCTATTTTTAATTTTAAATGACAAGGTCATCAAGATTATTTGACAGTTAAGTTTGAGTCTCGTAATCCCACTTTGTCTTCTGTAATATGTTCGAGATTTCTGATCTTTATCCATTTTCTTATTTGATTTTAATTTCCTTTTTCTATTTTTTACAAACCATGGAGTTTGACTGATCAAGATCGACCACCAGTGATTTTTTAAAGTTTAATTGAAGTTCATCTTATTATGCATCTTTATGATCGAGTGTCAAATTTTTAATTGAGGGTTTTGGTCTAGATCTCTTCAAGTTTTCTCTCACCTTCAAGATATGTCTACATGTAATACTCATCTTCCTCGGATCTTAGGGCTCACTTACTGAGGATTTGTATTAAAATGTGATAGGTATAATCAGTAGGTCCTGCACATTGCAACAATTATTAGGTTGATAGCCTCTATTCATGCCTTCCATGTTTAAGGTTAGAAGACGAAAGCCCAATGATATGTGAAGAGAGTGTTTTTGCATCACTTATAATTCTTCTCTAAGAGCGTTTTGTTTCAACATTGGACTAAGTTCAGACGATTTTGTTTGTTGACCCTGGGCTTTCATGTTGGATTGATCTTTTTTCTGAATCCTGAAGTCCACAATCTCTTTTCTCTCTTGCTCTCCTTCACTAGGGCTTCCAAGATAGTGATCGCTCGAGCTTGTTTCTTTGTTTTATTGTACTTGCATCAGTTCCTTTTACAACCTTTTGTTATCATGGTGATAATATCAACTTCAACTAAGAAGGTCGGTAAGGATATTTCAGGCAATTGGGTAGATCCAAACATATTGGGGGATGTTTTGATTTAGTTTGTGAAGATTTTTTTGATCAAGCTTTGACGGACTAGGGTCCCCCAACCAACTGGGGGTGTTTCCCACATATGAATATAAGAGGATCTGTAGACGATATGATGTATGTGTTATCTATTTTCATGACTGCATGTTCTCCCTCACAGGCTATCACATTCCTTTCAATGAATTCAAAGTCAGCGTGTTGAACCACCTGATTATTTCCCATTAATAGTTGGACCCCTCGAATTTTCATCTTTATAAAACTCAAAATTCGAATAATTCTCGTTTGCTCTCCTTGAGGCAACACATCCGTTACTTCAATATTTATTATCATAATGTGAAGCATTTTAAGGATTTCTTTTTCCTGGTTACTCCCCTGAATTAAGAAGCTTATACGAAGATCTGAAACCTAAGAATTGACCTTTCCTTCGTGTGCTCGAACGTTTTCACAAGTATTGGACCCAAAGTCACTATTTGATGGAGGCGTGATAATATCCTTACAAAGAGAAAGACATGTCCCATGAGGGGCTACACTTCAAAAACCAATTGGTGGCCTTCCATTAGGAGTTTGGCTGTGTTGTGGTACCGAGCTCAAGTAATTGCTACGGTATTAGAAAAAATATGTAACATTTTAATATGTAGTTCTATTTTGCAAATAATAAGTTTTTGTTAAATAAAACAACACTTTGGTGGGGTTTTCTGACACTATGTGGTGTTAATGGAGATATTCATTATGAATATGATAATTTTATAGTAATTATTTTAGAATTTTTCAAGTTTTTAAAATTTTTTTGATATCTGGCCTTCAGCCTTGTGACCGACGAAATGATGTTCCATCTCTAAACTTTTGATGTGAATATCATGAAGAGATCAAAAGGATGAATAACTCAACCAATATAAAAAATGGCACAAAAGAGTTCTAACAACAATAATAATCCAAAAAAAAGAGTAAACTATCAAATTGGGAGTTTGGTAAGTCTTAAAACTTAAGTGTCGATAATTTGAGAACTAAGTTCATTTTTAAATATCATTTATGTTTTGTGAGGAATCCATCTCATTTTTTATTTTTTCATTCTTTGTTATCAATATTCGTTTCCCATTTAAGTTTGAATATCGTAATCCCACTTTGTCTCGTCTAATATGTTCGATTTATGATCTTTATCCATTTTTCTCATTTGATTTGAATTTCCTTTTTCTATTTTTCACAAATCATAAAGTTTAACCACTCAAGATCTACCAACATTGATGCTTTTAGAGTTTGATATATGTTTATTTTATCATGCATCTTCATGATCAAGTGTCAATTTTTGAGTTGATGACTTTGGTTTAGATCTCTTCAAGTTTTCTCTCAGTTTTAAGATATATCTATATGCAATTATCATCTTGCTTAGATCTTAGGTTGCTAACCTAGGATTTATATATGTCCAAATATTTTATGACCTTTGGATCTTAGTTTTTAGTTTGTTCTGACTTGTTTGACTTATGGCCTTGGATACATACTATTTTGGGTTCTTGCATCCAATTAAAGGCACCAATAGATTAGCTTCATATTTTCTTTATTAAGTCTAGAATTTGATTTTGTTGTTGTGATTTGATATTTGATATAGCATTCTAGTATGAAGTTATTATATATTAACTTGAATACTTATTCAAATTTTTAGTACTTAAAATCATTAAATAATACATTTAACAATATTGAAATTAATGATGAAGTGGTAATGACTGCTTGTTATTCCATTGAGGATTATATTTGGTTGTTGGAGCAAATGTTCAAGATTCTTGATATCAGAATTTTGTTATGCAATAACTTAATCTCTGAGCAACCCATTGCTAGTGATGTCTTTATGTTTTTAGTTATATTCATGACTTATGGTTAGTTGATATGATTCTATTTGGTTGTTTGTTTGAGTGTTGTGGCAAGAAGTTTAATGTGTAGATTTTTTATTGTGGTGTGCACATGAATGCCAACTTCACTAGAATAATACTCTCAAACACTACATCCATATTAAGCCTTGTGTTTGGGGGTTTGCAGACTGCTATAAACAATATGGGACAGAAGCTTATAATCAAGTTGCAGAAAATGGGCCTTAATATAAAGCTTATGACCCACCACGCCTATACAAACAAGACCTAAACATCAAACTAGATAGAAGAAATGATACAATACTAGCCACTAACCACCCCTTAATGGGCTTGGGACCCAACTTCACAACCCACAAATCTAACCCAACAAGAAATAATGGGAGAATGCGCACCATACCCCAATAGGAAATTCGACCAAATCCATTGTACAATATACCTGAATGAGAAAGGAACCAATCATAACCCTCATACACATCCACCAGTATGGGGAAGACATTATCAAATCATCATCATAATGAATATCTAGAGACATAATTGCGAGTTGAATGTAAATAGAGGATATAACATGAACCCAATATTATCTCATTCTTAGCATTTACCAGCCATAAAATCTAAACCCTTCATATACATTTTTGACTCCTTGCCTCTAGAATACTACTAGCAGAGTCCTTACCAAGTTCAACACAAACATTTGACATTCCTATGGGGATGGGTAACAATAATTCCCCGATCACCCATCCAATGATCAAACTAACAAATAGAGAGAAAAGTGTACCCATCCAAATAGAGTGAGACCTTGGTCGCAATTCAGACCACCATGGACGGATCACGAGTAGGAATAAATACAGCAAGAACAAGTGTATGATGGTGACTCTGACTATGATTTGGAGGTCCCACTACCACTACGCGAGGAAATATGGGATGCCCTAGTACATGAGATTTTCAAACCACGACACGTTGTGACCTTTGAAAGGAAAATGACTCCTAGGAGCACTTAATGTCAATCAACACACGTATGGCGATCAACTGAGCCACAAAACTACTCAAGTGCAAGCTACTCTCAAGTACCCAGAAGTAGGAAAAACTTAAGTCTTACATGAACCTATCCTAGTACTAATCAGTGGTCAGATACTCCAATATCTCCCAAAAATTGGTACATCAGTTTTTGTATGTAAACATTAGAAGATAGCTTCTACATTCGTATTCAAAGATCATCAAGGTAACTAAGAAATCATGAAGGAATATCTAGTTTGATTCAACAAAGCCATGATAGGGGTTTCCAACCTCAACCAAGATATGTTCATGGAAGCATTTCAAAATATCTTGAAGGATTAAAATTTTAATGAGTCACTGGCCCATTAGACAGCCAATGACGTGCAAAAAAAAAATAATTAAAAAACGCATAATGACACATAAAGGGAGGGGATATCAACATAGAGAAGAGAAACATAGACAATAATTAAATAGCCTCGTGATGGAGTGGCTCACTAAGGCTAATATAAGGACTAGTGAAACACATACAACACTATAAACCAAATTATAAGATGGACAACATGAGGCGTATGATTTACAAACATCAAGACTAAACATCCATATGAACCAAGTGTTGAAAAACATTCTCCACACAACACTTATATATATGAGTATTCCAAGCCGAGGGGCCATATATGCCCAAACAAAAGCCTATCATACAGTGTACCTATCATGACGTAAAAGGCTATGGCACTAGAAATTTTTTACATCTTATAAGAGACATTGAAATGTGTTGTTCAATGTACAAATATGTTTTGATGATTTACTCATAAGATCAAATATCACGAACATCATGAAAGAATGAACCTGAATCAAAGAATTAAAAAAGATGAAATAAAAATAAAAATAAATGGCCCACACTAATCTAAAAGTGTAAATAAAGTAAAAAAAAACTAACAAAATAAAAATGGTCCATGCAGGTCTCGAACCTGCGACCTTCGCGTTATTAACACGACGCTCTAACCAACTGAGCTAATGAACCACATATATTAAAATATTTACAATTAATGTAACAAAGATCAAACTCAATGAACATCTTCGAGAAGCATATAACGATTTCATCATCGAGAAACTAAATGAACCTTCTTTTTCTTCTTTAGAGAATCACTACCATACTTCCAATAACGACTTCATTTCTTGAATAATTCAATCAACATATTAAATCACTAATTAATTTCTCTCATACAATCACACTCTTTAAGTTGATAAAACTTCATACACAAGATGAAGTTTTGAAGTTTGAGGAAAAATGAATTTTCATAAACAAAAAATCTCAATTGAAAGTGTCATGAAAAGTATTTATATGTGTGTGTTATGAATATACTCAAATGATTAAATGAATCAAATCAAGCAATAAAAATAAGGAAATTTCAGGAAATAACTTGAGTCATGTGACTTGAGTAACACAAGTCCATGAATGTGAAGGAAAATCGCAATGAAACACATTGAAAAATAAAAAATTCCCATAAGTTGATCATTACTAATGAACATAATCAGTGATAGAATATTGACTTATTATGGCATTAACCATTGATGAAGAATCCAGATAATGATCACGTGCATTGAAAAAAGAACAACGCATTTACTCAGTCCACACGAACAAAGTGCCTTCAATTTCAGCACTAGGTGATACGAATGAATACAAAGAAAGAGAGAGAGAGAGAGAGAGAGAGAGAGAGAGAGAGAGAGAGAGAGCAACTAGGGTTTCAAAAATCAAATTTGGTCAAGCAGTAAATACTTCAGCACAAGGGTTCTGTAACGCTCTGACTTATTTTATTTATTTTCCGTAATTTAATTATGTGATGTTGTGAATATATATGTGCTTATTGGTGCTTTTGGGGTGTTTGAGCTGCCCTTTGTGTGTGGTAGTGGCCTTAAGAATAGACTTTAAGGTGTTGGGATGTATGAGCAATTAAGTAGAGATTGGTGGTGTGGTGAGTAAAATTAACTTGATTATATTAGTTGGTAATTATTTATTTAAATAATAAAAGGTGGGTATTATTTAAATTAAATAATTGATGGAATTATAATAATAATAATAATAATAATAATAATAATAATAATTTAATTAGTTGGATTAAGTTATGATAATAATATAATAAAATAATAGAAAAATGGGAAGTTGAGAATTAGAACTGTCAAATACGTGTTTTGGAGAAAAAAGTGAAGAGAAAGCTAGGGCTATAGGAGAAAGAGAAGATTTACCATTGTTGGGAAGCTTTTGAAAGAACTCTAAGGTAAGAGTGGGGTTTTAATTATCTAAGGGTTTGTATGATGATGGTGGGTAGGTTATTTCTATGCTTGTTGTGTATTTCTCTTCTCTCTATGTATAATCATTGTTAAAATTGTATTTGTTGGATTGACTGATTGCTTGATAAACAATGAGTTGGTTTTATGATGTTGCAATTGATGGTTGATTATTGAATTGTTGTGTTGTTACGGTTGAAATTATGCAATTGATGGATTTGTTGATGGTAGATGTTGTGTGTTGGTTGGGGTTGCGAGTCAGAGTCGGAACTTAAGTTACGAGTAATTTTTATGAAAAGAATGGGAGTTTTGGTGTTTTTGAAAACTGAATATATGATCAAATAATGCGTTTTTTGAGTTGTAAGAAAAATGGGGTTTTTGGATGAAAAGAAAAGTGATTTTTGTTTGGAAAAGCAGCAGAAAAGTGCTTATGTTGCAGGTGTAATCGGTTACGAGGATTGGGTAACCGGTTACACAATTGTTAAAACGCGTTTTCTTGGCATTTTGTGAAGGTGTAATCGGTTACCAGGATTTAGGTAACTGGTTACACTGAGTAATAATGGCGTAGCAGGGGCTGGTTACAAGGGTGTAACTGGTTACCTCATATGGTGTAACCGGTTTCACTGGAAGAAATTTTTGTAAAACTTAGAAAACTTGTATCTTGAGTTTCAGATGTCCGAAGCATGTATGTGGCTGAGTTGTGTAATGATGTTGCTATTGTTGTTTCTGTATGTTGTTGGGAGTCAGAGTCGGAACCTGAGTTATGGACTAGTATGACAATTTTGGGGGTTTTGGAATGTGTTGGAAACTGATTTTTGTGCAAAAATATAGCAGAAAAGTGATCTTGTAGCATGTGTAACCGGTTACATTAAATGTGGTAATCGATTACCACTGAGACAACTTACAAATGCGAAAACTTGATTTTTGGGGGGTGTAACCGGTTATAGGTTTTATGGTAATCGGTTACACTGGGAGGAAAAATAAGAAAAACTTCAAAAATTCATAACTTGAGTTCCGGGTGTCCGATTCGAGTGTCGTTCGAAGCGTTAGAAAGTTAACGTAATGAACTTGGTTTTAAAAATGATTCCAGTACCTGAAATTGAAATAATTGTTGTGTGGTGGTGTGGAATGCATTGTAATGTTTATGTTGTGGTTTAACATAATCGTATATGCATTTGTTGTTGCTTGTTATGATGTGTGTTGATATTGTTGGACTGTTATATCATGTTGTGTTGGTGCATGGTGGCTATTATTGGCGGAGTACATTGACTATGGAGGTGTTGGTCGTTGTACTTGATGTTGTTGTTTCATGTGTAATATGTGGCATGTATTCATGATGTCAAGTTGTGAGATAAGTCGTGTGCACGATGGGGTGTGAGCGTCTTATCCGGATTCTAGTTGTAGAATTGTGTGTTTGCTAAATGGATCGTGTGCCCGGTGGGGTGTGAGTAATTGTGGAGATCGTGTGTCCGGTGGGGTGTGAGCGATCATGGAGGTCGTGTGCCCGATGGGGTGTGAGTGACATAATGGAAATTCCGACGGGAACTGTGATTCAGAAATAGGAATCGGGTTCCAAAGCGAACCAAATGGTACCACATGCATTGAGTCAGGTTGTAAGTCTCATTGCATTGCATATTGGTTGCATTTTTTTTTTGTGTTGGATGATTGTTGTGTTGATTGTGTGGAAGTGTCCTTTGGAATGGGTGATTATGCATGTAATAATCTGATGCTTGCTTATTATCATGCTTTCCTTTATATAATTATGATATCTCACCCCTTCTGTTTGAATATTGCCTTTACATGGGCATCGTGCAGATAACCCGCAGTAGATGAGTTGTTGTGAGTGGAAGATGAAATCTTCCTTTTTATTTTTGTATCGGCGTCTGCTCTGATATGTAACACCAGGGTTTTGGAACGTTTTGTGTTTTATTATATTGGTGGATAATTACCATGTTTATTTCTTATGCATGTGTTTCTTGAACTACTATCAGTTATGTTATGTTTTGAATTATTAACATAAATGGTTGATGATATGTTCCACTTCTTAAATAATGTTGAATTTCATACATGTTTTACTATTATAATTATTATTAATAATTTTTAAATTGCATGTGTTACATATCTCGAAGTAAGAGCAGGTGATTGTTGAAATTAGCATCCTAAATGCCTTATCTTTTAATTTTACTCTGATATTTTATTTAAATTACGCGGGGGTTTTTAGGGTGTTACATAATGGTATCAGAGCAGGTTGGTCCGTCTGGCTAGGTTGTTTAATTAGGTTTGTTTCCTAGTATGCGACATGTGTGTGAGAATATTGTCGATACTTGTTTTGATTTCCATTTGTAGGTTGGGAATGAAATAAGTGGGGGAGAAGCGTCTGTTTCTCTTGGATGTTCTGATAGTCAAGAGCTAGAACATCATGTTACTGCATGCGAGGGTGCAGTGTTGGCGAGTTTAACTATTTTGAGAATGTTGTGTTATTCCTGAACCCCGAATGGAGGTCGGATTCGAGGATAGTGTCGGTTGGCATAATGGCGCGATCCTTGAGGGAAGACGGTCGGGTTTTCTCGTTGTTCACTTCTTGTTGAAGGGGAAGGCAATGTTTTGGTTGGAAATGGGCCAGTGGTGTGTTGAGTATCCTGACGTGTTTCCTAAGGATGGGCACGGGTTGCCTTTCGTTGTAACAAGTTAATGTTATTCTTGAAATGAACTGTTTGGAGTTCAATCATGTTCATATCAACTGTTATAATAAATTAGTGTGGTTTCTTGCTCCTGATGATGAAGAAGAAGTTGTTTGCTTGTCTGCTAGAGAATTAAAAGAGCTTTTGGAAGAGGAAGCTCAGGTGCTTGCGTTGTTCGCGTCTTTGTTTGTGAAGTGTTAAGCTGTGATTGACAAATTACAGGTGGTGTGTGAATTTCTAGATGTGTTTCCAGATGATATTTCAGATGTACCGCTAAATAGAGAGGTGGAGTTTGTTATTGATCTTGCCCCTGGTACTAGCTCCATTTCTATGGCACCATACAGGATGTTGGTGTCGGAGTTAGCAGAGCTGAAGAAGCAATTAGAAGATTTGCTAGAGAAGAAATTTGTGATACCAAGCATGTCGCCTTGGGGAGCTCCGGTGTTGTTGGTAAAGAAGAAAAATGGTAGTATGAGGTTGTGTGTGGACTACTGACATTTGAATAAAGTGGCGATTAAAAACAAGTATCCACTTCTGAGAATAGATGACTTGATGGATCAGTTGGTGGGTGCACGTGTGTTTAGCAAAATTGACTTGAGGTCGGGTTATCATCAGATTCACACTTATTTGGATCAATTTGTAGTGGTTTTTATTGATGATATTATGATCTATTCTAAATCGGAAGAGGAACATACTAAGCATTTGCGGATTGTATCGCAAGTGTTGAAAGAGAAGAAGCTTTATGCTAAGTTGTCGAAGTGTGAATTCTGGTTGCAAGAGGTGAGTTTTCTTGGTCACGTTATTTCAAGTGATGGTATTGCTGTGGATCCGTCCAAAGTAGATGCAGTTCTACAATGGGAGGCTCCGAAGTCGGTTACAGAGATTAGAAGCTTTTTGGGCTTGGCTGATTATTATCGTAAATTTTTTGAAGGCTTTTCCAAGTTAGCACTTCCGTTGACTCAGTTGACTTATAAAGGTAAAGCATTTGTGTGGGATATTCACTGTGAGAAGAGTTTCATTGAGCTAAAGAAGAGATTGACTACATCTCTAGTTTTGATTCTACCTGGATCAAATGAACCATTTATGGTGTATTGTGATGCATCCTTGATGGATTTAGGTGGTTTATTGATGCAAGATGGTAAGGTTATGGCTTATGCTTTATGACAACTGAGATTTCATGAGAGAAACTATCCTACTCGTGATTTGGAATTAGCTGCAGTGGTGTTTGTGTTGAAAATCTTGAGACATTATCTATATGGTTCGAGATTTAAAGTGTTTAGTGATCATAAGAGTTTGAAGTATCTGTTTGATCAAGAAGGAATTGAATATGAGGAAAAGGAGATGGTTGGAATTTCTAAAGGATTATGACTTTGGCTTGAATTATCATCTCATTTAAGCTAATATTATGGCTGATGCTTTAAGTCTGAAGTCTTTGCATATGTCTGCTATGATGGTGAGAGAGTTGGAATATATTGAGCCGTTCAGAGACTTAAGTTTGGTCTGTGAGCTGACACATCAGAGTGTGATGTTGGGCATGTTGAAGATCAACAATGATTTTCTTAATAATATCAAAGAGTGTCAGAAGTTGGATGTGAAGTTGGTGGACTTTATGGTTGGGAATAATCAGACTGAGGATAGTGACTTTAGAGTGGATGGATAGGGTGTACTGGGGTTTCGTGACATGATTTATATTCCTGATGATTCTGAGTTGAAAAAGATGATTCTGGAAGAAAGTCATAAGAGTAGCTTGAGTATCCATCCAGGAGATACAAAGATGTATCAGGATCTGAAGAAGATATTTTGGTGGCCTGGACTGAAGTGTGATGTGGCTCATTTTGTGTATGCTTGTTTGTTTGTCAGAAGTTAGAAGTTGAGCATCAGAAACCTGCAGGGTTGATGCAACCGTTGTATATTCCAGAATGGAAATGGGATAACATTTCTATGGATTTTGTGACTGGGTTGCTGAATACTCCAAGTGGGCATGATGCCATTTGGGTGATTATTTATAGATTGACAAAGTCGGCTCACTTTATTCCGATTAAAATCCGTTTTTCTTTGCAGAAGTTGGCAGAGATTTATATCCGTATGATTGTGAAGCTGTACGGAGTTCCGTTGAGTATTGTGTCGGATAGAGATCTGAGGTTCATTTCTAGATTTGGGGAGAGTTTGCAGAAGGGTTTGGGTTCGAAGCTGAGGTTGAGTGTTGCTTATCATCCACAGACAGATGGTCAGACAGATAGGACTATTCAGTCGTTAGAGGATTTGTTGAGAGCTTGTATTCTTGAATAAAGAGGTGTTTAGGATAGTCATTTTTCGTTGATTGAGTTCACTTATAATAACAGTTATCATTCCAGTAATGGAATGGAGTCTTTTGAAGCTTTGTATGGACGGAGGTGCAGGACGCCTCTGTGTTGGCATGAATCTGGTGAGAGTGTGATGGTTGGACCTGAGATTGTCCAACAGACTACTGAGAAGGTGAATCTGATTCGTGAGAAGATGAAAGCTTCACAGAGTATACATAAGAGCTACCATGACAAGCAGAGGAAAGATCATGAGTTTCATGACGGAGATCATGTATTTTGAGAGTCACTCTGGTGACCGGTGTTAGGCATGCCTTAAGGTCGAGGAAACTTACTCCTCGATTTATTGGTCTGTATCATATATCAGAGAGGGTTGGAGTTATTGCTTATAGAGTGGCGTTGCCACCAAATTTGTCAAATTTGCATGATGTGTTCCATGTTTCACAGCTTCGAAAGTATGTTTCGGATCTGTCGCATGTGATTCTGATGGATGATATTCAGGTAAGGGATAACCTTACAGTTAAGGCTTTGCCTGTGAGGATTGAGGACCATGAGATAAAGCAGTTGAGAGGCAAAGAGATTGCTCTCGTGAAGGTAGTGTGGGGAGGCGTTGCCGGTGGAAATATGATTTGAGAGTTGGAGAGCAGGATGCGTGAGGCGTATCCTGAGTTGTTTGAAGGTAGTGTGTGGTAGTGGCCTTAAGAATAGACTTTAAGGTGTTAGGGGTGTGAGCAATAGAGTAGAGATTGGTGGTGTGGTGAGTAAAACTAACTAGATTATATTAGTTGGTAATTATTTATTTAAATAATATAAGGTGGGTATTATTTAAATTAAATAATTGATGGAATTATTATTATTGTAATTATTATTATTTAATTAGTTGGATTAAGTTATAATAATAATATAATAAAATAATAGAAAAAGGGAAAGTTGAGAATTAGAACAGTCAGATACGTGTTTTGGAGAAAAGGTGAAGAGAAGGCTAGGGCTCTAGTAGAAAGAGAATATTCACCATTGTTGGGAAGATTTTGAAAGAACTCTAGGGTAAGGGTCGGGTTCTAATTATCTAAGGGTTTGTATGATGATGGTGGGTAGGTTATTTCTATGCTTGTTGTGTATTTCTCTTCTCTCTATGTATAATCATTGTTGAAATTATATTTGTTAGATTGAATGATTGCTTGATGAATAATGAGTTTGTTTGATGATGTTACAATTGATTGGTGATTGTTGAATTGTTGTGTTGTTGCTGTTGGAATTATGCAATTGATGGATTTGTTGATGGTAGATGTTGTGTGTTGGTTGGGGTTGCGAGTCAGAGTCGGAACTTAAGTTACAGAACGTTTTGTGTTTTAATATATTGGTGGATAATTGCCATGTTTATTTCATATTCCTGTGTTTCTTGAACTACTATCAGTTTTGTTATGTTTTGAATTATTAACATAAATGGTTGATCATATTTTTCGCTGCTTAAATAAAGTTGAATTTCAGACATGTTTTACTATTATAATTATTATTAATAATTTTTGAATTGCATGTGTTACATATCTCGAAGTAAGAGCAGGTGATTGTTGAAAGTAGCATCCTAAATGCCTTACGTTTTATTTTTACTCTAATATTTTATTACAATTACGCTGAGGCTTTTAGGGTGTTACAGGTTCTATTTTTAGAACTGCTTGCGTGGGTTACAAGTTGATTAAGCTCAACAAGCACAATGTACCTTACGATGCACCATATTTCAATTAAGTGCATTATATCTTTTAATATTCTGTGTTTTACTTAAGTATATCATACCTTAAGATGTTCCTTATTTCGAATAAGTACATCATTCCTTAAGATGTTCCATATTGCACTCAAGTACACTCTAACCTTACGGTGTGCCACATTTCTCTAATTAACACTAGTGCATTGAAAGTCCACACAATCAAATAAGTTTCACTTATATGTTTTCCCCCCTCAATTTGTCCTTATGTGTTTGACCATGTGAGGTCTCGTAACATTGGTAATTATATTAAATAATGCATTTAGTATAATAAACAGTGAGTAATATCTAGCAACACATCACTGCTACCCAAGTCACAAAAATGTCATGTGATCTAATAAAAATTTTCAATGATAATGTTTATGTGTATAATTAACTTTTTGCCATGATGTCTATATTGAACACGTAGCATAGACCGTGTCACCCTTGTCCCGTTCAATATTTAACCCTTAGGAATTTATCTTATTATGTAGGATGGGAAAAGTCAATCTAGGTCACTGATGTCCCTCAGCATGATTTGTGGAGTACCCATCAATCATATTTATATTCATCCTGTTATGGATGACATTTGATCAGTAATAAAGTACTTGACTCCTCATTTAGGGTCCATAGTGGTTTCAGGTCGAAGGGTGGTATACACCACTATCACCTTGACAATAACTTATGACACTTGCATAATATTCTATATAGTAGTCTCATAGTGGGTCAATGTTGTATAAATATTACTATTAATATTCATACCTATAACTCTTTATCCATGATCTGTAATGTGTGATTATTAGTCTATCCACTAATAGTCTCAATGATTTTATGTTATCCCACTTCACAATAAACCTTGACTATGAATTCTTTAAAAATAATGTCCTTATGTTTAATGGGGTATCATGATTAAGTCACCGTTAATTCTCCATCAAACAAACTACATATTCTAGTGACATTATTACTTTGGAAAAACAAACATAATGAAGAAATGCATTATTACTATTAATGGATAATTCAATACAAGTACCAAGTTCTAAATCTTCAAGATTCTTTGTATCAAAATCTTCTTATGTAGTAAATGAAGGGAAATCGTGATGTGAACGCAGCAAAAAAACAAAAATTTACCTTAAGTCGATCCTTACGAATGATCATGATTACTGATAGAAATGGTTACCTCTTATGGAGATTAAAACCTTTGATGCAAAATTAGATGAATGATCACAAGCATTGACAATGAAAAACACCTCTACTTAGCCCACACGAACAAAGTGCCTTCAATCTCAGTGCTAGCTGCTACAAATAAAGACCTTGAGAGAGAGAGAGAGAGAGAGAGAGAGAGAGAGATAGTGCAACTAAGGTTTCACAAACCAAAATTGGTCAAGCAATAAATAATTTTGCAGAAGGGTTCTATTTATAGAACTGCTTGTGTAGGATACAGGCTGATTAAGCCCAACAAGCACAATATACCTTACGATGTACCATATTTCAATTAAGTGCATTATATCTTTTGATGTTCTGTATTTTACTTAAGTATATCATACCTTAAGATGTTCCTTATTTCTAATAAGTACATCATACCTTAAGATGTTCCATATTGCACTCAAGTACACTGTAACCTTACGGTATGCCACGTCTCTCTAATTAACACTAGTACATTGAAAGTCTGCACAATCAAATAAGTTTCACTTATTTATTTTCTCCCCTTAATTTTTCCTTATGTGTTTGACCATGTAAGTTCTCGTAACATTGGTAATTATATTAATTAACGCATTTAGTTTAATAAACAGTGAGTAATATCTAGCAACACATCACTGCTACCCAAGTCACAAAAATGTCATGTGATCTAATAAAAACTTTTGGTGATAATGTTTATGTGTATAATTACCCTTTTGCTATGAAGTCTATATTGAACATATAGCATAGACCGTGTCACCATTGTCCCGTTCAATATTGCACCCTTAGGAATTTATCCTATTATGCAGGATGGAAAAAGTCAATCTAGGTCATTGATGTCCCTCATCATGATTTGTGGAGTACCCATCAATCATATTTATGTTCATCCTGTTATGGAAAACATTTGATCAATAAAAAAGTACTTGACTTCTTATTTAGGGTCCATAATGGTTTCAGATCGAAGGGTGGTATACACCACTATCACCTTGACAATAACTTAAGACACTTGCATAACATTCTATATAGTATTCTCATAGTGGGTCAATGCAGTATAAATATTACTATTAATATTCATACTTTATAACTCTTTATCCATGATATGTAATGTGTGGTCATTAATCTATCCAATAATAGTCTAAATGATTTTATGTTATCCCACTTCACAATAAATCTTGACTACAAATTCTTTAATAATAATGTCCTTATGTTTAATGGGGTATCATGATTAAGTCACACTTAATGCTCCATCAAACAAACTACATATTCTAGTGACATTATTACTTTGGAAAAACAAACATAATGAAGAAATGCATTATTACTGTTAATTGATAATTCAATACAAGTACCAAGTTCTAAATCTTCAAGATTCTTTGTATCAAAATCTTCTTATGCAGTAAATGAAGGGAAATCGTGATATGAAGGAAGCAGAAAAACAAAAATTTACCTTTAGTCGATTCTTATGAATGATCATGATCACTGATTGAAATGGTTACCTCTTATGGCGATTAAAACCTTTGATGCAAAATCAGATGAATGATCACAAGCACTGAACAATGAATAACACCTCTACTTAGCCAACATGAACAAAGTACCTTCAATCTCAGTGTTAACTGCTACAAATGAAAACCTTGAGAGAGAGATAGATAGAGAGAGAGAGAGAGAGAGAGAGAGAGAGAGAAAGTACAGTTAGGGTATCAAAACTGAATTTAATCAAATGTGAGATCTTCTACACAAGGGCACTATTTATATAACCACTTGTGTGGGCTGTGTAGCGTGCGATTTTTGTCGGTGACGCGACCACCTTAGCACAATGGTTGGAATTGGGTGCTACTTTCCGATTTCTTATTTATCCTATGAAGCTGGAAAGGAAAGGAAAGATATCTAAAACTAACCTTGCACGCAAATGTTTTCTTTAACAAATGCTAAGAGATTGGGGGGTCGGGGTCAGGTTATACAAAGGGAAGTTGTTAACACCCAGTGTATATATGGTTATCCATAGACTTTTTATTGCATGTTTCTCTGTTAATTTAAATACTTTCTGGTGTTTATCTGCTGTGGTTTGGGAAAGTTTCTCCTTTGGGAGTGTTGAGAGAGTGTTTTTGTGGTTTTCAGGTTTTTTCATTGTTTTTGGGAAGGTATTGGACCTAAAGTTTTTGATTTGTATGCTCGCTAAGATTTCGCAATCTTATGCCTACGTATTCCTGTAAAGATATCTTGGAAATCAGAGCAATTATAGTTCC
This sequence comes from Lathyrus tuberosus, assembly GCA_022829125.1. Taxonomy (NCBI): domain Eukaryota; kingdom Viridiplantae; phylum Streptophyta; class Magnoliopsida; order Fabales; family Fabaceae; genus Lathyrus; species Lathyrus tuberosus. Next base: position 3,408,052 of record JALAZF010000037.1, read on the forward strand.
TCCTATTCTATGGGAGGAAAAATGTTTGGTGTCTTGTTTAAAGCCCAAGATTGAAGCTAAAATCTTGACTAAGAAAGAATTTGTCATCTCTAAAGAGAGACATCTCATCTATTCATCACAAATGTTGAGAAATTGATTATAAAGGGAATTACTTTAACTGGGATACGTAGAATCCAGCAATGCCATAATTTCCTTTATAAAGGTGATATCATGAAGGAGGAAAGCTTTTACTTAGTGTAGAGCAAGGCCACTTTTCCCTTATGATTCTTTCATGCTAAGAGAAGGACATTGGCTTGGATGTAAATAATCCATAGGCTTGCCACTTACAGCAGTTAGATGAAAGATGATTTTTGACCAGGATAAAATAAGAACTCCAGCTTAGATTTTGAATCAACAAGTGTGCCACTTACAGCAATTATCTGGAAAAAGGTTTTCTTTTTTGTTTTGAGATGTGATGTACAGAGGAAATATCCTCATGCAGAGTAGACTCATGGTCTCATCTGAGGGGATGTTGATTTTTGCATGCCTTGATCAAAGCCCAAGGTTGAAGCTAAAAGGTTGACTCTACTAGGGGAGTTTTATGTCTGTCTTGTACAAAGCCCAAGATTGAGGCTGAAGTAAGCTGACTCCACTGGGGATTATTTTATCTGTCTTGTACAAAGCCCAAGATTGAGGCTGACTGAAGCTGACTCCACTAGGGAGGGTCTTATCTGTCTTGTACAAAGTCTAAGATTGAGGCTGACTGGCTCCACTGGGGGAAGTTCTTATATGAAGCCTAAGAGGAGGCTACTTATTGCTGAGGATTATTGAAATCCAAGAGCAGATCCAGATTGTGTTGGGGAATCCCAAGGTTTTACTCTTTCTGGGAGTCAGGGAAGAGTTAAGATATTAGAGGCTAAAGGGGCTCTGATTCTTTTGGGGATTTATTGATGGTAAATTGACCATGGTTGGGGATTTTTTAAGGTGAAGCATAAAGATTGAGTTTGAAAACCTATGGAGGTTTTAACTCTGGTGGAGATTAATGTATTGGGATAATGATCAGGGTTTTTCTTGTGCTTTTAGGAAACTTGAGGGTCTTTGGTGAAATCCAAAAGGAGATGAGACTTTCCAATTCTACTTGAATGAAGAGGTTGACTCTTAGCTGGAGAATGATATTTGTATGATGCCCAACAGGAGGCTGAGATTGTCCAAGTCTGCTTATATGAAGCCCAAGAGGAGGTTGGGGGTTTAAGGGATGAAGATCAACCCTAAAATGGTCTGATGTTTGGTAATTCTGACTCTCATGAGGATTGAACTAGTAGAGGTGACTAATTTCTGTCCTATACCTGTAGAAGGCCTTTGGGTCCTTGTACTAAGCCCAAGAGGAGGCTGAAGAACTTCTAAGAAGTCTGGGGGTCCTTGTACTAAGCCCAAGAGGAGGCTGAAGAACTTCTAAGAAGCCTGGGGGTCCTTGTACTAAGCCCAAGAGGAGGCTGGGGATGCTTTTAGGAAGCTTGTGGGTCCAAGCCTAAGAAAAGTTCAAGAAAGGTTTCACCGGGAATTAATCATTTCTTTGTTGAACAGTTCTAAGGTTTGAAGAAATTCAAGAGAGGTTTCACCGGGAATTAATCCTCTTTGGGGAAAAGAATTTCTTGTACAAATAAAATTTCTAAGTTTGGACAGTCTTGAGAAAAGTTTCATCTGGAATAATGTCTTTCTCTGTTCCATATTGTATAAGCCCAAGAGGAGGCAAGACTGTATCTGGAATATCCTATGGGGGACTAGTTTTGACTATGTTGAAATTAACCTCTGGTTTGATATAAACCTAGACCTAACTATTGGGGGAACTCTAAGCAAGATATTCACAAATATATATACAGACAATTATATTGACAGATATATATAAGAAATAAGCATTGAAACAGATACGGGGACTTACCTTCTGAGAAGAAGCCCAAGCATATTGTGATCTATAGTATTGACTGCAACTGTATTCCCTCTTTTAGGGTTACAAGAAATTGAAGAAAGTTTTCCAAACACATTGAATTTGAATTTAAATTAAAAGAAAGTTGTTAAAAAAAGATTTGTTTGGGGCTTATAGCTCAAGGAGAGGCCCAGATGACTTATTTGATAACATTGATCGCACTACGATACCGAAAGGCGTTGTGGGACTTATATTATAGTAGAGGCCCAAAAATTGTTTTTGTACAAAGAGGGGCTGGGTCTTACACTCTATTTAGAGGCCCAAAAATGTTTGTAAAGAAAATAATGGGGGTTATACTCAAGGAGAGGCCCAAAAGTTTATTTGAAAATGCGACGATCACACCGTGATTTTGAAAACCACAGAGGGACTTATACAATGACTGAGGCCCAAAATTTTTTGTTTACAAAGGGATGAGTCTTACACTCTATGAGAGGCCCAAAGATTTATTTTTATACAAGAGTTGGGGCTTATAACTCAAGGAGATGCCCAGATGAAAACAACGATCGCGCCGTTTATCGTATCGAGACTTATACAATGACTGAGGCCTAAAATGGTATATTTACAAAGGGAATGGGTCTTACACTCTATTAGAGGCCCAAAAGTTTATTTTTATACAAGAGATGGGGCTTACAACTCAAGGAGATGCCCAGATGAAAATTGTTTTGAAAATGGCGAACGCGCCGAGATTTTTAAAATCATATCGGGACTTATACAATGGTTGAGGCCCAAATTTATTATTTACAAAGGGGTGGGACTTACACTCTACAAAGAGGCCCAAAAAAGTTTGAAAATAAGTTTGAAAAGAATTAAAATTAAGAGAAACCCAAATTTAAAAAATATATATATAATTTTTAAAGGAAATTAAATATAAAATGATACAAAATATCAAATATATTCAAAAACAAGTTGTCAAATTTAAAAAATATTTTGAAAAATCATGTTTAATCACATGAAAGCTTGAAATCCAATTGGTTTTGAAAAATCACGGTGAGAATTTCATTTAAAAATGTTTAAAAACAAATAAAAATGAAGTTAAATTCAAAAATCAAACTATATTAAATAAATAATATAAATGTGATTTTTTTGTAGAATAAAATAATTTAACATTTTTGTGACTTTTTAAAAAAAAAAAGAACTAATCAAAACTGATGAAAAATGAGAGAGAAATTTATTTTTGAAATCATTTAATAAAAATATCAAATATTCAAGAATTCAAAAATTTGAAAATGGCGCCAAGGCCATCTTCTTCTTCCTCACGACTACCTGCCATGGTCGTTTTGCAAAAACTCTCATATCTCTCTGATTACTCAATGAAAATGACTTTTGTAAACATGAAAGTTGTGTGTTTTTTAACAAGGATTTCGGTCATATAAATTAATTGCATTTATATTAAGTGTGGAGTGAGAAATCAAGTGGTGAACTCAAGAACCCTAATTTCTGTAAGAACTCTATGAAATCTTATACACGAAAGCTACAAAGTAATTGATTGAGGATAATCACTCTATATAAGTGCAGAAACATGTTTGTAACTTGAAAACACATTTATGATGCATGGATTATATAGTTTGAGAGTGTCAGGCTTACCTCTTGAAAGAAGAATTTGAATTCTATGTTGGAGGTGTTACAGATGTTGTGTAATGATCTGGACATATTCAATGGACCTCAAGTAATGTGTTTGAAAGCTTGGAATAGATTGAATCGGCTAGGAACTTGTTGTGGCACCTCAACTGCAAATAGGCCAAAAAGCTTCAGCAAATGGGGGGTGACTTTGTAATTCTGATGTTCCAGATGAGTTTTAAGGTTATGGATCACTCATATGTGAGGTGTTGGTATGATTGGTTTTGATTGAGTTACTCTCAAATTGAAAATTTGATAGTGACTTGAAAGAGAAGCAAAATCTGGTTTTTTGAGAGTGATTTGGAGGAAAGCATGTATTGATATGCTTTGGTGTACTTGAATTGATCAGAAAGAACCTCTACTTATAGTAAAGCAACTTTGTTTTGGGAGTAATAGTGATTGGAGGCTGGATCACTCCAATATCCATTGAACTTTGTCATGTAGCCAAAGTCTCCTCTAGCCATTGACTTGGGTCAATCTTGCAGGCCTATGGTCTTCTGATGCTTGAGTTTATCTTGACTCATTTGCAATGTTGTGGACTGATACATGCCAGCTCTATGAATCCATTCAATGCCTTATGACAAGTTTGAAGTTTTTGGATTTGAACTTTGAATGTCACATGCCAAATGATGAGGTTTTTGACTTGCAAGGCTCTATGGTGTTGTAGCTCTGCAGAGATCATATTCATTGCACTTTAGAAACGTGTATTGTATGGTGACAATGCTTGCCAAGTCATGGAAATGACAAAATCGTGTGGCATGTACAAGGCTGTCTTGTAAAACCAGTCTTGGAGGTGTCATGTTTCCATGCTTATAACTCCCTACTCAAGTTGAATTAAGATGAGTTCTGGTACTCTTTGGAAAGCTTGTATATCCTACTTTAACTTTGATGTCCAACATTGGTCTTGAATTAACTTGGATCATGGTGAAAAATGGCCTCAAATTTGGTGAAAACCCAAGACAGATTCTGTTCAAAATTTTCACTAAGTGTTGGAAAAGTGGTCATTTTCATGTTTTTGTGATTTTGATCAATCCATAACTCAAAATCCATGAGGATTTGGAATCTGATGTAGTTGACAATTTTAAAGTATGTAATGAGATCTTTCATTTGAGCTTTGAATGGGAGAAAAATGCCTTAAGGTTTAGGAGTTATGACCTTGCAAAGTTGGTACCAAATTACTTTTGTTCCATAACTTAGAAAATTTTAAGTTTCTTATGGTTGCCCCTTTTTCAAGTAACCTTAATTTTCTTGATTTTTCTTGATCGATTATGATCCAAACCATGAATTAACATTATTTTTGACTTAGGGAAGCCTTGTTTGTCAAGAAATTCAAAAAGTCAAACTTGGTTTTTTGGCACAGTTGACTTTTTGTCAGATGAATTCCAAACTGTGTGATCCTCTATGAAATCAAGTCCTTGACCTAATTCAAACCTAATGGATGGATTCCATAGGTGTTATAGAGTGTCTTGAATCATTTCCCAATGTTTGGGAACATATCTTGGTCAAAAGTCAAAGATACAGTCGACTTTTCATCAGGAAACCTTAATTGGTCCAGATGAATTGGAATCCTTGCATTGCCTGTGAACCAAGTTCTTTGAATTAATCCAACCTTGTGAATGGATCAATATGATTTATTGGAGGTCTTCAAAACACTTCTTGAGGTCTTGGCTCATGTCTTGCTCCAAAAGTCAACTTAGGGGTGAATTAGGTCAAGAAACCCTAATTTTTTATTTTTGATGAATGCACCCTCTGAGGCTATTTTGAATTTATGATAGGATCCATGAGGTACCTTTGAGCTTCTTGGATCATGTTTTGAAGTATTGGCTCATGCCCAGATGAAATTTTCATCTGGAGGCCTTAGTCGACCAAAACCCTAATTTGGTGACACTGGCGATCTTGAGGCTTGATCCACTTGGAATGTTGCAACCTTGTGCTTGATTCTTGATGTGGGAGACCTATTGATCCTTTATGGGTGTTTGAGAGGCTAGACAAGTTGAAGATCATGTCAATTCTTTATTAATAATTTGTCTGAGTGCTCTGAGAGGGATCAAAACCCTAATTCTTGGTTGTAGTGAATGCTCAACAGTCCTTGAGAAGATTGATGAGGTATGATGGTACATCCATATTGTGGTGATGATTTGCACAATGATGGGAAATCTTTGTGGTCAAAATTTGGGGTATGACAGGCTGCAAGCTAAAAAGCCCACTTAAGTGCATTGTACCTTATGATGTATTATATTTCACTTAAGTGCACAGTACCTTACTGTATTTCGTATTCCACTTAAGTGAATTGTACCTTACAGTGTTCTATAATTCACTTAAGTGCATCATATCTTACGATGTTATATAATTCTATTAAGTACATCGTACCTTACGATATTCCTTATTTCACTTATTTCTTCTATATCTCAATAATATGTCCTTATGTATGTGACCTCCTAGGTTCTCGTGACATTGACAATTATATTAAATCCCATATTTAATATAAAAAATAATGAGCGATATCTAGCAACACATCACTACTACCCAAGTAAAAAAAATGTCATGTGATATGACAAAACCTTTATGTGAAAATGCTTATGTGTATAATTACCCTTTTGCTCGTATGTCTATATTGAACACAAGATATAGACCGTGTCACCCTTGTCCAGTTCAATATTAGGTCCTTTGACATTTATCCTGTTATGCAAGAAGGGAAAATTCTATTTAGGTCACTCATGTCCCTCAACATGATTTTTGAAGTACCCATCAACTGTCTTTAGGTCACCCAGTTATGGGCAACGTTTGATAGTAATAATGTACTCGACTCCACTTCTAGGATGGTTTCAGGTCAAAGGGTGGTATACACCATTATCACTGTGAGAACAACTTATGACAATATGCATAACATTCTATGTAGTATTCTCATAGCGGGTAAATCCAATACAAATACTAATCCTAATATTTATACCAATGTGAAGGCTTGATAACTTTTTATGCATAATTCATTAGATGTGATTATTAGTCTATCCATATAATAGTCTCAATGCTTTAATTTTATTCCATTTCACAGTAAAGTCTGACTACATATACTTTAAGAACAATGTCCTTATTGTACATAACCAAAAATTATGTTAACTGGTCGAGTATGATGAGAAGGGTGAAACAGGATGCCACATGCCTATTTATACGTCAGATATGACAAAGATAAGCCTACCTCGCACTAGACAAGAACTAGCTCGACCATATAGATCAGACGTCTGTACAGCTCAGATACCACACCAAAGGACACAAGGGACAGTTATGAAAACACATATTTTGACTAGGGAGTTACAATCATTGAAGGGGAAAATGTTATGAGAGCAATTATGGAGGCGGTGGACGTTACGAGAGGATGTATCAGCTAAGGGACCTATAAATAAGAAGGCTTAAGAAAGAAGGAAGGAGGACAGACAGACACTTAAAATCATTCATCTAAGACTCTCTTCGAGCAATAACGAAGAAGTCAAACTTTTAGTGTTTTAGCAAAAACACTTATGATTAATGGGATCTCATGATTAAGTCACACTTAATGTTTCATTAAACAAACTAGCTATTCTAGGGACTTTAATATTTTTGAAAAACAAACATAATAAAAAAAATTCCTTTTAATTATTAATAAATAATTCGATACAAGTACCAAGTTCTAATGAAAATATTGGCCGATAGGGCTTACACCAACAATAAATTAATCATTATGCAACCCATTGTTAGTGATTTCATTATGTTTCTTTTTACATTCATACCTTATGGTTTGATTATAGGCTTTTGTTTGGTGATTCCTTTAGTGTTGTAACTAGATGTTCTATATATAGATTGTTTATTGTGGTTGCACGTTAATGCTAAGTTGACTAGAATGATATTCTCAAACATTCCGTCCCTGTTAATTCTGGTACTTGAGGGCCTACATACAACTATAAACACAATGGACCAGAAGCTCGGACTTACGCCACACAACATGGGACTTAATCCTAAGATTAGGAGCCACCAAACCTATACATACAGAACCTAAAAAATCTAATCGGATAGAAGCATGGATGCATGATTATCCACTATTCACCTCCCAATAGGCTTGGGATCCGACTTCACAACCTATAACTCTAACCCAACAGGAAAGAATGGTAGAATGACCACCTTACGCTAAATAGGAAAGCCGACCATCTCCAGGTACAACATACCTAACGGAGAAAAAAACCAATCATAACCTTCGTACACATCCACCATCATGGGGAAAGACATTATCAAATCGTCATCAAAAGGAATGTCTAGAGACATAACTACAAGTTTCCTATAAATAGAGGATACATCATGAACCCAATGTTATTTCATTCTTAACCTTTACCAATCATAAAAAATAAAACTCTTCATATACCATATTGAGACATTGTCTCTAGCATACTACTAGCAGAGTCAAAACCAAGTTCAACAAGAACGTTTGACATCCCCTGTAAGGACGAGTAATAATAATTCCCCGATCATCCATCCAATTATCAAACTGACAAATGGAGAGATAAATACACCACCTGAATACAGGGAGACCTTGGTCATAATTTGGGCCACTATTGATGAATTACGGTGTAAAAAAAGGTCCTACAAACACGAGTAGGAAAAAATCCAACAAGAACCGGTGCATGAGGCTGACTTTGACTACGAGTTAGAGGTCCCCCAACCACTATGCGAGGAAATATGGGATGCCCCAATACTAGATATTTTCAAACCATGACACTTCGTGACCTTTGATGTGAAAACGACTCCTAGGAGCACTTAATGTCAATCAACACATATATTGTGTTTTACGAAGCCACAAAACTGCTTAAGTGAAAACTACTTTCAAGTATCCAGAAGTAGGAAAAAGTTAGGTGTTACATGAGCTTATCCTAGTATTGTTCAGTTGCCAGATACTCAAATATCTCCCAAAACTTGGTACATTAGTTTTTGGAAGTAAACATCTGAAGATAACAACTACATTCTAGTTTAAAGATCGTCAAGGTAACTAATAAATCGTGAAGGAATATCTAGTTTAATTAAGCAAAACCATGATAATGGGGTTTCCAACCTCAACCAAGAAATGTACATGAAAGCATTTCAAAATATCCTTATGGTTGAAAATTTTAATGAGTCTCTGGCCAATTAGCCAATCGATGATGTGCAAAAAATAATTAAGAAGGACATAATGACACATAAAGGGATGGGAGATCAACATAGAGAAGAGAAACATAGACAATAAATAAAGAGCCTCATGATGGAATGGCTCGGCAAGGCAAAGTTAAGGACAAGTGAAACACTTACAACATAAAAAACCAAACTATAAGATGGACAACATGATGCATATGATTTACAAATAGCAAGACTAAACATCCATATGAACCAAATGTTGAAAAAAATTCTCCACACAAAACTGATTTATGAGTATGCCAAGCTGAAGGGCCATATGGGCCCAAACAAAAGCCTACGTTGCACCTATCATGAGGTAAAAGACCATGGCACTAATAACTTATAAGATAGATTGAAAGGTGTGGTTCTATGTACAAATATGTTTTGATGATTCACCCATCAGATCAAATATCATGAACATCATCAAAGAATGGACCTGAATCAAAGAACTTGCAAAGATGAAATAAAAATAAAATAACCTTTTTATGCAAAAAAAAAAAAAGTGGCCCACATTGATCTATAAGTGAAAATAACTTAAACATAAACAAAAATAGCCCATGCAAGTCTCGAACCTGCGACCTTTGCGTTATTAGCACGAGCTCTAACCAACTGAGCTAATGGGCCATATATAATAAAAAATTTATGAACCGTTTAATAAAGATCAAACTCTATGAACATCAATGAGAAACAAACCTAACTTTTAAAGCACACCTAAATATGACGCCTAAGTGTTTTCTTTATTTTAGGAACATATTGTAGTATAATGTATGACTCTCTAAGTACCATAGTAATGAACATCAGATCAGATTGGCCAGTTGTTGTTAACCCTCAATTTCGACGCCAGACAAAGTCAAAGTTATGTTAATGTTAAAATATTATTTTTAATATAAAGAAGTCTTCGACCTAACTTTTGAGAGGCCTGAGTCGAATAAATGTGGAGAAACCTTAAAGGATGGCTAAGTATGGAAAGGGTTCTTCGACCATGAGAATATAGCGCTGCAGTGGTTATGTTAAGATTGGAGGGAATTTCCAATATTTGAAATTTAAACAAGAGCAGTTGTGGACGTGGGAACAGTTGAGATTAAGGGGAAGGCGCCAAAATCCACACGTTCGAAGCAGTAACCACCACTGAGTAGTTATTTCCTAGCACTATAAATAGGAGTTGGTTCTATGTAAATGGGGTGTTCATATTTTTGTACAAGTTACTCTAAGAAACTCAAAGTACCCGCGTGTAGAGAAACGAGTTCATGAGAATGTACGTAATGTAACACCATTGTCTTCATTAATCTAATTTATCTTCAGCATGTTTACTTTCCATGCCTTTACAGTTTCTTGAAATTTATCTTCCATGCCAAATTTATGTTCAAAGTCATTTAAGTTTTCTGCGTTTTACTTTCGACTGCACTTTACTTTTCAAAGCATTTAATCTTCGAACCTTTACTTTTCAAAGTCTTTCATTTTCAAGAACGTGAAGTTCTCCTTTAAATCAATTGCATTTATTTTCAAGGTCTTTTACTTTCCAGCACTTTACCTTCGACAACACTTTTACTATCCCAGCCTTTACTTTCCTAGAACGTGGAGTTCGTTGCATTTTACTTTCAAAACCTTTACTAATTCGACGCCTTTAATTTTTGCACCCTTTACTTGCATTACTTTAAATTTCAAGTTCTCATTTTACTTTATTGCCTGTAGTCGAACGTGGAGTTCAGTTAGATTTTATTTTCAGCATTGTCGAACGTGGAGTTCAGTTTACATTTTCTTTAAGTTACACTTGTCTCTCAAACTTAGCACATGTCCTAGGATTTGTGTGATCGATCCTGCAAGTTAAATCAATTTGCATTTAGATTGATAGAACAGAGGTTGTTTACCAAAATTCACAGTAAAACAAATTGGCACGCCCAGTGGGACCCAGTGCTAAGTCAAACCTCTTTGTCAGCCTCATCTCTCTTGGTGAAGAAGTAATTTCGTTGCATGTTATTGAGAAGTGGTAAGTTAGCCACAGCAAACGAAGAGATACCAAAGAGAAGATATACTAAGAAGATGGTAACTAATGTCAATCAACAAGTTAATCCTCAAGGGAGTATTTCAAACACTCAGTCCAGTAGCAGTATTGGGACTCAAAGCACTCCATCACCAGTGTCTTCGACAGGAGGACCGGCGTTGCTTCCGTTAGTGGTGTCTGAGCCAGGATCAACATATACAAAATCATATACTCAACCTGTGTTGGAATATATAGGACCACAAAGCTCTAATTCGCCAACACCCCCAGGAGGAAATGCAATGTACAGGCACGTCCCTCCACCAGGTTTCCCACATCCAGGGTCGAGGAGTCAACCCTATGGTATGCCTACATCAATGATGCAAAACCTGCAGAATGCTCCACCTGTATTTTCAGAAACTGTTGTGTCTTCGCCACTACAAGGGTCAGGATCAGGATGACGAAACAACCAGAGTATAGGCGTTGGTTACTCTGTTCAAACACCTAGCCTTACAAATACATCCATAAATTGTTTGAGACAGCAGATGGATGAAAGTAACATGCAAATGGTATATACGTTGTCTCAGGCAATGGGAGAAGTTTTTCAACCTTTGATCCAAAATACAACCCAAACTAACCAACAACTGGTTGCACAAGTGGCACGCATGGCTGATTTCATGGGAGTACCAGCAGTGGATCGAAGAGCGACGGTGGTCGAAGATATCCCAAGACGTCATCAACATCAGATACCTGATGCTAACCTGGAGGATCAAGAGATGGTTGACCATTTCAGAGTCGAACCACCAAGAAACCAGAGGCCATACCAGATGGAGGAAGAACCCGTAGTGATGGTGAACAGGAACCAAAACGTAGATCAACTACTTAGGCAGGTTCGACACCAGAATCAAGCAGAAGAAAATAATCTTGCAGCCATGGTCGAAAGGATAATGACTAGGAATGGGATGAATTTTGGCTTCACCAGGCCAAATTATACATCACCTATAGTGGACTACATTCTCCAAGCAGAACTTCCCCCTAGGATGAAGGTTCCAAAGTTCAGCAAATTTTCAGGAGATACTACTGAGTCTATTGTCGAACATGTGGCTAGATATTTGATCGAAGCGGGCGAGATTGCAGCTGACGAAAGCCTTAGGATCAAATACTTCCCAAGTTCCCTTACCAAGAATGCCTTCACATGGTTTACTACGTTGCCTCCAAATTCCATATACAATTGGACCCAATTAGAATGTTTGTTTCATGAACAGTTCTATATGGGGCAAACTAAGATTAGTTTGAAAGAATTGGCTAGCATCAAGCGCAAGGTCACTGAGCCAATTGACGATTACCTGAATAGGTTTCGACTTCTTAAAGCCAGGTGCTTTACACAAGTGCCAGAACATGAGTTGGTCGAAATGGCTACTGGGGGTCTTGATTATTCCATTAGGAAGAAATTAGATACCCAATATCTTAGAGATATAGCCCAGCTAGCTGATAGGGTTCGACAGCTAGAAAGGCTAAAAGAAGAAAAAGCCAAATTCAGTAGGGGTAAAAAAGTAGCGTTTGTCGAATGCAAGGAAGATGTGGAGAGTCTGTATGGCGAGCCATCTTGTTTCGAGGAAAATGAGGTTGACGTTGCTGAATTAAAGCAAGGTCCACCTTACGCTTGCAAATTATTAGCTCCTTCAGAAGGAAAAAATCCTGTCGAATCTAACGACAAATTCCCTAAGAAAACATATACTTTCGACGTCACTAAATGTGATGAAATTTTTGATTTGTTAGTTAAAGATGGGCAAATGATAGTGCATGCTGGTGCTAAAACGCCGCCTTTAGAACAAAGAAAGAAAAGAGGTTTTTGTAAGTACCGTAATTTTTTGGGTCATAAAACTTCGCAATGTTTTCTTTTCAGGGATTTGGTGCAAAACGCTATCCAGGAAGGAAGGCTGAAGTTTGGGGAAAAAGGCAAAGCCCAGATGAAGATTGACTCTGACCCGTTGCAAGTTGCAGAGGCCAACTATACAGAGCCTCATGAGGTTCAGATGGTGGAAGCCACAGGGGGATTTGACGAGTCAGTCAACATGGTGGAAGTTATTGGAGACTTCGCCATCAGTGCTGTGATGATTGAAGGTTCTAGTAAGGCTACAAGTGGCCTAAACGTTTATGGTACCAGTCTGATGTTGGTGACCAAAGAAACTGCTGATAAGTTTGTGGAAATGGATAATGCCGCTAAGGTTTTTGATGTAACCGTGAGTGGGCGGAAGATAACTTCCAATGAAGGCATTAATATGGTCTAGTTGGCAGAGGAGTCTGATTCTAGTTCAGATAGTATCAACACCAATGAGGCTATGGGTAGAAATGCCCCTAAAGTTCAAGTTGTTAAGGAATTGGAACATGACATGCTCTTGGTTGGAGAGATGCTGGACATGGATGGTTGTCTGGTGGAAAATTGGATCTGTATGGCTGCTGAGACTTTTTTCAAGACATCTCCTGATGTCGAGAGAGTCAATGCTGAGGAGATGGTGGAGGCTGAGAAAGCTGCTTGGGTAAAAGCTTCCCAAAGAGCTGCAAAAGTAGCAGTAGGTGGTGGCTGCTTGGCAAAGACCACTGAAAGTCTGGAAGCCAGCTTCTCCAAGATGCGCCTAAAGGACATAATGGATGTCAACATGGTCGAAATTATGGATTGAAAGGATGAACAATTGAGTAAGGTAGATGAGCAAGAGAAACTTAACAAAATGGCTTATCCTGAGCCAGAAGATACAATCTTGGACTTCTTGCATCGTTGCCAGAAAAAAGGCTCTAGAGTAATGCTGTGTCCCAGGTGCAGCGCCATTTTAGATGAAAAAGCTGCCCACAAGCTAGAAGGGGTCAAGAAGGCTGGCGAAAGCTGAGGGCAGAAGGTGAGCAAGGGGCACCGAGGTTTTGACCATAGGCGACTTTCGACAGGGCCAAAGAACCAAGTACCAAGAGCCAAGCCAGGAACATTCAAACCTGCTGTGAATGTGCCAACGGGTAGTTGGATCAAGCTTGTCGAAGGGAGAGGACAGAAGAAAAAGTGGGAGAAGTTCGATGTGGAAAGAGATGCGTCATTTGAGTACAGGAAGGAGAATCGCACCACAAACAAATCCGCATACATTTCGCAGAATTACAAGGGTAACAACCCAATGTCCAGATCGCAATGGCGAAGAGAGCAGCGCAGGCGAAAAGCTGTTAGGGAGGCTCAGGTGCAAGGGGAGTCAAGCACCAATGTGGCTGGGGCAATGGAAAAGATGCCCATACGACGAAAGTTGTTTACTAGTCAACCAGAGGAAAAGGTCGAAGAGGATGATGATATGAATGATAACTTCGACAATGAGTCAGCAGCTTCCCTAAACATTTTGGTAAATGTGGTGTCAGTGATGCCAAGAGAATTTGGTCAAGTCTCAGAGGTCGAAGACTTAGACCAAACTGCTGAATTGGAAATGATGGCACACAAGCCTGTGTGCTATTACATCATGAACAATGGGTTCGTCGAAGAACAGAATGCTTTCTTTGAACGTCCCATGGAGGCAATGAAGGGTCACTTGAAGCCTCTTTATATTACTGGAAAAGTGGAGAACGTTCCTGTCAACAAGATTTTGGTAGACTGTGGTGCGACGGTTAATTTGATGCCAAGATTTCTGTTGAGCAAGATTGGAAAGTTTGAAACTGATACTAAACCCCACAACATGGTTCTGTCGAACTATGAAGGCAAAGTTGGTTCTACTCTGGGAGTGATTCAGGTAGATCTCACTGTGGGAACTATTACCAGACCAACAGTGTTCATGGTCTTCGAAACAAAGGCTAACTATAATCTACTTTTAGGAAGGGAGTGGATTCATGGGATAGGAGCAGTACCCTCATCTATGCACCAGATAATCACAATCTGGAGACCAGATGGGATAGTGGAAAACATTGAAGTTGATCAAGGGTACTTCAAGGTGCCTATTAATCATGTGGACAATAGGCAATTTGAGAAACATCTGGCGAACATTGCTCCATGTCCTCCAGCTGATTTTGAGTTTACACCTGACGAGGAGACGTTTTATTCGTTGTACTTACACCCTGTAGAAGGTTTCAGATAGGACAGGGAGGTACCAGGAGGAAGATTGCCATGCTTAGGCACACCTCCAATAGAGCCCACAGGGTGGGGAGATGAATTCAGTGATCATGACTGAGTTCGACGCTATGAAAAGAATTTTGGCCTATGTGGCCGAAACAAAACTACAAGCGGCTTTGGAAGCCGCCAATGATTATATGGCTGGTGAAGCCATTTCTGAAGTGTATCAAGAAGGTCCTGGCAAGGACTTAGACCCAAAACCACCCGACAAGGTTGAAACTGGAGGGCAAAGCCAGAGGCTCGATGCCATCTATGAAGATGAGCCTTTGGGATTTGAAAAGGATCCGTTGGCAAACAATATAAAAATGCTAGCACAAGATCCTTTGGAAGAAGTGGATCTCAGTGAGGGGCAACCAAAAGGCCTACTTACATCAGTGCCAATCTCGATCCCCAGTTGAAAGTCGAAGTAGTCCAGTTGTTGAAAGAATTCAAAGACTGCTTCGCTTGGGATTATGATGAGATGCCTGGTCTGAGCAGGGAGTTAGTCGAACACAAGTTGCCTATGACGCCTGGGAAAAAACCAGTCAAGCAAAATCCAAGACGGTTTTCACCAGAAATACTGTCAAAGATCAAAGAGGAAGTCGAAAGACTGCTTCGTTGTAAATTCATTCGCACTGCAAGGTATGTCGAATGGTTGGCTAATATAGTACCTGTTATTAAAAAGAATGGGTCTTTGAGAGTGTGCATCGATTTTAGAGATTTAAACTATGCAACTCCCAAAGATGAATATTCAATGCCAGTAGCAGAAATGTTAATAGATTCTGCAGCAGGACATGAATATCTTAGTATGCTGGATGGATATTCTGGCTATAACCAAATATTCATTGCTGAGGAAGATGTTCATAAAACTGCTTTCAGATGCCCTGGAGCCTTAGGCACCTATGAGTGGGTAGTGATGCCTTTTGGTCTCAAGAATGCTGGTGCTACTTATCAAAGGGCAATGAATTCAATTTTCCACGATTTTATAGACACGTTCATGCAAATTTATATTGATGATATTGTTATAAAATCTATTTCTGGGAATAGTCACATTGACCATCTTCGACAATCCTTTGAAAGGATGAGAAAATATGGTCTTAAAATGAATCCTCTTAAATGTGCTTTTTGTATGCAGGCAGGGGATTTCTTAGGCTTTGTGGTCCACAAGAAAGGGATTGAAATAAATCAGAATAAAACTAAAGCCATAATGGAGGCGAAAGCACCATCAACCAAAAAGGAGTTGCAGTCGTTGTTGGGCAAAATCAACTTCTTAAGAAGGTTTATATCTAACCTGAGTGGCAAAACACAAGCTTTTTCGCCATTGCTTCGTTTTAACAAAGATGGTTTCGAGTGGGGGCAATCGCAGCAGGAAGCCTTCGACAAGATCAAGGAGTACCTAAGCCACCCTCCAATTCTTTCACCACCTTGTAGAAACAAAAGTATGAGATTGTATATAGCTGCAGCAGATAAAACTCTAGGGAGCATGTTAGCTCAAGAGGATGAAAATGGAGTCGAAAGAGCCATTTATTACCTTAGTCGAGTTTTAAATGATGCATAAACTAGGTATAGCATGATTGAAAAGTTGTGTTTATGCTTGTATTTCTCTTGTACTAAATTAAAGCAATATATAAAACCTGTTGATGTGTATGTTTCGTCTCACTTTGATGTTGCAAAACATATGTTATCTAAACCCATTTTGCACAGTCGAATTGGCAAATGGGCATTAGCATTGACGGAATTTTCCTTAACATATCAACCTTTAAAAGCTGTGAAAGGGCAAATAGTTACAGACTTCATAGTTGACCATTCCATAAATGAAAATGATTTGAATTACGTCGAATTAAGGTCTTGGAAATTATACTTTGACGGATCAAGTCATAAGAATGGAACAGGAGTAGGAATATACATTATTTCTCCTGAAAAATTCCAACAAAATTCAAGTACAAGGTCGAAGGTCCTTGTTCTAACAATGAGGCTGAATATGAAGCATTAATTGCTGGCCTTGAAATTTTGTTAGAATTGGGGGCAACTAGAGTCGAAATAATGGGAGATTCAGAATTGGTTATAAAACAAATCACAAAGGAGTATAAATGTGTTAAAGAAAATCTCATTATGTACTTTGTGATAGCCAATAGATTATTAAAGAAATTTGAGGTAGTGGCCATTCAACACATACCTAGAATAGAGAATCAAGTTGCTAACGACTTGGCCCAAATTGCTTCTGGATACAAGGTGTCGAAAGAGAACCTTTAAGAAGTAATTGAGGCAAGAGGTAAGGTGGTGGCTGTTGGATTATGTCCATCAGACTTAGAAACAACTAAGCTGGGGTGTATAGATGGCGAAAATTTTGAAATTTTTGCCATAGATAATTTAACAGATGAAGATTGGAGAAGGCCCATAGTTGAGTATTTGCGAAACCCAACGGCTTCGACAGAACGGAAAATCAGGTATCAAGCTTTGAGCTATGTGCTGATGGGTAATGAATTGTTTAAAAAGACCCCTGAGGGAGTCTTATTGAAATGCCTTAGTGAGGCAGAGGCGTATTTGGCACTTTCGACAGTACATAGTGGGGCATGTGGAGCACACCAAGTTGGCCAGAAGATGAAATGGTTGTTGTTTCGACAAGGCATGTATTGGCCCACTATGCTGAAGGATTGCATAGAATTTGCTAAAGGGTGCCAAGAATGTCAAATTCATGCTGGCATACAGCACATCCCTGCAAGTGAATTACATTCTATAGTGAAACCATGGCCTTTCAGAGGATGGGCTTTGGATATAGTGGGAGAGATTCGACCAGCATCTTCAAAGAACCAGAGATATATTTTGGTGGGAATTGATTATTTCACCAAGTGGATTGAGGCAATACCACTGGAGAATATAGGTCAGGAAGATGTTATTGAGTTCATCCAAAGTCACATTATTTATAGATTTGGTATTCCTGAAATAATTACTACAGATCAGGGATCCGTGTTCACTGGTCGAAAAATGCAGGAATTTGCCAAAGAGATAGGTTTTAAGTTATTAACTTCTACACCGTATTATGCTCAGGCCAATGGGCAAGTCGAAGCGACCAATAAGATAGTGATTGGACCAATCAAGAAACATGTGGGAAAAAGGCCTAGAAATTGGTACAAGACGTTAGACCAAATTCTTTGGGCGTGTCGAACATCCCCCAAAGAGGCTACCAACACTACCCCATTTCGACTCACTTTTGGTCATGATGCAGTATTACCTGTTGAGATTCATCTACAGTCTGTAAGAGTTCAAAGACATCATGAAATTCCCTCTGAGAATTATTAGGAAATGATGATGAATGAATTAGTGGATTTGGATGAAGAAAGGCTTAGAGCCTTGGAATTGCTGAGAAGACAAAAGAAGAGGGTCGAAGAGTCCTACAACAAAAAGGTTAAATCTAAATCTTTTGCATGTGGGGAATTGGTTTGGAAGGTGATTTTGCCCATGGATCGAAAAGATATAGCATTGGGCAAGTGGTCCCCTAAGTGGGAAGGACCATTCCAAGTCATACAAGTGTTCTCTAATGGAGCTTATGAAGTGGAAGAATTAGACAGAGATAAAAGAATCTTGAAAGTAAATGGCAAGTATTTGAAAAAATATAAGCCTATGCTGCAGGAGATTCATATAAAAACATAAGCTTTATTTGATAAAAGAAAGCCAAAATAGGCCGAGTCAGGCTAATATGGCATACAAAGCGAAGAGAAAATAGTACAACATTTTTCTTTCTCAAGGTAAGGTTATTCATAATCTCTCCAATCTATGGATTTGAGGAATTCCATATAATCTGCATCTGGCTCATCATCAGATTCTTGGGTGCTGGAGCGCCCTTTCTTGGAGATCTTCATTTTGGTTTCCTTCTTCTTGGCTAAAGGGACTGCTCCAATGGAGGCATTGGGTTGTTGAGGCGCCTCTACTTTCTTTGTTTCCTCAGTTGCCTTGGCCTTTCCAGCCATCTTCTTGGTTGGAGGTTTCTCTGAAGTATTCATGGTTGCTTCTACGCAAAACATGGTCAGATGGGAGAGATTTATAGAGGCTAAGGGCTGATTGGATTGGCCAGTCAAACGGTGGAAATAGGTGAGTGATTCTTGGAAATAGGCCTGAGGGCTATGCTATAAGTGTCACTTTAAAGCTAGAAGCTTATGCCTTGGAATTTAAAGCTGGAAGGGTGACTTTCCAAGAAAAAGATAGAATGCCTTAATTGCGAATTTGACTGGTAAAAATAACAATAGAGAACATCATCATGTAATATAGGTCGAAAGCAGTTAAAGGCAGGATAATAATGATAAATTAAATCAGTGCCAACAGGCATAAAATCGTCATTACATAAAAAGCCTGAAAAGGCCAAGAAACAAGTGATGATTAGATAAATGAAATAAAGGTGTCGAAGGTATCAGAAGGGAAGCCTCGACGCCAACTGAGAAAAAGACTCTATGTGATATTTGAGTCGAGCGTTGCACAAAGATTCGTCAAGTTTTGCTTCTGCGAGCTCTTTCTCGTATCTTTGGGCCGCCTCAATATGATCAATAGCATGCTTCGTCTCTTCAGCTATCTCAGTGTCGTCGAGTTGGCGCAGAGCGCGGTTGCGGTTTTCAGCATTTGCAATTTTAGCTTGTAGCTCTGTGATCTGCTGCTTCCATGCTTCAATGTCCTTCGTGTTGGAGGCTACCTCGTCTTGCTTTTTCTTTTGATCAGCCTCCATACGTTGGATCTCTTCATATGCCTCTTGTGCACTACACCAGGCTGCACTCTCACAGCCAGATGTTCTCTCGATGGTGTCCTTGATCGAAGGAAGCAGTTTTATTTCTGCAGCTATTTGGTTTACCACAGCAGTTAGCTCTATCAAAAAACCAGAGACATCTGGAGTGAGGATAGTGAGCTCAATCTTTGCAAGGGTGTCCTTCAGGTAAGCAGTTGCAGTTGGATCTGAGGCCAGAATTTTGTAAATGTCCCCTTTGAAAAAAAAATTCTTGATGGCTTGGAGAATTGATTGGGCGAAGTCATCTGGTGTTGAGGTCGAAGAAACAGAGGAAGAACCGTGCCTTTGCTCAAGAATTAATTTGGCAAACTCACGTGGTTTCGACCACTTGAGCGCTATCAGTGAGTCCCCAGATAGTGGAGCGACCATAGGCGAAGGAGTGTGGTGGGGGCGAGGCTCAGCTTGTTCTTCTTCCTCATCTGATGATTCCTCTTCCTCTCCATCTTCTTCTTCTCCCATTTCCTCATCAGATTCATCCGCAGCTGGTTGCACATTCTCCTGCTGATCAGCCGGTGTGGTTTGATCAAGAGTGGCGTTGTGTGTTTGGATCTCAGGTTCACGCCTTTCGTCTTCAACCATCTGGCCCTTATCCATGGAGGTACCCTGATTAATAAGTGGTGGGCTTGAAGCGACATCCTCATCAGAGTTAGCTCCCTCTGCTTGTGCGTGCTGAGTTGGAGTTTGAACTGGTGCTGCAGTAGCTGCTGTAACATGTGGAATAGGTTGATTGATCTCACTCAAACCAGAGCCAATATCAGAAAATGGGTGATAAGTTGGCTCACCTTAGCTGTTGAGAAGCGTGGTGGTGAGGCTTTCTGAGGTTGGGTGAGGAACGGATTCGTCAAGTGTGGCGGCGGCGAAGTTGCTTGGAGTTGGTCGAGGATCCGGATTGTTGATGATGGATGCCTGAAGAACACAAGTGGAGATAATGAGAATGAAATAATAGGCGGAGGATGCCAAGCATAATAGAAAAGATAATGGTGCGCATACCTGAGTTTGTTCAACAGCAGGACTTGATTCTTCAACCCCATGGTCACCAAGAGGGGTTCTCGAGGCTACCTTAGAGGGTTCCTTCTTGACACCACTTGTGGTGGATGCCTTTTCGAGTATTTTGGCCACCTTCGAAGGAGGTGGGCCAGCAGGTCCAGAGGCCTTTGTGGGTTTTTTCCTTTTCCTCGTGAGAACCTCTTCAGGAGATTCATCTGAGGCCTCTGAAACTATAACCACAGCTGGGGCATCCTTCTTACCCTTCTTGGAAGGCGTTGGAGGCTTTCGACCAGTTTGAAGAGACGGTGAAAATAAGGAAGAAATTCATAGAGTACAAGTAAAAACAAAAGGTGCAAAGTATACATGTGTGCTCCCTTGGTCTTTACCACTTTGCAAGGTGGCAACTCTGGTTGAAGCAACTTTCCTAGGCACAGCTGAAAGATAGCACACAATTGTTACAAGTTAATGATTACATGACTAGTCATAAAGCCATGGAGTAAGGATGTCAAACCTTCATATATTTCGGATTCGACACGAACGTCCTGAATTCTTATATGAAGGTGCCCTTTAAATCTGTCTAACGTATGCTTAGTCGAAACCACTCGTTGGGCTTTTGGATGAGACTGCTGTCGAAGAAGCTTTAAATGCTCCCCACAGACAAACCAATCTGGAAATGGAGGGGCAAGCGCCACTCCAAAATCAGCATTAGGCAGTCGAGGGAACTTTGGGGAAAAAAGTTTAAAAGCTACCTCATAACGTTCCTCACGAGGGACGTTGGGAGGAATTTTTAGTTGATCCAGCTTTGCTAGAAATTTTCTCTTTAGAGTAACAGCAGCCTCATGAATGGTTCGACTAAGATCATCTGGTCGATAGATAGTTTCAAAGTATTTTTGAAAAGCCTGTATTTCTTCGATGTGAGTGGACTTACTTTTTTTCATCTTGTCCTGCACATGGAGGAAAGCTTGGTCAAGTAACGAAGAAAACATAGTCGCATCAAGGAAGTGCTCATTATAATGCTTCAACCACCATTGGTGGAAGGATGGAGTGCATAAAAAGGAAGGTTCGAAAAACACAGGGGAGAGGATGCTTCTTTTTTCGTTCCTGATGTTGAGTGCTTCAGAGACGTTCTCCTCGTCGAGGTAGGCGGTGTGAAAAATCACTTGACCCTTTTTCTCATATAGGCACTGAGGGAAACTCTGGGCCAGCCCAAATTGTCGAGAAACCAAGTTGGGTTGGTAGGCAATCAACGCTGATAAACCTCTCCCTAGGTTCATCCTGTGGACAATAAATCTAGGAATCAAAAAGGCTTCCCAGATGGCAACAGACTCTGGATCAAGGGGTTGGAGAGGATTTGGAAATGGCCTTTGAAACCACTCAGGGCCATGGCTTCGTCGAACAAAGGGTGCCATGCTAGGAGTAAACTCATAGCATTTGGCGAACATCATTATATAACTGGTGAAAGCCCTTTGAAGGTTTTCACCATCATCATTAGGAGTGAGCTTAGCCAGACGTGTCCCTTCGACGCTCCTCTCCCTGATCTCAGCGGAAGCTTCATCGACTATGCCTTTTCTGGGGAGGCTAGCCTCGAACGTAGCATTGAGCCACAGTTGAAGTAGCCAAAGAGGACCACTCAAATGCATAGGACCTTGGGCGTCCACATTCTTCAGTCGAGAAGCCCCTTCACTGATAGATTCGTAAAGATTTGCCAGAATGAGTTCACTCAGACAGGTCCCTCTGTTGTTGTGGAGTTGGTTCGCCAGGGGCAGGTATTTTTTTGCCACCTGCAAGGACTTGGTACAAAAAACATACCTCAACAGCCAGACTGTGAGGAAAGCGATGTGTTCTTCATCAGACACCTCATCATCTTCTTATTTGAAGTGGTGCTTGACAAAGAGGGTGTAGGTCAGTTTCGAGCCTGCAATGTTGATGGTATCATCAGCATCAACCTCAGGATTGTAGACGAAGCCATCTGGTCGAAGCCCCGTGATGGCAGCTACGTCAAAGAGGGTTGGAGTGACCATTCCACATGGCAGGTGGAATGTATAATGGGTGTTGTCCCAAAAGTACAAAGATGCTGCCAACATGTTCAAGCAATAAGGTATGTTGGTCTTCGACAGCATCAAAAGGTCATAGATCCCTATCTCCTTCCAATGGTCAGCTTTAACTTTCTCCATCTTTGCCATCCATTGGTCGAATTCCTTTAAAGGGTTGACAGCGCTCATCAATCTAGTGCCATCAGTGAGATAGCCAACATTGAGTTTGGGTAAAGGGATCTCTTCGGGGGAAGCTCCAGCAGCAGAATCAATTTTAGGGGAACTCTTTTGCCCTAATGGTTTGGATTTCCGGTACGAGGGGAAAAACTCACTCAACTTCTCGTTGGAAATATCCACCTCAGCCAAAGGACCAGATAATGCATAAGTTTTATCAGACATAACAAGGGGAATCATTACCTGAGATTGGTAGATGGCTCTTGCTTCTGTAGAGGTAGGTTCGGCAAACAACGACGGTTATCTACCAGTTGAGGGCCTGGGATGTTAGCGAACGGTGGGATGGTTTGCTTGAATGGAGTGACTTTGCCCTTTTGGGTCTTGTTTGCTTGAGGATTAATGTGGGAGGATGCCATTGTGGAAGAAGATGGAAAGATGGTGTCTTTACTGGGTTTGCGCAAAAAACTGAAGAGAAGAAGAGTTGCTTGAGAGTACTAAAGGAGTGGAAAGATCACAAAATGGCGGAAAGGGGTATATATAGATGTTTGAAAACCTTCAGGGACTTGGATCCACCGTTGAAGCTGAGGGGTTAATGGGACACGTGGCTTCCTCCTGAAGGCGTGATGGAAAGGAGCAGTTATGTGCAGACTGTTAACATCTGTTTTTGAGAAAGGCGTTATGATGAATACGGCTGAAAAGACGTTTTAAGGATTTGTCATGATGGTGTGACGTCAGAGGCGTGGGTTAAAGAAACTGAACAGTTTAGCCATTAGGGAATTAGTGGGATGTTAAGTTAAGGCCATGCAGATAGGCGTCGAAATAAGCATTATGTCAAGAAATGGCCTTCCTACCAAGTCTGGCGAAAGGACATTCCTTGGGGGCAATTTATTAACCCTCAATTTCGACGCCAGACAAAGTCAAAGTTATGTTAATGTTAAAAAATTATTTTTAATATAAAGAAGTCTTCGACCTAACTTTTGAGAGGCCTGAGTCGAATAAATGTGGAGAAACCTTAAAGGATGGCTAAGTATGGAAAGGGTTCTTCGACCATGAGAATATAGCGCTGCAGTGGTTATGTTAAGATTGGAGGGAATTTCCAATATTTGAAATTTAAACAAGAGCAGTTGTGGACGTGGGAACAGTTGAGATTAAGGGGAAGGCGCCAAAATCCACACGTTCGAAGCAGTAACCACCACTGAGTAGTTATTTCCTAGCACTATAAATAGGAGTTGGTTCTATGTAAATGGGGTGTTCATATTTTTGTACAAGTTACTCTAAGAAACTCAAAGTACCCGCGTGTAGAGAAACGAGTTCATGAGAATGTACGTAATGTAACACCATTGTCTTCATTAATCTAATTTATCTTCAGCATGTTTACTTTCCATGCCTTTACAGTTTCTTGAAATTTATCTTCCATGCCAAATTTATGTTCAAAGTCATTTAAGTTTTCTGCGTTTTACTTTCGACTGCACTTTACTTTTCAAAGCATTTAATCTTCGAACCTTTACTTTTCAAAGTCTTTCATTTTCAAGAACGTGAAGTTCTCCTTTAAATCAATTGCATTTATTTTCAAGGTCTTTTACTTTCCAGCACTTTACCTTCGACAGCACTTTTACTATCCCAGCCTTTACTTTCCAAGAACGTGGAGTTCGTTGCATTTTACTTTCAAAACCTTTACTAATTCGACGCCTTTAATTTTTGCACCCTTTACTTGCATTACTTTAAATTTCAAGTTCTCATTTTACTTTATTGCCTGTAGTCGAACGTGGAGTTCAGTTAGATTTTATTTTCAGCATTGTTGAACGTGGAGTTCAGTTTACATTTTCTTTAAGTTACACTTGTCTCTCAAACTTAGCACATGTCCTAAAATTTGTGTGATCGATCCTGCAAGTTAAATCAATTTGCGTTTAGATTGATAGATCAGAGGTTGTTTACCAAAATTCACAGTAAAACTGTTGTTTAGCTTGACATAAGTAACTTGGGATTATTGTGGGTGTGCAGCCGATTTTGTTGCAAACGTTATGTTGCATATTGCAGTTGGGTTGCATAGAAATACACTAGTTACGAATTTAAATGAGATGTTGCAAACGAATATTTATGGGTCATTTAGATACATAAAGAAAAAAATAAGAAAATTGAAAGAAACAAAAGAAAAATTATGTTTGACACATATAGGAAGTAGAATAATTAGCAAGCAGATGAATTTGAGAGCTAGTTTTAATCATACTAAACTTATGAATCAAATCACTACTTACTTAAAACAAAAGCTTAAATCATGCAAAACTAACAAAGCAAATAAAACTACAATACACTATATATATATATATATAGAGAGAGAGAGAGAGATAGGGAGAGAGAGAGAGAGAGGGAGAGAGAGAGAGAGAGATAAAATGTGTGTGTAAGAGAGAGTGTGTGTGTGTGTGTGTGTGTGTGTGAGAGAGAGAGAGAGAGAGAGAGAGAGAGAGAGAGAGAGAGAGAGAGAGCAAAAGTTATGCACTAGGATTTATATTGGTTCGTGGGTTGTTCTTGTAGAAATATAAAATGAGATTTTTAGTGAAATTCTTTGGTACAAGAGTAGGACAAGTAGTTAGACAGAACCTATATAAATATGTGGTAAATTCTCTTTATCCTGTATATCTTTATTTGTTTATGTTATTTTTGTTGTGTATGCATATCCTTCTTCATACTCTTTTTATATTTTTGCTGTCACATCTCTTTTTGTTTATCAAATAAAAAATAATTATTTTAAATACCAAATCTTTGATAAATTGTTTTCGAGTTTCAAACAACATAATTCACCCCTCTTGTCATAAGACTAATCGTTTTATGAGGTGGTATGTTTATAAATTATTTTGAGTCACTTAGACAATAAGTGGTATTAGAGCCTAACTCTTGTAATAAGACTAATCGTCTTAGGAGGTAGTATGACGAATTCAAATATTTCTTCTTTTACCAAGAGAGTTTTCATGAACAGACATCCACAGTTCGATGATGAAAGTTTCACTATATGGAAAGAAAGAATAAAAACATTTTTTTACTGTGTTGATTATGATTTATGGAATTTTGTTTTAAATGACCATTTTGTTCCTACTCATTCTATTGATAATGAAGTAGTAAACAAACATTGAAATATATGGACCATAGAAGAAAAGAGAAAATTTTAATAATGCTTTCAAGTAATATGCTTGATGACAAGTGTGTTAAGCACTAGAGACAAAAGAAATATAGGACACCCTTAAGGAAATCTATGAGTTTTAATTGCGATGGAAAAGGGAAAATACATGTGTCAAAGAAATTGAGACACCAAGGGAAAATAAAGATAATTTTCAAGGATGGTTCTATTTAAAACTCTTGGAATGAATCTCAAAATTTGAGTTTTTGATGAATATTTGAGATTCAAGAACTGGTATCAGAAACCTAATTCAGCACTTAAAAACAAGGATAAAAAGTTTTTGATGATTTTTAGGATAAATCAAATATGAAGAAGATCATTGAAAAACTAGAATAATTGATCCAGTTGCTAAAAGATGATGAAAATATTTATAAAAGAATCAGAAACTTCTGAAGACTCATCATTGAAATTACATGAAGAAATATTTGAAACATCATCAATTGAAACAATATATGAAAAGATTGTAACAATATATGAAAGATATTCTGAAGAATCATCAAAAGAAGAATCACATGAAGAGTATGTTCTATCATACAAAAGGTTTATAACAACATATGAAGAATCAGTTGGAGAAACTTTTGAATCATCATCATCCAAAAACTCATCCAAAGATTCTAATGAAGTACGCTCTAAAGATTCAGACGAAGAAGTAAACTCCTACATTAAAGTTATTTATAATTAAGACGATGAGTTAAATACTATACTCTATAAGAAATTAGTTTATTTAAGTGTTGAGCTTAGTATGAGAAACACTACAATGGAAAAAAGATTTTACTTCAGTTGGAAAAGAGATTTTACCCCCGGTTTGGTTGGCGAGGTAACAAAGGGTGTAATGGAAAATATGTCATTTTTCCCCTCAGTTGAACTTCCACCGGAGGGGAAAAGTTGTATTTATCATGAGATTGATCCCCACCAACAATATTTTTGTATTTTCTTGAAAACACAACACTTTTCCTCTCAGTTGTATATACATATATATATATATATATATATATATATATATATATATATATATATATCCTTTATTTATTTAAAATAAAAGTTTTCTTAATTTTATATTATTTTTGTTTCAATCTACAAAGTACAAATTTTAAATCTTCATCATCATCATGAGCTTGAAGTTGTTGAATCTCAATTTCTAAGTTTTGTTACAAACCCGTATACTTTTCAAGCTCAATGGTTTCCATGTATTTGTGTATGGTATAAAAATAGCAAACGTTAGATGAAGAAAATATTGTAAGCAATTACGAGATAAGAGATTATGTAAGGAACCAAACCTTGAACTTAACTTTTTTCTACTCTTGCAATCCATGCTAGATATTGTTTCCACACTTCTTTAAGTTTTCATTTCACTATTTTAAATCCAACTAATTTCATTATTATTGTTTGCCTTTCAGCGTTTTGAATCCAAGATATCCTTGTTCATTCATGTTCTAATTGGTTGGTGAGGGTTTCATGCGGATCACAACAGTTTCATGTGGATTGATGTGTTAACTTTGTTGTTCTGGACTGGGCAGGCACTTGGCCCACTGTAGGGCAAGGCCCAATCTAGTCCAGCTTTTGGCAAGACCCAATAACTGGATTCAACCAATTTAGCTGTTGGGCACAATCTAGCCGTTGGGCACAACATAGCCGTTGAGCACAATATGACCGTTAGGGACGTCCACCTCACGCGCTTGATAGTTCACGCGACCAACTGCCCCCCCCCTCCGGATCTCACAAAAACAGTTGGACCAGGTCAAAGGGTCACGAACCTGACCCTCCACCTGGAAGTCTCCCATTGGCCGACTAGATAATTCGACCACATGGGAGACCTTGGCCCCGCGCTGGGGTTACTTCTATAAATGCCCTCTCACTTGAGAGGGTCAGGTTTGATCATTATTCAATACTCTAAATCATACCTAAACACTTTGTACTTGCTTTCTCTCTAGCCCAAACTTACTTTGGCTTCGGAGTACCTTGCAGGTACACCCCTCTCCTCTCCTACAACCATCATCTCTGCCCTACACGGAAGGCCACGACGATCCAGCCTGATCACACCAGATCAGTGGCGCCGTCTGTGGGAAACATCACTTCCCCGTCTTTTTGAACCAAGACACCTCTTCTTTTCACCCAAAAGACCAAAGCTTACTCTCCAAAATTCACTTGATCCTCATGGCCTCCAACAGAAATGATGATGCCCATCAAGAACCAGTTGTCGCCGTTACCATGGATAACGTCAAGCAATAAAAGTTTTTGGAAGTATTTTTCCAGGAATTTATTGTGTCCACAGAGATCGGTGTTATTGAACTTCCGTTCAACAGTTTCCGCAGTTATGAGTTTGTATTAAAATGGTTAAAGTAAAAGCGGAAAAAATAAATATGAACATAGAAAGAATTCATTCTTCAGAGAGAAGAAACTTGTAAGGCATGCATATAATCCACTCCTCACAGACTTAATACTATCGACCAGTTATACTCAACCTATAATACTCCTCAATATCATCCAGCATCTCTCACAACAGTGTCCATCTCTGACACACTGAGCTGAGAGAACAATCGTATTACTCTCGTCGACGATCTCGCACCTGACTCAAACAACACTGAGGCATTAAGCTCCGATACCCATAAAGATTGTTAGCTCTAAATCTATCTCTAGCATCCAGAAACTAACAGATAATCATCCCTAATCAAGGTTTGTGATGTTTATCTCTAACACAACCCAAACCCTGAGCATAAAGCAAAAAATCAAGGACAATCACCGATAAAGATTTGTAAAGCAGATTTTATACAACGCCATGGGCGATAAATATACATAAGATCAAAGTAAATACATATACAAAACCCAACAAATGAAGAATACACAAAGAAGAAGAGAAATGAACCAAATATATCTCGGTTTGTCAGCGTCGATAGATGATCAATCCATCCCGGATCATCCGTGTGCAAGCTTCATAGTTGTTTTCTAAGCTGTTCCTACTGAAAAATGTTTGTGATGGAGTTGGGAGCAAAAATCCCCAAAACCATCATCTAAAAAATGAATGAAATGAACTTAAATAGAATTTTGGTTCAGACAAATTCGCCCTGCAAAATGAGGCTTCACCTGGCGAATTTCCTTATTTCTCTCACACCAGCTGCACAATAGTACAACCTGGCAAAAAATATCTTCTTTCGCCCGACAAAGGGAAGCTTTGCGTGGCGAAAGTCTCAAAACTCGCTTGGCGAACAAGACGCGAGCACTATATAGAAGCTACTGGAATTTCCTTATTTTCTCTTGCCTCAGCTTCGCCCGGCGAAAGGGAGTTTCGCCTAGCGAAAAGAGGTTTCGCCCAGCGAGGCATGACAGACAGCATTTTTCCTGTTGCATTTTACCCAGCGAAATGAAGTTTCGCCCGACGAAAGGAAGTTTCTCCCAACGAAAGTTGGCTGATTGCACTTCTTTATTTTGGCTTCCTGGTTCTCTGCAATGGCTTTCTTTCTTTGCCTTCTTCCTTTTATTGACCCAAATGGTGCATCATGGAGCTTTTATTACTCATTGCTCCAACAATGCTTAATTACCTACATAATGAATGGGAAACTATTAATCGTTACATAAATGAATCAAAAACACAAGTATACACTAACTAATGTATGTATATACAAAGTTGGAGAATTATTAACCGAAATTACACTAAAACTCGATAAGTGCCACAAAACTATATAAACGAAAACACTACAAAATGACACTTATCAAACTCTCCACAACTTAATCTTGTTTATCCCTAAACAATAATCAACTAGCTCAAGGAAACAAATGCAAAAACCCAAAAATCACGAATCAAAATTTTTTTAAAAACGAAAACAAATGTATGGTTCAAATGAAAAACGGTACACACAGAGTAAATACTTACCACTAAACTACGACGATAACATAATCACGAAACAAATGCTAAAGACAAAAATCATGCCAAACATCCTAATACAACACAAGTTCAAGCGTGAATCACACCTAGCAAAAACAATCATCGGTAGATGAAAACACAAAATGAGGTACTTTTCACTCACCCAACAATCTTGCAAACAAAAGACTAAATTATGCAATCATCCAAAAATCATATTGAAAACATAAAAGCAAGAATCACAGGGGCTTTCAAGGTTGTAGCGTGGTCAGGTAAACAAACAAGGGGCAATTTCTAAAGGTAATTGAAACAAAAACTTGTCTAAACCTAAGGGAGTAATCAACTCACAAAGACTCAAGCACAAAATTCCAATCAAGTTCTTCCAAAATCCCAAGTGTTACACAAAACACAATACTTATTTAGCACAATTATTTGAACTCTTTTTGTTTCCTTTCTCAAGGATTTTCTTTTTAGTTCTTTTTTTTTCTTCTTTTTTTTCTTTTTCATATTTTTCTCTTTTTTTTTCTTTTCTTTTTCAACCTCATAGAAACAAACCAATGAGTAAACAATCATTCTCTCCCCAACTTGAATTTAACCACACCATCATGTGAATACTCCCTACTTTATAAGGCAAGGT
Source organism: Lathyrus tuberosus (assembly GCA_022829125.1). Lineage (NCBI taxonomy): Eukaryota > Viridiplantae > Streptophyta > Magnoliopsida > Fabales > Fabaceae > Lathyrus > Lathyrus tuberosus. The sequence goes on from JALAZF010000037.1 coordinate 3,438,523, forward strand.
AAAAATTCATACAACAACACAAAGTTGAGGGTTCAAGAAAAAATAATCAATCAAAATCCATACAAAAAGTGAATTCAATACTCATAGACAAGCATTAAGTTCAAACAACATGGATATTGATAGAAAGGCACAAAGGGGTTATGAATGATCATACGCTCACAAGGTGAATGACTATTTGGTTAGGTAGTTGTGCTCAAAATGAAACAAAATGCCTTGATCATTTTCATGATTTCATATAATCAACACAAACAAAAGTTTAAGCATAATAAAATCCAGTTAGAACAAGAATGTTGGTACTCCACGCATATATGAACAATGGAAAACTTCCTCACAAAAAGGGTGGGAACTAAAGTGATTCATATCAAGAACAAGTATACAAAATAATGAATGACATGGAAGTTTGTAAAAATCCTAAGTATCATGAATATGCTAAAGTCTAGAAAGCGATAAACACATATCTTGGACGTGTACAAAACTTAACAATATCATTACCATACATCCGCAAGTTGAAATGATCAAACTTGGAACATCACCTTAAATTCATCAAGCTACTCGAAAAAAGCTCATTGACAAACACAAGAATTATTAGTATAAGAATACTAAAAGATCGGGTGAAATTGTCTAAACAAATTTAAAAGTGAAGATTTGAAATTTCAGAGCTGGTCCGATTTATATTTATTTAGAAAATTACACCATACTACCTAAACTAAACAACAACAAAAAAATTAATACAACATGCTTGTTTTACGTCGTAAGCTCGACGCATGTTATTTAAGAACGTTCCTCCAAGTTGCTTCCACCCAGTTATTCCCGCCTGTCATGCGGGTGACCCGGGTTCGATCCCCGGCAACGGCGTCATTTTGTTGAAGCGGTAAAACGGTAAGCAACAAAAGTTTTTGGAAGTATTTTTCCGGGAATTTATCGTGTCCACAGAGATCGGATTTATTGAATTGTCGTTCAACAGTTTTCGCAGTTATGAGTTTGGATTAAAATGGTTAAATTAAAAGCTGAAAAAAATAAATGTGAACATAGAAAGAATTCATTCTTTAGAGAGAAGAAACTTGTCAGGCATGCATATAATCCACTCCTCACAAACTGAAACCTATCAACAAGTTATACTTAACCAACAATACTCCTCAATATCATCCAGCATCGCTCACAACAGTTTCCATCTCTGACACACTGAGCTGAGAGAACAGCCGTATTACTCTCGTCGACGATCTCGCACCCGAATCAAACAACACAGAGGCATTAAGCTCTGATACCCATAAAGATTGTTAGCTCTAAATCTATCTCTATCATCCAGAAACTAACAGATAATCATCCCTAATCAAGGTTTGTGATGTTTATCTCTAACACAACCCAAACCCCAAGCATACAGCAAAAAATCAAGGATAATCACCGATAAAGATTTGTAAAGCAGATTTTATACAACACCATGGGCGATAAATATACATAAGATCAAAGTAAATACATATACAAAACCTAACAAATGAAGAATACACAAAGAAGAAGAGAAATGAACCAAAAATCTCCCAGTTTTCAGCGTCAATCGATGATCAATCCACCCCGGATCATCCGTGCGCAAGCTCTATAGTTGTTTTCTAAGCTGATTCTACTGAAAAATATTTGTGATGGAGTTGAGAGCAAAAATCCCCAAAACCATCATCTAAAAAATGAATGAAATGAACTTAAATAGAATTTTGGTTCAGACAAATTCGCCCAGCGAAATGAGGCTTCGCCCGACGAATTTCCTTATTTCTCTCACACCAGTTGCGCAATAGTACAGCCTGGCAAAAAAATATCTTCTTTCGCCCGGTGAAGGGAAGCTTCGCCCGGAGAAAGTCTCAAAACTCGCCCGGCGAACAAGACGCGAGCACTATACAGAAGCTACTGGAATTTCCTTATTTTCTCTCGCCACAGCTTCGGCCGACGAAAGGGAGTTTCGCCCAGCGAAAAGAGGCTTCGCCCAGTGAGGCATGACAGACAACATTTTTCCTGCTGCATTTCGCCCAGCGAAAGTTGGCAGACTGCAATTCTTTATTTTGGCTTCCTGCTTCTCTGCAATTGCTTTCTTTCTTTGCCTTCTTCCTTTTATTGATCCAAATGGTGCATCCTGGAGCTTTTGTTACTCATTGCTCCAACAATGCTTAATTAATTACAAAATGAATGGAAAACTATTAATCGTTACATAAATGAATCAAATACACAAGTATACATTAACTAATATATTTATATACAAAGTTGGAGAATTATTCACTGAAATTACACTAAAACTCGATAAGTGCCACAAAACTATATAAACAAAAACACTACAAAATGACACTTATCATCGACCACCATAACCTCGGAGTTGCGGTCCATGAGACCGGTCACAGTGACGGATGGACTGCATTTCCTTCTTCCGACGATGTGAAGCCACGCGCACAGGCTGTCAGTCACGTTTTTGAGCCTATACATGTCCCTCAAAACGCTGACCCCGACACTGTTGCCCTCATTGCCTCTCTCATCAGGTCCAACCTCCTGATCTTCCAACAGGGCGAGAAGATCAACATGCTCAAGCACGTCCTCCAGGAGCGACTTCCTTCGCAAAATCCTCGCAGTCCCTCTCCAAGCCCACAGTCTCCTCCTCAGACACGTTGGTGAGACAGATCCATGAGCATTTCTCCCGTCAGGGGACGATCAAGATCGGAGGAACCTGAGTCAGAAGTCGCCAGAAGACGACACCATACTCCTCCACAAAGATCCAGACGTTCTCCTGCCCCGAAGAGGACCATGCCCTCGGAAAACCATCTTGAGCATCATTAGTCGCGCAGACATTCTCCTCGACGCACCAGAAGTCGCGGGCGCAGCCACTCCCCCTACCGGTCATCGAGCACGAGCAATGATTACGACGTCCATGGACCTCTATCCCAGGAGATCATGGACACCCGTATCCCTCGCGGGCTGGTGAAGCCTCATCCTCTGGAAACTTATGATGGGACCACCGAACCAGGCGAGCATATAGAAAATATTGAAGCCATGCTCCACTACCACAATGTGAACGGAGCCATTAAGTGCAGTTTGTTCCCCATTACCCTCAGGAAAGGGGCCTTGACCTGGTATAAGAGGCTTCCCTGAGGTTCGGTCACTTCGTGGAGGGATCTGAAGAACCAATTCGCCCGACACTTCACTACTTCCAAACGCCGTCCCAAGTCAGAAGCCACTCTCGAAGCCATTATACAGGGAAAGGATGAGCCCCTACGCACATACATCAAAAGGTTCAACAAGGAAGCTGTAGAGGTCCGCACAACGGGCCATATGAAGAAATACCTCCTCGAGAAGGGTCTGAGACCGAAGAGCGAATTCCGCAAAGCAGTGGGCATCGAGACCCCTCGTACCTTGGCCGAACTTCTCCGTAAGGCTCAAGCTTATATAGAGTATGAGGAGAAAGAAGCCGCGTACAAGGCCCGAGACTCAAGGGATCAAGAGAGTTCCCAGGCAACAAAAAAAGACGAATCAGAGGCTCTCAGGTACAACAGGGAGAGACGACGAGACGATCGTCCTCGCGAGAGTAAGGGACCTGCTGGTCGCTTCACAGAATACACCCTGCTGATAGCTCCCCGCGAGTGCATTCTCTTTGAATGTATTAACGCGGAGTTCAAGCAAGGGGGTGTCCGGCTCCCAAAGCCAACAACGTCAAAGGGCAACATGGAAAATAGCAAATAATGCCGCTTCCACCGCAGTCACGACCACGTGACCGAAGACTGTGTTCATCTGAAGGACGCTATTGATATCCTCATCAAGAAGGGTCGCCTGAAATAGTATACGAAAAAGGGTAAAGCTTCCCGACGAGAGACCTTGGAGTCTAAGAAGGAAACAGAGTCTTCACCACCCAGTCCTCCCCCGCAAGTCGCCATGTCTATCACGCGGCCAGAGGACTTAATTATCCCTTACTACCTCAAGGATCCTCCCCAGATATCTGCACACAGCACCTGGAGACCTTCCCCACGGCAATGGTTATCTCATGTGGCGGATACTATGAGCTCACTGTAGGGTCGGTCAAAAGAAAATTCGACCAGCTAATTGATTGCAGCCCCGACCGGTTATCCACGTTCGATAAATTCCGGGGGCGTTCTCATCCTATCACATTCTACCGTGAAAAACTTCCTGGGGGCTCCCCGAACTCTTACATTCCTCTGCTCATCAGGGCAAGATTGGCCAGCACTGATGTCCGACGGATCCTGGTCAACTAGGGCAGTTCGGTGGACATTATGTACACCGGTTTGTTCCACGCCTTGAAGCTTGACCAGAAGAATCTATCACCATATGTGGGATCCGACCTGAAAGGATTCAACGGAGCTACCGCCAGACTTTGGGGGTACGTGGAGCTTCCAGTCACGTTCGGGGAGGAGGAGGCCTCCAAGTCGATCAAAACTCAGTTTTTGGTAATCGACTGTCCATCGTTGTACCAATGTATCATGGGGAGACCAACCCTCACGGATCTGATCGTTGTCCCTTCAACTGTCCATCTCAAGATGAAATATTACACGGAGAAGGGCCACGTCGCGACTTTGCATGGAGATATAGAGGTTGCGAGGAGATGCTTCAAAGCAGCGACCAGAGGGAAAAGCTCAATCCGGACAACACCCAAGGCCGCCAAATGAGCAAGGGATGAAGATCTTCCCAGCGAGGAAAGCCAGCCCGACAAAAAGCCAGCTCTCCCAGTGCACACAATTGACCTCGACAGCCAGATTTCTGAAGAAGGTGAGGAAGACAGTAATGAAGGCACTTCAGCCATAATAGGCAGCTCCCATGTATCAACCATCATGCATCTGATACCAGATGGGGAATTCAAAGTGATCACCTTCGGAGACAACCCGAACAGAGGGGTAAAGATAGGCGCAGGGTTGTCCGAAGAGGTAAAGCAGCAGTTGAAGACATGCCTGGAAGACAATGCAGACTTATTTGCTTGGAGCGCTGCGGACATGCTCGACCTCGACCCTGAGACTGCCTACCATCAACTCACCATCGACCCAGCTGCTCGAGCGGTAGCGCAGCGCAGGAGTAAGCAATCTGATGAAAAGGCACAGGCTGTCGAAAAACTTGTAAAAGACCTCTTAGAGGCAAAATTTATCTCAGAGGACAGGTATACAACCCGGCTGTCCAATATTATACTAGTAAAAAAAAATAATGGAAAATGGCGCATGTGCATTGATTATACGGATCTCAACCGGGCTTGCCCGAAGGACGTTTAACCTCTGCCTAGCATAGATAAGCTCGTAGACAATTCTGCAGGTTTCAAACTCTTGTCCTTCATAGACGCCTACTCGGGATACAACCAAATTCCCGTGGCTGAAAAGGACAAGAAATATTGCATTAATGACCTCGTCGGGGAACTATTACTACAACGTAATGCCCTTCGGTCTGAAAAACGCTGGGGCCACGTACCAGCTTATGATGAACAAGGTCTTCCGATCAGAAATCGGAGACATGCTTGAAGTATACATGGACGACATGATCGTGAAGTCCCAAGAGGAATCTGATCACACAATCCACTTGCAAAAGGTCTTTGACCAAGCGAGAAAATGCAAAATGCGTTTTAACCCAGAAAAATGCACCTTCGGCGTACGGGCAGGGAAATTCCTCGGCTTCTACCTCACCGAGAGGGGGATAGAGGCTAACCCTGACAAATGTCGGGCATTCGCTAAATTTTCCACGCCAAGCTTGAAGAAATCCATACAATCCCTCAACGGGATGCTCGCTTTACTTTCTCGCTTCGTGGCCAACTCTGCCTAGCACGCTCTTCCCTTCTTTAAACTTCTGCAAAAAAAAGCCACATTCGAGTGGATAGAGGAATGCGACCAAACTCTGCTCCACCTCAAGCGAGCCTTATCTGATCCCCCTGTTCTGTCACGACCAGATAGCGGGGAGACGTTGTACCTGTACATCTCTGTCACCAGCGAAGCCATTAGTGCCGCCCTCATTCGTGAAACACCCGACGGGCAAAAACCCATATATTTCACGAGCAAGGCCTTGAAAGGGCCAGAACTCAGGTACCAGTAGATCGAGAAGGTCGACCTCGCCCTCATCAATGCAGCAAGGAGATTAAGGCATTACTTCCTGGCCCATATGATAGTGGTGCAAACAGACCATCCCATAATACAGTCTGGCCGGCAGAATGCTCAAATGATCTTTGGAGCTGTCAGAGTTTGACATCCACTACAAGGGCAGGACGACCCTCAAGGTGCAAGTCCTGGCCGATTTTATGGCTAAAATGACGCCTCCAACATCCCCATCTAGCGGGGTACACAAATGGACCATCTTCGTCGACGGAGCATCCAACTCCACGGGCAGTGGCGCCGGTATCATCCTTGAGAACGAAGAAGGAATCCTAATTGAAGTATCTCTAGTCCTGTCCTTCCCCACATCTAACAATCAAGACGAGTACGAGGCATTCCTCGCAGGCTTACGGTTGGCCAAATACTTGGGCGCCAAGGAAGTGAAGATCTTCACAGATTCCCAGCTCATATCGTCCCAAGTACGAGGAGAGTACCAAGCAAAAAATGATCACCTGGTCGAGTATCCGACGCTGGTGAAAGATAGGATATCTAAGTTCGACGCGTGGGAGGTCCAACACATCCCCCGTGAATGAAACACTCGAGCAAATGTCCTATCAAAACTGGCTAGCACAAGAAAGAAAGGTGGCAATAAATCCGTCATACAAGAGATACTCTCCCGCCCAAGTATTGAAAAGTTATCAGGGTTGCTCGACGTCAACGCCATTGGCGACAGCAACTGCTGGATGACCCTGGTATACAATTACCTCACCACAGGGGAATTTATCGAGGACAGCAAGGAGGCCGGCGTGACCAAGAAGAGAGTCTGCTCATACGTCCTGGTCGATGACAAACTCTACCGACGGGGATTCTCCATCCCCCTCCTAAAATGCATTGAGGAGAACAAGGTCCCCGAAGTTCTCCAGGAAATTCACGACGGTATCAACGCACAACACTTGGGAGGGAGATCATTGGCACGAAAGGCCCTGCTCGCCGACCATGCAGCACGACGCTAAGGAGCATGTCCAGAAATGTGACAAATGCCAGCGCCACGGGGACATGCACTTGGCACTCCCTAACGAGTTGAAGACTCTGTCCTCGCCTTGGCCCTTCGCCTATTGGGTGATGAATATCCTCGGCCCCTTCACAATGGGGTCCTACCGTGGCCGTCGATTACTTCACAAAATGGATCGAAGCCGAAGCTCTTGCTAAGATCACAACCTTCAACATACTTTGTTTCTACAAAAGAAACGTCCTCGCACGATTCGGGGTGCCCCGGGCCCTTGTGACCGACAACGGAACCCAGTTCACGGACAGGAAGTTTCAAGACTTCGTCGCCAAGCTAGGCACTAAGCAACACTTCACTTCCGTCGAGCATCCCCAGACTAATGGGCAAGCAGAGGCCACGAACAGGGTGATCCTTCGAGGTCTAAAACGAAGGATAGGCGAAGTCAAAAAGAGATGGGTCGAAGAGCTACATAGCGTGCTCTGGGCCTATAGAACAACCCATCACTCCAACACTGGGGAAACTCCATTCCGACTAGCCTATGAAACTGAGGCAGTGATTGCGGTGGAGATCAGGGAACCTTCCAGACGAACTAAAGCTCCTCTTGACAAAGAGCTGAACGACGAGGCTCTAAGAGAAGAGCTCGACTTGGTCAAAGAGATCCGATCAGGGGCAGCTCTCCACGAAGCTTCACTGAAACAAAAAATAACCCTTCGCCACGACGCCAAAGTCATAAAGCGCGACTTCCAAGTTGGCAGCCTGTTCCTACGCAGAAATCAAAAAGATTCATGCGAGGGCAAGCTGGTCACAAACTGGGAAGGACCATACAGGGTCAAATAAAAAAAAGGCACTAGAGCCTACTACCTCAAAACGCTAAACGGAAAACCATTTGCTCAACCATGGAACGCTGAAAAGCTCAAACAATATTACAGTTAGGACCAGCCACAAGTTCGAACTAATTGTCGACTAGATCACCCCACAGCGGGGAGACGACTCGGCTGCAGGAGCGTGCCCCAGTGCAAGCATGATCCTTAACTCAACAACGCTGGCCAGTTTTTGCTCATGGGATGAGCAGAATCTATGTCCAACGGGATACCTCAATCGAGCTCCGCCGTTGCCGCACCAGCATGGTAGGACACCTAACTCGCGATAGGAATAATCCAAGCCCTGTGGGATCAGGACCTCGACTGAGATCCTAGTCCCGCCACCGGCAAGAACACTTCGCCTCCTCGACAACTCCCCTAAACCGTCGAGCGTAATAATAACAAGTCGAGCAGAACTGCCATACTTAGCATTAAAATATTAAAGCATACACAAATAAAATGCAATGCTTATAATATCGAACACAAAGATATATATATATAATATGGCCACAAGGCCATAATTGTTAATATTACAAAATGGGCCATGCCCAACAGTCGATTACAAATCAAATGGCACGTAAGCCAACAAAATACACAAGTAAAAAATTACACTGCATCGGTGGGAAACTCATGGGAACCACATGGCCGTCGACAACTGCTTTCAGAATGCCCATCCCTTCGGTCAACAGCTGGACGTCGGAATTGAGAGCCTTCATCTGCTCCACTGCAGCGTTGAAACCGAACTCAGCCGTTCCCAAGTTGTCCTGCTCAAGGATGCGGATTTTCTCGATCAAGTCCCTCCGGGTCTTCAGGGCCTTTTCTTCCTCAGTCTCATCCCGACCGACCACCGACAAGCCCTACAGCCCGGAAACCTTAGCCTTCAGAGTGGCATTCTCTTCCTTCACCTTTGTCAACTCTTCCCTCATCTGGTTCACTTCCTTCTGGAGTTCGATCTTGGCCTCCAGGTTGCCTTCGAGCTTTGTCAACTTGTTGTGTATCTCGACATTCTCTAACTCAAGGTCGGTGATCTTAGCCTGCACCCTCTTGAGATCCGAGAGCAGAACTGTCTCCGCATCCCTGAGGGCCAGCGCCGCCTCCAGCACTCTCATAACAGCGGCCGCATCCTGGCAGAGGGACTTTCTCCTCACCTTAGGGTCGACGGACAGAATGGTCGACGCCTCAAGGTCGGGGACAACAACAGAGCCTTCCCCGTCAAATAATTTTCCTTGAAGATAACACGGTGACAATACAAATTTGCCCCCGACAAAGCTGCTTGAACCGCCAGCTAGGGAAGAGCCAATATCGTCCCGCTTCCTCTTATTTGTTGTGTCCGGGGTGGGAGGGTTCGATGTGGTGCCCAGAAAGGAGGCGGCGCCGCCCACAAACTTCTCCAACGTTGCTTATTGCTTGGCAGCGCCGGCCTTTGGCACCGGTGCCTTCTTGAGGTTTTTGGCCGCTGCGGACCTGACCAGACGCTCCCTCATGTTCGACATCTTTCCTGCAAAAATAAAAGGGGGGTTAGCACATAATGCAAGAAATTAAAAGTACGGGCAAAGAGGTAATTTATATCGAGGAGCTCAAATGCGAAGTCCTCGTTTTCGCATTCAAGGAGGGCCTTGGTATTTATGTAGCGAGCTGCCCGGGCAGGCTCCTTATCCTCCCCGAGCAGAACTTTGTTGTCCTTATCCACGACGAAGGCGGGGCTGAAACTCTCTACAAAGGCATGCAATGCCTGGAAAGACTCATTGTCCCCGTCACATAGCTGGTCATGCTTGACAAGAAACTGATCAGTCTTATATCTAAAGTGGGCATACACCCATTCCAGCGGGAACTTTGAGACCGCCCTCATCACCTGCCGACCATCAACCTCCACGGTTTCCATGGTGGCCAGAGACTCCTTGGCCGCCTCCGAGACAGGCTTCATGACCAGGAACCTATATTTGAAGTTTCGAACATACTCCGAATACGACCAGAATAGCCTGCCTTGTTGCTTAAAGGACACCCAGCTTTGTTTTGGACCTGTCGTGCTCCTTTGAATTTGAAATATGCAGAGGAAAAGATCCACTGTGGCCCCGACCTTCAGGTATCGGCAGACCAGCTCAAAGGCCCTAATAAACGCCAGAGCGTTCGGATGTAGTTGGGCAGGGCACAGTTCTAGATGACAGAAGATGGCCTCTTAAGAGTCAGTGAAGGGCAGACGATACCCCGCCTCCATGAAAGAAAATTCATACATGGGGAATCTCATCCCCGGATACACTGAACATATTTGGTCGTCCTCTGTGGGGCAAAAAGCCTTCCAGTTTACGGGCGCATCCTCTGCCCGGTCTTCAAGGTAAGGAAACTCACGAGCCTCCTCTTCAGTGAAAGTCGATCTCGTCGACATTGGCTCTTGGGCGATCCAATCGATATCTCCCTCAGCCATACATATATTAGCATGCTCGACGGGTTGCTCCACCTCCCCGTTAACAGCCCTAACATCGGGGATTACTCCCTCGTTTCTGTCAGCCATTTCACCTGAAAAGTAGAGGAAGCAAAAGTGAATTCGGCGACAAAGATCAAATCCACCCTTCCACCACTAATCAAGTGAAAGGGCGAGGAATAAGTCGAGGACGCCCTCAAGCCCTAGTCGACAGTATCGGGACGCGGCGACATCCTTTTCCCTATAAAACGGGGATGAGTCTCCGCGACTCTACGAAAGGATTTCACGAGGATGAGTTTCCTCGACAAAATAGAACTTTTCACACGCAAAAATCAATTCTCGTGTCGAGAAGGCCTAATGCCCGACTACAAACTTAATCTACTCCTAACCAGAAACATAGGAAGATCTACACAGTCCTACACTACATTCAAAGACATTCAACCTAAGTTCATCGTGTTCTTCAGGATCTTCATGAATTTCCCAGAAAATTCATGTGTTCATCAAAGAACACATGAACATTCAACCGGAAAATTCATGAGTCACCGAAAAATGCATGCCAATTTCCAGAAAACTAAGAACATCCTAGAAACAACAATGAAAGATGAAGAACTTACTTGGAGTTAGATGTTGAAGATGAAGGTCTGGGCGTGGACGATGAAGATCGACGACGGCGAAGATGAACTCCGGTGAAAGGACGAGTTGCAGAGCAAAAGGGTTTGAGGAGAGAAATTTGTGTGAAGTGTGCAAATGAACCCTCGCTCCCCCTTTTTATAAGCAGTTGCTCGCTTGGGAAAGTGCAAAAGCCATCATAGCCTAGATCCCCTAGGCCCTGACAGTAATTAATTACACCACCACGTGTCAGAAGAGAATCTTCATTTGGCATTCCCAAAGCTAGATGTTACATCCCCCAAGTCTTCTCCAGTTCCCCGCGGGCATATCCTCCTCGACAGTCCACACGAGCCACGCCCTCTTAAGGGCTGGTCGACAAAAAATGTCCTTTTCGCGGGCACCTTTATTAAACCTGGTCGACATAAAAATGCCGTTTTCGCGGGCATGTCCTCGCATACAAAGTGGTTGTCGGGCTTCTAAGCAACCAGTGTCGACCATGTTGACGATAGAGTAGGCGAAGGGTATGTCCCCGAACATTGTCATTCAAAGGCAACAGTCTACAAGGCTACCTCAAGTCATTACTCTTCCTCAGAGCAAAGACTTGGGGGGCTCCTGTTCTGGACCGGGCAGGCGCTTGGCCCACAGTAGGGCAAGGCCCAATCTAGTCCAGCTCTTGGCAAGACCTAATAACGGGATTCAACCAATCTAGCCGTTGGGCACAATTTAGCCGTTAGGCACAACATAGTCGTTGAGCACAATATGACCATTGGGGGACGTCCACCTCACGCGCTTGACAGTTCACACGACCAACTACCTCCCCGGATCTCATGGAAACAGTTGGACCAGTTCAAAGGGTCACGAGCCCGACCCTCCACCTGGCAGTCTCCCATTGGCGGACCAGATAATTCGGCCACATGGGAGACCTTGGCCTCGCGCTGGGGGTTACTTCTATAAATACCCTCTCACTTGAGAGGGTCAGGTTTGATCATTATTCAATACTCTTAATCATACCTAAACGCTTTGTACTTGCTTTCTCTCTAGCACAAACATACTTTGGCATCGGAGTACCTTGCAGGTATACCCCCTCCTCTTCTACAACCATCATCTCTACTCTACATAAAAGGCCACGACGATCTAGTCTGATCACACCAGATTAATTGTCTTGATCGATGTTACTTTATAAATGGAAGACAACAATTTGTTAATAGAAAAAAATAATTTACTTTCCCGTTGAATATTTATGACAACCAAGACAATAGGTTATTTCATTTTTAAAATAAAAATAAATAAAATTAGGACATTTCTCTTCGGTGGATAAACCAACCGAGGTAATAGATGTATTGGTGAACAAAAAAATTGTAAAGGAACCAATAACATGTATTATTTTATTTTTCAATTTTTTACTAATCACCAATTTCATTATGGGTTGCAATAATTTCTTAACTTTTACTATCTTGAAAATTTTTGTTTTGAATATTAATATTAAATTTCAAGTAGTTCCATTTACTGGGTAAAGTGAAACTTGGAATTAGTATTCCAACCAAAAATTTTAAGGTCCAATTTTGTGAAAGTGAAACAACAACAACATTGCTTGACACGACAAATGATGTTTTTGAGATAAGTTGGGTTTAGGGAAAAGTTAACGACCATAGTACTTTTATAGACAAAACTGGATTACGTTTCCTCTAAAACTGGGTTAGGTTTAGGAAAAGGTTGAGAGAAAATGAAATTTAATTTAATTTAAAATAATAATAGAAGGCGGACGCCACTTTTTAATGAATAAAACACAAATTTTCTAGTGTTAGAAACCAAAGTTTGTGTCTCTCAGTGACTTTTCCCCTGGGTTGTCAACCCTCTAGAGGGAATAAATGATTTCTATTGCAGATCCAAAAAAATGGTGAACTATAAGGAATATTTCTTATAACTTCTTACTATTCATCATTTTATTTTTGGGTTGCAATATCTTCTCAGTATGGTCATAATATGTGGAATTAACAACAACAACAACAACAACAACATGTTAGACGATAAGCTTTGATCTAGAGGGGGGTGAATAAATCACAAATTTTACAACCAAAAACTTTTGGTAAAAATCTGTTTTTAAAATATGGTGCAGCGGAAAAACGACCCGGATCGAATCATCTAAATGAACCTACTATCGAAAAGTAATATACGTAACGCAAGCCAAACAGAGTGATAACAAACGTAAATGTTCAACGATGATCAAGCTACGAATCAATTAAATGCAATGATAATCGTAACTCATATATCCAATGAACCAAAACACAAACAAAATATGCACAAATAATTTATCGAACATTTAATGTGAAATCTATAACAATTGGAAATATAGTTTGTTTTGTTGATGTTTAAAACCTATCAAATCAAAGTGATTGTGGTTATATCAACAACAACACCTTTAAAAAATAGTATAAAATAATTTCCAATCGAATTGATCAAACAACGACGAATTCGATAAATTGCGTAATCAACAATAAAAGAGATAAAGAGATGAAGAGAGGGGGAGAGAGCGAGAGAGCGAGAGAGAGAGAGAGAGAGAGAGAGAGAGAGAGAGAAAGACCAAGTTTGGTTAGGCAGTTCCCCAATCGGCCTCGCTATGAGTACGTCTGCCCTTAATTCAAAATTGAATTGAGATAGTGTTATTAGTCTTTTCTTAGCAAAAATGTTTATAAAAGAGATGAAGAATGCAAACCCCAAAAACCCTATTATTTTGTGTTGATTCTTTCACCTCTAAACCCTTGATCATGGCTTGATCATGTGACCAACAATGTGGCTACAATCCTCCGATTATCCCGAGCACGCAACTTGTTAAAACCTGAGATTCCCGAACACAATTCACCGTCTCGCGCTACTCCCTTGTAAGGAAACCACCTTGTCCCAAGGCTTTCACTTGGTCAAATCTGTGCTGACGTGATCTCATCCAAAACCTTCAAATCAACCTGGTCTTGAAGGAAAACCTCGCCTTAGTTTTCTTATTTGAAACACACAAAGCCCACAACCCAATATTCTCGGTTACATCAAACCTAATTGGACGTTATCAACCCTAATCTAGATGGTCACCCAATCGAAAAATGATTATGTGCAGTTCAATTGTGTGTATGCATAAAAGAAGGGATGACGATGAAGGGAAACTTTGTAATCTGGTTTCGTTTTGGTTTTATTCACTAGGAAACCTTGCCTAGAAGAAGATGCATGTATGAGTATATATAGGTATATGAAGAAAATGGGTAAAAAGATGCAAGAAAAATAAGATGCAATTTTTTTTTCAAGTTTTAACTTGCATAGGTCGGCCTATGAAGGTGTTCAGGTCGGCTTGTGAGGCGATCTGAAATGCAACTTGTGAGCAGAATCTACATGCTTTGTTCTTGGAGCGTATGAGCCGGCCTGAAACATGGATGTGTCGGCCTATACTGAAGCTGAGGCTTCCATATGTCGGCATGATCACGTATATGTAGGCATGTGAAGTTGTTTTGACACACAAACTTGATTTTGGATGTGTATGACATGCCTAAGACCTATCAAACTTGTTCAAAGACTCTTTTTATGCATCCTAATGCTAAGGGGACAAATGAGCATCTACATTTAGTTTGACACCGTCCAATATACAAGAACACTATAATAAACTACCTTATTCCTTGTTTGACATCATTCAAAACCCGGTAGAATTCATAGTTAGCACTCACACAACACAATTATGTAGGATAGATTATAAGAGCAGAAAAATGGTTTGTTCATGGTTGGTAAAATTAGATTCTTCAATGCATGAATCTAAATAATTAAGGAACAAAACCTTGAAAGATTTTTCTGTCTTGCAATTCATCCTAGAGAATAATGTTTATGAGTTTGGAGCAACATCAATTGAGTTAGGTTAAAGGCAAAACTGAATAAACGAATGTTTTATAGACAAAACTTAATTAACAAATGCTTTCCCCTTTGGTTGATAGTCTAACCGAGGGGAAAGATAACTTGATTTTAAACTAAAAAACAAAATAAAAAGAAAGACCCAATTTTAAAATAAATAAAAACATAAATTACGGTTGCTGGGGTTCGAAACTTATCCCTTAGAGTTTGTTTGGTTCAGGGTAAATGAAGGGGAGGGGAGGGAATATTTTTAATTAAATGTTTTTGGTTCAAAATTTATGAGGAGAGGGGAGGGAAGCAAATCCCATCCAAAACATACTTTTTGCATCCCCCAAATTGGGGGATTTGGAGGGATGGGGAGGGGATCTGAACTTTGATATTTAAAAATTATTACATTTACTATAATATCTTTAGTTTTATTTTATAGTATTTCAATATTATTCATTTTCTTTCGTTTACTGTTTCTCTTTTGTGTGGTTTTTATTTGTTGTTTCCATCAAATTATTATAATTGTTCTCCACGTTCAAATTATTTTTTGTATTTTTGTTATTTAATACAAATTATATCATTTCATTTTTTTTATAACTTTTTATTTTTATGTTTATTAGGTTCATTTGTTTTTTTATTTTTGTTATCCTATTATTTTTTTATATCAAATTTTAAACCAATCATTTTATATTTTTGTCTATTACATTATATATATATATATATAATATTTAATAATAAGTTATTTTATGTAGCTTTTATTAGATGGTTCATCACGGTTTAAAAATTGTTATCAACACATAGTTTAATTTATGTCGGAGAATTATATTGTTAATCAAATGTACTCAATTTTTTTTAACATTATGCAATATGTTATAACTTTTTTAATCACTCAAAAAAATAAATTTTGTGTTTAATTATTTATGCACATGTTATTACGAAAAAAAATTATGAATTTTTTACTTTTTGAATATCATATGAGTTATATAAGATCATAAGGATAAAAATGTAAATTATTAATAAAGTCTCTCCTCTCCCCTTGTGAACCAAACATATTTTTAATTAAAATTCGTCTTTTCTCCTTCTCGCCCCTCTTTTGAACTATATATATATATATATATATATATATATATATATATATATATATATTTATATAGATAATTAAAAAAATTCTCTCACCTTCCCTCCCCTTCATTAAAATTCCTCCCCCCTCTATCTCCTTCTTTTGAACTAAACAGACCCTTGGTTAGTTTTCCTTTCGTTATTTATTTCAACTAAGGTAATAAACTATTTATTTTTAATTAAACACAAAAATAAAGTACGCACACCTAATTGATTGGGTTTTACCCCAGTGGAATTCTTGTTAGAAGTAAATTTTTGTTAGGAAATCTATTATTTATTGTTGTGAAATTACAACTTAAAAGAAATATTAAAGTTTGAAAGGGACCGTCTCATAGATTTCTTACTATGTGTCAGTTTGACCTTTTTAGGAGCACCCATTGTTTTAACCAGTTCCGAGGGTGGTCTCAAATTTGTTGTTTTTAGATAGGCAATCTTCCTCAGTCGCTCTTTGATGTGAAATTTTATGATGTCATATACTTTCGAAAATATCTCTTGGATTACTTCCTATTCGGTCATAATAGTTATACTTGATTTATCATCCTTAATCACACTATCATCATCAAACCGAAGCCTTTTCCAGTGAGTGTAAACTTCATCCATACGTATCGGTTTATCAAGCTTCATCTTCTTTGAAATTAAACAAACACATGTAAGGTCGTACATTTTCCTAATTGTACAACCACACTTTGAGTTATCCTAACCTATTTTATTTGCTAGCTTGACTTCGTGAAAAATAAAATTCAATGTTGTCAGAGATATGTTGCCAACCAACGGTGAATAAAGGATGTTGTCTTTGAATCAGTGTTCTAACACGGTAATGCTTTGACCAAAAGATGTTTGTATCTAATTATGTTGGTTTCAGAGCATTTGGTCAATGGCTACCAATCTCGATAAAAATCACCACCACACTCGGTTTGACCATTTTTCCATCTTCACCCTTGATTTATTTGGTGACAACTACAAGTTTTAGTTGACTTCTCACATTTTTGGTTATGTGATATTTACAGAGTAATGCATACGATGTAGGAAATATTGTTGCAACCAAATTCATTAGTGTGTTATCGCAGTCGGTCACTATTACATTTGACATATTTTTTTGGTCCTTCAACATAGTCATGCACATTTTCAAAACCCGTGTAACATTGTCATCTTTTTTGGATTTCAAAAATGCAAAATTGACTGAAAAAGTCATCTCCTTAGTAGTAACACCAACAATTTCCAGGAGTGAAAGTCTATACTTGTTTGTTTTGTATGTTGAATCAATTATGAGCACAATGGAGAATGTGTTAAATAAGTCGATGGAATCAGGATGAGTCTAAAATATATCTCGAATGATGACTTTATCCTCACAAACTCTGTACCTAGAAACATAGTGGTTATCTTCCAAAAGTTTCAACAGTTGTTGCATCTTAAATCTTGATCCTCTTACCGCCTTGTTGTTTCGAGCATGCACACTTTTTATTTGCTTTATATTTGAAACACTTAGCGGTCTTTTTCTTTTCAAAGATGCAAGTATGTTTTTCGGCGCCACCATGTTTAACGCATATCTGAAACAAGTTCCCTCTCCCCAGAATAAGGCAATGGAATGACCAGCTAGCGTGTCACTCAATGCATGATTATGTATACCAGAAATTACATTAAATTTTCCATGTGTCATCTGCCTTACGGTATCCGCGCAGTTTAAATTAACACTCACATTTTCTCGATCTAGTGTCATCTCATTTCAACTTCCTAATCGGTGGTTGGTACGTGCTACTTCTTTCGCATCTCATTGTTACAAATGTTTGTCTTCTTTTCGAACTATTGTCAGGCCTTCTGATTACAATGTCAAACCCTAATTTCTTGGCCTCCATGCGGGCCCATTATAGCATATGTTCACGAATAATAAACTCTTTTTTTATTTGTGAATTATGCACGAACATCTACCTCGACAACAACCGGTCGATCACCCGATTTAACATTATCATTCACTTCATCCAGTTTAACATCACGCTTCACTTTATTCGGTTCAATGTTCATCCTAAAAATAGCTTTAGGAAAAATATACATGTGCATCATATCTAATACCACTAATAACAGAAAAACAACTTTAAAAACTTCAGGAAAATTCAGGGATATATATTCGGACCACACCAAACTTTGTCCGGAGATAAATATCCCGACTCAATGTTCACTTTTTAAGTCCAAAAAACACATTAATGCAAGGAATGAGGGATAAAATGATTGAACTTTACTTACAATTCCAACTTCTTTTGCTCCCTTTGATGTGATAAAATACAAGAATGATGTTTTGGTGTTCAAAAATGGATTGAGAATGGAATGATTTTTTAAGGGTTTTAAAATGAAGTTTAGTTTCAGCATGAAGAAAAAGATCATGCAAAGTGGTGTTTTATCCAATTTTCCAGTTGACACTTTTGGATATGCATCTTCTGAAACATCACTGAATTGTTAATTAAACCATCTTAGATAAATAAAAACACCATAAATGAGTACAAAAGGTATTTCAAAGATGCATCTACGAATCAATTAAAATAATATACAAAGATGCATCTCCGAACCATGTTTCATTCAAAATGGGGTGGATCTCAGAAAGACATGAACTGATGTGATTTTATGTGCGTTTGAAAATATATCTCTGAATAAATGAAAGACATTTTTAAATTTCAAAAAATGTGAAACACACTCGTAAAAGTAGAAAGAGCATTTCCCAAAAATAAAGAGAATTTCTTATTACACCCTATAAGTTTCTTAGACAGCATGTGGATTTCCTACAATGCCCCTAGTTTCCGGAGATATATCTCCGAACACACACTTTTCACACTTAAGGGTGTCCATTCTGTATGGCGCCCCATGCATTTGCTAAAGATTTATTCCGGGGATATATCTCCGGAACCATACCGTAGTTATAATTCCGTAGTTATATTTCCGGAACAAAACCAGAGACAGAACCAACACAAAATGAACTTTCCAAACATAAAATGAGCATTACAATGATAATTAAAACAAAATATTAAATACTATATTTCGATGTCCCGGTGGACGCTTGCACATCTCCAAGATATCTTCGACTGATCTTCGCAGTGTCGCTCCCATCTCGAGCAGAATTTTCTCTTCGAAATTAAAAAACGTTCGCCACATCGCCATAACATCCGCTCGAGTCTTGAGCTCAAATTTTCTGAACACAATATTCCCTTCGTTGTCAACCGAGGGTGAACGGTACTCAAGCTTGACAACCCTTCGTGTGTCTCTGTAAGGTAGGAGATAATGGATTTTGTTTATGATATCGTCAATGGAGGTAAGATTGGTGAGCTTGAACGTTCTCCTAGATGTAGAGGCGCCAGAGTAGGAGACACTTGGGACATACCAACAGCTGTTTATTTCACACATTTGAGACATTTTAAGTTTGTGTGAAGTATAAAAGAAGAACACCCAATTTTATAGAAGACCTAGTTCAATAAGGATCATTCATTGACTGTCATTCATACTCCGGATATATATATATATATATATATATATATATATATATATATATATATATATATATCTGGAACGACACCCCATTATCTTGTTCCGGAGATGCATCTCCGGAGCTTTCCCTGAACCATTCAAAAATAAAGCAACTAAAAAAACCTTCCAGAGATATATCTCCTAACTTTTCCTGATACATTTTCAAAACAGAATCATATGACAAAGAGTTGACAAAGACCAAATATGCACCAAATATGAACCAAATATGCATAAAGACCAAATATGACTAATAAGTGAATATGTAACCATTCATTTATATTGAGACACACTTATATACAACTATTTGTCCGATTACACAAAAAATCAAAACGAATCAAAACATGTGTTGCCGGATAAATCTATAGGTGGTACCCCTTTGGACTTTTGTGCATTCGATTCCTTTTCAATGTTGTTAAATTTATAGAATTCTTGCATCCTTTCTATAAAATGACCCGGCCACGTCTCGATATTTGTGGTTGAATGAGTCGTCCATTCCGGTGACGTAGGTGGTATGGGGCATCCCAGTTTCAAGTAAACTTGAACAAAATGACTTGATTTTGAAAGCCATCCAATAAACATGATGCGATCATTTGGATTTTGGGGTGGTGTGGTGCGCAATGGAAAAAAGGTTTCCGAAAACCCGTAGCGTGTTAGGTCAATGCACACCCTATCATATGCAGATGCAATTAGGTGACCCATATCTAGGAAGCTCATCCATTTTGACTCCGGTGCCGGAACGCTCAAGCAAGGAACAAGTGACTCATAAACTGCATCAAAATTTTCTTGGATAAGTTGATGACGGGCTAACACATGACTATCTTCTTCTTTACCAAGTAAAGCCGAAACGACTCGGTAACCGCAATTATCGTCTCCCTCAACATTGACGATACGATCGATATATTTTTGCATAAAAACTGACATCTCGTCAATGAATGAAATCTTCGGTGGAAGCGGCGTCAGAGGTGGTTTGCTAATTCGAGCTTCTTTCACAACACTTTTTGAGATTATAGAGTTAGGGAGTCGGAAAATACTTTGTCAACGTGTTCAAAGTATGAAGGAGACTGTGTAGTCAAGTTGTCATTCAGTGTAGGCTTAATTTTCTTCAGAGCACCTTTTGTTTTTACCGGTTGAGAATGCGGTTTCATGTCGGTGGTTTTGGGATAGGCAATCTTCCTCAATTGTTCTTTGATGTGGAGTTTCATGTTGTCATCGGCCTTCGAAAATCTCTCTCTTGTATCGCTTCCCATTCGGTCAAAATAGAGATATTTGATTTACCTTCATCCATGCATCCATCATCATCGAAACTAAGTCTCTTCCAATAAGAGCAAACCTCGTCCATTCTTATTGGTTCACCAAGTTTCACTTTTTTTAGTAAGAACATAAACACATGAGAGACCATATGTTTTCACAATAGTGCAACCACACTTTGCACTATCGGAGCCTACATTATCAGCTCGTTTGGCCTCGTGAAAAATATAGTTCAACCCCGCCCGAGAAATATTGTCGACCAAATGAGAATAAATAATGTTGTCTTTGAATCGGTGTTCTAAAACTGTGATGCTCCGACCAAATGTTGTTTGTATCTCATTATGTTGGTTTTGAATCATGTGGTTCACCGAGTCCCAATCTCGACACAAATCTCATTTGTTATTTCCCAACCAATTTTTCAAAGTAGCATGGGCCGACTCAGCTCTGTTGGTGGTTGTATTTCTAAGGTGTCAGACATTATCAGTCCACGCGCAAACTATCTTCTCCTTCACCTGATCAAGAATGGTGCTTTCAACATATTTCAACAAAGTCGGATACTTTTCACACACTTTTCGAAAATGAATGAAGAAATCGACATATCATTCTTTTGTGGAAGAATTTATTATGTGATTTCATGCATCCATTATTTTATCCATAATCACACCCGACTTCACCAATTTTCCACTTTCAAACTCTACTTGTTTCGTCCTTACCACGGGTTTAACCCGACTTCTCACATTCTTTGTTATGTGATACTTACAAAGTAATGCATAAGATGAAGGAAACACATTTGCAACCGCATTCATCAATGCGGTATCGTAGTTCATAACAATAGCTTTAGACATCTCGCCTTGATCCTTCAAAAGTGACCGACACACCTCTAATGCCCAAGTAAAATTGTCCTTTTTTCACACTTTAAAAATGCAAAACCAATGGAGTATGTCTTCTCAGTTGAGGTAACACTAACCATCTCAAATAATGGAAGTCTATACTTGTTGGTCTTGTAAGTAGAATCAAGTATGAGCACTGTCGGAAACGTGTTGAACAACTTTATCGAATCTGGATGAGTCCAAAAAATATCCCAAACCTTAACTCCATCGTCGCAAGTTCGGTACTAGGACATGTAACTGTTATCGTCCAACATTTTCAACAGTTGTTGCATCTCAGTTCTATCTCCCCTAATCGCCTTGTTAGTGAGGTACCAAATGCTATACACTTGCTTGATGTTTGATATATTATCGGTTTGCTTCTGTTTCAATGCTGCAAGTATATTTTCCGGTTGGACAAGATTCAAGGTCATGTCACTAATACATACCTTCTCTTCTGGCTTGAGCCGACATTTTTTTGCTAGCCAGCATGTAACCACGAAGCTTAAACGAACACTTACAATTTCTACTACCCGTGTCTTCTCTCTTAAAATTCTGGAGAGGAGTTCAATATTTCCTGCTTCTTTCGCACGATATAGTCACAAAGGCGCTTCTTCTATCCGAGTCATTATCCGACCTTCCGATAACCACACCAAATCCAAGTCTAGATGCTACCATATAAATCCATTTAAGCATGTTATCACAATTTTCAAACTCTTGCTTGTTATTAAATTCATTACGAACATCTACCGCCTTAACAACAACCCCTTGAACATTCAGAGAAACTTCGTTTGAAGAAACTACTTGTTTTTGAGATATTATCGGGGTACACCATATCTATTAGAAACAATAAAAACAGTAAAAATAATTAATCTAGTGCTGCAAAAAAAGGATGGAAAATGAACATAGAAACATTCCGGAAATAAGTCTTCGGAAAAGTTCATGTTCAACATGTTTCGAAGATATATTTATGGACACTGCGTACGCTTTTTTTCCAGAAATTTGCATGATTAATCTAAGCAATGTAGATGAAAATGAACAATTTTTACCTGAAATTCGATCTTCTTTTGCTCCCTGTGATATGTTGAACCAAAATGATGGAGATTTGAAGTGAAAAATAGGATTGAGAATGTAGGGTTTTTAAGGGTGAGGGTTTAAGTTGAAATAGAAGTATGACAACAATGTGAACTGATTATGTAGCTGAAAAATATATTAGATACTTCTGGAGATATTTCTCTGGAACAATCTGACATGCAAAGATGACAAGAAAATTCAAATTGCCGTCCACATCTTTCGGAGATATATCTCCGGAATTTTCACTAAACTGATTAATATTCATATTTTCTTCAAATGATTTCGAAGATATATCTCCGAAATAAATCTTTAGCAAATACACGAGTCACCATTCAGAATGACTTTCTTTAAATGTGAAAAGGGTACGTCCAGAGATATATCACAGAAAATTAAAAATATTATAGAAAATCCACAAAGGTCTCTAAAAAACACACAGGAAGCCTTAAAAAATTCTCAAAATAAATAGGATTTAAATTCAAGCCCAACCCATTTCATATCGAAGAGACCCTTCATTCACTAAAAAAAACTGAAAACACACATTTTCAACGATTAAAATCACACATAATAAAAAAAGCTGCCGCTTGTAGTATCAGAAAGAAACAAGTTGGAGCCGCAGCAATGAACTCAACTTCCCGGAAAACAGAAGCGGAGTCGGTCGTCGGCCGCCGCTAGATACAGCGAGAAAGTCGTCCAGGTTTCTCCTTCTCTATATAAAAAAATTTCTCCGATGCGATTCCACCGCACCAGAAGCATTGCGTCGCAGCAGATATCCACACCGCACTGTCATTTCTCAATTTGGCGCTAAAGCGACGCGTTTCACAATCTAGGTTAGGGTTAACGATAAATTTTCGAATTAGCCATTGAAATTCCCAAATAATTGAAATCTGTGCTATCCTTTCTGAATCAATTATCTTCTTACACCATAGTTTTACATGTTTTGGGAATTTCTCAAGTTTTTGTTGCTGCAATTTTACTTTACCTATTCTTTTGTTGAATTGTTGTAGTTATTCTGTGAAAATTATGATTTTTCAATTTCATATTTTTATGATAAATTATCTTTTCCTGTGTCAGGTCATGGCTGATAAGAAGACAATTGCAATTTGTCA
This sequence comes from Lathyrus tuberosus, assembly GCA_022829125.1. Lineage (NCBI taxonomy): Eukaryota > Viridiplantae > Streptophyta > Magnoliopsida > Fabales > Fabaceae > Lathyrus > Lathyrus tuberosus. The sequence continues at coordinate 3,462,248 of JALAZF010000037.1, forward strand.
GTCTGGTGGAAAATTTGAAACTGCAAAAGATGGTACTTTGTCGTACAAAGGTGGTGATGCTCATGCTATGGACATTGATGATCAAATGAAATTTATAGACTTTAAGGCAGAGATAGTAGAAATGTTTAGTTTTAATAATGTTGGTAGCATATCTATCAAGTATTTTCTTCCGGGTAACAAGACCACTCTCATTTCAATTTCGAATGATAAGGATCTACAACGAATGGTTAAGTTTCATTACGATTCGAGTACTGTCGAAATCTATGTCTTTATTGAAGAGGTACTTGCCCTTGAGGTCTCAACCATGCCTGCCAGTAGGTAGTTTTTTTGTTTCTATGATGATATATGTCTTTGTTATTTCATGGGGATTTTCTAGAATTTGATTTTGATTTTTGTGTTTTAGGTCAAGTAGAACAACTTTGTCTGAAACAGTGTTGCCAATCAATACCATTATGAATCCTGATGCTGAGTATGCTCCACCTGTTGCTTCTCATGATACCATTCAAATTGATACAGATATGGAGATACCTCTTTTGAGTCTTTCCTCGAACGAGGAGAAGCTGGCTAAAGGGGCACAACAGTGGCAGAATACAATTACTGGTGTGGGTCAAAGGTTTAACAGTGTACATGAGTTTCGAGAGTCGTTGCGTAAATATGCCATTGCTCATCAATTTGCATTCAAATATAAAAAGAATGATAGTCATCGTGTGACTGTTAAATGCAAAGCAGAAGGTTGCCCTTGGAGAATTCATGCGTCGAGGCTGTCAAGTACTCAATTGATATGCATAAAAAAGATGAATTCGGAACATACATGTGAAGGGGCTGCCGGTACTACAGGGCATCAAGCAACTAGGAATTGGGTGGCAAGTATTATAAAGGAAAAGTTGAAAGCTTGTCCGGACTACAAGCCCAAGGACATTGTCAATGACATCAAGCAGGAATATGGAATTCAACTTAACTACTTCCAGGCATGGCGTGGGAAAGAGATTGCAAAGGAGCAGCTTCAGGGTTCTTATAAAGAGGCGTATAGTCAGTTACCTTTCTTTTGTGAAAAGTTAATGGAGGCTAATCCTGGCAGTCTAGCTATGTACACTACTAAGGAAGACTCAAGCTTTGATCGTCTCTTTGTATCATTTCTGGCTTCGTTGAATGGCTTTCAACAAGGTTGCCGACCACTGATTTTCCTTGATAGCATTCCATTGAAGTCAAAATACCAAGGGGCGTTGCTAGCAGCAACAGCTGCTGATGCAGATGATGGTGTATTCCCTGTTGCCTTTGCTATTGTTGACGCTGAATCTGATGATAGTTGGCATTGGTTTTTGCTTCAACTCAAATCAAAGTTGTCAACATCTGTTCCCTTAACATTTGTAGCAGACAGAGAAAATGGGCTGAAAAATTCGATTGCTGAGATATTTGAAGGTTCATTTCATGCATATTGCCTGCGATACTTAACTGAGCAACTTTTTAGAGACTTGAAAGAGCAGTATTCTCATGAAGTAAAGCGACTCATGATTGAGGATTTATATGCCGCTGCTTATGCAACCAAACCAGAAGGCTTTCATAACGGCATGGAGAGCATCAAAAGAATTTCTATTGAAGCTTACGATTGGATAATGCAAAGTGATCCGGTGAACTGGGCGAATGCATTTTTTCAGGGTACTAGGTATAATCACATGACTTCTAACTTTGGGGAGCTGTTCTACTGTTGGGCTTCAAATGCAGACGATCTACCGATAACACAAATGGTGGATGTTATTAGGGGTAAGATTACGGAATTGATTATTACTCGAAAGGCGGAATCTGATGAATGGTCGACTAGGCTGAGTCCATCCATGGAGGAGAAGCTTAAAATGGAAATTCAAAAAAGTCATTCACTTCAAGTTATATTATCGGCTGGCAGTACATACGAAGTTTGTGGTGACTCGAATGAGTTAGTCGATATTGACAGGTGGGAGTGTAGTTGCAAAACATGGCAGCTGAGTGGGGTACCATGCTGCCATGCCATTGCTGTCATTGTTGCGATAGGTCAGTGTGTTTACGATTTTTGCTCTAGATACTGTACAACTGAATGCTACAGATTGACTTACTCCGAGTGTATAAATCCGATTGTGAATATGAATGTACCGTCAGCAATAGAGCCTTTGGTAACAGTAACACCTCCTCCCACACGACGGCCACCAGGTCGACCAGCTACAAAACGATATGGATCTCAAGACATAGCTAAGCGTGATCTACATTGCAGTCGATGCAAGGGACTCGGGCACAACAAGTCTACTTGCAAGGAGGAGCTGTTATATCTCAATAATTCTTGAAAGGAGGAATTATAGTACTGGCCACAATAACTGTGGCATCTTCTTTTGGATGCAAATAGTGACAATTAACTGATTAGTATGTCCCCTTTTGAATTTTCATAATAGAGTTTGAACCAAGGGTTGGTGGCATAGGAAACTGTATAATGTATCTAACAGTTCTTTTGAAGCGACTGAAAAACAAAATATAGAGTAGAATAGCCGTTTTAGTTGTGCAATAAGTGAGCATAATAGTGCTTTGTGTTTGTTATTCTTTTGTAGCTGTATCGCTAGTTTAAGTTCGATGGTGTATTAGTTGTTGTGCTTGGAAACTATTTTAGCCCAACTTGTTTGAAACCGAACTAATAGAGAGCTACTTTTATCTTCACTGATTTATTATTGAGAAATACTAAAATAATTCTTTTGTTTTTTTACACTCTTTACCATCCACTTATCTACTATTTTTTCATTGGGTGAAATTTAGGCGAATCTCTCACTTGAAAACTAGATTTCTGTAAAGTGCTATGACTCACATGAGTTTCAACCCAATAAAATGGTGAATGTTAGAGTAACTTAAACGATGATAAGAGATTTTTTCTAGTTTAACTAGAGGTGTTTGGTTCGAATTCAATCTTGGACAAGTAACATTGTTAAATTTTTTTGCCATCTATTCTAATCATATCTGATTCGAAAAATTAGTCTTTATAATTGAAAGTAGAGGATACTTGATTTTTAAAAAAAAAACGATGATATCATTAGTAAGTTTTATAGACTAGGATGTCATTTTATAACTCTTTTTTCTATTGAAGCATGTCTATATGGTAGGGTGAGTAATAATTAAATTCATATTATTTAAGAGGCATTATCGCATAAATTTGAAATTAGTTTGACAAAAATACTGTCTAGGTCCTTTAAGTTATTTTAGTCCCTTAAGTTTTTATTAACGCTTTGGTCTTTTCTTTAAAATCTTTGTTATAATAAATTACAAACTCATATACTATTTGAACTGAATTTTCGCACTGATCACGAATATGTAATTAGTTTTGCGTTTTATTGTGTAATTTAGTTGGATCGATGATTTTTTATTATGTATTTCGTCTATTTTTACTTGATTCTCATGAACCGTAACTTGTTTGATAAATTTGATTTCATATTTGTGATTAGCGCAAAAAATCAGTTTAAATGGTATATGAATTTGTAATTTATTGTAACGGAGATTTTAAAAAATGGACCAAAGCGTTATAAAAAAACTTAAGAACTAATTTGATATTTTAAAATAACTTAAAGAATAAAATAATATTTTTTCCAATTAGTTTTATCCCTTTAGTCAATGGTTGATTTGTACTTATTTAAAATACTATTATGTGATTTGCTTCAAGTTTTTATAATTGAACATAATGTGACACTGTAGATTTGTTTAAGATATATATGTTGAGATGTATCATTAGATACACTCTTAGAAAAATATTTAAAAGATAATGTTTTTAATGTCAAATATGTTCGTGTTTTTTTTAAATATCTTAAATTTCAGTTTTATCCTCTCAAAATATTTTTTTTAAAGAATGATTTTTCTTTACTTTTTTATTCACACTTTTGGTTTTTCTTACAAATTAACGATAATTTTAACAACAATTTATTATTTAGCAACAGTTTTAACGACAATTTTAGTATAAAAAATTAAAAGTGTGGATGAAAAATTTTAAAAACACCATTAAAAAATATTTTAAAAGACTAAAAATGAAATTAAAATATTTATTAAAACTATAAATATATTTATCCCATGTTTTTATTAACACCCTCGTTTATTAAAAAAAACGCATCCTCTAGATTTGTCCATCTAGATGAGAAAAAAAATCTTTTTTTTCTCCCGAATAAATAAATACACACAGATGTTTTTTAATCGGCCAGATGGATAATTTCAAACGGAAAGCAAATAAGTAAAGGACCACTGTAGCCTCCTATTCTTATCTTTCGGGAATATAAATATTCACTATGCCAAATTATCGTTTTAAGAATGCTTCTTTAATAGTGTTTTTATGGAGAAAAAACATTGTTAGATATATAACTTTAATAGTTCATTTTTCTTAAAGTTATTGCTAGTCATTTTTCTTACTAATTTTATTTTTGAGATAGAAGACCATTGCTAGTTCTGCTTCGAGTTAATCAAGGTTGTTGACATTGAATTAGCGTGGGGAGGGGAGGAATTCAATGTTGTATTTGTTTTATTAGTTTCTACAAGTTTGATTATATTAATCTTATGGCAATCGAGAGTTTCACCGACTTATTAAGTCTTTTAAAATATATGTTGTTTGAGATTAACATGCTTCATGGTCGACTATATGATCTTAAGAAAATATTGTGTTCAATTGATACAAGTTATGAGAAGATACATGTTTGTCCTAATAAATGTATTTTATTTTGAAATGAATGTGTATCATTAAGTATTTATCCTAAATGTTGTGTTTTGGAATATATGTTATGGTATTTTTTCTAATACCAATATTTAGACGTAAGCATAAAAATGCAAAAGATGCAAAACACTTAACGTAGCAAGCATATGATAGAGTCATTGATGAAATATTTCGACATCCTATAGATGTTTCTCAATGGCTAAAAATTGATCAAGATTATCTAAATGTCAAGCAAGAGACGTCTTGCACTGTCCATTAACGAAATATTCTTGCATAATATTTGTTCCGGACTGAACCAAGGGCTATGCATGACCCAATCCACTTCTGCTTCCAGAACGACCCAATTGCCTAAGTCCAGCTGGTGCGGGGTAGCATTTACCTTTCTGTCCCTCCACCGGGCACATATGAACAGATGAACCTCAAGGTCATTTGCTCCTCCCCAGAATTCCTGCCCATTACGCACGGCTCCATCATCCAGGAACAGTCATGACACCTGTGCTCGGAACTTGCCCGTGGCAACGACTAGTTTTTGGCATCTCTGCCCGTCATAACAGCTAGTTTTTGGCAGTTACCTATTCTTCAAGAAACGGTTATTCCGCCTTGAAAATAGAGACCGTTGACCACGCGCTGGAGGCATTATAAAAACCCTCTCATTTGAGAGGATCAGATATCCAAAATCATCCTAAGAAACTCATACTTTTGTACTTTCCTTTCTCTCTCCCGATTCTTACTTTAGCATCGGAGTGCCTTGCAGGTACACCTCCTATCCTCATCTCACAGACCCAACATCGCAGACGTTCTTCTTGGCCCATTACAGGATCTGATCAGCCTTCGCGATCAGTGGCGCCGTCTGTGGGAACTTGTTATCCCCGTCTTAACATCCACCTCCGATTCAAAGACCAAAACAAATTCTCTGTCCAAGATTACGATCATGGATTCCCAAGATCACGTCCAAGATGCTCGCAATGTTTCTGTTCTCCCCGTCAACAAAATTGATGCTGACGGATCTACATCTTTCCTCGGAGGAGACGCCCGTCGTCTGAGAGACGGAGCTATTGCGTCTCCCACCCCCACTCGTACCGACCGTGTTGACGACCAGTCTTTGCTGGCCCTCCAGCCCGTTCCAGCTCCACCCAATGCCGATCCGGCCGTGGTGGCCCTCCTTGAAGCAATTAACAAAACCAACCTCTTGATCCTCCAACAAATCGAGAGAATTTGGGCGTTGGAGGAGTCTGCCTGTCCGAGATCCCCTCAGTCGAGGAAGGATCGACGACGATCCGAGAGTCCACAACCCCGACGGGAAGCTGATCGTCGGGTGCACCAAGAACCAGAGTCCCATGCCGTTCGGAAGCGTGATCACGTTTCCCTGTGAAACCAACATTCCCCGGGCAACAAGAGAACCCGGAGGGATCAACGTTCACCACCGGTCAGATCGAAGGGTAAGACATGAACACCATCACCCCGTAGAAGCCGTCGTCACGTTCCCGAGCGAAGCATCCGCTCCCCTTCCCGGACCAGTTCCAGCAGTGATGATGAGCCCCACGACCCATTGTCTCAGGAGATACTGGCTACACGCCTCCCCAAAGGCTTGGAGAAACCCCCATCTTTGGGCACTTACGATGGAACGATTGACCAGATGAGCACATCGAAAACATCGATATGCTGGTAGACTACCGTGGCGTCCACGGCGCCATCAAATGACGTCTGTTCTCGACCACGCTCCGGAAAGGGGCAATGACCTGGTACAAATAACTGCCCGAGGAGTCTATCACCTCGTGGAAGCAGCTGGGCATGATGATTTCCAGGCACTTTACGGCGTCACGCCGCCATCCAAAGACTGAAGCCTCCCTTGAGGCCATAATTCAAGGGAAGGACGAGCCTCTCCGAGCATATATTGAGAGGTTTAATAAAGAAGCTGTGAAAGTCCCCACTACCGACGACATGAAGAAATTTCTGCTCAAACGAAGACTTCGCCCACACTCAGAATTTTCTAAAGCTGTTGGCCTTGCACCTCCAAGGAGCCTGGACGCCTTCCTCCTCAAGGCGCAGACGTATATTCAGTACGAGGAAAAGGAAGCGACCAGCTCTACCCGGGCCTCACGCCATCAGGAAAGTGTCCGGGTCTCCAAAGGCGATGAACCCTCGAAATCCCGTCGAGGGGAAACAAGGCGAGAAGATTGTCCCCGGGAATCCCGGGACAACAAGGGGCTCTTCGGCTGGTTCCACGATTACACTCCCCTGACTGTCTCCAGGGAAAAGATTCTCTCCGAGTATGCTAACTCGGAGTTTAAACAGGCGGGAGTTCGGTTCCCCAAGCAGGTATCGTCCAAGCCCAACGCTGATAAATCAAAATACTGTCGTTTCCATAAGAGTTACGACCACACCACTAAAGATTGCATCGACTTGAAGGATGCCATAGAAATACTGATCAGGGACGGCCACCTGAAGCAGTTTATGAAGAAGTAGGATGCTCCCCGGCAAGATGCCCAGGAGTCAAAGAAAGAGGAAGAGGTGCCTTCCTCGGAAGAAACCAACCTCCAAGTCGCCATGAGTATATCGCGACTGGAGGATTTCTATGTTCCAAACGAGCTCAGCGCTCCCGCGTATTTCGCAGACCATAGCCCATGGTAGACTTCCCCTCTGCGATGGTCATCTCCGGAGGGGGTTTAACAAAGTCACCTTGGGCTCCGTGAAGAGAAAGTTCGAGCACCTGATTAGCACGAGCTCCAGCAAGGTGACAACGCTCGACAAGGCCCAGAAAGGATCAACCCCCATCTCCTTCTATAAGGAAGAACTCCTCGGAGGGGCCCCGAACTCAAGTATACCACTGCTCATTAGGGCCCAGATGTCAAATTTTAATGTTCGCAGGATCTTAGTCGACCAAGGCAGCTCAGTCGACATTATGTACTCACTACTATTCTCAACTCTCCAGCTGGACGAGTCGAACCTCACTCCCTACGTGGGTTCTGACCTGCAAGGTTTCGATGGGTCGGTCACGAAACCCCGGGGGTACGTCGACTTGATCGTGACCTTTGGATCTACGGAGACAGCCAGATCTATTAAAGTTTAGTTCCTGGTAATTGACTGCCTGTCTCTCTACCAGTGCATATTCGGGCGGCCAACTTTGGCTGAGCTAGTAGATGTGCCATCAATCGTCCATCTCAAAATGAAGTACTATACTTCGAAAGGTATGGTTGCTACATTACACGGGGACATCGAAGCTGCGCGACGATGCTTCGAAGCGGCCACCAAAGGACTCAACACGATCGCTGCCAAGCCAAAGACGCCCGGCAAGCCAGCCTTGCCCAGCAGCTCAGAGGAAGACAAGCCACTGCCCCGCGCCGACTCCATCGACCTCGACAGCTGCTTCTCCGAGGATGACCAGAAGGAGGACCAGGTTTTCCCGAGCAGCTCATCCGTTGCGACCAGCAGCAGCTCCCATATGACGCGCCCAATCCCGGATGGCGACTTCGAGCTCGTCCTGCTCGGCGACGATCCTTAATGAGGAGTGAAGATAGGGACCGACCTCCCCGACATCGCAAGGAAACAACTCAAGGCTTGCCTTCGAGAGAACGCATACTTGTTCGCCTGGAGTGCCGCGGAAATATCCGGCTTAGATCCTGCTGTCACCGGCCATCAACTCACGATTGACCCCCCCCCCCCCCCCCCCCGTCAAAGCAGTAGCACAACGTAGGAGAAAGTAGTCTTTGGAGAAAACGGAGGCTGCAGAACAAGCTGTAAAAGACCTCCTTGAGGCAAAGTTTATTTCGGAAGTCAAGTACACCACTTGGTTGTCCAACGTTCTACCCGTGAAAAAAATCTAATGGAAAGTGGCGCATGTGTGTTGATTATACTAATCTTAATAAGGCATGCCCAAAAGATGCCTACCCCCTCCCCAATATTGATAAACTTGTTGATAACTCTGCTGGTTTTAAACTATTATCATTCATGGACGCCTATTCGGGCTACAATCAAATACCAACGACGATAAGCGATAAAAAAACACGTCCTTCATGATCGAATCGGGCAATTATTACTACAACGTAATGCCCTTCGGCCTGAAGAACGCCGGTGAAATCTACCAGAGAATGATGAACAAGGTCTTCCTGGGAGAGATAAGCGACATGCTCGAAGTCTACATGGAAGATATGATCGTAAAATCCCACGAGGAGACCGATCACACAGCCCATTTAAGAAAGGTCTTCGAAGATCCAGGAAATACCGGATGCGTTTCAACCCAGAAAAGTGCACGTTCGGAGTACGAGCGGGCAAGTTTCTCGGCTTCTATCTGACGGAGTGAGGAATTAAGGCTAACCCCGACAAGCCCAGACTCTGGCTGACTTCGTCGCAGAGATGACGTTCGCAGATTCCCCCACCTGCGGAGCACGCAAGTGGACCATCTTCTTGGATGGAGCATCCAGCTCGGCGAAGAGCGGGGCAGGTATCATCTTGGAAAACGAAGAGGGAATCATCGTCGAGTTATCACTCACCTTGTCCTTCCCCCATGTCTAATAACCAGGCGGAGTATGAGGCTTTCCTCGCCGTCCTGCGCGTGGCCGAAGGTCTAGGGGTAGAAGAAGTCGTCATCTGCACGGATTTGTAACTCGTGGCCCTTCAAGTTCAAGGGAAATACCAGGCCAAAAACGACAACCTATCCGAATACTTAACCCTGGTCAAAGAAAAGATGAAGAAGTTCGCTGCAGTAGAGGTAAAGCATGTTCCCTGCGAACATAACGTCAGAGCAGACGTATTGTCTAAACTGGCGAGTACGAAGAAAAAGGGCGGAAACAAGTCCGTCATCCAGGAGGTGCTTCCTCGACCCAGTATCGAAAATACATCTCCGACACTCGACGTTCAGGTCATCGGTGACAACAACTGCTGGATGACCCCCGTTTACAACTACCTCGCTAGGGACGAACTTCCGTCCGACCCCAAAGATGCCAGCACAGTCAGGCGCAGGGCCTGCTCCTACGTCCTGGTCAGAGATAAACTCTACAGGCGAGGGTTCCCCCTCCCTTTACTCAAATGTGTCAAGGAAGAGATTGTCGGCCACTTCCTACCCGAGATCCACGAAGGAATCAACGCACAACATCTCGGGGGAAGATCCCTCGCCCGAAAAGCACTTCGAGCAGGGTACTACTGGCCAACCATGCAGCAGGATGCTAAAGAGAACGTAAAGAAATGCGAAAAATGCCAATGGCACGGGGACATGCACCTAGCTCCACCTAACGAGCTCAAAGCTATGTCCTCCCCGTGGCCATTCGGCTGGTGGGGCCTTGACATCCTAGGGCCATTCGTAGTAGTGTCATACCCCAAATTTTGACCACTAAGATTTCCCATCATTGTGCCAATCATCATCACAATATGGATGCACTTTCATGTCTCGTCAATCTCCTCAGGAATGGTTAGGCATTCTCTACAATTAAAGATTAGGGCTTTGAGCCCTCTCAGAGCACTTAGACAAAGGATCAATCAAGGAATGGCATGATCTTCAACTTGTCTAACCTCTCAAACACCCATAAAGGATCAAGAGGACTCCCACATCAAGAATCAAGCACAAGGTTGCAACATTCCAAGTGGGTCAAGCCTCAAGATCGCCAGTGTCACCAAATTAGGGTTTGGTCGACTGAGGCCTCCAAATGAAAATTTTCATGTGGACATGAGCCAATGCTTCAAAGCACAACCTAAGATACTCCAAGACTCCAATTTTTATCTAAGCATTCAATGGATGCACCAAGGTGGCATGAACTGAGCCTATTCCAACTGAATTTCAGTCCAAGTTTATCTTTGAACCAAAGCTACAAAGACTGTGCTCTAATCTCAAGTTAATGGCTAGAGGAGACTTGAGATTCCTTTTACATAACATTGGCCAAAGGCCTGCTGCAGCCTCCATTCACTATTGACGCCAAAAAAAACTTGACACACTATAAATAGACATCAATTGTGATCAGTTTGAGTACACCAAAGCACCCAAACTGATGCTTTCCTCAAAATCCCTCTCTTTAGGCCAAAATGCCTTCTTATGCAAGATATCTCTGAGTTTTTGAGTTAGAGAGCAATTCCATCACAGCTCATGATCCAAACACATCCAATATGTCATATCTAAGCTGTCCAAACTCTCATGTGTGACCTGTAACACCAAAATCACAAAGTCCCCTCTCAAAACCTCAAAATTGGACCTTTTTTGCATTTTTCAAGCCATATATTGATTCAGTCACTTTCAAAACCAGATAAAACCTCAAACACACTAAAATATCATCCTTGAACTGTCCCAAGTGGTTCCCCTCATCTGGAACACCATTTGAGAGAGTTGCCATATTGGTCACTTTTGCCCCTTTTGCAAGAAAGAGCTCAAACTTGTTCCTGAAGATTCCAGCTGATTCCAACCATCCTAAGAGCTTCTAAGGGATCAATTGAGAGTGTCTAAAGCGTCAAATTATTTCTGGCACAAGAAACTTGGTAGATAGCACAAAAAGCTCCCAAAGAGGTAAGCATCACAACTTAAACTGTCTAAATTATGCATTGCTTTGAAGTCCACTGATCATAAACATCTCATACATGTTGTATATGTTGTGTTTGAACCAATTCATCATGTAATTCTTGCTTGTACCATGAGGTAGCATAGAAAATGCAAATCATGACCTATTTCAAAACCACTATCGGGTTTTAAAATAGGGACCTCATCTGAAAAAACCAAGGGCACCATTGGATTCCTTGTGAAATTCTAGGCAGGATAGACCTAAATTTTGTCCAAATCCATGGAGAAATGAGAAAGTTACAACCTTTACGTTTTTGGCACAAAAAATTGCCTTGCCTTGCCTTGCCTTGGCTAGGCCTAAAACAAGGCACCCCTTATGTATTTGTGGGGTGGCTTTGTTACACGGATGTATCACCACCCCAGTGGTAGAGGGCGCGCGCTGCAACTTGGAGGTCTGGGGTTCGAATCCCCCTCGCCCCAGACCCTTTTTTTACCACTATTTTCCATTTTTTTAAATATTTGTCATATTATTTTAAATGATTTAGAAAATTAATTTCTCTCTCAATTTTAATTATTTTTTATTGTTTATTTTTGGAAAAAATCACAAAAATGTCAAAATATTTTATTCGACAAAAAAATCAAATTTATATTAGTTATTTAATATAGTTGATATTTTTGTAAATAAATTCATTTTTTATTGTTTTTAAATCTTTTAAAAATGAATATTCATCTTGAAAATCAAAATCAAATGAGTCCTAAATCATCTTGTGATTAAAACCTCATTTTTCAAACCTTAACTAAAAATAACAAGTAGTTTATTTAGACTTATTTGGTATTTTTGTCATTTTATTCATTTTATTAAAAGGATTACTTTTAAGAGAAAATGAAATTAAGGTTTCTTTGATTTTTGATCCTTATCAAATATTTCAAAACACTCATGGGCCTCTAATAGAGTGTAAGACCCAACCCCTTTGTAAATAGACAATTTTGGGTCTCACACATTGTATAAGTTACTCTGTATATTTTCAAAAGTTCGGCGCGATCGTCGCCTTTTTAACAAAATCAATTGGGCCTTCCCTCGTGTTGTAAGTCCCATCTTTCTTTTTTAAAAACATTCTTAGGCCTCTCCTTGAGTTGTAAGACCCACCCCTTTGTACAGAAAACCTCTTTGGGCCTCAGTCGTTATATAAGTCCCGATGCGATTTCAAAACAACGGTGCGATCACTGTTAAACCTTAGGCCTCTCCTTAAGTATAAGCCCCAACAATCTTTTCAGAAGCAACTTCCCGTTTGATTTAAGTTCAAATATATATGTTGTTGTCAAAACTTTCTTTAATTTCTTTGAACAACTAACAATACAACATGGAAGCTTGCTCACCTGTAAGTTTTAATCGCTTTCATTTACTCGTTTTCATATATATAACTGTATTGTGGGAAGCTGCGCACTGTAAGTCCTTCCTTCATATCCTTTTAAATACTTGTCATATATCAACTGTATATATACTAGTATAGTTATTTAGAGTTTTCCCCGACAACTAGGTCTAGAATTAGGTAAATCCAGTTTGGTCATTCTTTAAATACAGTCAAAACTAGATCCCCATAGGATTTCCAGATACAGTCTTGCCTCCTCTTGGGCTTAAACAATATGGAACAAAGAGAAAGGCAGTATTCTTCGTGAACCTTTTCTCAGGCTGTCACTATTAGAAATTGTCAAAGAAATTCTGCTCCCCAGAGTTGATCTATTCTCGGTGAATAGCATCTCTTGAGTTTCTTCAAACCTCAGAACTTTCACTAAATGATCTATTCTCGGTGAATAGCATTTCTTGAACTTTTCTTGGTTTGGGACCCACAGGCTTCCTAAAAGCATCCCCGCCTCCTCTTGGGATTTGTACAAGGACCCTCCGGCTTCTTAGAAGTTCTCATGCCTTCTCTTGGGCTTAATACAAGGACCCTGACGACCTCTTAAAGGTATAAGACAGAACTTAGTCATCCTTTGCTAGAGCAGTTTTTCCTGTGTCAAACCTCTGACCAATTTTAGGGTTGATTCTCATCCCTTAATACACCCGCCTCCTCTTGGGCATCATACAAAAGATAAAACTCTTCCATACCAGTAGACTCGGACAATCTAATCCCCTTGAGTCTCAAAGACATTCTCAAGTTCCCTACAAACATAGGAAGAAACCCTGGTCATTTTTTATCAATCTCTAGCAGAGCTGAAACCTGGTATCTCTTTTAAAAAATCTCTAACCAGGGTTAGGTTATCATCAGTATAACACTATCCCAAATCAGAACCTCAAGGTATCTGATACCTCAACTCTTCTGTAAACCTCAGTAAGAGTTGATTCCCCATTTGGACCTGCCTCGGGATCTCAATCATTTCCAACAGAAGCTAGCTTCCTCTTAGGCTTTGTATAAGGACCTTTCCTCAGCGCAGTTAGCCTCCTCTTGGGCTTTGTACAATGATTCTCCCTAACGGAGTTAACCTTTTCAGACTCTCTTGTTGAGTCAATCACTTTTTCAGACTCTCGTTGAGTTAATCACTTTTTTCAGACTCTCTTGTTGAGTCAATCACTTTTTCAGACTCTCTTGTTGAGTCAACTCACCTTTTCAGACTCTCTTGTTGAGTCAACCCTTTTAGCCTCAATCTCGGGCTTTGTACGAGACAGATAAAAACACTCTCTTGTTGAGTCAATCTTTTTCTAGCCTCATCTTAGGTTTGGTATAAAGATTTCCCCTAGCAGAAGATTAGCCTCCTCTTAGGCTTTGCATAAGTAATTTCTCCAGCTTGTTCAGCCACAATCCTGGGCTTTGTACATGACAGATAAAAATACTCTCTTGTTCAGTCAAACCCCTTTAGTCTCAATCTTGGGCTTTATACAAGACATAAATCTTCATAACCTTCTCTTAAGCTTGGGACAAATATCTTTCCCAGTGAAGTCAATTCCTCCTAGCCTTCTTTAGGCTTCGAGAAATAAATTCCCCAAGCAGAGTCAAACTCATTTAAGCCTCAATCTTGGGCTTTGTACAAAACACATACAAACCTCCCCGGCGGAGTCAAAACCCTTTTAGCCTCAATCTTGAGCTTTGTACAAGACAGATAGAACATTTTCCCCGAAAAGGTCAAACTTCCAGCCTCCTCTTAGGCTTTGTATAATGATATCCCCAAAGAGTCAGTCTCTTTTTTGCCTCAATCTTGGGATTTGTACAAGACACCAAAATATACACTCTCTTGTTGAGTCGGTCTTATCCGGCCTCCTCTTAGGCTTTGTATAAGGACTTCCCCAGTGGAGTCAATCAACCTCTTAGCTTCAACCTTGGGCTTTGATCAAGGCACACAAAGATCAACAATACCTCTTTAGAGATGACAAGTTCTCTCTCAGTCAAACCTTTTAGCTTCAATCTTGGGCTTTGAACAAGACACCCAAACATTATCTTTTTCCTCCCTTAGAATAGGAGGAACTACGATTGCTCTTATTTCCCTGTTTCTTTAAACGGAAATACGTAGGAATAAGATTGCGAAATCTTAGCGAGCATACCAATCAAAACCCTAGGTCCAGTACCTTCATTCAAAGACTTTAGGTTTCATACCTTAGTCATCATTCATCCCTATTTTCCACAGAAAACAAAAACTCACTCACTCACTCATATTTCCCAAGAAACTTTCCCAACCCATTAACGGATAAACACCATCAAGTACAAGGCGAAACCTAAAGCTAATTTCCTGTGGATAACCACATATAGGATGAGTAATTGACAACTCCCCATTGTATAACCTGACCCCGACTCCCCGAATCTCTTTAAAGCATTTGTTCAGTTAAACATTCGCGTGCAAGGTTAGTTTTAGATAGCTTCCCTTTCCCTTCCAGCTTCATGGGATAAATAAGAAATCAGAAAGTAGCACCCCCTCCTACCATTGCGGTGAGGAAAACACAACGATAAGGTGGTCGCGTCACCGACAAAAATCGCTCGCTACAGTAAAATGGAGACTCTGCTGGGGACTCATTTTGTCTGTATAGGACTAGGATTAGCTCTTAAGAGGTCTAGGATGTTAGTCTTAGGAATAAATATATATATATCGCTTTTCCTACTTGATATCCGTGTTTATTTTTCTGCTAATGGGACTGCGGGTGATGCCGCATCTGGAAAGTTTGAGTGACACCTAAGATCAGTGATGGCATTAGACGGGTAATCTTACAGGGAGTGACTCCCAAATAAGAGACCCCGGTAGACCATCGAATCAGTGGAGACACCCTTTTGCGGATTTAATGCCTATACGACTTCGGTTGTTGAAAGCAGATTGTTCGATTGTGGTGTCCATGAAACTGAGGATTTAGTAGGCTGAGACCTTGTTACTATTTTTGTAGTGCGGAAGCTATCGAAAATAGTTGTCACGCGATTCTACCCTCATTTGAGATTACTCTAAGATACTGCAGCTCGCTCGGGTGAACCAGCCTGCTGTTGTTAACCCAAGGTCAATGATTTTGAGGATAGGTACAAAAAATACCAGTACAACCTTTGGGGATGGGTAGAGCCATGACTTCATGACACCGAACCTTTGACCCTATGTTTTTCTATGTTTTTGTGTGCTGCATTCATGCATTCATTTCATTAAAAAACTTTAAACAAAGAAAAATTTTCTCTTCTAGTCTCTCTTTTTCAAATTAAACTAAGACAATGATTGCAAATGTCAGAAAGAAATATTGCGTTACGGATTTCGGTAGAAGGAAGACTCACAAGTACACCTTCAAGGTTCCAAAACAAGAGGATTTAAGAGGTTTGGCAAGGATGATCACCAACCCTGATGCTTTCAGAGCTAAGTACGGAGGACTGCTGTCTCTGTTAAGGGTCCATGTAATTGAAGGAATCCTGGCTACGCTAATCCAGTTCTATGATCCGGTCTATCACTGTTTCACATTCCCGGATTATCAACTAGCACCAACACTGGAGGAGTACTCTCACCTGACTGATTTACCCATTACTGATCAAGCTCCCTTTTCTGTACTGGAAGAAATTCCAAAGGATCAAACCATGCAAAAGCCATCTATTTGGACGAGTCAGAAGTCAGGACTAACATGACCACTAAGGGTGGAATCCAAGGTTTACCAGCCAAGTTTTTGATAAAGAAAGCTCTATACTTTGCTAGTATAGAGAACATGACTGCTTTCGAGAATGTCTTTGTTTTGCTTACCTACGGGTTATTTCTGTTTCCCAACATTGATGACTTCGTTGAAATCAATGCCATTAAGATTTTTCTAATTGGAAACCCCGTACCAACCTTTCTCGCAGATGCTTATCATTCTGTACACGTAAGGAATTTGTACAGTGGAGGAATGATCACGTGCTGTGTACCCCTGCTATACAAATGGTTCACTTCCCATTTGCCAAAGTCTACCGCTTTCTGGGATCACAAGAGTACTCTACGTTGGTCACAGAGAATCATGTCTCTTACCAACTCTGACACCGATTTGTACAATCGAATCTATGATGGGATCAGAATCATTGACCGTTGTGGAAACTTCCCTAATGTACCCCTCATAGGAACTAAAGGAGGAATCAACTATCATCCAGTTTTAGTTCGTTGTCAATTTAGATACCCGATGAGACATGTCCCGCGTAATGTTCATCTGGAAGATCTTTTCCTCAAGGAAGGAGAAAATGACAGGGCACTAAAACCAGAAATAGTGCATGCCTAGAAACATGTTCACAGGAAAGGAAGAGAGTCTCTAGGAAAACCAGACTATGTCTCTCTGGAACCTTATCTCCACTGGGTACAAACTAGAGCTCTCAAGCTGAGGACGCCTTACCCTCGTCAAGAAGTTCTTCCGTTAAAGGAATCTGCCCTTTATTTTATGTCTGATACGGAAAAACTTCAGGTTACTCTCAAGAAAGTTCAACAGGAGAAGAAATCTTGGAAGAACAAGTACCGCATTCTCAATGTGGAGTGTAACAAAATACAGCAACTGTTAAAAGAAAAAGATGCTCTGATCGAGATTTTAGAGCAACATGTTGTAGAGAATCAAGAAGACCAAAGGAATTTGCTCGCTCCTTTCACTTTTCAAAGGAATGACAAAACAACGGCTCAAGAGCCCCGGTCAAAGAAAAGGAAAATACCAGCACCAGCACTTGAGCTCTCTTTAGAAAGGACTCAGGATCCATAAGTTTAGACATTTCCTTTTATAGCACTTTGTAAATTACTGTATTTCCACTTCCGCAATCTTTGAATTAAATAAAACGGGGTCTCCCCCATTGTATGATATTTGCAATCCAATTGTTGAAGTTTCTTTTGATTAAACAAAAAATTATTAATATAATCATTGCATATCATTCATCATTCTCGCATAACGCATTCTTCTTACCTACGAATCTCACGTTTGTACCTCGATTCTAGAGTCAAGCTGTCTCATTCGTATAATACTCGAGCCAATCGACAAAAGAAAATGGATAATCTCGAGGAAGAGAACAGAGAGTTGAGAGAAGAACTCGATGCTCTGAAAGAAGATCTGAGAAAACTTCACAATGACATACAAGCTCTGGCAGCAGCCCAGATACAAAGAACTGTGATCTCAGAGATCACCTCGACGCCCATAGTGGAGAAGTATGCTCCTCGGTGTAACATGCCTAAAGATCGTCCCTGGGGCATGTCACTCAACTATATCCCGGAAGGATATATTCCACCGATCTCGGAAGATCTGGAAACTGCAGCAGGAACCGCTGGGCCTGAAGGTTACAAACTTCGGGAAAATGAAGATGCAAGGGGCATGACAGCAACTCCTGAAGGTTATAAACTTCGGGAAAAGGGAAGCACCAAGAGTCACTGCCATAATGACTATACCACCACCCGTGGTACACACTGTCCCGGAAGGGCAGATTCCACAGATACCCTCTGGTGGAAACAAACGTATAGACAACAGAATGAAGGAATTCCAGGAGCAATTCCTGGAGATGCAGAAGGAACTACATCCTATTCGCGGCCAGGATCTATTCGGAAAGGACGCCGCAGACCTTTGTTTAGTCCCCAATGTGAAAATTCCGCACAAATTCAAGGTGCCCGAATTTGAAAAATACAAGGGTAACTCTTTCCCTCAAAGTCACCTGGTGATGTACGCTCGGAGGATGTCAACTCAGACAGAGAACCAACAACTACTGATTCACTATTTCCAAGATAGCTTAACCAGTGCCGCACTCAAATGGTACATGGGATTAAACCACACTAAGATCGTCACTTTCAGAGATCTTGGCGCTGCCTTTGTTCAACAATATAAGTATAACCTGGACATGGCACTGGACAGAGATCAACTCAGAGCCATGTCACAGAAGGACAAGGAAACCTTTAAGGAGTATGCTCAGAGATGGCGTGAAATTGCCGCCCAGATTTGTCCACCTCTTGAGGAAAAAGAGATGACAAAGATCTTCTTGAAAACCTTGAGCTCATTTTACTATGACAGAATGGTCGCCAGTGCGCCCGGCGACTTCACTGAGATGGCAGGCATGGGAGTTCGTCATAAAGAAACAGTTCGAGAAGGACGTTTAGTTAAAGATGCCGGACCATCAAGCAGTACCTAAAGATACGGTAGTGCTCCTTCTAAGAAAAAAGAGCAAGATATTGGCAATATCTCTCTCGGAAAGCAAAGGCGATGTTACCAACCAGTAGCAGCTGTAACTCCTGCTATCAACTCTGTGCCTGTTCCTACGTATCAACCTCAGGTTACTCAGAGCCAACCGAATCAACAACAATATCAGCAAAGGACACAACAGCCTCTTCAGCAGGCTCGTCCTCAGCACAACAACAACCGTACAACGCGACCACCAGGGTTCGACCCTATACCGATGTTGTATGCATAATTGTTTCCACTACTACTGGTCAAAGGGCACGTCCAAACCAGGTCTCCTCTTATAATACCGGAGAATCCGCCTTTTTGGTTCAAAGCGGATCAGACTTGCCCTTATCATCAAGGAGGACCAGGGCATAACATAGAAAACTGTCTCAGTTTCAAATCCGATGTACAGAAGCTTGTTAGGAGCGGGGTCCTATCCTTCAAGGATACGAATCCTAATGTTCAGACGAACCCGTTGCCTCAACACGAGAAAGCTGCAGTAAATTTGATAGAGGAAGAGTCTAAGCACAACTATCAAATTCACAATGTACTCTTATTGGGAACAAACCTGGTCAAACTGCATTGCAGACAGAGCAGATATGGTCATGTACCGTCTCATAACTATCACCGGTGTGATATCTGCTCGAAAAACAATCAAGGATGTTCTGTGGTGCAATCAGCTCTACCGGGACAGATGGATCTCGGATGGATCCAAGATCACCGAATTCGTGAAGTCAACATGACTTATATAAATTCCAGCATCATTCAGAACCACAACATTCTGGCGATGAAGGTTAACTTGGTGGCAATGCACTCAAGGCAAAGCCAACATTATGACCTGCCACGGCACGATTACGATTCCTGTCCTATCTGCTCAATAAACAATCAGGGATGCTCTTTTATACGAGAGGCCTTCCAGCGTCACATGGATCTTGGATGGATCCAGGATTACCGTGATAGAAGTCACTATCAAGTCAACATGATTCAAATCTTTGATATCCGCTTGATGAATACTAGTCTGGTGGAATTACACGCTACACAAGTCCAGCTCAGTTTTCTGACTTCGCACGACTATCAGAACTGTAAAGTGTGTCTTGAGAGTGACTAAGGATGTGCGCTGGTTCAAAGGACACTACAACATTTGTTGAACCACTGGTGGCTTCCGATCTATCTAGATGAAGACACACAACAAATCAGTATGACTGATGGGAACCCTACTAGGCATCAAAATCAAGATGTTCGATCAATGGAAATAGATCTAGTGAGGTTACATTGCATACAAAGCGGACGTGGTCGGGTGCCACCACATAACTATGAGCCCTGTAGAGTTTGTTCAGAAGATAATCAAGGATGCTACCTCGTGCGAGCAGCCCTTCAAAGTCAGTTGGACCATAAGGAGATTCAACCATGGTCAAGCTCTAACATAATGTCTGACTATCTTCTTAATCAAGGCAAAGATGTTGTCTTGATCCCTAAGCGAGAAGTGGCCAAAGATGTGTGCGCCATAATCCTTTTTCTCCATGAATCAAGAGTTCCTCTTGATAGTGGAAAGGTTCTCAACCTCGAACCAATTGAGGCCAGTTACGATGGTCAGGAAAATCAGAAGGATCATGTAGTTATCTATCTGCCGGGACCAGTATCGTACAAATCCGATAAGGCGATCCCTTACAGCTACGGTGCAACAAAAATTGAGAATGGAAAGGAAACTCCATTACCCTCCATCGTGAACATTGCAGGCATCAGTCGAGTAACATGGAGCGGTTGAATCTTCAACCGAGGAGTTGGAGAACCTACCAGAGAAAAGGAACCTCAGGCAGAAGTTCCTAATCAACCAGTCGGTCAGTCCAGTGATCCCGACCTTTCAAAAAACAATGATGAGATGCTGAAGCTCATCCAAAAGAGTGAGTACAACATTATTGATTAACTGTTGCAAACTCCTTCAAAAATATCGGTGTTATCTCTATTACTCAGTTCCAAAGCCCACATGGAGGCTCTACAGGAAGTCTTAGAGCAAGCCTTTGTGGAACAAGATGTAACAATAAGACAATTCGACAGCATCATCTCCAACATCACTTCCTGCAACAACTTGGGATTCAGTGATGAGGAACTGCTGGAAGAGGGACAGAATCATAACATGGCACTCAATATTACAGTCAACTTCCAGGACGATGCTTTAGCCAGCATACTGGTAGACACCGGATCGGCTCTGAATGTTATACCGAAATCCACTCTAATGCGACTATCATTTAAAGGATCTCCGATGAGAGGCAGTGAGGTCATCGTCAAAGCATTTGACGGATCCCAAAAAACAGTTATCGGCGAAGTCGATATTCCCATAACTATCGATCTTCACACTTTCAAAGTCACTTTCCAGGCCATGGACATCTGAGCAGCATACAGTTGTTTGTTAGGAAGACCTTGGATACACGAGGCTGGGGCAGTCACTTCGACGCTTCACCAGAAACTGAAATTTGTCAAGAACGACCAACTAGTCACAGTCTGCGGAGAGCAAGCCTTGATCGTGAGCACTTATCATCATCCACTTGTGTAGAACCGGAGGAGGTTGTAGGAACCCAGATCCAAGCACTTTTGGTGAGCAACGACAACCAGTTAGAAAGAGGAACGTCGATTTCCTCGTACAAAGATGCTCTCGAAGTAATCAGAAGTAACAATACAAAAGGATGGGGACAACTTGTCATTCCCACTGACAATAAGAAAAAGAAAGGTCTTGGTTTTTCTTCAACCTATACCCAGACTACTACTAACGATGAAAGTTTTCATCCCATTCAGGACTTCTTCCACGGTGGAGGTTTCCTCCACCCAGTATCTCAAGAAGTACATACCATCAACGAGGGTGATTCCTCCGACACAGATGAAGAGTGGAAGTCCCATCTTAACACAGACGGTTATATGTCTCAAGAAGAGGTGCCTACTCCATTTTTCTTTCCGGCACAGAGTCCGAGATATATACCAAGGTCAGATGTCACGATGATATACGAAGTTTGTGGTCCGGAAGGATGCCGTGCTCCACCAAATTCATTAGAGGAAGACACTCTGATGAAAGACAACTTTGACCACGACTATTATGGCCCAATGGATGGCCTGCCTATCTGGCAGCCGTACCCAGGAGACTTGGGGCAAAAGAGTCATCCCAACGATATATATCAGCTGAGCATCATTGAAAAGAATACTTGTGTCCCCACCGAATCATGGGATCATTACTCAGGGCATTCAAAAAATATCCAGCACGACGATGAATTTGCAAAGATTGCAGGACAAGAGTTCCTTAACTACGATTTTCCTGAGGTCAACGTCATCGAAAGAGATGACTCCTCCAGTTCCAAAGAGGTGAGGGACACTTTAGGACAACCAAGTGGAAAATTTGACTTTTTAGTCAAGTACACCACTCCTGAAAGCTCTCGTATCAGGCTCGAAGACATCCAGCCAACTGGATGGGAAGATCTACCTGAGAATGTAAACATTGTGCAAAATACAACAGAAGAATCCTCCTACGACAACTCTGCATGGGAGACAGATTCCAACGATCCTGCTCCACCAGAAATCAGCGTTATTTCTTAAGACAAGCCAAGAAAGAAGGTACCAGACTTTGTGATTCACCGAGGAGTTCGCCGCTAATGGGTTACTGTCAACGTTCCGAAAGTTGTTCATAAGTCTAAGTAATTGTCGTCTTTACTTTAACCTTTCACCCTGCCCAGGTGAAATGGATGTTTTGATAGGGCTCACTTTCTATAAATATACCCCTTTGCTTTGCCTAAAGCGACAGAGTTTTGTTTTATAGGGCTGTAGTTTCAAGAATCGACAAGATCATAAATAAAATAATTTCGTTTTGTAATTTCCGCATTTATTGCTGTTTTCTCTTTTCGCTTCTTCAGAAAATGGTAATCCTAAAAAAAACTCAAACAATAAAAACAAGCATTTGTCAGAAAGTACACTACACACACTCTTACATTCTCTCTATCTCTTCTAAAAAACAATCATCACGTCATGCAGATTGCTTATTTTAAACCCCATTGAAACATACAATCCAATGCCTTCTCCCAACTTTGAATTCTCGGTATTTGAGGCTGAAGAAGAAAATGACGAAGAAATTCCAGAAGAGATCTCCTGATTACTCAGACAAGAGGAAAGGTCCATTGAACCGCACAAAGAGCTATTGGAAATAGTCAACTTGGGTTCAGAAGAAGAGAGAAAAGAAGTCAAGATCGGAGCATTACTCAGTCCAACTGTCAAAGAAATTTTGATAAAGCTTCTCAAAGAGTTTCCCGATGTATTCGCTTGGTCCTATCAGGATATGCCATGGTTGGATACCAGCATCGTGGAACATCATCTACCGTTGAGATCAGAATGTCCGCCAGTAAAACAAAGACTAAGACGGACTCACCCGGACATGGCCATCAAAATCAAAGAGGAAGTACAAAAACAGATTAACGCGGGCTTCCTCGCCACATCAGAATATCCTCAATGGCTAGCCAACATAGTACCAGTTCCGAAAAAGGACGGAAAGGTCAGAATGTGTGTAGACTACAGGGATCTAAACAAAGCAAGTCCAAAGGATGACTTTCCCTTACCACACATTGACATGCTGGTAGACAGTACATCAAAGTTCAAAATTTTCTCCTTCATGGACGGATTCTCGGGCTATAATCAGATCAAAATGGCGCCAGAAGACATGGAGAAAACTTTGTTCATCACGCATGGGGTACCTTTTGTTACAAGGAAATTCCGTTCGGTTTGAAGAACGCCGGGGCAACCTATCAAAGGGCCATGACTACTCTGTTTCATGACATGATACATAAAGAAATTGAAGTGTAGGTCGATGATATGATTGCCAAATCTAAGACATAAGAGGAGCATGTGACCCACCTGTTAAAACTGTTTGAGCGGTTGAGAAAGTACAAACTCCATTTGAATACCAATAAGTGCACATTCGGTGTCCGCTCAGGAAAACTTTTAGGGTTCATCGTCAGCCAGAAAGGCATTGAGGTTGATCCTGACAAAGTCAAGGCCATTCAAGAAATGCCTTCTCGAAAGACTGAAAAACAAGTCAGGAGATTCCTGGGACGTTTGAATTACATTTCTAGATTTATATTCCTCATGACCGCGACATGTGCGCCAATCTTCAAATTACTCAAAAAGAATCAGGACTGCGTATGGACTGAGGACTGCCAAACCGCCTTCGATAGTATGAAGGAATAGCTGTTGAATCCACCGATTCTATCACCTCCAGTGGAAGGAAGACCACTTATCATCTATTTAACAGTCTTGGAAGACTCAATGGGTTCTGTACTTGGCCAACAGGACGAAACAAAAAGAAAAGAGTCTGCCATCTACTATTTGAGCAAGAAATTCACCGACTGCGAGACTCGGTACACTATGCTTGAGAAAACTTGTTGTACTTTGGCTTGGGCAGCCAAACGTCTTCGCCAGTACATGATTCGTCACACTACTTGGTTAATCTCCGAAATGGATCCGATCAAGTACGTCTTTGAAAAGTCTGCTCTCACGGGAAGGATTGCCCGTTGGCAGATGTTGTTATCAGAATATGACATCGATTACCATGCTCAAAAAGCCATCAAATGAAGTGTTTTAGCCGATCATTTGGCTCATCAATCGATTGGTGATCAGGAATCAGTCAGGTTTGACTTCCCAGACGAAGATGTCATGTACTTGAAAATGAAAGATTGCGATGAACCACAACCTAGTGAAGGGCCAAAACTAGGTTCCCAATGGGGACTAATTTTTGACGGAGTTGTCAATCATTATGGAAACAAAATTGGGGGCAATCATTATAACACCTCAGGGTACCCACATTCCTTTCACTTCCAGACTAACGTTCAAATGTACAAACTACGAGGCCGAATACGAAGCCTGTATTGGTGTATGGAGACTCAGCCCTGGTTATTAATCAGATAAAAAAAGATTGGAACACACACCAATCAGGATTGATTCCTTACAAAGACTACGCGAGAAAGTTGTTACCATTCTTCAAAAGAGTCGAGTTTCACCATATCCCTCGTGAAGAGAATCACATGGCTGATGCCTTAGCCACTCTCTCTTCCATGATTAGTGTGGGTCAATGGAATGGCATACCTAAGATTGATATAATGCGCCTTGAACGGCCCTTCTACATATTCACGATTGAAGTAGTCATAGATGACAAACCTTGGTATAATGATATCAAATGCTTCCTTCAGAAACAAGAGTACCCACCTGAGGCATCCAGAAAAGACAGAAAGACCCTCAGAAGATTGGCAGGCAGTTTCTTCCTGAGCGGTGATACACTCTACAAGAGAAACTTTGACATGGTCTTGCTTCGATGTGTAGACAGACCAGAAGCAAACTTGCTGATAAAAAAAATTAACGAAGGATCCTTTGGCACTCATGCCAATGGACATACGACGGCCAGAAAAATTCTGAGAGCAGGGTATTATTGGTTGACAATGGAGTCCGATTGCTACAAGTACATGAGGAGATATCACAAGTGTCAGATATAATCAGACAAAATCTATGTACCGCCAACGTATCTCAAAGTTCTCTCTTCCCCATGGCCTTTTTCCATATGGGGAATCGACATGATTGGCATGATCGAACCGAAGGCTTCAAACGGACATTGGTTCATCCTAGTAGCCGTTGATTACTTCACCAAGTGGGTCGAAGCAGCATCATACACCAATGTGACCCGACAAGTGGTGGTCCGATTTATAAAAAATAATATCATCTACCGTTATGGTGTTCCGAGCCAGATCATTACTGATAATGGATCCAACTTGAACAATAAGATGATGAAAGAGTTGTGCACTGAGTTCAAGATCGAACACCATAACTCATCTCCCTACCAACCCAAGATGAATGGAGCGGTATAAGCGGCTAACAAGAACATCAAGAGGATTGTTCAAAAGATGGTTGTAACCTACAAAGACTGGCACGAGATGCTACCCTTTGCCCCTCACGGTTATCACACATCTGTCCGCACTTCAACAGGGGCAACCCCTTTCTCTCTAGTATATGGCATGGAAGCAGTGCTCCCCATAGAAGTAGAGATCCCATCAATCCGGATATTGATGGAAGCTAAGTTAACAGAAGCTGAATGGTGTCAAAGTCTACACGACGAACTAAACCTAATCGAAGAAAAACGAATAACGGCTCTATGTCATGGTCAGTTGTATCAGCAAAAAATGAAAAAGGCGTTTGACAAAATGGTCTAACCTCGTGTCTTCAAAGAAGGAGACCTTGTGCTCAAGAAGATACAATCCTTTCTCACTGATTCCCGGGGCAGGTGGACTCCGAATTATGACGGCCCCTATATGGTCAAGAAAGCTTTCTCAGGCGGCGCCTTGAGACTCGCAACCATGGATGGAGAGGAATTTTCCTACCCCACAAATGTTGACGTAGTCAAGAAATACTTCGCCTAAATAAAAAAAAACGTCTCGGTGGATTGAAAACCCGAAGAGGCGGTCCAGGAAAAAATTAGAGACATAATCGAAATTATCCCGATGGATTGGAAATCTCAAAGTATAATCTAGGCAAAAGTTAGGGATTCATGGCAAGTAACTACGTCCAACAAAGGGGTAAATCCCTCAGCAGCAGTCATGTCATCCGTCAGGAAAACTCCAGTCAAAGTCATCTTCGACGGAAGCTCAGAATGTCCTGAATTCCAAGTTAGTAGAAGGATAATGGTCGTTATGTTTCAATGTAGCCCTTTTCCCTCAAATTACCATTTTCTAACTTTGTAAATACTCTATGGAATCACGCGCTTGGCTGATTTCTATCCTATCAATAAAATTTGAGCCCTAGTGCTTTTATTTGCAATTCTTATTTGTTTTAGCTTTACAGAACGGCATTTTAATATGATCAACGATTCTCGAAATAAAACAAAAATGAATTTTACTTGTCAAAATTTTTCTGCTTTTAAAATAAAGATGGCAATTCTTTTGACTGTTGAACATCGAAAAAACATCGATCGCTTCTCCAGAAGTAATCGAATCTCAAAGTGCAGAATCAAAGTACTCCTTCTTAACCGGTACACCTGAATGAAGGATCAACTGTGTCAGATGTGAATATTCCGTCCGACACCCCCGGCAAAGTTCTTACCTCCTAAGCCCGACCAACGGTTTTCCCCACAGGAACTTTTTCTCCTAAGCAAGGCAGTATTGCTATCTTGAACAAATGATATTTATTCGTCCCCCGCAGTGGCCGAGTATCCAGTCATGTTCATCTATTAGTCTATATGTTGCGTCAGTTTTGTCAGCATAAACATACATACATCATGCATTATTGATTTACATTCATATTCATATTGCATCACTATCACTTTGGCCAGCCTTATCCCCAAGTGATAAAAGACCTCTTATCAATCGAGTTATCAGTTCTTTCCTAGCCAGGAAATGTTTTGTCTGTACAAATCCCTCCCTAGTTTATTTATGGATTGGAACCGGTCCTCGACCACTTTGATAACTTGAACCTCTGAAAGACAAGAAGACATCCGAAAAATGTTACTCTTCACCGTTGAAGATGATATCCTCGCTTTCCCGGATTAAGGAAAATCCCCAGAGAAAGCCTCTTAATCAAAGATTTGGCAATACATCAGTTTTTCTCCGAAAAATTCGCTGACGAAAAGGTCATCAACACCTCTAAATTGGATTCCATCACATGGAATTTCCCCGAAAAGATCTCAAGGAAAAGTATGATGTAGTATCCCCGAACAGAAAGCAGTCTCTCAAGAGACTCGTTTTCCCCAGTAGAGTCAACAAATGGCATCTCTAACCGAGACGTTTGTACACCTCTACAACTCAGACAAATGGGTTTCCCAGCAAGTCTGACATCAAAACTTTTTCCCATCAAATGGCATCTCCCTAGGAAAATTCGGCGAGAAGTTTGAGGAAAACCGCTAACAGATAGCGTCCCTTGTCAAGAAAGTTTATTGACAAAAGAAACTGAGACCAGTTCCTTGGCTGAAGGCCAGGATCGAGGGGAAGTTTATTTCAAAAACTAAGACCAGTTCCATGGCTAAAGACCAGGATCGAGGGGAAGTTTATGGACAAAAGAAACAGAGACCAGTTCCTTGGCTGAAGACCAGGATCGAGCAGAAGTTTTTACCTTTTTTAAGCATCATTGCTTAGCAAAAGAAGATGGATGAGCCATCTGCCATTCATAACCACCATCAAAATTTTGGGTCTTGCGATATTTAATCCTCTTGCACCCCGAATGCCCGAATACCTTTGCCATTCACACCTTCGGGTCCAAGAGGATTAAATAGGGGCATCTGTCATACCCCAAATTTTAACCACTAAGATTTCCCATCATTGTGCCAATCATCATCATAATATGGATGCACTTTCATGTCTCATCAATCTCCTCAGGAATTGTTAGGCATTCTCTACAATCAAAGATTAGGGTTTTAAGCCCTCTCACAGCACTTAGACAAAGGATCAATCAAGGAATGACATGATCTTCAACTTGTCTAACCTCTCAAACACCCATAAAGGATCAAGAGGACTCCCACATCAAGAATCAAGCACAAGGTTGCAACATTCCAAGTGGGTCAAGCCTCAAGATCGCCAGTGTCACCAAATTAGGGTTTGGTCGACTGAGGCCTCCAAATGAAAATTTTCATCTGGGCATGAGCCAATGCTTCAAAACACAACCTAAGATACTCCAAGGGACCTCATGGACCCAATCATCAAGTCAATTTAACTCCAGGGGATGTATTCATCAAAAATCAAGAATTAGGGTTTCTTGACCTAATTCACCCCTAAGTTGACTTTTGGGACAAAACATAAGACAAGACTTCAAGACGTGATTTGAGGGTCTCTAATACACTACATTGATCCATTTGCAACAATGGATTAATCCAAGTAGCTTGATCCACAAGTTTCAATTTCATCAGGATCACAATTAGGGTTTCGAGGGAAAAGTCAACTGTACCTTTGACTTTTGACCAAGACATGTTCCCAAACCTTGGGACATGATTCAATACACCCTATAACACCTATGGAATCCATCCATTAGGTTTGATTTATGTCAAGGACTTGATTTCACAAAGGATCGCACAGTTTGGATTTTATTCGATAAAAATTCAACTGTGCACAAAATCAAGTTTGACTGTTTGGGATTTTTCACAATTATGGTTCCTCAACCCTAAAACAATGTTAATATGTGATTTGAATCATCATTCATCAAGAAAAATCAAAGAAAGTGAGTTAACTTGTAAAAGGGGTAACCATAAAAAACTTAGAATTTTTCTAAGTTATGGAACAAAGTGGCTAGGGTACCAACTTCCAAGGACCATAACTTGAGATCCAAACAACTATTTTGGATAGTCCAAAGCTGGATTTGTAGCTCTTATTGTACACTTCAAAAGTGTCAACTACATCTCATTCCAATTCTTCATGGATTTTTTGTTATGGAGTGATCAAAATGGCTGAAAACATGAAAATGACATTTTCCACCACTTAGTGAAATTTTCACTAAGTCAAAATCTGCCTTACTTTTTCCAAAATGTAGGGGCAATTTTCACCTTGATCCAGGTCAAACCAGGTCTAGGGGTGGACATCAAAGTTAAAGTATGCCATGAGGGCTTTCCAACAAGTACCAGATCATCTCCAATTTCCATTTGAGCAAGGAGATACAACCCTTGGAACATGGCATCCTGAATTGGTTTTTACAAGGCAGATTTGTGCACATTTGCTCGATTTGTCCAAATCTGATCAATCCAAGCCTTGTCATTAATTTGGACACATCTGAGGACAAAACAAGAAGGGAATGATCTGATTCCCAAGCCTCCAAAGTCCAAGAATCTACAATAGCCATGCCAAACCTAAAAAGAGCTAAAAAGTGCTAAGACTCCAATTTTGTTTCTAAGCATTCAATGGATGCACCAAGGTGGCATGAACTGAGCCTATTCCAACTGAATTCAGTCCAAGTTTATCTCTGAACCAAAGCTACAAAGCCTGTGCTCTAATCTCAAGTCAATGGCTAGAGGAGACTTGAGATTCCTTTTGCATAACATTGGCCAAAGGCATGCTACAACCTCCATTCACTGTTGATGCCAAAACAAACTTGACACGCTATAAATAGACATCAATTATGATCAGTTTGAGTACACCAAAGCACCCAAACTGATGCTTTCCTCAAGATCCCTCTCTTTAGGCCAAAATGCCTTCTTTTGTAAGGTATCTCTGAGTTTTTGAGTTAGAGAGCAATTCCATCACAGCTCATGATCCAAACACATCCAATATGTCATATCTAAGCTGTCCAAACTCTCATGTGTGACATGTAACACCAAAATCATAAAGTCCCCTCTCAAAACCTCAAAATTGGACCTTTTTGCATTTTTCAAACCATGTCTTGATTCAGTCACTTTCAAAACCAAATAAAACCTCAAACACACTCTAAATATCATCCTTGAATTGTCCCAAGTGGTTCCCCTCATCTGGAACACCATTTGAGAGAGTTGCCATATTGGTCACTTTTGTCCCTTTTGCAAGAAAGAGCTCAAACTTGTTCCTGAAGATTCCAGCTGGTTCCAACCATCCTAAAAGCTTCTAAGGGATCAATTGAGAGTGTCTAAAACATCAAATTATTTCTGGCACAAGAAACTTGGCAGATAGCACAAAAAGCTCCCAAAGAAGTAAGCATCACAACTTGAACTGTCTAAATTATGCATTGCTTTAAAGTTCACTGATCATAAACATCTCATACATGTTGTATATGTTGTGTTTGAACCAATTCATCATGTAATTCTTGCTTGTACCATGAGGTAGCATAGAAAATGCAAATCATGGCCTATTTCAAAACCACTACCGGGTTTTAAAATAGGGACCTCGTCTGAAAAAACCAAGGGCACCATTGGATTCCTTGTGAAATTCTAGGCAGGATAGACCTAAATTTTGTCCCAATCCATGGAGAAATGAGAAAGTTACAACCTTTACGTTTTTTTCACAAAACCTTGCCTTGTCTTGCCTTGGCCAGGCCTAAAACAAGGCACCCCTTATGTATTTGTGGGGTGGCTTTGATACACGGATGTATCAACACCCCAGTGGTAGAGGGCGTGCGCTGCAACTTGGAGGTCTGGGGTTCGAATTCCCCTCGCCCCAGACCCTTTTTTACCACTATTTTCCATTTTTTTTAATATTTGTCATATTATTTTAAATGATTTGGAAAATTAATTTCTCTCTCAATTTTAATTATTTTTTATTGTTTCTTTTTGCAAAAATGTTAAAATATTTTATTCCGCAAAAAAATCAAATTTATATTAGTTATTTAATATAGTTGATATTTTTGTAAATAAATTCATTTTTTATTGTTTTTAAATCTTTTAAAAATGAATAATCATCTTGAAAATCAAAATCAAATGAGTCCTAAATCATCTTGTGATTAAAACCTCATTTTTCAAACCTAAACCAAAAATCACAAGTAGTTTATTTAGACTTATTTGGTATTTTTGTCATTTTATTCATTTTATTAAAAGGATTACTTTTAAGAGAAAATGAAATTAGGGTTTCTTTGACTTTTGACCCTTATCAAATATTTCAAAACACTCATGGGCCTCTAATAGAGTGTAAGACCCAACCCCTTTGTAAATAGACAATTTTGGGCCTCACACATTGTATAAGTTCCTATGTATATTTTCAAAAGTTCGGCGCGATCGTCGCCTTTTTAACAAAATCAATTGGGCCTCCCCTCGTGTTGTAAGTCCCATCTTTCTTTTTTTAAAACATCCTTGGGCCTCTCCTTGAGTTGTAAGACCCATCCCTTTGTACAGAAAACCTCTTTGGGCCTCAGTCGTTGTATAAGTCCCGATGGGATTTCAAAACAACGGTGCGATCACTGTTAAACCTTAGGCCTCTCTTTAAGTATAAGCCCCAATAATCTTTTCAGAAGCAACTTCCCATTTGATTTAAGTTCAAATATATATATGTTGTTGTCAAAACTTTCTTTAATTTCTTTGAACAACTAACAATACAGCATGGAAGCTTGCTCACCTGTAAGTTTTAATCGCTTTCATTTGCTCGCTTTCATATATATAACTGTATTGTGGGAAGCTGCGCACTGTAAGTCCTTCCTTCATATCCTTTTAAATACTTGTCATATATCAACTGTATATATACTAGTATAGTTATTTAGAGTTTTCCCCAACAACTAGGTCTAGAACTAAGTACACCCAGTTTGGTCATTCTTTAAATACAGTCAAAACTAGATCCCCATAGGATTTCCAGATACAGTCTTGCCTTCTCTTGGGCTTAAACAATATGGAACAAAGAGAAAGGCAGTATTCTTCGTGAACCTTTTCTCAGGCTGTCACTATTAGAAATTGTCAAAGAAATTTTGCTCCCCAGAGTTGATTTATTCTCGGTGAATAACATCTCTTGAGTTTCTTCAAACCTCAGAAGTTTCACTAAATGATCTATTCTCAGTGAATAGCATTTCTTGAACTTTTCTTGGTTTGGGACCCACAGGCTTCCTAAAAGCATCCCCGCCTCCTCTTGGGCTTTGTACAAGGACCCTCCGACTTCTTAGAAGTTCTCATTCCTTCTCTTGGGCTTAATACAAGGACCCTGACGACCTTTTAAAGGTATAAGACATAACTTAGTCATCCTTTGCTAGAGCAGTCTTTCCTGTGTCAAACCTCTGACCAATTTTAGGGTTGATTCTCATCCCTTAATACACCCGCCTCCTCTTGGACATCATACAAAAGATAAAACTCTTCCACACCAGTAGACTCAGACTGTCTAATCCCCTTGAGTCTCAAGGACATTCTCAAGTTCCCTGCAAACATAGGAAGAAACCCCGGTCATTTTTTATCAATCTCCAGCAGAGCTGAAACCCGGCCTCTCTCCTAAAAATTCCCAAACCAGGGTTAGGTCATCATCAGTATAACACTATCCCAAATCAGAACCTCAAGGCATCTGATACCTCAACTCTTCTGTAAACCTCATCAAAATTTGATTCCCCATTTGGACCTGCCTCAGGATCTCAATCATTCCCAGCAGAAGCTAGCCTTCTCTTAGGCTTTGTATAAGGACCTTTCCTCAACGCAGTTAGCCTCCTATTGGGCTTTGTACAATGATTCTCCCAGCGGAGTTAACCTTTTTAGACTCTCTTGTTGAGTCAATCACTTTTTCAGACTCTCATGTTGAGTCAATCACTTTTTTCATACTCTCTTGTTGAGTCAACTCACCTTTTCAGACTCTCTTGTTGAGTCAACCCTTTTAGCCTCAATCTCGGGCTTTGTACGAGACAGATAAAAACACTCTCTTGTTGAGTCAATCTTTTTCCAGCCTCATCTTAGGTTTGGTATAAAGATTTCCCCTAGCGGAAGATTAGCCTCCTCTTAGGCTTTGCATAAGTAATTTCTCCAGCTTGTTCAGCCACAATCCTGGGCTTTGTACAAGACAGATACAAATACTCTCTTGTTGAGTCAAACCCCTTTAGCCTAAATCTTGGGCTTTGTACAAGACATAAATCTTCATAACCTTCTCTTAAGCTTGAGACAAATATCTTTCCCAGCGAAGTCAATTCCTCCTAGCCTTCTTTAGGCTTCTAGAAATAAATTCCCCAAGCAGAGTCAAACTGATTTAAGCCTCAATCTTGGGCTTTGTACAAAACACATACAAACCTCCCCGGTGGAGTCAAAACCCTTTTAGCCTCAATCTTGGGCTTTGTATAAGACAGACAGAACATTTTCCCCGGAAAAGTCAAACTTTCAGCCTCCTCTTAGGCTTTGTATAATGATATCCCCAAAGAGTCAGTCTCTTTTTTGCCTCAATCTTGGGCTTTGTACAAGACACTAAAATATACACTCTCTTGTTGAGTCGGTATTATCCGGCCTCCTCTTAGGCTTTGTATAAGGACTTCCCCAGTGGAGTCAATCAACCTCTTAGCTTCAACCTTGGGCTTTGATCAAGGCACACAAAAATCAACAATACATCTTTAGAGATGACAAGTTCTCTCTCAGTCAAACCTTTTAGCTTCAATCTTTGGCTTTGAACAAGACACCAAAACATTATCTTTTTCCTCCCTTAGAATAGGAGGAACTACGATTGGTATGATTTCTCTGTTTCTTTAAACGGGAATACGTAGGCATAAGATTGCGAAATCTTAGCGAGCATACCAATCAAAACCCTAGGTCCAGTACCTTTATCCAAAGACTTTAGGTTTCATACCTTAGTTATCATTCATCCCTATTTTCCACAAAAAACAAAAACTCACTCACTCACTCACTCATATTTCCCAAGAAACTTTCCCAACCTATTAATGGATAAACACCATCAAGTACAAGGCGAGACCTAAAGCTAATATCTTGTGGATAACCACATATAGGATGGGTAATTGATAACTCCCCATTGTATAACCTGACCCCGACTCCCCAAATCTCTTTAAAGCGTTTGTTCAGTTAAACATTCGCGTGCAAGGTTAGTTTTAGATAGCTTCTCTTTCCCTTCCAGCTTCATGGGATAAATAAGAAATCAGAAATTAGCACCCCCCATCCTACCATTGCGGTGAGGAAAACCCAGCGATAAGGTGGTTGCGTCACCGACAAAAATCGCTCGCTACAAGTAGGATCAAACCAGAGCAAGTACTTAATAGTAGGCATTGGTTACTTCACAAAGTGGATAGAAGCAGAGGCTCTGGACAAAATAACAGCCCTTAACATACTTCGTTTCTACAAGCGAAACATCCTCGTACGCTTTGGCATTCCCCAAGCGATCATCACGGACAATGGGACACAGCTCACAGACAGGAAGTTCCAAGATTTCGTCGCTCAACTGGGCACGAAACAACACTTCGCATCCGTCGAACACCCCCAGACTAACGGGCAAGCCGAAGCGGAGAATCAAGTAATCCTATGAGGCCTCAAGTGAAGGCTAGACGAAACGAAGAAAGCTTGGGTCGAGGAGCTGCACAGCGTCCTATGGGCCTACCGCACAACTCCACACTCTTCGACCGAGGAAACTCCTTTTCGCCTGGCCTACGGGACTGAGGCGGTAATCCCCATCGAAATACACATACCATCCAGGCGAACTGAGTCACCCCTGGATGAGGAGATAAACGACGAGGCGCTAAGGGAGGAGCTCGACCTCGTCGAAAAGGTCCGGTCAGGAGCAGCTATCCGCGAAGCCTCATTAAAGCAAAAAAATTGCGAACAGGCACAACGCCAAAGTGATACGACGAGAATTTAAAATGGACAGCCTTGTCTTGAGAATGAACCACAAGGACTCTCGAGAAGGCAAACTCGCCGCTAACTGGGAAGGACCCTATCGCGTTCGAGCAAAGACGAAAAATGGGTCCTACTACCTAGAACACCTCAACGGGGAAGAACTTGCTTGACCATGGAACACCGAAAAGCTAAAACAATATTATAGCTAAGGCCCTAATTGTCGGTTCGCTTCGTCAAAGCAACGAACATAACATCCTGACTACGATGTGCGCCCAGGTACAAGCGACGTATACCAGCCAAGGCGGGACCCCGCTTAGGATCGACCGGGGTCTCTGCCCGATAGCGGTTCCTCAACCGAGTCTTAACACCCTTTTCTACCCCACAATTATCGCAGCGGAATAACATAAAATCAGAGTAAAAATCAGAATCACCTCAAAGGGTGCACATTTCTCAATAAATTCAAATCAACAAAATTGCTCCGTAAACAACGGGTTTTCCTCAAAATAACTCAAAAATGCCTCAAAGGGCAACAGATCCACCATAACCACAAAATCCCACCAAAGGGTTTTTGAAACAAAACCATAATCATCAAAATAACAACAAAATAACAGCCAAATAAAACTCAACATGGTTCGACTCAACGACCCAACTCGATGTTACACTAACCCGTGCGTTCGCACGAGCATGTTTGTTCGAGGATATTTTGTTATGGACACGTAATTGTTAATCAAATTGAAAAAAATGGTAAAATTATAAAAATAAATATGATTGAAATTAAAAATTTGTATTGGTAAGTATAAGAAATTGTTGTATGTTGTAAAAGAAGGAATTAAATTAATTATTGATATAAATTTAAATAATGCAATGATTATTGAAAATATTAAACAAAAATATTAATTAATAGGTAGACCAAAAACAAAAGAAAGTAAAGTTAGATTGAAATTAAATAAAATTAAGAATTAATTGTGTTAGATAAAAATATTATTTTTTAGAATTGATGTTATACACTTTAAGTGGTGATATATATGTAACAATAGTTAAGGAATGAAAAAAAAAGAAGTCAATACGGTTTTAGGCGCGTATTTGTTTGCAGACTGTCAAAAAATTTGAAAGTTGAAAATAGAAAAA
The DNA here is from genome assembly GCA_022829125.1 of Lathyrus tuberosus. Lineage (NCBI taxonomy): Eukaryota > Viridiplantae > Streptophyta > Magnoliopsida > Fabales > Fabaceae > Lathyrus > Lathyrus tuberosus. Next base: position 3,498,327 of record JALAZF010000037.1, read on the forward strand.
AAAAACTTAAGAATAATAGTAAATTTAAGTTGAAATATATAAATTAATCGTTTAGGTATTTTTTTAACAAATAAGACAATTATGTTATAAGAGAAAATATAATGATCGATAAATTTTTATTATTCAATATTTGAGCCAGTAGTAAAGTTGTTTACGTTTATAAAAATAGTAATTATTTTCGTATATAAAAATATTTTAGTCAACAATGTATTTTTTTTCCGTATATAAATATTAGTTTTGTTTTGACACTATTGATACAAAAAAATTGAATGAACAGTCAAGTTCTTTCCGTATATAAAAAATTTGAATAAAAAATAAAGTTATGCCCATTTATAACAATAATATTTTTTCATATATAAAATAATTTGAATCAAGATTAAAGTTGTTCCTATTTATAACAATAGTATTTTTTTTCGTATATAAAAAAATTTGAATCAAAAGTAAAGTTGTGTCTGTTTATAACAATAATATTTTTTTCGTATATAAAAAAATTTGAATCAAAATTAAAAATGTGTCCGTTTATAACAATATTATTTTTTTTGCGTATATAAAATAATTTGAATCAAAATTAAAGTGTTCCCCATTTATAACAATAATATTTTTTTCGTATATAAATAAATTTGAATCAAATGTAAAGTTGTGTCCGTTTATAACAATAATATTTTTTTCGTATATAAAATAATTTGAATCAAGATTAAATTGTCTCCGTTTATAACAATAGTATTTTTTTTTCGTATATAAAAAAATTTGAATCAAAATTAAGTTGTGCACGTTTATAACAATAATATTTTTTTCGTATATACAAAAATTTGAATCAAAATTAAAGTTGTGTCCGTTTATAACAATAGTATTTTTTTCGTATATAAAAATATTTGAATCAAAATTAAAGTTGTCCCTGTTTATAATAATAGTATTTTTTCTTGTATAAATTTTTTTTAATCAAAATTAAAGTTGTACCCGTTTATAACAATAGAATTTTTTTCGTATATAGCAAAATTTGAATTAACAATTTATTTTTTTCATATATAAATATTATTTTTGTATTGACATTATTTATAAAAAATGTTGAATCAATAGTGAAGTTGTCCCCGTTATCATTCAATATTTTGATCAATAACTTGATTTTTCCCGTTTCTTATAATTTCTATATTTGAAAAAAATAAAAAAAATTAATTTTTTAAATAAATATTATTTTCCTAATTAGCTATACAAATAATTGAAAATATCTATATATACTACACAAATATTTGAAGATGTTAATTATTGAATTTAAATTTAAATACACTAACTATGTAAAGAAGAGTTTTTATGTCAAAATGTGAAGTATATGTGATGTATGTTTATACTTTATATCAACAATGTATTTTTTTTCTCGTATATAAATATTATTTTTGTTTTGATAATATTTATAAATTTTATTTAATCAATTATAAAGTTGTTCTCGTATATAGTTAGACGTAGGAAAAGAGGTTAGAAAGATTAGTTCAATTCACTAAAAAAAAGGTTAGTTGAATCTAGTTAACAAAGCAGGAAAAGATATTTGTTAAGTTAGCAAAGCTAAACAATTGTGATGAATATTTAATTTTATTAACTTTATATAAAATCATGTTGACAGAAATTATTAATATTGAAAAGTATGGCGTGATTGGTCGATAAAACATTGGTATAGACTTACACTAAATGTGAGATTGCAAATAGTTGTACTTTATAGAAAAAAATTCATAAATAACACGGTGTAGTTGCTTAAAAATCTTTGTTTCAAATCCAAATGCCTAAGAATTAAATAAGTAAACGGTACTGAAATAGTGATGGTAATTACATTGTCGCTGGTAAGGTTTGCTAAAAATTTGCTAAAGAGAAAGAAGACACGGTGACAGCACATGACAATAATACCTTAACTTCTTCCACATTTATATGGCAAAGGTTAGTATAGAAGAATCAATATTAATAGTAAACCATTAACATAACATGAGATATAGTAACCAAAAAGATAAAATATAAAAATCAAAGTTAATATAAACTCAATTATAGTAGTAGAGCATATAATGCATAGATATTAACATAAAAGAAATACTAATGGACCTGTTTTTATCAAATAAATAGGAAAAAGGGAAAAAATTGACATTTACTGCACATTAACAAACACAGTTAGTATCTAACTACTGATACAAATTAAGTATCAAAGGAACTTCAAATGTTAGACCTTAGAAAGAAAATATGTACATGAATGAAGGGGCTACTTGATGAAAATTTGTAGCATATTACATTAAAGAATGTTGAAAAAATTCAAGACAGTCACTCAAAAAAGAGGTGAAACTTAGTTTACAATTCAATCATGTCGTCGCAGAAGACGAAATGAGGTGAATCTTAATCAAGAAGACAGATATCTCTCGACCATTTTCGGAAACATATGTTGAGGCCAATTTCGGAAACTAAAAGACAGATATCTCTCTACCAGCCCCACCTCTCATAAATCTTAAATTTTGATTCCCAATTTTGTTTGTACATACATGATTTGACAAATCTTGGATGGTAATACTGATTCTTATATACTAACCTTTGCCGAATCTTGGATGGTACCATGGTTGTGCAAATGTTTTTGAGTGCCTTCATATGAACAAAAATCTCAAACCTATGACAACACCCAGACCAAGACAGCTGACAACCAAAGCTTAATACAATCATAGTAAGAACAGTGCAAGAGTTAATTCTTTATTGATAACCGCAGAACTGCGACAGAGTGCAAAAAACAACATCAAACCCAAATAAATACGCTAGCCTCATGAACTACCAATATATGTAAAAATCATAAAGCAACATTAGTTAACATTAGTATGGCACATAATATAAATATATTCAGTAATAATCCAAGCAAACAAAATAGGGAAGGAAAAAAAAGAGAAAAACGATGTCTTTGATTCAACTCCTTTTACAACTCAGTGGTGGATTTAAGCTATCATAAAACCAAAATAGATAGACTGTCTATTTAATTAATTCATGAGACAAGCATTTCACCTTAACTCTAGCTAAAGAATACAGGTCACCAAAAAGACAAAAGAACTCATTCTCTACATCAGTTGCCATAAGTCCATCACTATAGTTGGAAGTGGTTGCTTCAATTAAAGCCAAGCAAGCAGTTACCACCCAGACTTCACGCATACAAAAAGGAAGAATACGCTGAGAGAAACAGTATATAGAAGTCAATTTCGAACAAACAAAAAAATAACACGGTTCATATTGAACAAATTTAGGAGGGTTAATACCTATTTTCCCCCCTGCCATATGGGCGTGTTTTGAAAAACCCCCCTGCGAAAAAAAAAGTTACAAGACTGACCTTAACAAATTTTAAAAGTTTTGATTTAAACCTTTATCAGGCCACATCATCAAAAATGCTTATGTGGCAGTCATTTTTTTAATTTTTTAATGAAAAAAAAATCCACATCATTAATAGGCTTTGTGAAATGACTCTTATACCCCCACTTTTTAATTTTTTTTATTTAGTTTTTCTTTTATTTAATTTTTTTAGATTTTATTTAATTTATAATTTTTTTATTTATTTAATTTTTTCTTTAATTATTTTTCGTATTTCTTTAATTTTTTTATTTATGAAGCATTTTTTTAAATTATCAAAATATTAATTGATTTTAAATTCACAATAGGGCCTAAGCCCATTTTCGTTCCTGAGCCCAACCTAAGCTTGGACCCATTCACATTGTCTCAATCCATTTGAAATTTGTTGCACTCTAGTGTATTATAAACACCAATACAGCATTTGATATAAACGATGTGGGACTCTAACTACACATTAAAACTGCTCCTGTTCCCACTTGTACTGCTTCATCTGGTTCCTCGCGCACAGTATTCCAACCTCATTCATGTTCTGATTCGATTCATCACTCCCCATTCATCTCTTTCTCTGCGTTTCAGGTTTGTGTTTGATTTCTCTCTCACGTTTGGTTTGTGTTTTTGTTCAATCTCTCTTCATCTCAATATTTTTCTTTATTTTGGAATTTGATATGGTTTGAGGTTTAGTTGATTTGATCAAAGGTGAAGAGGATTAATGAATGTTTGTGAGAAGGTTTGTGGGTGGGTTGTTATTGAAGAAGATTTATGGGTGGTTTGAAGGTTGAGGTTATGAAGAAGGAGGAAGAGGTTCGGTTTGTGGGTGAAGAGGAATTTATGAGTTGAGATTTGAGTGGTGATTTTAGCAGAATAACAATGGCTTTAAAGCTTGAAAATAGAGTGATGGAGAAGCACTTGTTTATAGCTGAAGTGAGGTATTTGTGAAAGGTAAATTTGTTTCAGTTTTGATTACGTACATGACATTTTGAAAGGTTTGTTGTTGTCGTTTGCAGGTTTGTTTAGTCCCTCAGTTCCTCGTGCTCCTCGCGGCCTTCGTATCAAAGTAAGCTTTGCTATAGATGAAGATGGTATATTGACTGTCGCTGCCAAGGAAGAAACCACTAGAGTTAAGAAGGAGATTACAATAACAAATGTAAATGAAAGACTGTCCAAGGAAGAAATTGAGAGAATGATTCAAGAAGCTGAGAATTTCAAGGTTGAAGATATGAAGTTCCAAGAGAAAGCTAGAGCAATGAATGCTCTGGACAATTATCTTTACAAGATGAGTAGAGTAATGAAAGATGATAGTGTTAGTTCCATGCTGACTCCTGCAGACAACATGAAGATCAATTCTGCAATTATGAATGGAAAAAGTTTGATTGATAATCATTGCAACCAACGCCAGGAAACATGTGTGTTTGTGGACTTTATGAAGGAGCTTGAAAGCATGTTTGAATCCATGTTGAACAAGATCAACAAAGGTTTCTTACTCTTGTGAGAAGTAGTTTGGAATATTTTTGTTTTTTTTTTGTCTGTCAATTTCAGTTTCCTAGTGAATAATGATAAGTCCATCTATAAATATTTGTCATACCAAAACATATATTTTGGTGCATTAGTAAACTCGTATTACTACTACTCAAAATGAAAGTTGCATAATCATTTTCACATTTCAAACTTTTACAATGATAAAAGCTACAATATTAAAAACAGAACAAAACAAAAAACAATCGAAACAAAATAGTGTAATGGCAAAAGGTATGCCTTAATATTATGATATAAACAAGTAAGACAGCTTAGATATATTACAACAATTCCTAGATGGCTAGATTTGCTGATATTCTACAAACAACTTATTTACTTGCAGATTAAACATTGTCGTCTTAACACTTCACATTATCCTCAGATGAATTCACAGGCAACCTTGATAGTGAGAGCACATGTGTGAAAGAAGCTAAGGTGAGAACAAGTCCCACATTGGTTGGTATGGAAGCAAAACAAGTGTATATATACCAATCAATATTATATATTAATGAATTGAAAATTGTCTTGGAGCATGTGTGTTAGTATTGAAATAAAAATGGGCTTAGGCCCAAATCTAGTATTTTGATAATTTAAAATAACAATTTAAATAAATAAAATTAATACGAAAAATAATTAAAGAAAAAATTAAATAAATAAAAAAATTATAAATTAAATAAAATCTAAAAAAATTAAATAAAAGAAAAACTAAATAAAAAAAATTAAAAAGTGGGGGTATAAGAGTCATTTCACAAAGCCTATTAATGATGTGGAATTTTTTTTCATTAAAAAATAAAAAAAATGACTGCCACATAAGCATTTTTGATGATGTGGCCTGATAAAGGTTTAAATCAAAACTTTTAAAATTTGTTAAGGTCAGTCTTGTAACTTTTTTTTTCGCAGGGGGGTTTTTCAAAACACGCCCATATGGCAGGGGGAAAAATAGGTATTAACCCAATTTAGGAATATACAGGTGATCACTTATGAACAACACAATAAAATACCTCGTTCAGTGCCAAATATTTTGAGAAGCTTAATATGAACGAATAACCTCGTGATGGTACCTCAATAAGTCGATTTAGCTTGAATAAGAGCTTCAAAATGACAGCAAAGTAAATCATAGGAGACTTAATAAATAAGTAGTTGCTAAATGTCACAAGGATCTGACTAAGCATTCCTTTGGATAGCAGCACAAACTCAAAATGTCAATGAGAACTCATTTACATAGTTTTTAAAGAATCCAAGACATTACAATTTAAGACTTTAGAAGATAAAAAATCTCTAAATCAGCAATGAAGACCATAAATAAAAAAATTAGGAACCAAAATATGTAAGGAACTTTAACCATTAAATTTTTTTTTTTAACTTTCAATGAGAAGGCACTTATGATTTATGAAACATATAATGTTAGATTATGAAGAGTATGTAAAAGAATATAGACACCTGCTGCAACAATGTTAAAGAATGAGAAATCAGTTTCATCAATAATATTTCATAAAGTAAAAGAATGATACACGGATATATACAAAGCATAACAATAGTTTTGAACCATCCTTTTTGTGGAGAACACTTTTCTAGAAGATTATTTGTGAGAACTATACACAATGATGTTGAAACTCTGTATTGAAAGGCCTTAATACGCTTCGTATTGAGTCCTTTATAGATTATTTTCAATAACTCCTAGTGATAGCTTATAAAAATAGATTATATCTTGTATGAAAACACTTATAACTTATATAGAATGAATAGAAAAAAGCTTATGCATAAGTACTTTTATAATAAGTATTAATGATTCAATAGGATCATTCTGAATTCAAATAAAAGAATGTAACCTCTGTCTACATCAGAATAGTCCTCCTCTTAAGCCAACAACTGGAATGCAACATGGGATTTCTTCAAGTGTTCTGAACACGTCACCGTCTCAAATCGTACATAAATCAGTTGGAAACCAATGTGAAAATTCCAAATCAAGTTCCTCAGACCAGTTTAATTTTGATCCTCAACCTGAATTAGCTTTCAAACTCGTCCATTCTCCGAACGTCATCGTAATGATGTATGCCGTAGTCCTCTTGACGTGGCTGAAAACGTAAATCTAGAAACACATGAAAGAATAGATAACATGAAGTATTTTCAATTAAACTCCAATAGATCCTTCATTGAGATTGAAGCATCTAACATTTCAATATTGAAATTGATTAGTAACCGAAATATCACGACACTTTGCATTTTTCATAATACCTACTCGTTTGAATGCACACCATATGGCTCAAACTCCATTTTGATTCGTCTCTCAGTAATCTCACAACTCTGTTAGAAGATTGAATCAATAAGATATGATAAGATAGCAACACATCATGATTACACCAGCAAAAATTATAAAAAAAATGCTTACTTCCAATACTATAAATCAGCTACCCTTTGCCAACCCACAATCCTTCTTGTATACTAATGCCAAAGCATGTGTCAGTTTGTTGTATCATCCTTACATCATTCCCACAACACCAAATGCAATTGTTCTTTAATCACACAATTTTAAGAGCTGAACAACCTGTGACAATTAGTGCCAAATCAAACCAGCATAACAATTATTGCCAAAGAAAACTCAAAACAAATTTGTCTGCGAGAGTGAATTAATGGCAATATTGCATCACTAAACCTGTAATATTGAATCAAGCTTCATTTAAAACATCAGATATTTTTTATCTACTAATTTCAATCTACATCAATTCAATCAAATATCAGTCTTATAAGCAGTAACAGAAGTGACACTAACATCAAGATTTCTGGATTGGTTTGTTGTTGTTGGCTTGTTGCTTCTACTACTGAGTTTCCTGCTCAAACAAAAACACCAAACATGCGTAAATGCATTAAAGTAGGTTGATTAAATCCAGCAAGATATCAATAAAAAACCAATATGTACAACTATTGATATGCTTACATCTAATTGTGCTCCCAATATGTCATACGAGATTTATGCAAGTCCCTTGAAGAATGTTTCACATGTTTCTTGATCTGAAGTTACTGCTGCTGTCAAACCAACCCCAGATAAACTCTGACCTATAGTTGATATGGCCAAGGGAGCAATATTCATAGTTGCTCTCAAAAGTTGAAACTTGGCAACAGAGGGATCACCAACCATTATCATGTTACTGTCACTATAAGCGAAAGGCAAGCCAGTATTAAAATTTTTTGTCAACAATATTAAGAAATATAAATGTAAAAAAAAAAATCAACCTTACAACCCTACAAAATTCAAATCAAAAACCAACATCACAACCTTACAAAAATCAAATCAACAAACAACATCACAACCTTACCAAAAGGTTGCACATATAAAATTGCCTGGAGAAGAAACCCTAGAATCTGCAAGGAAGACGATTCAATGTGAAGAAGAAGGTGAAACCATGAAAGTACCATATAAGCTAATAATCACAAACCTGATGTGGTTGTCACTCTTATCACTGCAAAACTGATCTATTATTCTTTTCACCATAGATTTATCACTACAAAATCGCACACCACCATAAAACCATCGAAAACACCACAGTCATTGTCGGCTCCACTATTCCACTACTCCATTGTTGGCCTAATTGGGAGAAAAGTTGTTTCATGGCAGTGATGACTATGGGGGAAGAGTTGTTTCATGGCAAGGCGATAATAATGTAGTGATGATTTTTTATATATTTGATTCGAACATTGGGAGAAGAGTTGTTTCATGGAAAGGAGATTATGTATCTATCGAACAACATATGTTGTATTTCGTCCAGATGCAAGACACAGCCATTGGGAATCTCTTCTCTCGCATGTGTGAGAATATGTGAATCTGAGCCTTCTTTTGATCATGCGTCTAGGAAAAGATGTTTCATATTAATGGTTTTTTGTTTGTAAATTTTGAAGCGTAAAAAGGTTATTTTTGAGATACGAACTTGAGATTAACATAATGGCCATCAGCAGAGATGCAAGCAACTGGTTCCAATAGAGGTATTTGTTTGTTAGTAGTATTTTTAGAATTTTGATTGTTGTGTCTAATTCCCATTTACTGAAACAAATTGACAACATCATGTCCATTGTATCATATGAATAGGTGCATCAAATGAGTTGACTTCAGTTTTTTTCAGGTCCAATGAGTTTCTCTATTAGAGGCATATACTATGATAAGCCAAAGGGGTGTCTCATGAAGCTGGATTTCTTTGGTACTATTGAGCCTGACGGATGCTACTTTGGTAGACGCATGGGTATTGGACATTGTTTCACTTTATTTCATTCAACACTAAATTTATATGCAGCACAAATGCAGGAGATGAACACTCTCCTCATCCAGCTGTAATATATTCTCTCCCCTATTTGGGTTTGTCTGATCTTCTTGCTGTTGAGAGAGTATGTAAATATCTGCATTTTACTGTTCGAACGGATACACTTCTGTGGAAAAGTATCTATGTTGACCAGCCTTTAAATGAAAGGATGAATGATGATGTTCTTTTGGAATTAACCAGTAGGGCTCAAGGTAAACTTGAGTGTCTGAGTTTGGTGGAGTGTTCTAGGATAACTGATGATGATCTAAGGCGTGTTCTTGAAGTCAATCCCAAAATAATCAAGGTGAGCATGCATTAGCCTATTATATATATTTTTTTGAAGTTCAAATTGCAATTTAGATACGTTTATGTTCATATAACACTGGTTCGTGTCTTTTACCATTCTATTTGCTTAATATATTTGTGATGCTATAACTCCATAAATTTTTTCTGGCATTAGAATTTCTTTCTATATTCTTTTTTTAGAGGATCATTTTGTATTCTTAATTCTTTGGTATTTAATTTCCTTATACGAAATGATCTACAGGGTGAACCAATCTTTAGTTTCCTGATGGCTGGCATATATTTTTCTCAAATGCTCTTTTCCGTATTTTCAGGTGAGCTTCACTTCTTGGGCTTCATGATTGATTGGTTCTCAAGGGTGAGTTATGTCTAATTGTAGTGACATTATTTAACTCCGGTCCTGATGAATTACTGCTACATAGATAAGGTACATATACTTTCTGCAACATAACATTATATTATTTTAAATAGCACATCTAATATCCCATGGGTTAATATAATTTTGTGTTTCTTAATTTGTAATTATATAGATATGAAATACTCAAATTATATTTATGCCTTTGAAATCTATTTACCACTTATGATGTAAATAGGTTTTGGGCCCATAATAACAATATACAATGTTTTGCTTCCCAATGCACCATATTAAATAATAATGTATTTTAAAATAAATGATAAACTTGACCACTGGTATTCAATTACCAGCACTGGTTATTGAACTACCCAACCATTAATTACAGCCTAAAAAAAACGTTTAGAATCTCAATGTAAACCATTATATAAACGTTTTCCTCTTCATTTTATCACACAACCAGCATCATTCAAGAAGGAAAACGAACATGAGTTCCAATGATGCTGTCCATACCCAAAAAAGTTCAGATGTTCAACAACCAACTTCAGATGTTCAAAGACCTACTTCTGATGTTCAACAACCAGTTCACATCCAACAAGTCCAGCCCGAGGAAGTTGTGCAGAGGCTACAGTCGGTCTCAGTTGAAAGAAGACGGAAGAGGAGGAGAATTAACAGAGCAAGAAGGATACGGAAGAAACGTACGTTTGATTCAGATGATGAAGACTTAGCACCAATCGGTTGGAGCAATTTCATGTCGTTCAGGCCTTTTAGATTTGACTATTAGGATTTTTATTTTTCTTAATGTTGTAACTTTCGTTTCTGAATCGGCCACTTTGAATGATATAGATTTCAATTCATATGAATGAAATTGGTTTTGATTTTTTGATTTCCTTTTCTGCATTACATACAGTCGTAGTTCAAATATGTTATAGTTATTAAAATACATGTTTACAAATACAACTTTTGTCATTCAAGTTTTTTGTTGTTTGAATGTATGAATCTTGATGAAATTTAACGTTTATGAGTGACACATGTCTGTTTACAGAGGAACCTATTGGCTTGGTTTACTGTTTCGCATCCTTTCTACCTTTAAGGTGTATCAGTATCAAAAGTATAAGATGATGATGACATAACATACTCTGGGTTATTGTTTTGTCATCTATGCACCCACGTCTCTCTGTTTCTCTCTGTTACTGGTAATCATAACAAACTTCTTCCAGGATTGGTTATTCGATTTTAATTATGCATTAATGACTGTTTGTTTGGAATCTCTATATCACAGGTTTTTTTTGGCATTCTTCTTCTTCTTTATGAAGTTATTCATTAGTGATAATAAAACTTATAAAATCTATTGACTGAATAAGCATGCGGATCCGTTTTATATTTAAGTTTAAAATTTCGATTTTTCATCTTATTACTTGTCATTTTTTATTTGCAGAACAAGACTAGATCTCCAACCTGATTGTTCATGTGTGGATATAAGGTCCAGATGTCCATACTTATATGAATTTGGTTTCAAGATATAGTTATCTGATGTTGATCCAAGTTGAAGTCTTAATATAGGTCAAGTCAGAACCAATTCTAATGTGTAATTGTGTTGTGATATATGGTGTTTGTAAAAGTAAAATATAATATTGTAACTCATGTTGTTATTTTATAAATGGAGAATAATACATGTTTGTTGTTATGTTGGAATCCAAAAAGTTTACGATAATGTGTAATTGTGTTGTGATTTATGGTGTTTGTAAAAGTAAAATATAATATTGTAACTCATACTGTTTTGATGTCATAAATAATAATTTGATTGATAAACATAAATAATATCAATATATCTATATGATTTATATAATGTAAAATTTTATGATATCTATTTATAGATTTTAGTAGATCTAAATTTTAAAATCAAATATACAAAAAATTATTACGGGCACAACTGTAATTTTTATTCAATGTTTTAATCTACGAAACAAATACTATTGTAATCACCGGGCACAACTTTTTTGTAGATTCAAATGTTTTAATGTACAAAAAAAATACATATGTTATAAACGAGTACAACTTTAATTTTGAATCAATTTTTTAATATACGAAACAAATACTACTGTAATCCATGGGCACAACTTTTTGTTTTAATCAAATTTTGTTATACAAAAAAATAATACATATGTTTTAAACAAACACAATTTTAATTTTGATTTCTCTCTCACCCACCGTATTTTCATTTTTCTCCCTTCTTCCTCATCTTATTCCTTCTTTCTCTCTTTCTTCCTTCTTTCTTCCTTATTTCTCTCTTTCTTCCTCCTTATTCTTCTTCTTCCTTCTTTCTCTAATTCAATTATATTTTCGTCTTTGATTTCATCGTTTCGATCATGGATTTGCTTTTTGCGCTGTTAGATTTGCTTTTTTGTCTTTTATTTTTCTTTTTCTACAACTTCTTCATCCATTTACTAACATATTATGTTTATATTTTTGAGGTTTTTCTTCCTGTTTTAAACGGGCACAACTTTAAATTTGATTTAAATATTTTTATTTACAAAACAATAATATTGTTTTAAGTGGGCACAACTTTAATTTTGATTCAATTTTTTTATATAATATAAAATACTACTCTTATAAACGGGGGCAACTATAATTTTGATTCAAATATTTTTATATACGAATTTTTTTTTCTTATACTTACCAATACAAATTTTTAATTTCAATCATATATATTTTTATAATTTTACAATTTTTTTTCAATTTGATTAACAATTACACGTCCATAACATAAAATCCTCGAACCGACCGGCCCGTGCGAACGCACGGGTTAGTTACTAGTTTCTCAATAAATTCAAATAAACAAAATTGCTCTGTAAACAATGGGTTTTCCTCAAAAATAACTCAAAAATGCCTCAAAGGGCAGTAGATCCACCATAACCACAAAATTCCACCAAAGGGTTTTTGAAACAAAACCATAATCATCAAAATAACAACAAAATAACAGCCAAATAAAACTCAACATGGTTCGACTCAATGACCCAACCCGATGTTACACTATCAGAGCAAGACCCTCTACATAGACCAAAAGCAAATAATACTTCAAAAGTCCCTCGAAGCATCCACGGCTAATCTTGATCACCTGCACGTTACCCACGTGGAGGCAACATTCAAACAGGCAGGGTGAGTAATACAATTCATTATAATCAATATAAAATAGGATATGCATAAAAATGGTGTCATCATCATATACAACATCACCAGAGTCATCACAGGTAAACATCAAAGCACGACATCATAAATCACAACAATATGCCACATAAATGCAATGCACAACAAGACTCATGCATGTGGTACCAATCATCACAATTGATGGACACTTAGGCCATCACCATCCAAAGATCCCCGTCATTAGGATCGGTTCCACACAAGAACTGGAGCACGTCATAAACCACTTCACATCCACACAATGGGATGGAAGCCACAATAGACCAAAGTCTAACCTCATCATCACTGGACCGAAGTTCTAACATCATCACTGAAATGCTATGAATGCATGATGCACAACGTCATAATCATCATCATCAATAAAGTCATTACGTGCATCATCATTCATCAAAATCTCATATTCGTCATATCGTCATTTATTCATCAAAACATCATGCATCATCATCTTATAATCATAAATATAGCTCATGGTAATTCACATCAGTATTTAATCATTAAACATCAGGTATAAATAGCTCATAATCATCAATACACTCGTGGTAATTCATATCATCACTTAATCATCATACATCATATATAAAGAATTCATAATCATCAATATACATCACAGTAAATCATATCATCAAATATTCCCTCAAAACATCACAAAATCATTATCTCACTATCATCAATAACATCATGGTTCAGCAATCACAACTTCATAACACCACTAATTCAACAACGACATCTATCATACGTATATCGTCACAATTAACCTCAATTCCTAATAGTTTAAACAATGGAAAAATACTCCATACTGCTCTTTTGGTTTCACTAAAATGTAGTTCATCGCGTTAGCTTTCCAACGCTTCGAACAGGACCTCAATCGAACTTACGGATCAAAAGTTATGATCAAAACCGTATCTGGACCCAAAGCTGCCTGGTTGTGACGGAACTGTATGGCGACCGCCGTAAGCCTTATGGCACTCGCCGTTTACCTACAGAATACAGATTTTTCATTTTTCATCGTTGGAGGCCTTCCGGACCTCTGATTTCGATTCCGTAAAAAATCTCGGTTTTGTAATTCAAAATCCTACGATTCCACGAAAATTCACAAATATTATATTTAAATAAATTAAATAAATATTCTAATAAATTTAGGACGTTACAGAGTCCGCCGTCGTCAAAGTACCATGATAGGCAGAACACCCAGCTTACGATGGGAGGTTCACGCCGCGAACTCAGGCCTCAAACGCGACCTGAGCTCCGCTATCATGCCCAGAAATTTCCCAGGCCGTTCGGCCAGTCCCCCTCACTTCCGAACACGTCTTAGTCGAGCTATTCCCTAAAGTAACAAACAAATCAAAGTGATCCCCATTACGGGCACACACGTGTATCGAGCAAGGATATAACACTTTACGAAAATAATCATCGAAAAAGCCATGCGCGAATATACAACATACAAAACCGGCCACGATGGCCGAATACATACATATGATTAAGTGGCCACAAGGACCACGATTGTGCATATTACAAAACAAAGGGGCCACACCCCCACCGAACAGCAATAAAATTACATCAAATATGGCATGCAGACCAGATACATTACAACAAAACAAAAAGAGAAATCACTCCTCCATCTGCTCAGGCCGCTCAAGGTTGGGCTCAGGCTGCGGGGTCTCCTCGTTCAAAAGTTGGGCATGCTCATCGCCGATGTTGAAGAAGTCTGGGATAACTATCTTGCCATTCTCAACATGGCCCAAGAAGTTAGTACTGTCCGTGGATAGCTGGAATTCTGGATTCACCAGCCTGAGTTGCGCCACAACGTTATTGAATGACTCCTCCCCAATGGCAATGACGTCGTACTCTGCCCGCATAAGACGAGCAACCAACTCGGCCCTGGTCTTCAACGCCCTCACTTCCGCAGGCTAATTGTCAGCCAGGGCCACCGCAGACCTCGTCTGCTTGACCAGGTCCTCGACAGCCTTTCTTTCGGCAACTAGAGCCTCTTTCTCCCCTCTCAGCCGGACAATCTCCTCGTTCGATTTCTTCCTCGCGTCGTTGGTAGCCTTGGCCTCCTCTTTGGCTTTCCTCACCGTCTCCTCTAGGGATGTTATCGTCGCCTGGGCCTTTTTAAGTTCAGACTCAGAGGAGTAATCTCCCTCAGCATAAACTGCCGCCATCTTTAGGACTCGGACTAACGCAGAGGCGTCCTGCGCCATTGATGCCCTCTTGCTCGGGCGATCCATTCCTTCGAGCTTGAGAGACTCTGCCCGAGGTACCACCAGGGAAGTCCCCTCAAAAAAATTCTTATCATGAAAGCACGGGGAAAATTCGAACTTACCCTTCTCCACCACCCGACTGAGGTCCACTAGATCATTCGCTCTGGTCCGCTTGAACCTTGAGGCCAGGGGCACCAGAGATCCCCGAGCAGGTGAAGGGACGAGCGAGGAGCTCCCCGCGGCAAGTTGAGGAGGAGGCACGCGCTGTGTAAACCGAGACTTTGAGGTGGCCGCACCAGCTTTGCCCCTCGCTAGGTCATTCTTCACCATCCTCTCGTGGGCAGAAGGAATCTCACTTGTAAAAATATAAAAAAAACACGTTAGCCACCGAGGAAGTTATAATTCGGACAAGCTAAAAAAGCTAAAACTACCAAGTAGCTTAAGAGCATCTGCATGGGTCTTGCATTCCAGAAGCGCCTTCGTATTGATATAACGATACTCCACTCTTTGCCCGCTATCCTCCTCAAAGATCGGGTCCCCCTTTTTCGTCCAACACTCCGCGGGCCTAAAGGTGTTAACATAGTTGACCAACGCCTCGTAACCGGCTATGTCTTGCTCGTCCCGTATGTGCGACTGGGGAAGATAATGGCATGTGCCCCGAGTAAAGTGGTTCTCACTCCAACGGAAAGGGAACTTAAACACCTCTCCGCCAGCAGTTTCCCATCCTCGTCATACATATCCTTGCCATCCTCGTATGTGGTCACCGCCCAAGCATACATGGTATCCTGAGCCTTCTTCGACACAGGTTCGATGATATAGAACCTCTCCTTAAAGGTCCAGATAAACTCCGAGAAAGGCTCAAACAATTTCCTCGATTGCTTCAGCGAGACCCAGCCATACCTTTTCCCCGAGACCTGCCTTTGGAGATGGAAGATGGTGAAGAATAAAGGCAAAGTAGCTCATATCTTCAGGAACTCACAGGTCAGCTCGAAGGCGCAGATAAACGCCAACGAATTAGGGTGTAACTGTGATGGAGCCAAATATAGATAAACAAAAATGGACTGCTGAAAGTCAGTAAAGGGCAGCCTCAGCCCTATTTCCTTGAAGACGTATTTGTACACCGCAAATCGTTATTCGTAATCTATGCAGATGCGGTCGTCTTGACTGGGGAAGTGCGCCTTCCACTCCCCTTCGGGGCCCACGTCCGTGAAGACATCCCCGGTATAAGACGCGAAAGTGGATGCGTGCTCGGCTAGCTCCGCAACCATTCATTCCTCTGCAGAATCATGCTCAGGATCCTCCCTGACTTCGCTGGGGGCATTTGAAACCTCTGTATCACTGCTCTCCGAGGAGCTCTCCGAGGACGAGTCTATGAGAATCTCTTGATTGGGCTCCTGCGCCATCTCGATCACCTGAAAAGCAGAGGACAAAAGTGAATTTGACTGCAAAATCAAATCCACCCTTCCACCGCTAGTCAAGTGAAAGGGTGCGCAAAGGGTCGAGGACGGTGTCCCTGACATAAGCCCTAAATCAAATAACACAAGATTCTCCCGCGAGGAGATTCCCGGAGGCAACCCCTCCTGCGCATACGGGGGGTCTCCTCGACCTACTACCCAGTTTTCGTTTGAAGCTCCACCGAAAAATTCATATGTTCATCAAAAAATTTATCAGAGCACCAGAAAATTGGGTAGCTTCGCCAGGTATGCCTGTGTCGTCATCGCAACAGCGCCAGAAACGGCCTAAGTCTACAATCTCTATGAAGCTCTGACGACCACATCAGCAGCAGAAGATGGTCAAGCCACCGTCTACCACCAACAGATGCCAGAAAACACAGCAGTTCTACCTAAGTTCAACCTAGCCACATGCATTCTAACAAAACAGAAACGAAAAGGCTAGAAATGAAGGTGGAAATAGGTGACATACGTGGTCGAAGAGAGTGTAGAGGACCAAAGAAGTTGCTCGAAGCTTCGTGCGGCGACGATGCGGCATTAAACAATAACGAAGGGATGAAGGCTCTAAGAGAAGAATGAAGAAGGAGAGAGAAGCGAAAAATGCAAATGAACAACTCTCCCCTCTATATATAGAGAGTCTGAAAGCACGTGCACGAGCACGCGCGGCTAGGGGCAACATCATGACCCTAGCCTAGCCATCATGACGCAATTTATACTGCACAAGGCTCGAGGCACACGTGGCGGTACGTCTCTTCAGAATACCTCAATCGTTGGCCTTCTCGCACGCCGGGCAACCCAGACAACGTTACCTTTCCCGCGGGCACTAGAACCCCCGGGCGTCCAGGGACAATTCCACCTCGTCAACAGGCGACGACCCTTTCAGAGTTCCCTGGGGCCGCGAGCTATCCTTAAATCATCACTCCCATGCTCGGGAGCAACGACTTGGGGGGGACTTCTGTTCCGGACTGGACCAATGGCTATACATAACCCAATCCACTTCTGCTTCCAGAACGGCCCAATTGCCTAAGTCCAGCGGTGCGGGGTGTCGTAACCCGAAATTTGACCTCCCTCTTTTGCCTTTTGCATAAGCATGCGCATTCACATCGTTAGCATAAGCATTCACACTTTTCTTTTTGTGTTTTGATTGCAGGATATTCAGGTTTTCCAAGCCCGATTAATCATATCCTCACAAGGTCATCACATCATCAAGACAAGCACAAAATGAGGGTTTCTATGCGTATTCATCATTACAAGAAGTGGAAAATCAAAGCCAGGACCACAACACCTTTTTTAGGCATATTGGGCCTATTTTGGTCTGGTTAATCGATTAACCATTTGCAGTGCAATTGTGTTAATCAATTAACACAAGCAGAATAGGCACAATTTGCTATTTTTTCATGACAGCACCTTTGCACACACTTTGGTCTTGGATTCTATAGTATTCTAGCAACATGGGGAATATTCTAGACATCTCTAGACATTGCAAAGTTATTCAACTCATTCCAAGTGCATTTGTTCTAATACTTCACTTCAAATTAAGTGCACCATGTTCCTTGTTTTCCAAGTAATGCCAACCTTTGGATGAGGGAGCTCACATTGGGATTGTTACCGAGTTGGTTCTAACTAACCGAGTTAACCACCTTGACTCAGTGAGTCAAGCCCAACTAACTCCTAGCCTAGTTCCAAACCACCCAAAGCTAAGTCCAAACCTCTCACACTCCAAACGAAAAATCTATATAAACACACCTTCACACACTTTGCAAAGGATCCACAATTTCTCAACCATTCTACACATTTCAGTCTCAATTCTCTCCCATTCACTCTGATTTTTCTGCTACATCTTCATCTTCATCTCAATTCTCTTCTATAACCTCACCAAAGCTCTTCATTCTCCATTGAAGAAAAAGCTACTTTCACCTTGAAAGTGCTTTTTTCTTGAGCTTAACCTTCATTGCCATTCCATTATAGTGGTTTTTGTGGAGTTTCAATAGCTTTTGGATTCATCTCAAGTGATTGATTCAAGTTTCTTCGGTGATAATTCTCATTTTGGAGTTTTCGTCACGATTTGATCGGTTTCGATACGTTTCGCCTATAATTGAAGATTCCTCTGGTTTTCTTTGATTATCTTCATCAAGATCGCATTGCAACATTTACCAAGGCACATCTCAGCCTTGTAGGTTGGTGGATCTCATTCATTTTTCTGTTTCGATCGTTTTCGTATCATTCGCGATGTAGTTTCGATGTTTTTTGCATGTGAATTGATTATACCATTGCTTGATCCATGATCTTGATTGTTTAATTGATTCTATTGTTGATCATTTGCTGCTTCTAAACTTGATTTTTCGTGCATAATTATTTGCCCTAGCATTGGAGTGATTACACAATCAAAAAGTTGGCCAAAAGCACTTTTCAAAACTGATTTTCTGCTCCTGTCCAGTGTTAATCGATTAACACTTTGCAATGCAATAGTGTTAATCGATTAACCAGTGTTTTTTTTGCACTTTTTCAAGTGTTAATCGATTAACACTTTGCAGTGCAATTATGGTAATCGATTAACACTGAACCAGAAGGCCTTTTTCTTGCATTTTCAAGTGTATTTGCCATGCTTTCTTCATTTTAACTTCCATTGATTATCATGATTGATTTTATGGATGTTTTAAATGTCATTTAACTTCTGTTGGAAGCTTATTCATGAACTTTTGTTACACACTTTCAATTATTCAAATTGTTCATACTTTTGGCATCATGTGAATATAATCATTCTTGCATTTCTCTTTGATCACATAACATGACTTTGTATTGCATATTTGTTGATCATTTGGTACTGTTTTGTACTCCCTTTCTTGGTTTTGCATTAAGTTCATTCTTCATGGATGAGCTTAATCTTGTATAATCAATAATTCACACCTTTTGCTTTAATTATTTTTCACTCTTTTTGAAAAATTGTTGGCATGGCATTTCCCATTGATTAAGTGATCGAAACCATGTTTCGATTAGTTGATCTTCCCCTTTCCTTTCTTTAGGCTTCCTTTAGAGCTTTCTCTCTCGATCCCCCATGGAGTTGGAGTTTCGCACTACGCCCTACATCGGAGCACGCTACAAATTGGGGCTGTTACGCTGTCTATTTCATTTTCCACACTATACTTTGGGTGCTAGAGAAGGAATGAGGATGGATTTTTTCTACCCTCATTCTGGCTATTTCTTTGGTATTGGTGTCTTGTCCTCTCCTCGAATAGTCACCTCTATCCTCGTGCTATAGTGTTTCTCATTCCCCAGTCGGGTCGACCCTTGAACATTTTTTGCACCTCTCAATCTCTCTCTTGATTAATCACCATCCTTATTGGTTAAGATCATTTTTTTCTTGAGTTGGCATTCTTCTCCTTAGTATCAACATTCTTTTTCTTGTGGCCAATCATTGTTGTTTTGGTTCCCCTGATGAGTCTAAACCCTTTTCTTCGGTTAATCGCAGTTTTTCTGTTAAAACCGAATCCCCAGGAGTTCGCAACCTTCTTTTGGTTCTTCTCCCTTTGTTTGGTTAATCACTTCCTGTCAGTTAAAACACCAATGTTTGCACTCCTTCTCAGTTAACCACAGTCCTTCTGTTAACATACTGAGTTCCTTGGGTTAATCACCTTCTCTCGATTAATCACCATTTTCTTCAGTTAACCACAACCTGTCTGTTAAAATACTGTAATCCTTTTTGAGTTAATCACCTTCTCTTGGTTAATCACTCATTTTTCTCGGTTAATCACATTGTTCTGTTAAAAAACTGAACCCCCCGGCGGTTAGCAACCTCTTTTGGTTCAATACCCTTCTTCGTTGGTCAAGTGTTGTTTGTTCAGTCAATACCAACATCCCTTTTGGGTTACGACCTTCGATCGGTCCTACGCCCGTTCTTTTGGTTGATCACAGTTTTCTCTGTTAAAACCAATGCTTCTCTATCCCCACAGAGTTGCAGTCCTTTTTGTCTTTGATTAACCACTGCCAGTCAGTTAATATACCGATGCCCCTTTAGAGTTAAACACCTTCCCTTGGTTCAGTACTCTCTTTTTGGTTCATCACAGTCTGTCTGTTGACACCAGCCTATTTTTTCCACCTGAGTCTTACTCCTTTCTCTTTGGTTAACCACTGTGTTGGACCCTAATTTTTGACCCCTAAGATTCCACATATCATTCCCATCTCATTTTGCATCTTATACCACAAACAAGATCATGCTTTGGTTCCTTTATCCCTCTCTTCTTTGGGTTTATGCCTTGCAGGGATTACTGAGCATCTGTGTATTTCTATCTGCCTTTATTTTCTTATGTTTACTAACCTTTAATCAAAATCTAAAAATATGTTTGTTTTTGCCTTCACTAACTTTTTCAGGAAGGGAATCAAGGATATCAAACAGTCCCTCAGCTCGAATGAATTCCATCTGAACAATGTCAAAGTTGATCTACGAACAATTCAAAAGTATCTGATCAAGAGTTTCCAAGATTTAATTGATTATTATTCAAGAGACTCCAAGGTTCATGTGTTTATTTCCATGCCTTCTTTGACAAATCAAGAAAATCGAGCCAGAGCCAGAACAATCCATCCAACAAGCCATTTTTCTAGTTTTTCAACTGTGCAATCGATTGCACTATTGGTCCAATCGATTGCACCAGTCATTTTTGCCTAGATTTTGAAGTTTTCAGCAGTGCGGTCTATTCGCGCTACAGTGCAATCGAGTGAACAAGGACAGATTTGGCCAAAATCAGCATTTTTCAAGTTTTGAAGTATTTGGCACTAATCTTGACCATTGATCACATGTGGAATATTATAGATCACCTCATTTTAATTCCCCTACATCATTTTGATCATTCCCACCATACACCTTCACTAATCATCACTTGATCTTGATTTTCCCTCCAAATTCAAATTCCAAGCCTAATTTTCATTTCCAAACCAAATTCCAATCCACCAAATTTTCCAAGCCTAAACTCTATAAATAGAACCCTCATTTCATTCATTCTTCAAACTTTTGAGAGTCAAATTCACCTTGCTAAAATTTCATTCAAACTTTGGAGAGCCAAAAAACCTCTTGCAAATTCTCTCCCTAACCACAAAATTCACTAAAGCTCACTTTTCTTCTCTTGAAAGTTAACAAGAATTCATATTGAATCTTGTTCAACTTTGAGCTAAACCTTCATCTAAACTTGTTTTCTTCATCAATTCTTGTAGATCAAGGCTTTGGAGTTTGGATCTTGAAGCAATTTGAAGGAATTTTCATATTTGAAGTGGTAATTCATCATTCACCATTGTTGAAGCTTCAATTTCATCATCCACAATGTAGATCTTTGTTGATCTTGTTTGCTTGATCTTTGGATCTTGCAATTTGTGTTTAATTACTGGTATTGGTTGCTATTTGCTTTGCATTTTCGTGCACTTTTGATTCCATGATCATGAGGTGTTTGAAGAAAGTTTTAGATCATGATCATGTCGAATTTTGCTGAATTTTTGCTGTCACAGTAGGGTGCAATCGATTTGCATTTTCGTGCAATAGACTGCACAGTGCTGTTTTTTGCCTTGTTTTTGCAAATCTGTCAGTGTGCAATCGACTGCACCTTTTGTGCAATCGACTGCACAGAGGCAGAATGATGTTTTTCACCTAATTTTTGGGACTGCTTTGTTTCCTTTTCCATTTTCTTCCCTTTCCTTTTGTTCTTAGCCTTAGAACATAATTGTATGGTTTAATTTGGCTTTCTCCTCATCTATTGCTCTTTTCTTTTGATCGATGAAAGTCTTATGGATCATAGAATTCCGTTGTTGAATTTTGATCAAGACTAGATCGCTACCTTCTTTTCTTTTCGTGCGGTATTGCTTTCGGATGACGATCTACATATCGTTCATCTAGCATGCATTAACACAAAGAGCTATTGACCGGCCTCGTTGTAGGGTAATTACTCCGTAAATTACTCGGTGATTGCTTAACATAGCGCAACATATATCCCGTATTGGAAAACTATAAAAAATTATTGATTACTTGACTTTTGGTTCAACACTTATGAGACTTGTTGTTAGGAGGCTTTGGTCTTATCAATCCTCTAATGAGTTCTCATTAACCTTGACCTAAGTGCAATTATTCAATTATTATTGATCACTAACTCTAACAACTAATCACTAACTTACTAACATTACTATTGTACTAATCCTTTACAATTCCTTCTCGCTCCTTATCTCTTTTACTTTTATGCTTCATTTTTATCATTTCATATCATGTTTATGCTTCCGCAATTTTTCCTTTGTCTGTTGGACACATGTTTATGCTTATGCCTTTTTCTCTTTGTCCACTTGGACCAAAACATTAATAAAGGCTAAAACCTCTAAAAAAACTTCTGCTTCTAATCTTGGACTATGGTTACTATCCTTTGCAATGGACATGGAGTTTTTCACCTAGACCTTAGACTTCAATGCTATTCTTGAATCCTTGGACTTAGAACTTGGACATCCAATGCAATTCTTGGAACCTTGGACTTAGACTTATGACCTTTCTCCCTTTGCTTTGGAATTATGGTTCGAAGACTATGGAGCTTGCTTGTGTGGTTAGGCTATTCTTATCCTTAGCTTTTACTTTATGCTTTAGGATAGTCACTTCTTCTCCTCCCCATTCTTCAATTTTCAAAACTCTCTCTCTTTTTCAAAAATCTTCTTGATTTCAAACTTTCACCTCTTTCATAATCAAACCTTGACTTTGTCAAGTGATTTTACTCTTTTCTTTCCATTTCTTAACAAATGCTAAACTACATAAGCATGTTGACACCTTTTTCAAAAGACTTTAAAAAACACCAAACTCATCACTCTCTTTTTGTGCCCTTGTGCACTTTTCCTTTAACTTTTTCATAAGTTTAGACATGATTCATTTCTTTAAGCGGAATTATTCGCTTAGAAATGATGACTTGTCTTTACATTTTAAAATCAACCAAAACCAACCAATTTCATTCTTTGTACCACGAACTACGGGGTTTTGATCCTACATTGCACATCGTGGGTACGTAGGCATGAGGCGACAAGTCTCTCCAAACACAAAAATCTTAAAAAAATAATTTCTCTTCTCATCCCCTCAATCTCTTTTCAAACAAGCAATTTTCAGACCAAAAGCATAAATATTTCAAAGGGTTCCCGTGGAGTACCACGGATGTTTTGGGTGCGTAAAACCTTCCCTCTGCATAACCAACCCCCTTACCCGGATTCTCTTCACTTGTTCTTGTTTAGAGCTTGTGTAGGTTTTGTTCGCTCTTTTTTCCTTTTCCTTTTGTGGAATAAATAAAAGCGCGGTGGCGACTCTTGCTTTTCGAGTTAAATTAATCAATAGCTTACACTTACGATTTTGCCGCTACACGCTGCCAGTCAGTTAGTATACTGAGTCTCCCTCTTCTCTTGGTTTTGACACCATCCCTTTATTTGGATCCCCAGCCGAGTCACTTCCCCTTTAATTCCTAGAAGTTCTTTGATCTTTTCTCCCTCCCCCCCCCCCCTCCAGGGGAGCCCTTTCTTTTCATTTTTCTCTCACTTTCCTGGTTTCGACACCAATCCTCTTTGTCATCCCCAGCGGAGTTTCTTTCATTCTTGGTTTTGACACCATTCTTTTTCTAGTCTCTTGTGCAATCGCTCTTACTGTGTGGTCTTCCCCAGTAGAGTTTTTCTTTCACTCTTGCTCTTGGTTTTGACACCACTTCTTTTGTTTTCCTGTTTCTTTCTTGTTTTGTTTTCCGTTTGGTTCCCCGAACTACGGAAGCTCTGATTCTGTATTCTTTTGAATGTATGATACGTAGGCACGAGATCGCAATGATCTTGGCGAGCACACTTCCACCCTTCCTTCCTTTTCCTTTTCTTCTTTTCTGTCCCCTGGTTCCTCTGAACTACGACGCTCTGATTTCCTCATTGCACTATGAGGGTACGTAGGCACGATGGCCCCAATCCTCCGCGAGCACTTTCTTTCTTTTCTTTCTTTTTCCCCTTTCTTCTCTCTCTCTCCTTTTCTTTTAGCTAGAAGCCTTTAGATAGATAACCCATCCAAGCCTAGAAGCAAGCGAAATGGTTCCCGTCGAGTACGACGGATGCGTTAGGTGCTAGTACCTTCCTTTCGCATAACCGACCCCCGTTCCCGTTTCTCTTTCCCTTGGGTTTTATCGATATTTTCCCTGTCCTTCGGGACTAAATAAAGTTCAGTAGTGACTCTGTTGTATCTTTGAGTTTGGTAGTGACTCTGTTGTATCTTTGAGTGTGCGATTCACTCAGGATGTAAACCAGCCATCTTCAGCTGGCGACTCTGCTGGGGAGTCCTTGCTTGCAAGTTAGGGTCTCGCCTAGTTTTGTTTGCTTTCTTGCTTGTTTGGGTGTTTATCTTCTGCGCTTTACTAGCTTTATCTTTACGCTTTATTTTCTTTATGTTTATTTACCGCATTTCTTTACTGCTTTAAATATTCATATGCTGTATATTCAGGACATCTGCTATTTTCTTTGCTGTTGTCGGTTGGGTTGCTACTTGAGAGATAAGCCTAATACACAGGCTTGAGTATACACCTAGGATTAGAGTGGAAAGTAGTGGGACCTACGTGCCATCTTGGTGCGTTTGGTGTTCACGAAATTCACATCCAGACGAGGTTTTCTTAGGAGATGCTCTGACGTGCGTGTCTTGCGCATTTCGGGGTGTTGATCTAGAGAGTTGTCGACTCTGGCGACCAGTCCCGAGGACTCAGTTGAGGCACTCCTCCCAAGTAGCGATAATGGCAGACCAGAAATGGCAAGCCCATTACGCTTCTTGATCCGAGGACCCAAAGTTGGGAACTTGCCATAGGATGACCTTTTTTGGGGGAATCAGTGGACGATCTCTTTGTTTGGCTATAGTATTGTACCCCGAGGGATGAATGTACTATTGCTTCTCAAATCGAGAATCCGAAACTAAGAATCCCGCTTTCTATATCATACCTGTGAGGGGGATATTGGGTTTTTCTGTAGGAAACCGTGACTCTTCCAACCTTTGTTCTCTCATTGCGTCAGATCTCGCACCAACACATCACTACCTTTGCAGATGTTCAGATTTGACTATTCAGACTATGTTGGCTTGTTGATTCTGATGTTCCATATCATCTCATCATGTCAAATTAATTTTTGCATAAGCATTTTAAAACTTTATTTTTGCATAAATTACATTCATTCATGCCCGCATATGCATGTCCTTCATCTAGAAACCTTTGCTCACTCTGATCATTTCTGGCTTGTAGCAAGACGACGACTCGACATCGGTATTTCACTCACTCAAGCAAATCCAGGATCATGGCTGACTTTGAAGCTGAGAATGCTGCTTACAAGGAAACTTTGGCTCAATTCCAAGGTCGGATGGATCAGTTCCAGACGAACATGGATGTCATTATGGAACTCCTTCGCGCTCAAAGGGACGTCGCTACTGCTGCCACTGTTGTTGCAACCCCTACTGATGCAACTATTGTCACTCCTGTTGTGACTGTTTCTCCTATTATTACGGCCACTCCTGCTGTTGTTGTTCCTTCTCCTGCTATGGTTGAAGTACCAGTTGAGCCTGTGAATCAGCCTGTTGTTCAACCCGGTTTGAACCAGATGCCCGTTGGTTTTCCTTGGGGCATGCCTCCGAATTACACTCCTCAGATTGCAAATAATGGTAGTGTCTTCATGCCATATCAGCCTTTTGTTGCGCCCATGCCTAATGGGAATGTTGCCGCATATCCATGGGTCATGCCTACTCCAGTCCCACCTCCAGTGGTGAATGATGATCCTGAGAATCTTCAGGTTCAAACTCATCAAACTTTCGGACTGGCTGACACTGAAACTGCTTATGAAGAAGAGCATGTGTATAGAGGTCCTCCTATTCATGTTCCGGTTTCATCTCAAGTTGCTCAAACTACTGTTCAGAATGTTCATCCTGGGATGTTCTACCCTTGGGCATCTTCCTCAGCTGCTGGGGTACCTCCTCCGAATTATCCGTATGGTGTTTCGATGGGTCAGAATGCTGGTCAGATGGTTAATCTGGGTTTGGTGTATCCTTCTCAGTTTGCTACTCCGCAAGTGCACGCTCCGGCCGCTTCCCAGCTGCCAAATCCTCAGATTCTTGTCAGACCCACTAACCTGAGTAGACCTGTTGATTACAAGTTGTTGGAAGACCGTATCAGAGCTATTGAAGGGTTTTCTGCTTTTGGCATGGAAGCCAAGGATTTGCGTTTGGTTCCAAATGTTGTGCTGCCGCAGAAATTCAAGATACCTGATTTGCCAAAATATAAAGGTTTAAGTTGCCCACGTAGTCACATTGCTATGTACTGCAGGAAGATGGCATCCCATATTGATAATGATGAATTGCTTGTTCATTGTTTTCAAGATAGTTTGTCTGGTGCTTCATTGGATTGGTACATGGGGTTGGAGCGCAATAAAATCCGTACTTGGAGGGATCTATCTGAAGCGCTCGTGAAACAATACAAATATAACCTTGATCTGGCGCCTACTATATTGCAATTGCAGAATCAGTCTCAGCGCTCAGCTGAAACATTCAAGGAGTATGCACAAAGATGGCGTGAGATGACATCTCGTGTGTGATCAGCTCTCTCTGGCAATGAGTTGGTTGACGTCTTTATGGGTACCTTACAAGGATGTTACTACGAGAAAATGGTGGGTAGTTCTTCATCGAACTTCGCTGATGTTGTAACGATTGGTGAACGGATTGAAAATAGTTTGAAGACTAGAAAGATTCCTGGAGCTGCTTCCCAGCAGCTGGCCACCAGAAAGTCTCATAACAGTCAGTCCAAGAAAAAGGAAGGTGAAGCCAATGCTGTGACAGCTCAAGTTTCTCCTCAGTATCAAGCTCCCATGGCTCCCATGCCATTTTATCCATATCCATACATTGCTGCTGCACAGTATCAACAACCTCCATATCAGTATCATCCACAACAACCAGTTCAGAATGCTCAGAATCAGAATCAACAGAACAACAAAAGTCAGCAGAATCAGAATCGTCAGAACAACAACAATCAAGGAAACCGTAAGCGTTCGAATTTTGATAGAATTCTGGTGTCATACACGGAATTGTTTCCTTACTTGGTTCACCAAGGGGCAATTTTCCCCAAGCAGATTGCACCTGCAATTCCTCTATTTGGCCCAAAGCATAATCCAAATGCATCTTGTGCTTATCATACTGGATACATAGGACATGCAACAGGGGATTGCTTTGTTTTCAAAACCAAAGTTCAGGAACTCATTGATAAGAAGGTTCTGACTTTCGCTGAGGAAGGACCTAACATTCAGAATAATTCGTTGCCGAATCACAATGGACCTGCAGTTAACATGATATGAGGATAATTCCAGGGCTAAATTAGTCATGGATGTTGACAAAGTAAAGACCTCGATGGCTGTGGTTTTCATGAAATTGAATGAACACGGGCTGTTGAAAGGGCTGCATGGTAAGTGTCAGATTTGTGACGATAATCCCAACCAGTGTCGAAAGCTGAAGGGTTGTGTGCAGATTTTGATGAATCGTGGCGAACTGCAATTTGCCAAGTCTAGACCGATTGAGGAGGTTGCTGCTATCGAGCCATTCACCATCGTCTATAGAAAAGTTCCTGTGGAATCCCCTAAGCAGAAGAGGGTGCAGCCCATCATTGTTTGTCCGCCGAAGCTGTTTCCGTATCAAAATTCCAAGGAGGTACCTTGAAAGTATGGGTCTACTGTGTTTTCTAGAGGTCAAGAGATAAGGTTCACCGAATCTGAGATCGTGAATGTTACAGCCGGCGGAGGTATGACTCGTAGTGGACGTGTGTTCGCTCCGAAGATCACTACGAAGCCTGTGCAAATTCCAACTGTTGTTTCTCCTAAGGAGACACCTACAACTGCAACCCCTATTGATCAAAAAGGGGCATCTACTGCCATTCTAGTACCGACTATCCCGTCTGAGGATGTTCTGAAGAACAAAGAGACCCTTGATGATCAAGAGTTCCTTAAGTTGATCAAGAAAAGTGACTTTAAGATTGTGGATCAGTTGGGTCAGACTCCATCGAGGATCTCAATTTTGTCCTTACTTATGAGTACGCCTGCGCACAGATCAGCTTTCTTGAAAGTCTTGTACAGTGCCCATGTCATGCAAGATATATCTGTCGTTAAGTTTGATGATGTAGTGGCCAACATAACCGCAAGTCGATATTTGGGCTTTAATGAATCAGAATTACCTCCTGAAGGAACTACCCACAATAAAGTGCTGCACATATCTGTAACCTACACAGATATCCTGTTATCTCGTGTTCTAGTGGATACCGATTCTTCCCTCAATGTGATGCCCAAGGGCACATTGAGCCAATTACCGGTGGAAGGAAACGAGATGAGACCAAGTGCCTTAGTTGTTAGAGCCTTTGACGGGTCTCGAAGGCAAGTTATTGGGGAAGTGGACTTACCCATCAATATTGGGCCGCATTTGTTCACCATTACCTTCCAAGTGATGGATATCAATTCGGCGTACAGTTGCCTACTCGTTCGTCTGTGGATCCACGCTGCAGGGGCAGTTACTTCCACTTTGCATCAGAAATTGAAGTTCATGTTTGATGATCAGCTTGTCATCGTCTGTGGTGAAGAAGATTTGATTGTAAGCAAGTTATCATCTTTTCGATACGTCGAGACCGAGGAAGGCATAGTTGAGGTGCCGTTGCAGTGTATCGAGTTCGAAGATGTCAGCTCTGCTTCAACTAGTCAAAGTAGATCACCACAATTGACTTTAGCGTCTGCTAAGAGTGCTAAGGAGACTATCCATAAAGGTGCTTTGTCAGGCTGGGGGCATGTGATTGATGTGGTTGAGAAGCATAATCGTTTTGGATTGGGTTATCGTCCTGGTAGTCAAAGTAGATCACCACAATTGACTTTAGCATCTGCTAAGAGTGCTAAGGAGACTATCCATAAAGGTGCTTTGTCAGGCTGGGGGCATGTGATTGATGTGGTTGAGAAGCATAATCGTTTTGGATTGGGTTATCGTCCTGGTAGACAATCTAACTCACTTGGGTCGAAGCAGTGCAACTTGATCAAGTTCAATAGCGCGGTTTTTCAGCAAGGTGACATCGTGGCAGCTATTGATGATGCTGGTCCCAGTAATCAGACTTCAAGCCTTATGCGCAAGTGCCCGCCAGGTTTCAAGCTCAACAATTGGACATCTACCGTGATTCTTGTGGTTTTCCCATATAACATGTAATGCATTTTTCTTTCTCATTCCCTCGTCCTCTCCCGAGACGAGTGGATAGCTTGTAAAGGGCCTCACACTTTTGTAATATTATGTGATCAATAAATAAAAGTTTTTGCATTCAAAAATCATGCTCTATTTTATTTCTTTATTTTACTTTTTCACAAATAAATGGCAAAAGTTTCTTTTGTTTTTCACTTTTCAAAATAGCTCATTCTATTCATAAACATGCAGAATTAATAAAAGCATTGATAACAACATGGCAAACATCCATTGTAATTCTGGAATTCCAATTAACCAAGTCGAAGAAGATGGTGAAGGAGATTGTGAATTATCGGCTGAACTAGCAAGGCTCCTTGAGCACGAGCATAGAGAGATTCAGCCACACAAAGAGAAGTTGTCAATCTTGGTACTGATGAGGTCAGAAGAGAAGTCAAGGTTGGCGCATCCCTCGCAAAGCATGTACACTCTGAGTTGGTCAAGTTGTTGAAAGAGTATGTTGATATCTTCGCCTGGTCCTATCAAGATATGCCTGGGTTAGATATCAACAGCATTGAACATCACTTGCCACTCAAGCCCGGATGTCCTCCTGTCAAGCAGAAGCTCAGAAGGACTAGACCCGACATGGCACTCAAAATCAGAGAAGAGGTAAAGAAACAGCTTGATGTTGGGTTCCTAGCCACTTCCGAATATCCTGAATGGATTGCCAACATCGTCTCAGGTTCTGAAGAAGGACGGTAAAGTCAGAATGTGTGTGGATTATCGAGATCTTAACAAGGCAAGCTTGAAGGATGATTTTCCTTTGCCTCATATTGATATCTTGGTAGACAACACAACGCAGTTCTCTGTCTTTTCCTTCATGGACGGTTTCTCAGGATATAATCAGATCAAGATGTCCCCAACTGATGTGGAGAAGACTACTTTTATCATGCCATGGGGTACATATTGCTATAAGGTCATGCCATTCGGTCTAAAGAATGCAGGGGAAACATACCAACGTGCCATGACAACCCTCTTTCATGATATGATTCATAAAGAGATTGAGGTTTATGTGGACGATATAATTGCCAAGTCCAAAACTAAGGATAATCACCTGGTTCATCTGAAGAAACTATTTGACAGACTCCAAAAGTTTAGATTGCGGTTGAATCCTGCGAAGTGCACCTTCGGAGTTCGATCTGGTAAATTGTTGGGCTCTATCCTGAGTCAGAAGGGCATTGAAGTTGATCCTGATAAGGTTCGGGCAATTCAGAACATGCCGCCTCCCAAAACAGAAAAAGAAGTCTGTGGCTTTCTGGGCAGGCTCAATTACATTTCAAGGTTCATTTCCCATTTGACGGCTACCTGTGAACCAATGTTCAAATTACTAAGAAAAAATCAATCGGTTGAATGGAATAATGATTGTCAGGAAGCATTTGACAAAATAAAACAATGCTTGCAAGAACCATCGATCTTAGTATCGCCGGTTCCTGGTAGGCCTTTAATCATGTATCTCACCGTTCTCGATGAATCAATGGGATGTGTATTGGGTCAACATGATGACACTGGCAGAAAAGAACATGCAATATACTATCTGAGCAAAAAGTTCAATGATTGTGAGACCAGATACTCACTCTTAGAGAAAACTTGCTGTGCTCTGGTCTGGGCTGCTCGACGCCTACGACAATACATGATTTGCCATACTACTTTGTTGATATCCAAAATGGATCCGATAAAGTACATATTTGAAAAGCCTGCTGTTGCGGTGAGAATCGGATAACAAGCTATTAATTAACTTGCATCGCAAAACTTTGAATTCACCACCGAGCTTTGATTTATCCAAAGGAAAGGGTAAAGACCGAAAAGCCCTAAGTGTGCTATGTAGAAACACGGCTAGAGATCTAAGGTTCGGGGGTTGGTTATACTAAGGGAAGGTATTAGCACCCTTAATATCTGTAGTACTCTACAGGAACCTCTTGTTTAGTTTGTGTTATATTAAAGTTGCTTGCTAAAGGAGATGTGATAAGGTAAAGACCTAAGGGTATATACACTAAGTTTGCTCGCCAAGACAACGCATCTCGTGCCTACGTATCCTGACGGGAATGGAATCAGAGCATTCATAGTTCCCCTAACTAAGGGTGAAATAGAGGAACCATTAACTGTGGCCAAAGTTCCAAGGGGAATGAGTATGAGCTCATATAGAGTTTAAGAAACTCTCTAAGTCTAAGTTATGATGTAAATGGCTATGAGGCCAAGGGGAAGCAGGGTGAAAAGCTTGAAAGCAAAGCTTGTAAGGATTGATTGTTTTGGGGAAGAGATTAATGGCTATCTCCAGTGAAAGGTTTGTGAAGGGTTAAAAGTTGGTGAAGGGGAAGAGATTAATGGCTATCTCTTGTTTGTGTTAAAGAAGGGTTTAAGGGTTATAAGAGATTAATGGCTATCTCTTGAGAAGTCTAGGTTAAACAGGGGATGAAGTGTTCACGGGAAAGTCGGGTCTGAAAGGAAGACGCCTACGTGGAGTGCGGCGAATCCAAACCTAAGGCTAGGTTGAAAGGGTAATGAGCTATCTATGACCTTGCAGTCAATAGAGAGACTTTCCTTTGGAAGGAGGGGAAGGACAACATCTTGTAAACAAGAGTTGAAGGAGAAATAAATGGAGTGAACAAGCATGAGCAAATGAACAAGTCTGGCAAAGTTTTGAAATTGAGAGTGGGGCAATCATATCAACACAAATTCATCTTGCAAGAAAATTCTAAGAGGTGCCACAAGTTATGGGCAAGGATGATGAGGTGTTAACCAGAATTCAAACAAGACTTAATCGGAAGTCCTCAAAATAAAGTTGATGATCACACTCAAAAATAACTTCTAAAAAACTTCTTTAAAAAATTATCCAAGAAAGTTTGAAAGAAAATAAGTACAAAATTAGGTTTGAAACAAAATTCTTAAGTTCACTAAATTAAAATAGCTATTAAAATAAAGTGAAAATAAAATAAAAGTGAAAATAATAATTAGAAAATTGAATTAAATATTAAAATGTGACTTTGAATTTTTTGGTATTTTTGAATGAAAGAAAATATTTTAAATTAATTAAAATTGAAGAAGAAAAAGAAAATAAGGTTATTTGAATTTAAACAAAGGGGGGGTGTAATAGCAATCTGAGAATGAACTAAGGGACAGTTTGTTGCACGCATGGGCCTTACAGAATGGGGTGCAAGTAGCGAGACAGAGGAGCCCAAGTCCAAGCGGAATGAATTTATTCAGCCAAGGAAAAAAAAAGAAACGTGACAGTGTACAAAATCATGTGAAGCATACCATCAACTGGTCACTTGGATTTTAAATCACAAAACGACAAAAATGAGACACAGCCAACCACGCCTTGCCAACACAGCGTCCTCTCCATGCAAACACTTCAAAACCCTAAAAACTATCGTGAAAGGGAACCAGAAAACGACATGGATCTTCCTCCTTGTTCAATCATTATCACCCTCAAATTTCAACCAAAATTCATGAGGTAAAGCATCAAGCTGTAGCATTCAGAGCATAGAATAATACTAAAACCTAAACAACTCTAAACAGAGACCTAAACATGGAGAAAAACCACATGGAAATGGTGCATTCAGAACTGGAACCAAACTCTCATAATGCCAATATACCAACATGGGTTCGAACAAGCATTCATATTGGCAACATAGATGCAAATACATGAGCATGATAACAACATTAAGATCAACCAGACTTTGATATACGAGCATGGCATCATGAATATGGAGGAAAAGAGAGAGACTTACCAAGTGAAGTAAGTCCACTGCCCCTTCAAATTAAAGCCTGAAGATCTAACTGACTGAGCTACTTTCTTTCCAAGATGGTGGTATCCCAACTCTTCTTGCTCCTAGTTCCTTAGTTCACGAGTTCTCACTCTTTGAAGGATATGTTGTAGTGAAGTGATGAGAGTTACGTTGTGATGATTCTGGTCGGTTGATTGTTGATGGTTGGTTTTGTAAAAGAGAGTTGTTGTATGCATCGAAAAAGGAATGTGGTGATGGTGTATTAAGGTTTGAGTTATTTTGTGGAGTGTAGTGTTAGTGGTCTAAACAAGTGAGGATGCCTCTCTTTATATAGTAGAAGCAGCTGGTCCTTAGCCTTGATGATACAAAGGGCAATTGTTTTGTCTTGCAAAGAAAAATCTTGAAGAAATATCCTACGCATGGCACAGTCTGAGCTTTTCTCTTGAGCCAAGTGAGGATGTCTTGTTTGCTTGTTTTATGGTTTAAGTCTGCAGCAAAAGAGATTAAGATCAAAAGGGTTGATGTGTGAAGAGGTTTGCACAATGGTCCCTTATTTTACAGCATGTGTATCAACTTGTAAAGTACAAAGCGGTTATACTTTTGGTGGCTTTTCTTGGTACGTGTTTTATGGAAAAATAGATGTTGGAAACTGATAAGAGAAGATCTGCTAGGGTGTACTCAGAGTATGGTCAAGTTTGGTTCAAATGGAAGTGTAGTTTGCATAATGGAACCAAACCGTGCATTCCCCTTTGGGGCATGATATCTTCATGATCATAGAACCAAATGAGATGATTTTTTTGACCTTTGGAAAGATGGCATGGAATAGAGTGACTTTTATGTTGTGGAAAGTTTGAGATTGAAGCTAGGAACATGTGAAAATTCGTGACAAGATGTGTGGTCACAAAGAATAAAAACCTAAATTTTTCCTAAGTCTGAAACAACATTGTAACATGCTCACTTTGGGATGACATAACTTAATGCTCAATACTCTAATTTGTGAGTTCTTTGGCTCTATGTAAAGTATACATTTGATAGAGCAACTTTCACGTGGAAGGCAACTTGAGATGAAACTTGTAACATTGGTGAAAGATGCCACGAACTCGTGTCCATCAAGCTACCCAAAAGAACTTAGAAAAATTTCTAAGTTATGAAGTTTTCACAATTTGGGACATCCAACTTTAGAACATCATAACTTGATATTGGTTTATCCAAATGAGGAGTTCTACACATGCTTGGAAAGCTTGAAGAACAAGGAACAACTTTCATGTCCAAAGATTTTTTATTTGCAGCTTGGAACTAGGTGAAAAATTGAGTCAAAGTTGGATGAAAATTAGGGTGAAAATGACCAAAATTTCACTAAGTTAAAAAATGTATCTTGGCTTCCAAGTCTCATAACTTAAGAACCATGCATTTTTTGAAGAGAGGTCCTCTAATACACCTTGAAGATCATGGAAAGAGCTTCCATTTGAGCCTTTAGTCACTCAATTTGGATGTGTGGTTTGAAAGTTATGGCTCTTTGAAGTAGGCACAAGGAGTGAATTTTCCCCACTTAGAAAGTTTCATGGACCAAACATTGCCCTTCTTGCCAGAAACCTCTCAAAGGTTGACTTCTCATGCTCTAACTCAACAATTAGACATGTCATGATGGATTAAGGACATTGATGCTTCATCTTGGATCAAAGTATCAAAAGTCAAAGGCTTGATTTGTCTGTCAAAACCCTAATCTTCTTCAGGAATTCCACTGGATGATTTCTGATGATCTTACCCTTATTCTTGTGTCAAACCTGACTTTTTCACAAAAGGAACAAACTCACAAAATATGATGGTTAGTTAACAATGCATAGATGATTGAAACCTACATACAAGTGTCAGATGTTATGACATCTAAGGGGTAAAAATTTGGGGTACAACAGTTGCCCCTATTTAAATAGCTTTACCGGATGGCACGAGGGATGGAAATCCTCGAGAGATCAAGGTGAAAGGTATTTAGATATAGCAAACCAAAATTTTTTCCCTAAGATGGAATGCAGATGCTAAGGACAAGCAGCAGACATGCAAATGCTGACATGCCATGAACTTCTAGTATGATGATATGATGTCATGATAGATGCAAAGGGGCAGACAAACAAAACACCAAGGATGAAAGGCAATCCACCACAGGTGAGCCTACTGGGGAAGGATAAGGTTAGGATCCACGAGAAAGACTCACTGGGGATACATACCGATCAACAAAAGAGACTCCATGGAGAGACTCTAAGGATGCACCGGGGATAGAAACATAAAGAGAAATTCCTACAGGTCCTCACTGGGAATGGGAGCCAGAGAGGTGCTCTCCACTGGGGAAAAGTCTAACGAGATGGACGACAGGTTTATAGGTGACCGGACGACACTGAGGAAATATAAGATACTCTTACTGGGCATGAAACCAGAAAGAAGACATGATCTCCACTGGGGATCAATTTGAAATGAAAGGATAGACATAAACAAAATATTTTCTGGAATTTTCTTATACTGAAGAGCTCAAACGGGATCTTCGAGAAAAGCCAAAAGAGAAAGACACATCCGAAGAAACGTTAGATGGTAAACGAAACCAGTCATTCAATAATGGCTTTGAATGAAAGGTACAAGTCACAATATCTAATAATGGCTTTAGATAAAGGTGAGCAAACAAGACTATATGGCATTGAATAAAAGGACATCAGGCATTCAATAATAGCGGAGAATGGTATCAGATGAATGTGAACAGAGACTGCATTCCAGAATGGCATTGAATGCAAAGAAATCAGTTACCCAATAATGGCTTTGAATGAAAAATACAAATCACAATATCTAATAATTGCTTTAGATGAAAGTGAACAAAGACTCGATCTAGAAAAACATCAGATAGAGAGATACATCCGGAAAGGCATCAGATGGTAAAGAAGCCAGACATCCAATAATGGATTTGAATGAAAGGTATGACTCACAATATCTAGTAATGGCTTTAGATAAAAGTGAACAAAGACTCGATCTGAAAAAACATCAGAAAGAGAGACACATCCGGAAAGGCATCAGATGGTAGAGAAACCAAACATCCAATAATGGCTTTGAATGAAAGGTACAATCACAATATCTAATAATGGCTTTAGATAAGAGTGAATAGAGACTGCATTAAAAAAGAATGACATTGAATGTAAAGACACCAGACATCCAATAATGGCTTTGAATGAAAGGTATGACTCACAATATCTAATAATGGCTTTAGATTAAAGTGAACCAAGTAAGAATCCAAGAAAGCATTGGACAAAAGGAATCACAATATCCAAGACAGCATTGAATGACTGTGGTCTTTCAGGAATGACACTGAATGTAAAGGAAAATCACTATATTCAGGAATGGTATTGAATGAAAAAGAGAAAATTCTTCCAGGAATAGCACTGGAGACCACGAGAGACGGACATCCAGGAATGGCACTGGAGTGAGAGAATATAAAGATCCAGGAATAACACTGGAATGAGATAAGACCAACATCTATCAACAAGATTAGATGCGCAAGAGAATGACAACATTCAGGAATGGCGCTGAATGAAAGGACAGGTAACATTTTGGTAAGGTAAGACGTGGATAACGACACGACCTCGGGAGAAATGCAAATGAGGATGAAACACTCATGATATGCATATGTATATGAATTATACAGATGATATATGATCAAATGCAAATGCGGATGCTGACGAAACCGCTCGACTCTTTTGGTGAGAAGACGAGACTAGAAGACCGATTCCTCAACACGGAGATCACTGTCATTCTATCTGGGGACTAGAGATGCTTCTGCTGAACACATCTTTGCCACACTAATAAACTGTATCTAGTGATGATCCTCGTAAAGAAGGATGGAGAGCTTCTTGGGGATTCTTCAAGTAACTTGCCCCAAATTAGCTGACAGTTGTAGATGAACTGATCTTTGCTTCAATTTGTCTGACTCGGTAACTGACTGTTTAACGATGCTCTTTGGAAAGCTTGCCCCAGTTTGAGTCTTGAAAAACTTCTGTATAAACCAATTTTGAGAAGTCGCCATTAAACCACAAATCTTGAACTGATTCTCAACAGGATATGGAAGGAACTTGCCCCTGATTGGATCACCGACCAAGTTTCTCAATTGTTTGAAAATTCCTTGAGAGGAAAGCCAGTTTGCAAACAAAAGTATTTGTATAATCATGGTAAATGCAAATTTCATGCAACTTTTGAAATCAAAATCAAATTGCAAAACAAATGAATCACTGGTCTGAACACGACGGTTCAAGACATTTAGGGGTGAAAAGTAAAGCAAAAGGTGTGATACCAAAATGAATGATCTGCAAAAATCTTTGGGAGTCAGGTTACGCAACCTTGCTGTAGTATGCTTTCAAAACGACCTTGCTTCAATTAGGTCTTTCGAGGGTTATAACGTGGCCTGGTTCACAGTTTCAGAAACAAAAGATAAAGGCTCAAAGTTTATTTGTGCCCACCCGATCTACGTGATGAACTTCCAATCCTATGCTTAGTTAACTCAAACTATGTACTCAGATTCCCATAGGTTAGGAATTGCACTGATGATTGTAACGATGATGGTTCAAAATTCAATGGACTTGAGATGGCAGTCACTGCTTCTTACAACATTCAGTCAACTAGTTTTGTCTTTGAGGATTTTGGTAACCTCTTGATTAGTTTTTGCTATCACTAACTTCGCCTGAACTGTGTCATTTGAGCTTACAGCCAGCGAGATACCCAATTTTTGCCTAAGTCTCCTTCATAGGTTTTGGCTTAGTGGCCTTTTTTTTTTAGTGACTGCCTTGCTTAATGATTACAGTGAACCATCATTGGGGTTAGACCTGAAAGACATCTTCGACACTTGCTTGCCGTGTGCGAAGGAAAACTGTGAGTGCAACATTTTGTTGAAAGTCGTCTTGCATGAAACTCTTGTAATTGAATGCACAATCCAGTTAATTGAGAACTACCCTGCCCCAGGTTAAAATTGTGGGTTTTTATTTGTAAAGAAAAGAAACTCCTACTTCCAGGCTCAAAGGGGTTAACAAGGGGTTATCTTCCAGTGTTTGGGGATTGAAACAATGCCTTACATCATCAGCAAAGTTTTGATTTGAAAGTATATCTACAGCAGTTATGAGTATTAAGTATCATCATCCTCCCTCCGATCTTTGCATAATCAAAAGGAAAGTGGAAAAAAGATAAAGTATTTTGTAAAAGAAAGCATAGAGATGTAAATAGCAAACACAAATGAATTGAATCAAAAATTGCAATGCTTATTTCATTAACTTTGAAAGTACAAACATAGTTGAAAGCAAACAACTATTACAAAATAAAGAAAGTGCAAACAACAAGAAACAAAGGCCTAGTGACTAATCAAACACAAGGATGAGCTGTCCTGTCTTTAAGAAGTAGCTGAGCCGAAGTCGATTGAGGCTTCACTTGGCGTGCTTTGGAAAAGGATTGCTCTGAACATTGGGATTGTCCTTAAAGGAGAGGATTTTGTTTCTCATCAGCTCTTGTACTTTAGCTTTCAATGCAAAGCAACCTTCCAAGTTATGGCCTGCACCACCTTGATGGTATTCACAATGAAGATCAGCCCTATAGTCGGCTGGAAGAGGATTTGGAGGAGGAGGCAAAGGCCTTGTGGTAATCAAACCTTGTTGAACCAAACCAGGATAAAGTTCAGTGTAAGTCATGGGAATAGGATCAAATTGACCCCTATTACGGTACTGGTTTTGTCCAACAGTCGGACGTTGGAGAGCTTGAGCTGGTCGTGGTGCAGCAACCACAGGAGTAACAACAGCAACAACAGGGTGAATGGTATACCGAGGTTGGGGACAAGGCCTTCTTGCTTCAACCATGACAGCATTAGTCTGTTCTTCCTTCTTCTTCTGAAAATTCCCATAGGATTTCTTCACAGCATTGGAAGATTCAACAACCTTGGATACTTTTCCCTTCTTAAGTCCTTCCTCGAGTCTTTGGCCGATAGTAACCAAATCAGTGAAGTTGGAGGAAACACTTCCAATCATCTTCTCCCAATAGAACGGGGACAAGGTATCCATGAACATTCCAGTTAACTCCTTCTCGGCCAGGGGAGGTTCAACTTGGGAAGCCAACTCTCTCCAGCGCTGAGCATACTCCTTGAAAGACTCTTTATCATTCTAAGACATGTTTTACAGTTGACGGCGATCAGGAGCCATGTCGAGGTTATACTTCTATTGCTTCATGAAGGCATTTGTGAGATCTTGGAAACAGTGAATAGAACTTTGCTCGAGACTCATGTACCATCTGAGTGATGCTCCACTCAAGCTGTCTTAAAAACAGTGGATAAGCAGTTTTTGATTTTTGGCATGAGCAGTCATCTTGCGAAGATACATGACCAAATGAGCTCTTGGGCAAGAGTGGCCCTTATACTTCACAAATTCTGGAGTTATGAACTTAGCAGGCATAACAAGGTCAGATACTAAACACATGTTATCTGCATCCACATTAAAGAAATCAGTACCCTCAACGGCCTTGAGTCTCTTCTCTATGCTCTGAAACTGCTCTCGGACAACTTCAGGTTCAACAAAGTCTTCACGGTCTTCACCTTGAGCACTGGCAGCATTGTACTCATAAAGGGGATTCTCAAAGGGAGCTCGAATAGTCTGAACTATAGGTTGAGGCTCGGCAAAAACAGGAGCTTGAAACACTGGTCTAGCAGTCTGACCAATAATAACAGTAGATGCAAGAGGTAGAGAATAGTTGTGTGCCAAACCAAACTCTGGCCAAGTTGAAGGTGGCATCTGAACTGGTGGAGGATCAGCGCTTGAAACTTCCTGGATGACAGTCCTTTGGGGTAGCTCTCCTCTAGCAATCAAAACCTGAAGCATCTCAGTGAGTTTAGTCATACTTGACTTAAGGTCATCGATTTCCATTCGGACCTCAGCATTGTGTGCCTCTTGCTCTGACATCTTGTATCTGTAATTAGCTCTAGTTTGGTATCGGTGTCGAGGAATCAGCTTGACGACTCACAGGTGAACTCTGGAATATTGAGACCATTGGAAATGAGCCACTGGATAAACAGACATATGCAATGAAACATGCAAAGATGCAAATGATATGCAATGCAATGCGAACAAGATGCGAAACACATGCAACAGGATCAAGGGTTCGAGATCACAGCATGGAGTCTGGGTAAAGACCAACCCAAGGGTGTGTACTAGGGTTCTTGTATCCGTAGAACAAGGTTCTAAAAGTTCCCAGAGTCTACATAAATCCTTCGGATATTATCGGCCTACGTGACTACTCACGCGGGTTAATAATATTCTCAAGATAAACTCATCTGAGTGTAGTATCGCGTAACAACTACTTAGGACTGACTCCCTCGTAGCCACCTCACTACATCCTAAAAGGCCAAGTGGGGTGAAGGTAACTACGGTCCTCAGAATCCCTGGCTCAAATCGGGAAGAGTGACATCAATGCGACAACTCACATCAGACATCAACAATCCCAAAGGACCTCATCTGAGTGTGGTCATCATATGCCATAGATTGTTAGGACTACTCCCAACAACCAGCTATTGATTACACCACAATCCTATCATAAGTGCTCTCAAGTCTGGGTTAGGACTTATCTCACCACTCAAAGTAACAACCCTGCATACAGAAAAACCAAGCACAAACAGGTATATATACAGATATGAATATGTACAGATATACAAGCAAGCAAACATATAAATAACACAAATACAAACAAGGTGGGCTTAACCCTCTTAAAGGAGTTCCCCAGTGAAGTCGCCATTTCTGTTGTGGTGAGAATCTGATAACAAGCTATTAATTAACTTGCATCGCAAAACTTTGAATTCACCACCGAGCTTTGATTTATCCAAAGGAAAAGGTAAAGACCGAAAAACCCTAAGTGCGCTATGTAGGAACACAGCTAGAGATCTAAGGTTCGGGGGTTGGTTATACTAAGGGAAGGTATTATCACCCTTAATATCTGTAGTACTCTACAGGAACCTCTTGTTTAGTTTGTGTTATATTAAAGTTGCTTGCTAAAGGAGATGTGTTAAGGTAAAGACCTAAGGGTATATACACTAAGTTTGCTCGCCAAGACATCGCATCTCGTGCCTACGTATCCTGACGAGAATGGAATAAGAGCATTCGTAGTTCCCCTAACTAAGGGTGAAATAGAGGAACCATTGACTGTGGCCAAAGTTCCAAGGGGAATGAGTATGAGCTCATATAGAGTTTAAGAAACTCTCTAAGTCTAAGTTATGATGTAAATGGCTATGAGGCCAAGGGGAAGCAGGGTGAAAAGCTTGAAAGCAAAGCTTGTGAGGATTGATTGTTTTGGGGAAGAGATTAATGACTATCTCCAGTGAAAGGTTTGTGAAGGGTTAAAAGTTGGTGAAGGGGAAGAGATTAATGGCTATCTCTTGTTTGTGTTAAAGAAGGGTTTAAGGGTTATAAGAGATTAATGGCTATCTCTTGAGAAGTCTAGGTTAAACAGGGGATGAAGTGTTCACGGGAAAGTAGGGTCTGAAAGCAAGACACCTACGTGGAGTGCGGCGAATCCAAACCTAAGGCTAGATTGAAAGGGTAATGAGCTATCTATGACCTTGCAGTCAATAGAGAGATTTTCCTTTGGAAGGAGGGGAAGGACAACATCTTGTAAACAAGAGTTGAAGGGGAAATAAATTGAGTGAACAAGCATGAGCAAATGAACAAGTCTGGCAAAGTTTTGAAATTGAGAGTGAGGCAATCATATCAACACAAATTCATCTTGCAAGAAAATTATAAAAGGTGCCACAAGTTATGGACAAGGGTGAGGAGGTGTTAACCAGAATTCAAACAAGACTTAATCGGAAGTCCTCAAAATAAAGTTGATGATCACACTAAAAAATAAATTCTAAAAAACTTCTTTAGAAAATTATCGAAGAAAGTTTGAAAGAAAATAAGT
This sequence comes from Lathyrus tuberosus, assembly GCA_022829125.1. Lineage (NCBI taxonomy): Eukaryota > Viridiplantae > Streptophyta > Magnoliopsida > Fabales > Fabaceae > Lathyrus > Lathyrus tuberosus. Next base: position 3,540,907 of record JALAZF010000037.1, read on the forward strand.
TCAAAATTAGGTTTGAAACAAAATTATTAAGTTCACTAAATTAAAATAGCTATTAAAATAAAGTGAAAATAAAATAAAAGTGAAAATAATAATTAGAAAATTAAATTAAATATTAAAATGTGACTTTGAATTTTTTTGGTATTTTTGAATGAAAGAAAATATTTTAAATTAATTAAAATTGAAGAAGAAAAAGAAAATAAGGTTATTTGAATTTAAACAAAGGGGGGGGGGTGTAATAGCAATCTGAGAATGAACTAAGGGACAGTTTGTTGCATGCATGGGCCTTACAGAATGGGGTGCAAGTAGCGAGACAGAGGGGCCCAAGTCCAAGCAGAATGAATTTATTCAGCCAAGGAAAAAAAAGAAACGTGACAGTGTACAAAATCATGTGAAACATACCATCAACAGGTCACTTGGATTTTAAATCACAAAACGACAAAAATGAGACACAGCCAACCACGCCTTGCCAACGCATCGTCCTCTCCATGCAAACACTTCAAAACCCTAAAAACTATCGTGAAAGGGAACCAGAAAACGACATGGATCTTCCTCCTTGTTCAATCATTATCACCCTCAAATCTCAACCAAAATCCATGAGGTAAAGCATCAAGTTGTAGCATTCAGAGCATAGAACAATACTAAAACCTAAACAACTCTAAACAGAGACCTAAACATGGAGAAAAACCACGTGGAAATGATGCATTCAGAACTTGAACCAAACTCTCATAATGCCAATATACCAACATGGGTTCGAACAAGCATTCATATTGGCAACATAGATGCAAATACATGAGCATGATAACAACATTAAGATCAACCAGACTTTGATATATGAGCATGGCATCATGAATATGGAGGAAAAGAGAGAGACTTACCAAGTGGAGTAAGTCCACTGCCCCTTCAAATTAAAGCCTGAAGATCCAACTGACTGAGCTCATTTCTTTCCAAGATGGTGGTATCCCAACTCTTCTTGCTCCTAGTTCCTTAGTTCATGAGTTCTCACTCTTTGAAGGATATGTTGTAGTGAAGTGATGAGAGTTACGTTGTGATGATTCTGGTCGGTTGATTGTTGATGGTTGGTTTTGTAAAAGAGAGTTGTTGTATGCATCGAAAAAGGAATGTGGTGATGGTGTATTAAGGTTTGAGTTATTTTGTGGAGTGTAGTGTTAGTGGTCTAAACAAGTGAGGATGCCTCTCTTTATATAGTAGAAGCAGCTGGTCCTTAGCCTTGATGATACAAAGGGTAATTGTTTTGTCTTGCAAAGAAAAATAATGAAGAAAGATCCTACGCATGGCATAGTCTGAGCTTTTCTCTTGAGCCAAGTGAGGATGTCTTGTTTGCTTGTTTTATGGTTTAAGTCTGCAGCAAAAGAGATTAAGATCAAAAGGGTTGATGTGTGAAGAGGTTTGCACAATGGTCCCTTATTTTACAGCATGTGTATCAACTTGTAAAGTACAAAGCGGTTGTACTTTTGGTGGCTTTTCTTGGTACGTGTTTTATGGCAAAATAGATGTTGGAAAATGATAAGAGAAGATCTTTTAGGGTGTACTCGGAGTATGGTTAAGTTTGGTTCAAATGGAAGTGTAGTTTGCATAATGGAACCAAACCGTGTATTTCCCTTTGGGGCATGATATCTTCATGATCATAGAACCAAATGAGATGAGTTTTTTTACCTTTGGAAAGATGGCATGGAATAGAGTGACTTTTATGTTGTAGAAAGTTTGAGATTGAAGCTAGGAACATGTGAAAATTCGTGACAAGATGTGTGGTCACAAAGAATAAAAACCTGAATTTTTCCTAAGTCTGAAACAACATTGTAACATGCTCACTTTGGGATGACATAACTTAATGCTCAATACTCCAATTTGTGAGTTCTTTGGCTCTATGTAAAGTATACATTTGATAGAGCAACTTTCACGTGGAAGGCAACTTGAGATGAAACTTGTAACATTGGTGAAAGATGCCATGAACTCGTGTCCATCAAGCTACCCAAAAGAACTTAGAAAAATTTCTAAGTTATGAAGTTTTCACAATTTGGGACATCCAACTTTAGAACATCATAACTTGAGATTGGTTTATCCAAATGAGGAGTTCTACACATGCTTGGAAAGCTTGAAGAACAAGGAACAACTTTCATGTCCAAAGATTTTTTATTTGAAGCTTGGAACTAGGTGAAAAATTGAGTCAAAGTTGGATGAAAATTAGGGTGAAAATGACCAAAATTTCACTAAGTTAGAAAATGTATCTTGGCTTCTAAGTCTCATAACTTAAGAACCATGCATTTTTTGAAGAGAGGTCCTCTAATACACCTTGAAGATCATGGGAAGAGCTTCCATTTGAGCCCTGAGTCACTCAATTTGGATGTGTGGTTTGAAAGTTATGGCTCTTTGAGGTAGGCACAAGGAGTGAATTTTCCCCACTTAGAAAGTTTCATGGACCAAACATTGCCCTTCTTGCCAGAAACCTCTCAAAGGTTGACTTCTCATGCTCTAACTCAACAATTAGACATGTCATGATGGATTAAGGACATTGGTGCTTCATCTTGGATCAAAGTATCAAAAGTCAAAGGCTTGATTTGTCTGTCAAAACCGTAATCTTCTTCAGGAATTCCACTGGATGATTTCTGATGATCTTACCCTTATTCTTGTGTCAAACCTGACTTTTTCACAAAAGGAACAAACTCACAAAATATGATGGTTAGTTAACAATGCATAGATGATTGAAACCTACATGCAAGTGCCAGATGTTATGACATCTAAGGGGTAAAAATTTGGGGTACAACACCTGCTGTCTCTGGAAGGATTGCTCGGTGGCAGATGCTGTTAACCGAGTATGATATCCAACATGTTACCCAGAAGGCAATAAAAGGGAGTGTCTTGTCTGACTACCTTGCTCATCAACCTATAGAGGGTTATCAATAGATGAAGTTTGACTTTCCCGATGACGATGTTTTGTTCATTAGAGATTATGAGACTCCAGACCCTGACATAGGACCCGGACCAGGGGCGCGATGGACGTTCGTGTTCGATGGTGCCTCCAATTCTAAAGGTCGTGGAATCGGCGCAATCCTCATCTCTCTGACAGGTTTCCATCTTCCCTTCACTGCCAGGTTATGCTTTGCGTGCACCAACAATATGGCTGAATACGAAGCATGTATCTACGTTATTGAAGCAGTTATTGACATAAGAATCAAGATTCATGAGGTCTATGAAGATTCTGCCTTGGTCATCGGTCAAGTCAGAGGGAATTGTGTGACTCGGGATTCCAAGTTGGTTCCGTACCAACAACACATTTCGAAGTTGATTCCTTAATTTGATGAAATTTCTTTTCATCGTGTCCCCAGAGAGGAAAATCAACTAGCTGATGCTCTTGCCACATTAGCATCCATGTTCAAGGTCAAGTGGAAGAATGAAGCTCCTTATATCCGCATTGATCACTTGAACGAACCAATACACTGTTTAAAAATCGAGGATGAGTCTGATGATAAGCCTTGGTTCTACGACATTAAAAGATATCTGGAAAAATAGGAATATCCCGAGGGTATCACTATCACTGATAAGAGAGCTCTTAGGCGGATTTGCGCCAGATTCTTCTTAAGTGGTGGTATACTGTACAAGAGGAATTATGATTCCGTGTTGCTCAGATGCGTGGATAGACACGAAGCAAACACGATCATAAGGTCCATACATGAGGGTTGCGAGGGTGTACATGCTAAAGGTTCTGTTATGGCCAAGAAGATCCTTCGGGCTGGGTATTACTGGACGACAATGGAGGTAGATTGTTACAACTTTGCCTAAAGATGTCACCAGTGCCAAATCTACGGAGACAAGATCCATGTGCCTCCAACTTCATTGAATATTTTGACTGCACCTTGGCCATTCTCCATGTGGGGTATAGATATGATTGGAATGATCAAGCCGAAGGCTTCCAATGGTCATCGATTCATTCTGGTTGCTATCGACTAATTCACCAAGTGGGTTGAAGTTGCTTCTTATGCGAACGTTACACGACAAGTGGTTGCCAGATTCATCAAGAAAGAGATAATCTGTCGTTATGGCATTCCTAGCAGCATTATCACAGACAATGTAAGCAACCTGAACAACAATATAATGAAGGAGTTGTGTCAAGAATTTAAGATCGAGCACCACAACTCTTCGCCATATCGGCCTAAGATGAATGGCGCCATTGAAGCAGCAAACAAAAACATCAAGAGGATTGTCCAGAAAATGGTCAAGACATATAAGGATTGGCATGAAATGCTTCCCTTTGCACTGCATGGCTACCGAACTTCAGTTCGCACTTCTACTGGGGCAACTCCATATTCACTAGTGTATGGTATGGAGGCAGTTCTACCCATTGAAGTTGAAATTACTTTGCTCAGAGTCATCATGGAAGCAGATCTTGACGTAGCTGAATGGGTTCAATCCAGATACGACCAGCTGAATCTCATCGAAGAAAAGCGCCTTACAGCCGTTTGTCATGGTCAATTGTATCAGAGATGCCCTAAGCGAGCATTTGACAAGAAAGTTCTTCCTCGAACATTCTGTGAAGGCAAACTCGTGCTCAAGAAATATTCACCTGTTCACTCGGATCCATGAGGCAAATGGACTCCCAACTATGAAGGACCCTTTGTTGTCAAGAAGGCCTTCTCAAGCGGAGCCCTGATCCTTACCACCATGGATGGGGAGGAGTTTCCATCGCCCGTGAACTCCGATGCAGTCAAAAAATATTATGCCTGAAAAAAATGGATAAGAGTCCGCTAGATTGACATCTGCAAGGACAATCTAGGCAAAAATTGACGTCCCGATGGACCAAAAAAAGAGATGTCCATGCAAAAGTTAGGGACAATGAAAAAATAATAGCAGCCCGCTAAGTTGAAAACCCGAAAGGGCGACTTAGGCAAAAATGGGTATCCCGGTGGACGAAAAAATAGAAAAAACATGTCCAGGCAAAAATTAGGGATAAAGGCATTGACTGTGAAGACTTGAGCCTCTCTTCATCATGGCTAGACCTCAGACGATAATAGAATATTCCAATCATCATCAACTGGTGCAAGGCGTTTGAACCTAGACTTACAGTGGATGGTGGCCAATGTAGTAATCAATACAAAACATGATTTCCCTTTGCCATTTACATTTGTTTTTCAAGTTTATTGCAAATTTCCTCATCAAGGATTTTGCATCCTTGTACACACTTTATGTACAAAAATTTTACATTCAATAAAATGCATTCTTTGTTATCTCAATTTGTTTCATTCCAGTATTTTGTTTGCAAAATAAATAATTATTTGTGATCACATAATACTAAAAAGCGTTGAGAAAAATAAAAGCTAAATCAATCGAGAAAGCATTATGCATTGCATGTGTTACTGGTAACTTCTGCAGGATAATCAATAATATCCATTGGTAAGCCTAACGCCTGGCAGATAATGTGATGGTTCTTTGAAGAAGTTGTTGTTTCCTCAGCAGTTCCTCAGCAGAGTCATCATTCCCTCCAGCAAGCGCCACTACGATTTGTCGAAAAGCTTGTATGTTTACATATCTTTTCCCCAACAGATTTGTAATGTCTTTAGGCAGGTTACCGAAGTGTTCCCAGCAAACACACTTTGCTCGCTTTTCCCTAGCAAGGGTTGTGCAGCATCTCTAATAATTTGAAACTATCTGTCCCCAACAGCAGTGGTTTCTCCTCAGCAAAGTCAACATGATTTGGAAGGATGTATTTCCCCACGCAGAGTCAGTCTTGGTAGGAAGGATCGATTTGATTCTTTCATCCCCGGCAGTGACAACCATGGTGACTCAGAAACCTGAGATGTTCTCGGTTTCTTTTCCCAGCGGAGTCATTATCCTTTGTGAACTCGCTTCCTCGGCAGAGATTGTCTTTATCTGCGGGTCCTCTCCCCAACCGAGGGTGTCGAAGTCGTTTTTCTATGAGTTTCTGTCTCACCGCTTCGCATTATGCCTTACCTTGTGCCTTTGCATTGCCTGGTATCAAGCATCATGTATAAACTCATACATAGCATATGCATCGATCATACTCCCTCTCTTTTTGCCTGACCTATCTCCCCAGCAGATTTTCAGCCAAACTTTGCACTTATCTATTCTACCTTTGCACTGCTTCTTTTGCCGCCGTCGGCCAAATTTTTGAGCTACTCTTTTATTTAATCCCCTTTTACCTCGAATCATCGAAAAGCTAGCGCAATTCGTACATTCAGGTCCAAGAGGATTAAATAGGGGCAGCTGTCGTAACCCGGAATTTGACCTCCCTCTTTTGCCTTTTGCATAAGCATGCGCATTCGCATCGTTAGCATAAGCATTCACACTTTTCTTTTTGTGTTTTGATTCCAGGATATTCAGGTTTTCCAAGCCCGATTAATCATATCCTCACAAGGTCATCACATCATCAAGACAAGCACAAAATGAGGGTTTCTATGCCTATTCATCATTACAAGAAGTGGAAAATCGAAGCCGGGACCACAACACCTTTTTTTAGGCAAATTGGGCATATTTTGGCCTGGTTAATCGATTAACCATTTGCAGTGCAATTGTGTTAATCGATTAACACAAGCAGAATAGGCACAATTTGCTGCTTTTTCATGACATCACCTTTGCACACACTTTGGTCTTGGATTCTACAGTATTCTAGCAACATGGGGAATATTCCAGACATCTCTAGACATTGCAAAGCTATTCAACTCATTCCAAGTGCATTTGTTCTAATACTTCACTTCAAATTAAGTGCACCATGTTTCTACAAATTGCTTATTAAAAAAAAAAGTGCACCATGTTCCTTGTTTTCCAAGTAATGCCAACCTTTGGATGAGGGAGCTCACATTGGGATTATTACCGAGTTAGTTCTAACTAGCCGAGTTATCCACCTTGACTCAGTGAGTCAAGCCCAACTAACTCCTAGCCTAGTTCCAAACCACCCAAAGCTAAGTCCAAAGCTAAGTCCAAACCTCTCACACTCTAAACCAAAAATCTATATAAACACACCTTCACTCACTTTTCAAAGGATCCACCATTTTCATCCACAATTTCTCAACCATTCTACACATTTCACTCTCAATTCTCTCCCATTCACTCTAATTTTTCTGCTACTTCTTCATCTTCATCTCAATTCTCTTCCAAAACCTCACCAAAGCTCTTCATTCTCCATTGAAGAAAAAGCTACTTTCACCTTGAAAGTGCTTTTTTCTTGAGCTTAACCTTCATTGCCATTCCATTATACTGGTTTTTGTGGAGTTTTAATAGCTTTTGGATTCATCTCAAGTGATTGATTCAAGTTTCTTCGGTGATAATTCTCATTTTGGAGTTTTCGTCGCGATTTGATCGGTTTCGATATGTTTCGGCTATAATTGAAGATTCCTCTGTTTTTCTTTGATTATCTTCATCAAGATCATAGTGCAACATTTACCAAGGCACATCTCAGCCTTGTAGGTTGGTGGATCTCATTCATTTTTCTGTTTCGATCGTTTTCGTATCATTCGCGATGTAGTTTCGATGTTTTTTTGCATGTGAATTGATTATACCATTGCTTGATCCATGATCTTGATTGTTTAATTGATTCTATTGTTGATCATTTGCTGCTTCTAAACTTGATTTTTTGTGCATAATTGTTTGCCCTAGCATTGGAGTGATTACACAATCAAAAAGTTGGCCAAAAGCACTTTTCAAAACTGATTTTCTGCTCCCTGTCCAGTGTTAATCGATTAACACTTTGCAGTGCAATAGTGTTAATCGATTAACCAGTGTTTTTTTTGCACTTTTTCAAGTGTTAATCGATTAACATTTTGCACTGCAATTATGTTAATCGATTAACACTGAACAAGAAGGCGTTTTTCTTGCATTTTCAAGTGTGTTTGCCATGCTTTCTTCATTTTAACTTCCATTGATTGTCATGATTGATTTTATGGATGTTTTAAATGTCATTTAACTTCTGTTGGAAGCTTATTCATGAACTTATGTTACACACTTTCAATTATTCAAATTGTTCATACTTTTGGCATCATGTGAATATAATCATTCTTGCATTTCTCTTTGATCACATAACATGACTTTGTGTTGCATATTTGATGATCATTTGGTACTGTTTTGTACTCCCTTTCTTTGTTTTGCATTAAGTTCATTCTTCATGGATGAGCTTAATCTTGTATAATCAATAAATCACACCTTTTGCCTTAATGATTTTTCACTCTCTTTGAAAAATTGTTGGCAAGGAATTTCCCATTGATTAAGTGATCGAAACCATGTTTCGATTAGTTGATCTTCCCCTTTCCTCTCTTTAGGATTCCTTTAGAGCTTTCTCTCTGGATCCCCCGTGGAGTTGGAGTTTCGCGCTACGCCCTACATCGAAGAATGGTACAAATTGGGGCTGTTACGCTGTCTGTTTCATTTTCCACACTATACTTTGGGTGCTAGAGAAGGAATGAGGATGGATTTTTTCTACCCTCATTCTGGCTATTTCTTTGGTAAGGGCGTCTTGTCCTCTCCTCGAATAGTCACCTCTATCCTCGAGCTATAGTGTTTCTCATTCCCCAATCGGGTCGACCCTTGAACATTTTTTGCACCTCTCAATCTCTCTCTTGATTAATCACCATCCTTCTTGGTTAAGATCATTTTTGTCTTGAGTTGGCATTCTTCTCCTTAGTCTCAACATTCTTTTTCTTGTGGTTAATCATTGCTGTTTTGGTTCCCCTGATGAGTCTAAACCCTTTTCTTCGGTTAATCTCAGTTTTTCTTTTAAAACCGAATCCCCAAGAGTTCGCAACCTTCTTTTGGTTCTTCTCCCTTTGTTTGGTTAATCACTGCCTGTCAGTTAAAACACCAATGTTTGTACTCCTTCTCAGTTAACCACAGTCCGTCTATGAACATACAGAGTTCCTTGGGTTAATCACCTTTTCTCGGTTAATCACCCTTTTCTTCAGTTAACCGCAGCCTGTCTGTTAAAATACTGTAATCCTTTTTGAGTTAATCCCCTTCTCTTGGTTAATCACTCATTCTTCTCGGTTAATCACATTTTTCTCTTAAAAAACCGAACCCCCCCGCGGTTAGCAACCTCTTTTGGTTCAATACCCTTCTTCGTTGGTTAAGTGTTGTTTGTTCAGTCAATACCAACATCCCTTTTGGGTTACGACCTTCGATCGGTCCTACACCCGTTCTTCTGGTTGATCACAGTTTTCTCTGTTAAAACCAATGCTTCTCTATCCCCACAGAGTTGCAGTCCTTTTTCTCTTCGGTTAACCACTGCCAGTCAGTTAATATATCGATGCCCCTTCAGAGTCAAACACCTTCCCTCGGTTCAGTACTCTCTTTTTGGTTCATCACAGTCTGTCTGTTGATACCAGCCTCTTTTTTCCACCTGAGTCTTACTCCTCTCTCTTCAGTTAACCACTGCCAGTCAGTTAGTATACCGAGTCTCCCTCTTCTCTTGGTTTTGACACCATCCCTTTATTTGGATCCCCAGCCGGGTCACTTCCCCTTTAATTCCTAGCAGTTCTTTGATCTTTTCTCCCCCCAGGGGAGCCCTTTGTTTTCATTTTGCTCTCACTTTCCTGGTTGTGACACCAATCCTCTTTGTTATCCCCAGCAGAGTTTCTTTCATTCTTGGTTTTGACACCATTCTTTTTCTAGTCTCTTGTGCAATCGCTCTTACTGTGTGATCTTCCCCAGTAGAGTTTTTCTTTCACTCTTGCTCTTGGTTTTGACACCACTTCTTTTATTTTCCTGTTTCTTTCTTGTTTTGTTTTCCGTTTGGTTCCACGAACTACGGAAGCTCTGATTCTGCATTCTTTTGAATGTATGATATGTAGGCACGAGATCGCAATGATCTTGGCGAGCACACTTCACCCTTCCTTCCTTTTACTTTTCTTCTTTTCTGTCCCCTGGTTCCTCTGAACTACGACGCTCTGATTTCCTCATTGCTCTATGAGGGTACGTAGGCACGAGGGCCCCAATCCTCCGCGAGCACTTTTTTTCTTTTCTTTCTTTTTCCCCTTTCTTCTCTCTCTCTCCTTTTCTTTTAGCTAGAAGCCTTTAGATAGATAACCCATCCAAGCCTAGAAGCAAGCGAAATGGTTCCCGTCGAGTACGACGGATGCGTTAGGTGCTAGTACCTTCCTTTCGCATAACCGACCCCCGTTCCCGTTTCTCTTCCCCTTGGGTTTTATCGATATTTTCCATGTCCTTCGGGACTAAATAAAGTTCGGTGGCGACTCTGTTGTATCTTTGAGTGTGTGATTCACTCAGGATGTAAACCAACCATCTTCACGGGGCAGCATTTACCTTTCTGCCCCTCTACCGGGCACATATGAACAGATGAACCTCAAGGTCATTTGCTCCTCCCCATAATTCCTACCCGTTACACACGGCTCCATCATCCAGGAAAAGTCATGACACCTGTGCCCGGAACTACGCCCTTGCCCGTGTTAACGGCTAGTCTTGGGCATCTCTGCCCGTCATAATGGCTAGTTTTTGGCAGTTACCTATTCTTCAGGAAACGGTTATTCTGCCTTGAAAATAGGGACGTTGGCCACGCGCTGGAGGCATTATAAAAACCCTCTCATTTGAGAGGGTTAGGTATCCAAAATCATCCTAAGAAACTCATACTTTTGTACTTGCCTTTCTCTCTCCAGATTCTTACTTTAGCATCGGAGTGCCTTGCAGGTACACCCCCCATCCCCATCTCACGCACCCAGCATCACAGACATTCTTCTTGGCCCATTACAGGATCTGATCAGCCTTCGCGATCAGTATTCAAAGTAATTTTTGCACTACATGACTGGTGACTTTGTTGATTTATAACCTACTTCATTGGCTATGCATAAAACATTAGTTTAAGATTTTGACTATGTTGATTTCTGGATCCAAAAAACTAGGAGATGATATAGACATATACTTTCCTCCATTAATTAAAGACTTGAATTTTTTGTGGGAGATAAGTGTAAATGTATATAATGTTTGCAAAAAAGAAATATTCACCTTGAAGCTTGTGTTGTTTGGAAAAATTAATTATTATTTTATCTATTATAAATTATCTGACTATAATGTCAAAGGAAAGTGTGTATGTAATATATGTGAAGATAAGTACGATGCAATTGGAGAATGACAAAAAAAAGTATTTCTCGGGAATCATAGATTCTTGAATTTTATACATCATTACTTGAAGTGAAAAAAGTATTAAATGGTTAATTAGAAGAAGGTAAAGCTCCTTTTATATTGACATTTGGTCGACTATATGAAAAATTAAAGCATTTGAACAATAGTTTTTAGAAATTATTCAGCACTTTTCATTTCTAAAACTATTGTTCAAATGCTTTAATTTTTCATATTGTAGTTTTAGAGCACTTTTCACTACAATACTCTAGAGTTATGCAGTGGAAAAATAAATTTGCAAAAAGTAATGAGTTAAGGGAAAAGAGAAGACACCATAATATATAAAGACTCAGTCAAACAAAAAACTACTCCTCTCCTTGAGAATTGATCCCCAGAGTATCCAATCGAACCCCTTGTGCAAGGAAAAATGAAGTTTAAGGCTAACTTCCAACCAAACAACAAACATGAGAGAGAATCAATGAGTTTTCCTTCCAAACAGCGGATCAAAGTTGTTAGTCCCTTTTCCCTAAGAATCATGGAGTGGTAAGTCTTCAAGCTTCAAACAAATTTTGGGAGCTTTTAATAATAGGATGAGCTCCCGAACCTAAACCTTGGTTTTATACCGGACTAACCAATAACCTATGATATTTTACCATCGGGCTGATCTCAAACATATGAGATTTTACCATAGGCTAATCTCAAATCTAAACAAGAGAGCTGATCTCACATATCTCAAACTTAATTTTTTTTACGGGTTTAGTTTTGAACCCAAAAAAATAATCCCAAAGTGGATAAAATGTTCAACCAAGGTATAAACAAAATTTCCTTGGTGAACTTATAACTTTACCCTTCTAGAATTACAGCTTCCGAGGTTGTCTAAATAGGAAATTATTTTAAGGCTAATTTATGACTTGCCAATCGATTGGTAATATATATCTGTCGCGGCCGGCAAAAATATCGAGTCGCCGTCATATTTTTTTTAAGGAAAATAAATGATAAACCTAAAATCATAATCCTAAGGGTAGAGATTTCTAAGGTTCGGGAGTCGGTTAAGTGAGAGGAAGGTGTTAGGCACCCCTCACTTCCATTGTACTCAATGGGATCCTCCTTAAGTTCTAGGGTATGTTTGTTTGTTATTTGAATGTTGGACTGTTCATTTTATTTTAAAAAATCCTTATTATTATACAAAGAAGAAGAGGGGACCCTATGTTTTACTATTATTGTACTCGCTAGGGTTTACCACCCTATGCCTACGTACCTTCAATTTTGAAGGATTAGAGTAACCGTAGTTCACCTCCCCTATCCCCTACCCCTATTCCTATTCCTATTCCTATTCCCATTCCTATTCCCATTCCTAATCCTAATCCTAATCTTAATCCTTTATTTATACTCTTGGGTAAAGAGTTCTATCCCATGACTCCTAATCCCTCGGCCTATATTTATACTCTTGGAACCTAAGAGTTTTATCCCAAAAAACCTTATCCATTATTTATACTCTCGGATGAGGAGTTTTATCCCAATTCCTAATCCATTTATTTATACTCTCAGATATCAAGAGTTTTATCCCAATTCCTATCCATTATTTATACTCTCGGACGAAGAGTATTATCCCTTAAATCCTAATCCATTTATTTATACTTTCGGATATCAAGAGTTTTATCCCAATTCCTATCCATTATTTATACTCTCGGACGAAGAGTACTATCCCTAATCCGTTTGTTTATACTCTTGGACTACAAGAGTCATATCCCATATCCCTATTCCTTTGTCCTATATTTATACTCTTGGAACCTAAGAGTTTTATCCCAATTCCTTATCCATTATTTATACTCTCGGAGGAAGAGTTCTATCCCAAATCCTTATCCATTATTTATACTCTCGGATATCAAGAGTTTTATCCCAAATCCTAATCCATTTATTTATACTCTCGGATATCAAGAGTTTTATCCCATATCCTAATCCATTTATTTATACTCTCGGATATCAAGAGTTCTATCCCTAATACAATGTTTATACTCTCGGATATCAAGAGTTCTATCCCATATCCTAATCCAATGTTTATACTCTCGGATATCAAGAGTGTTATCCCCAAATCTTATCCTAAATTTTATCCCATAACCCTTGATATCTCATTCTAAACACAAAAATTATCATTTTTAATTTATTTAGAAAAGTAAATCAATTATATAAAAAACCTTAAATTTACTTATCCTAAGATTATCCCAAAATGTATCCCATTAATTATTGTGAAAATAATATACTGTTATAATTATATTCTATAAACTCTAACCCTTATCCTTATCCCTAGTTTATTAATCCTAAAAAACTTAGATTTTATCCCTTTTGATTTATCTCAAAATATCCTCAAGTTTTTATCTCATTTTATTTGTAAAATTATCTCTAAGTTCATATAATTATATTTAAAATTATTTAAAGAAGTCCTAAGTTTATTATCCCTAAAAATTGTTATGAATACCTCTTTCAATTTATTTATAAAATTAATTGTAATAATTTATAAAATAAAAACCATATTTTATTTTTAATCCCTATTTACTTATCCCAAATTATATTCTTTAGTTATCCCAAAAATTATCCCTAAAACTATCCCAAAGTTATCCCTTAATTATCCCATGAATTAACCCTAATTTTCCAACTTTTAAAATAACTATACCATAATTAATCCCATATTTTTTATTAATATTAACCTATTAAAAAAAGTCCCTAATTTCAATATACTTAATTGCTCTAAAATTAGTCCCTTATTTCAAGTTTATTTATCCCACAAAACCTTAGGTTTTTATCCCTTGATTTATTATAGAAAATATTCCTAATATTTATCCCTTAAAACTTAATCTCTATTGTTAAAAAAAACAATCATCCCAATCATTTAAAATATGAGTTACATCCTCCTGTTTGATTTAAAATAAAATAGAGTATCAAGGTGTAAATTAAATCCAAAGTATTTTTTAAAAATAAAATAAATCCAATTGTAATTAAATTTACATGAACCCTGCTTATATGAGTTATCCTAATTATTAAATACCAAGTTTATTAAATCCTAATTATTAACTAACCAAATTATTAAATCCTAACTATTAAATAACCAAAATATCCTTAAGTTTAATTAAATAACTTAAATAAAACCTTTAATTTAATTGACTAAATTAAATAAAATCCATATTTTATAATTATGAAAATTATTAAAATAAACCCCAAATTAATGTTATTAATCCTTAATACCCCATTAAAACCTTAAGACTAGTCATTAATTTAATTAACTAAGAAGAAAATTAGTCAAAAGCCAGGGGTGCACTTATACGTTGAAAGGTAATGGGCTTCTGGAATAGGGGTGTACTTAGCAAAATTCAAAGGGCCCATTGGAGACTGAGCCCAGTGGAGGGTCAACGGGTCCAATGGATAGAGTTAACGCGTGGACTCTCTCTGAAGCGTTGGATTGATCCAACGACGCTATACTAGCTCTCGTGAGGGGCGTCTGATTAGCATATCTAGTCAAAGTAGTCCCTATGAACGACTGAGATTTACAGTCAACCGAGGGGACACGATACTCACGCATCCACGGGGTCGGTCAGAGTCTTACCATTGTGTGGCCAACGAGGGGCCGCGTGGGAGGATCGTGTGCGCTAAGGGAGGGGGTATAAAACCCCAAACCCTTCAGAAGTGGATCATTTTGATCCCTTCTTTCTCTCTCTTGATTCTCTCTCTCTCTCTCTTTCTCTCTCTTCTGAGAGTTCTCTCCTCTCTCCCTTCTCCCTTCGCCGGTTTGGCCTCCGACCACCGTGCGCCACCCCCTGAACTCAGTTACCCGATGAGTACTCATCGGAAACTTCAAATCTTCAACCCAAACCCAGCAACCTTCAACCCATCTATATACGTTCTTCAGGGTTCGCGAAGAACCCTATGAACCCTAACCCTCATCTCAAGAACCCTAACCTCAATCCTACCCAGAAACCTTCATGTTCTTCAGGGTTCGTGAAGAACCCTAAGAACCCTAACCCCCAAACCCAGCAAACACTATGAACCCCAAGAACCCTAAGGGTTCTACGAAGAACCCTAACCCTTCCCCAAATGAACCCTAACCCTAATTGAACCCAGAAAACCCTAAATCAAACAACCTAGACATCCTTAACAATCACATTTCAACAATCAACAACAAAAATTATAGCTAAGTATTTTACCTTCCCTGCCGTGACCTATTAAGCTCATCCGATTCCTTCTTTCTCTGTTTTTTTATTCTGTCTCTCGATCTCCTTATAATCCCTTTCTTTCTCCTTTGCAGGTGTTTAATGGGGGCGAGCTCAGAGAGGTTAGGGTTCTAATGATGAACCCTAATTCTCTGTTTTTGCAAGAGCTTTCAGTGGTGGTTTGGAGGATTGAGTAGCAACCAAGTATATTTCTTCGGGTCCCCCTTTTCTGAATTTTCTTTAGTTTATATAGGATTCCGAATTAGGTCTAGAATTAATTAGATTAGATTTTGTTTTAGGAAGTTTGTGATCTGAATTGTATTTTTTTCACAATTAGGGTGTTGATTTCTGTCCTTTTGATTCATACTTGTAATTTTTAGATTATAATTGATTTTGTATTTCTGGTTGTATCTGAACATTAATGGAATTTTACTTGTTATTTTGATTCAAAAATTAATTCCAGATTTGATCCAATTCAAAGTCATTTTGCGTTGGCTTAGGGTTTACAAATTGGGGAAGACGAAGCCCCCCCATACGGTCAACTATTTTGACTGAATAAAATAAAATTTATTTTACAAACTATAATTATAATAATCTAATATTAATACTAACATAATATAATGCTAATACTATCTTTAACTAAATTAACCCCAAACGCTTAATATTAAAATAAAATATTCTAACCAAAAATAAATGAAAACCGACCCCCCCCCCCTCCTTATTATTAATAACAAAGAATAAAAAGTAATTAAACTTAATTTAAATGCTACTAATAATTTTTCAGATCAATAATATTCCACCAATAAACTAAAATGCTAATATTAATAGTTTTTAATTATAAACCTGGTTAGAAAATAAAAATCCCAATCTCCCTATTAGTAAACTTAATAATTGAATTAATAACCAAATTAGAAATATATATATAAAAAAAAACCTCCTCTAAATACTTATCAAATAGACTTATTGGTAAATTCCTACAATGATAACTTAATAAATCTTAAAAATACACCCCTCATGCTTACTTAATTTTAAAATGGGTCTAGCAGTGCTACCATTCTCAGAAGCCCAGACTGATATGTGTTAGAGACTCCTACATCTAAACAACACCCCCTGATAGCATAAAATCCCAAAATAGTATTGGCTCTCCAATTGACTGTAAATTACTGGTCAAAATTTAGGGTGCGACAGATGCCCCTAGTTAATCGTCTTCGAATCAGAAGGATGATGTCGATGAGCCTTCCTCCTTTTGAAGAGGAGGCTATTAAATACAAGAAGGACCCAAATTTTGACCGCGGGGTCTGATAGGTGCGGACCAATTTATGGTGCTCCGCTAATGTCCTAATATCCCTATGTAAAATACCCTGGTAACAAACCCTTGGCGAAATGTCCGGCTGAACCCCTTAGATAACCCCTGACAATCCGTTTCGACCCTTTCGGGTGGACCTTGTCTATAATTCCTATGATTATCCGATCATATTATTGGAATCAAGTTGAACTTTAGTGATATCCTATTCACTCTTGATGAAACCCCTGGATGGAACCCCTTTTAAAAATCTTGATCAAAACCCCTTGATAAATCCCTTAGAAAAAATCTGGTAGAACCCCTTGATAAATCCCTTGGATAAAAATCCGATAGAACCCCTTGATAAATACCTTTTTGAGAAAACCATTTTGATAAAACCTATTGATGAAATATAGTGACACCCCTTGATAGAATCCTTTGATGACAATCCCAATAAACCCTTTTGATAAACTCTCTTGATAAAGCTATTTTGATGAAATCCTTTTGATAAATTCCATTGATGAAACCACTTTTGATAAAATCCCTTGAAAAAATTCTAGTGGAACCCTTTGATAGGAAATTCCGGTGAACCCTTTGATAAATCTCTGATGGAACCCCTTAATAATAATACTTGAATAAAAATCCCTTGATAAAATCCCTTGGTGAATCCCTTTGGTAAATCCCTTGGTAAAACCCCTTTTGTTAAATCCATTGGTAAAACCCCTTGAATAAAAATCCAGATGAAATCCTTAATAAAATCCCTTTTGATTGAACCCCATTGATAAACTCCATTTGATAAAATTCTTTTTAATAAAACCCTATCGATAAAATCCCTTGATGAAACCTCGGATAGAATCCCTTGATAAAACCCTTTCGATGAGATCCCTTAAAATTTCCTGACAATCCTTGATGAACCCTTAGTAGATAATGCTCCGATGAAAACCCCTAAATAGAATCCATTTGTTAAATCCCTTTTTGTGAATCCCCTATATGCTAGATAAAATCCGGTAGAACCCCTTTCTTTTGTAATAAACCTTCTTGAGACAATCCTTCAATAAACTCCTAATAATAACCCTGATATGTTTGATGGCACACCCTCCGTGGGTGAGATAAGTTGCTTAAGTGAAAGGTGAAGACCTACTCACTGATAGATGATAATCCTGAAAAATCCTTTACTGAAGTGTTGTTTTCGCGATATAGTCGAGAATTAAATCTTTAATGGTGATTATGAACCCTATGCATGTATGCATATTTGTGTATATGAGTGTATGTATGCGTGCTCTTATGTATGATGCATTATTTGGGCTAACGCCTCTTTTTATGTAGTGCAATGTATGTCTTTGTCTGAAATAATACTTTCCATAATGTCCTGACTCCCTGACCCTTGAGACTTTGATAATTGTAGTAAGCCATGATATCCTTGATTCTTGTTTAATATGTAACACGCCGTTAAAGAATCTCCCATATTGGTTAGATTGTAACGTATATTCCTGTCAGTGTATCGTCCTTATATCCTGTTTTGGAAGAATATGATCCCTTTGATGATTTCAAAAACCGAAGTAAAATCCATTTTCCCTTTTCAAAGCTTTTATTTATACCCGATATTTCAATGCATTATTTCATAATTAATCGACACCTTGTAATCAAGCGAAATAATTTAAGAGGCAAAGAAATATATTTGAAAAGAAAATTTTATTGAGAATTGGCCCGAAAATGGGCAATAATACGTAAGGAGGGTAATTCTCATAAGGAGATATTACCGTAAATCCAGAAAAGATGTAAAATGGCAATAAGAAAACAAATTTATTTATGTCCCTATTAAATGTAACACTAGCTAATATCCCTAAGTCTCGAAGATCACGACACTTCACTTCTGAAGATGACGGCTGGAATGATCGCTCCCTTCTGAATTCCTGTTACGGTGTGACTTGAGTGTTTTCAGTCATATGCCTTTTGGATATCCCTAACTTTTTCCTGGACCGCTCTTTTTAGATTCTTAGTCCACTGGGATGATATACCATTTTTTCGACTAAGCCGCCCTTTAGGGTCTTCGACTTGTCGGGTATCATTTTTATTCAAGTCCCTAATTTTTGCATGGATTGCTCTTTCGAGTTTTCAATCCACCGGGACGCCCTAATTTTTTCCTAAGTCGCCCTTTAGGGTTTTCGACTTAGCGGCTTTTATCCTCTTTTTCTAGGCATAGCATTTTTTTGACCGAATCGGAGTTCACCGGTCGTGGTAACTCTGCTCCATCCATGGTTGTTAATATTAGTGCTCCGCCAGAGGAGGCACTCTTCACGACATATGGCCCTTCATAGTGTGGGGTCCATTTGCCGCGGTGGTCCTTATGGATGGGTAATATTTTCCTTAACACCCAATCTCCCTCTTTGAGTAGGCGAGGACAAATTTTCTTGTCAAACGCCCTTTTGAGTCTCTGCTGATATAATTGCCCATGACATATAGCAGCCATGCGTTTTTCCTCGACGAGGTTTAGCTTATCAAGTCTAGTTTGCACCTAGTTGTCCTTATCCAATTTAGCTTCCTTTATGATCCTAAATGATGAATTTTCACTCTGATTGATAGCCCCTCTTTGAAGCCCATACCCTTATGCAAATATAAGTTTCCATCGAGATCCAGGTCCAGGTCCTTCATAGGAGTCCGAAGTTTCACAATCCTTTATAACCATGCCATCTTTGTCCGGGAAGTCTATCTGTATGAGTTTGATAGTCGTCAACTGGTTTATGAACGAGATGATTTGTTAGTGTACTTCCTTTAATAGCCTTTGGAGTGACGTATTGGATGTCACATTCAGTTAATAACATATGCCACCTAGCTATTCTCCCGGATACGTCATGTTTCCCTAGTTCACAACCCATTGAATTCTCAAGTATCATTAAGTACATTATGAGTGGTCTCCTTGGGACTGGTGGCACCAATATAGGTGACTTTTACAAATATTCCTTGATCCAATCGAAATCCTTTTGACAATCTTCATTCCATTCAATGATTTGATCCTTTTTCTGAGTAATTTGAAGATTGGCTCACAAGTAGCTGTAAGGTGTGAGATGAACCTCGTAATATAATTTAATCTCCCCAAAAATCCCCGAACTTCCTTTTTTGTCCTTGGAGCTGGCATCCCTTGAATGGCTTTCATTTTATCCTTTATTCCCCTTTGACTGACCATGAACCCTAATATTTTTCCGGATCTGATTCCATAAGTACACCTTGTAGGATTTAGTCGTAACTTGAATTTCCTTAACTGATCCAACAACCTTTGTAAGTTAGTTAGGAACCTCTATCTCATTATGCACCATATTACCATAGCCCTTTTATAAGTTACTCCTACATTCTTTAACCCCAAAAGTCATTACCTTGTGACAAAAGGTCAAATTGTTTCTTGACTTCTTCCCTGATCTGGAGGATCATGTCTGGTCTAGTCCTCCTTAGCTTTTGTTTGATTGGCGTGCATCTAGTTTAAGTAGTAATTTGTGCTCGACGATGCTTGTATCAAGTCCTGGCATATCTTGGTATGACCATGCAAACGCGTCTATGTATCCTTGCAATAGCTCGATCAGTCTTTCCTTTATATACGCATTTAGAGAAGCACTAACTTTGACCTCTTCTTATCTTCCTCAGTTCCCAGATTGATCACATCCACTGGTTCCTGGTGAGGTTGTATTTCCTTGTCCTCCTGCCTAAACAGTCTGACTAACTCTTCAGGAAGCTCACACTCGTCCTCATCACCCTCTTCCGCTTGGTTAATCGGGAACTCGAAGTCATTCGAGATTATAGCGGTGTCATTTCCAATAGGTTCATTTTTAAATTTGCACGAGGACGATTTTTTATTAGTATCCTTTTTTTTAATTGATGGGAATGAAAATATTGAAAGAAGGTATATTGCCATTTTGAACAAACAGAAAATGAAAGAAAAAGATCTTGATTGAAAACAAAATGCAATTTTATTGATAAAAATAATCCAAAGAAATAAAAGGTGGCCCTATGAAGCTTTGTCCACTTGCCTTGGGCATAGCAATGGACTTATTATTATTTTATGAAAAAGTAGATTACTTCGAAACAGAAATCATCTCAGGAATCTCGACGGTTTTCCAATTGTCGAAATTAGGCATTCCTTTTTTTCCTCTTCCATTGCAGCCACTTGATTCTTATCCTGGAACCCAAAACTATGAAAATTGTCTTCTAATCCTTCATTAGCTGGTTTGTAACCCAGCCCGAACAAACCCTTCTCCTCAGGTGGCTCCCATTGTTTTCCCCAGTTTGTTATGTCTCCCTTCTTAATAAGGAAATCACCTTCCCTCCCTTCCATGGCGTTGACTGTTGCCCCAATGTGCCCTAGTAATGTATTATCTCCCAGATTTGGACCTTCAGGGTCTATATCATTTTTATTTGAATGGTTTCCGGAATACCTTTTATTGTTATGTTGATTAGAGGATGACTTCCCAATCTTTCCAGTCCTTAACCCGTCCTCAATCCTCTCTCCAATGATAACCAAATCACCAAATTCAGTTGAGACTGACCCAATCATCTTCTTGTAGTACATTCCTTGTAGGGTACCCACAAACATATCCACAAGTTCACTTCCCAACAATGGAGGTTGCACACGAGAGGCTAG
Source organism: Lathyrus tuberosus (assembly GCA_022829125.1). Classification (NCBI taxonomy): domain Eukaryota; kingdom Viridiplantae; phylum Streptophyta; class Magnoliopsida; order Fabales; family Fabaceae; genus Lathyrus; species Lathyrus tuberosus. The sequence continues at coordinate 3,562,112 of JALAZF010000037.1, forward strand.
TTCCCTCCATCTCTGGGCATATTCCTTAAAAGATTCATTCCCTTTTTTAGACATGTTTTGTAATTGTATGATTAGGAGCCATGTCCACATTGTATTTGTATTGCTTCAGAAAGGCGCTTGCAAGCTCTTCCCAAGTCTTAATGTGAATCCTCTCCAATTGCATGTACCAGTCCAAGGATGCCCCACTAAGGCTATCTTGGAAAGGGTGCATCATCAGCTTCTCATTAGTAGCATGGGCACCCATCTTTCGGGCGAACATCCGGATGTGGTTTTTAGGACAACTAACCCATTTATACTTCTCGAAGTTAGGTGCCTTAAACTTGGGAGGTATGACCACATCGGGCACCAGACACATTTCCAAAGCATCCACTCCAAAGATATAGAATCCCTCCACGACCTTCAACCTTTCCTCAAGTGTTTTGTACTTATCGTCAACCCCTCTCCTTTCCATAACAGTGGTTCCTTTATTTTCGAGGGCTACTTGTCTTGGATTTTCACCCTCGTATTAGAGGTTCCAATCTGCATAATTCTCACGTAGAATAGGTATGTAAGTAGTACGAGGTGCCCCATTGGAAATAGGTGGAGAGACAGTTCCCTCGAGAGGTTGGTTAACAGTTTTTTGCTTAGCAGTTTCGGCCTCCTCACGTTCTAGATCATGGACAAACCCTAGTAGAGGGTTATTGTCCTCAACATGGGGGGTAGGAGTAGGAACCTTCCTTTGACGACTTGACTCGGTTCCTCTGGCTATCAAATTTTGGATGGCAAGTGTCAGTTGATCAATCTGGCTTTTCATATCGTCCACGTTCTCCTTAACAGTATCCATTTCGAGGTCGGGAAGTCAGATTGTTATGCTCAATGACTCTGAGACAAAGTTTGTAAAAGAAAATGATTTTTTTTCTTTATTCCTTTTTCCTTATTTTTTTTTGTATGCATGTTTTAATGCATGGATGTATGAATATGCATGATGTATGCTAAAAAATATTTTTAAGGGAATTCCAAAATCCATTGTAAAAGTGTTAGAGATGAATATATTTAAGGAAAAAATCCCATACACATGGCGTAAAGTAACACTTCCTTTATTAAAATTTCAATCAATAGGTTCCCAGTTGGGAATATCCTAAAACAATGCCAATAAGCATAATCCCATTAACTTCTAAACTTAGGAACACAAAGATAAATCCTTGGGAATAGTCCAAATCCGAAATAAACATTCCTAAGCTTAAGAAAGTATAAAACAAATAGGTGTATCCATGACCTTCTTCCAATGAGCCCTGAACACCTCCAAGCATCCTCTCTTTAGCCCTTTGCACATCCATATCCTGCATGTAATGAAATAATAGATCTTCAACAGGTACAGCTAAGTCCTTAGGCTTAAATCTTTTTTTTTTTGCCCCTATGCCCTTGTAAGGTTTTTCCCTCTCCTTGTAAATCCAAGTATAGTCTGGATTGTTCTAGCGCAGGAGCTAGTTAACAATCCTTGAAGAGGAAGTCACATGGAGGAGGATCATAAAATTGTGCAAAAGCAATTATGGTCTCTACCTTCATAGGGATCCCTAAGAGATCGAGGATCCTCATATACTTGTATGTAAACATTCTTTGAGTAGATTTTGGCATTAAGTCTTAAAGGTCTTTGGGACTTTGCAAATTAGTACTTAGTGTTTTAATGTGTAGGGTTGTCCTTTTGTTTGAACCCATCTTCTCAATGTTCCTACAAAAAATTTTGAAATTCCCCCAAAAAAATGCATATATGCAAAAATGTTTTTTAAATGCAAGATGACATGGGCATTTTTGTTTTTTTGATTAAATGTTTTTATTTGGTTAGGGTAAGGTGAAACGCAAGCATGGCCTTAACTAGGCGGGCTCCCTACAATGTTTAGATCTAAGTCTTATCTACCCAATCCCCTCACATGCAGGATATACAGTTTTTGTTTTTTTGGTTCCACGATATACCTAGCATTTAGACTATACCCTAGTTTTACCATGAGAAGGATCAAGCCTCCCTACGGTAAACCTTTGGGATAAGTCTCATCTAGGGAGATCCTAGTAACGACCCTTGAGGGTTGAATACTTGGGGGTCTCCATGAGTTAATAGGGTGTTCTAAAGGTCCTCAGAATCTTGGACCACACCCAAATCATCATCTATGTTAAGGGCTAGCCTTACCATGAAGACAACTTTGGGGGGTCTATCTGAGTGTGGCATCAATGCATTGTCGGGATGTTACATCCCTCCAATAACATTTTTGTTCCACATCCTAACTTAGGGTATCCTCCAAGCTTGGGTTTTAGCTTCACACATCACAATATCCCAATCCAATGCATGATGATAATATATGATAAGCATGAATAAACATATAATAAATAATAAAAAAACATATAATAATCTTGAAAATATATAAACAAAAACAGAAAACAACCAAGACAAACAAACAAGAACCCTAAAACCTAAGGTTAGGACGGACTCTCAATAAAGGACATCCCCAGCAGAGTAGTGTCATACCCCAAATTTTGACCACTAAGATTTCTCATCATTGTGTAAATCATCATCACAATATGGATGTACCTTTGTGCCTCATCAATCTCCTCAAGGAATTGTTTAGCATTCACTACAATCAAACTAGGGTTTCAAACCCTCTCAGAGCCTTTAGACAAATGATCAATCAAGGAATGACATGATCTTCAACTTTTCTAACCTCTCAAACATCCACAAAGGATCAAGAGGACTCCCACGTCAAGAATTAGGCACAAGAGTGCAACATTCCAAGTGGATCAAGCCTCAAGTTCATCTAATACAAAGTCAACTGACGCAGAAAGTCAAAGTTTGACTTTTTGGTCAACTATGAACTTCACAAGCCATTACTCAAGAAAATATGATGGATGATTTAATTTTATCAAATTTAAATCAAGAAATCATGCAAAATTGCAAAATTAATCAAATTGAAAGAAACTTAGAAATTTTTTTTCTAAGTTAAAATCCTGTTCAAGTGCACAACTTTTCAAGGTTGTAACTATTGATCCAAGCATCCATTGATTTTGAGTAAGAGCTACTTTTAAAGAGGGTATTTGATACTTCAACATTGTAGAAGGAATCACCTCAAAATATCATAAGGATTGAAAGATATAAGTGATCAAAGTTGGAAATTCTTAATGTCCAATGTTCTAACATTGCATAGAACATCATTAATATTTTTTCAGCAAGAATGTCCCAACTTCAAGGATGTTTTTCTCCATGATCCAAGTTGAACCAGGTTTGGGGTCAAACATGAAAGTTGAAGTACATCATCTCAGCTTTCCAGAAAGTCCTAGAACGTCCATGTAGCATACTCGAGCAGGGAGTTATGGATTTTAGTAAAAGGCTTGCTGCAGCTGAATTTTTCATGGGGCAGATTTGCACATTTCTTGTGCCACACGAATTTTTAAGCCTTGTCATCATTTTGAACACATCTGAGGATCAAATCTAAAGGGGACAATCATTGAGCCAAGCCTCCAAAGTCCTTGGAACAAGAAGTAGCATGCCAAACCTAGAAATGCCTAAAAGAGGGACAAAACTCCAATTTTGGATTGAAGCATTTAATGGATGCTTAGAGGTGGCATGGACTGACACATTTGCAACTGAGTTCAGTCAAGATTCCTCCAACAACTAGGGAACCAGCAGCCTGTGCCCTAACCTCTAGTCAATGGCTAGAGGAGACTTGGGTTTTCATTTGCCAACATTGGCCAAACCTACTCAGCAGTTACCATTCACTATTCCTTATAAAACAAACTAGCTCTACTATAAATAGAGCTCAATTGTGATCAGTCTGAGTACACCAAAGCCATCAAACAGATGCTTTCCTCAAATCTCTTCTTTCACTCCAATTGTGCCTTCTAAGGCAAGTCACTATAGGGTTTTGAGTTTGAGAGCTTTTCCAATCAAACCAATCACACACACACCTCATATACATCACATATGAGCTGATCAAACACTTAAACAACAACTGGAACACTGATTTCTCAGAATCACCAGTCAATTGCTCAAGGTTTTAACCAAGTTGCAGTTGAGATGCCATGAAGTGATCCAGCCAGTTTCAATCAAGTCCAAGCATTCCAACACACTCCATAGGGGTAGGGAAGCTGTTCAGATCATTACAACTCATCTGTAACACCCCCAACTCAGAAATCAATTTGCTCTTGCTGTCACGACCTAGAGGTAAGCCTAAACTTGGTCATCTCTCAATCCATGCAATTTTTGCTGCACAATAATTTGGCCATATGTTCATAATCATGCATGGAATGTTTCCCCTCAATTAATTGCATTGTTTGAATCGTGTATCAAAAATCCCAGCCTTCATGCAGAATCTAGGGTTCTTGAGGATTGTTCATGATTTCTTGTTTTATGTTTAATTTAAATGAAATTAATTGTCATAGACATGATCGTGAGGTTGAAACGAGTTGATTGGTATGTGGATTGCATGATATGATTAAGTATTCAGTGAGATTGGATAGAAAATGCAAATCTGGGAAACTCAGAACACGCGCGTGTTCTTGCCCTTGTTCTTGGCGCCATTTTCCAACATTTGAATATTTGAATTTTGTGATTTTTATTTAATTGATTCAAAAATTAATTTCTCTCTGAGTTTTAATGATTTTGAGTTGATTCTTTTTTTAATAATTCACAAAAATGTTGAAATATTTTATTTTTCCAAAAAATCCCAAAAATATTATTTATTTCATATAATTGATATTTTTGCAAAGAATTAATATTTTAATTGTTTTTGACATTTAAAATATTTTTTCCCTCTTGATTTTGTAAAGATTAATGACTTCTAATTATTTTGTAGGTCAATACTTGATTTTTGAAGCATTAATCCAAGATCATAATTTGTTTCCCACATGTTAAACAATTTTTGATCATTTTAATTGAATTTTTATTCAATTAAAATACATTTTGGAAATAAATTAGGGTTTTTGATTAATTCAACCCTCACAAATCATTTTTAAAAAACTTTTGGGCCTCTATTAGAGTGTAAGACCCAACCCACTTGTACAGAAATATTTTGGGCCTCACTTATTGTATATGTTCCTCTGTACATTTTTAAATTCGGCACGATCGTCGCCAGTTTAAAAATAAACCATCTGGGCCTCTCCTTGAGCTATAAGACCCATTCAAAACTTTTGGGCCTCTATTAGAGTGTAAGACCCAACCCACTTGTACAGAAATATTTTGGGCCTCACTTATTATATAAGTCCCTCTGTACATTTTTAAATTCGGCACGATCGTCGCCAGTTTAAAAATAAACCATATGGGCCTCTCCTTGAGCTATAAGACTCATTCAAAACTTTTGGGCCCCTAATAGAGTGTAAGACCCAATCCCCTTTTAACCAAAAACAACTTTGGGCCTCACTTATTGTATAAGTCCCACTGCGTTAAAAGAAAACCTCGGCGCGATCGCCATTTTAAACGAAAAAATCATTTGGGCCTACCATCGTGTTATAAGCCCCACTCTTTTTCTTTAAAAACTTTTTGGGCCTCTTGAGAGAGTGTAAGACCCATCCTTTTGTACAGAAAACCTTTTTGGGCCACAGTCACTTGTATAAATGCCTCTGTACAAATTCAACAGTGCAATCACTGATAAAACCCTGGGCCTCTCCTTGAGCTGTATGCCCCAAAATCTTTCTTTTTCAAAGCACTTTCTCCTTTGATTTTGAAATATACTGTTGTTTTCAATCTTTCTTTGTTGAACAACTAACCAAACAGCATGGAAGCTCTACAACCGAGTAAGTGTTTACACGCTTTCATTTACCGCTTTCATATACATATAACTGTATTGTGGGGCTGTTTCGCTGTAAGTCCTCTTTCATAAACTTATATCAACTGTGTAATAATAGTATAGATATTTAGAGTTTCCCCGGCAACTACGTCTAGCATTAAGCCCGTTGATCACTCTTAAATAGTCAAAACTAGATCCCCATAGGATTACCAGACACAGTCTTCCCTCCTCTTGGGGTTAAACAATATGGAGACATGAAAGGTAGCATTCTCGGTGAACCCTTTCATAGACTGTCACTGTAGAAGTTGTCAAAGAAACTTTATTCCCTAGAGATGATCTTTTCTCCGTGAATGACATCTCTTGAGTTTCTTCCAAATTCTCGAACTTTCCTAGCTTGATCTATTCTCGGTGAATGGCATGTCTTTAACGTCTCGGGGTTTGGGGACCCACAGGCTTCTTAAAAGCACTTGTCAAGAAACTCTATTCCCCAGAGATGATCTTTTCTCCGTGAATGGCATCTCTTGAGTTTCTTCCAAATTCTCGAACTTTCCTGGCTTGATCTATTCCTCGTGAATAGCCTGTCTTGAATTTCTCGGGGTTTGGGGACCCATCGGCTACTTAAAAACATCGGTCTCCTCTTGGGCATTGTTCAAGGACCCTCAGGCTTCCTAAAAGCATCCCCGCCTCCTCTTGGGCTTTGTACAAGGACCCGTCGGCTTCGTAGAAGTATTCACAGCCTCCTCTTAGGCTTCGTATAATGATTCTTCCTCCGGGAATGATATCTTCCTCTTGGGCTTCATACAAGGACCACTCGGCTTCTTAAAAGTTTTCAGCCTCCTCTTGGGCTTCGTACAAATTGTCCCGACGACCTCCTAGAGGTATAGGAACAAAAATCAGTCATCTTAATAGAACAGTCTTTCCAAGAGTCTACTACTATTTCTCAAAGCATAGTACAAAAGATGAAACTCTAGACTTGGACAGTCTAATTTCCTTGAGTCTCCAAGACATTCTCAAGCACCCTTCAAGAATAGGAAGGAACCCCGTGGACTCGGACAGTCTCAATACCCTTGGATTCCCCCTTTCCTTAAAGAACAGGAAATGACCCTGATCCTCGAATCAAATCCTTGAGTACAGCATTACTCATATAAGAACTGATTTTCTCTTTAAATCAGCATACTGGACCTGTCACTCAACTAAAACAGCACCACAACCTCCTCTTGGGCTTTGTACAATGATTCTCCCCAGCGGATCTAACAATTTTAGCCTCCATCTCGGGCTTCATACGAGATACCAAAAAAAACTCTCTTGTTGATTCAAATAGCCTCCATCTCGGGCTTTGTACGAGATACAAAAACACTCTCTTGTTGAGTATAAAAGATCCTCTTCTAGGACCAACCCCTTTTGGCCTCTCTCTCGGGCTTCGTACGAGACACATAAAAACACCCTATTGTTGGGCTCATAGCCTCCTCTTAGGCTTTGTATAAGAAAACCACTGGTTGATCCAATCAACCTTTTAGCATCAAAGTTGTGCCTCGCTCACAGTACACAAACATCAATAACTCATTCCCCTTCATCTAATTGCTGTAAGCGGCAAGCCTCTGGATCATCTACATCCATGCCACTGTCCCTCTTTTAGCATGAGAAATACCTAAGGAAAGATAGCATTGCTCTACACTGAGTTAAAGTCTTCTCCTTCAGGTTAAAAATCTCCTATAAAGGAAATTATGGCATTGCCGGATTCACACATCCCGGTTAAAGTAATTCTCCTTTATAAACAGTTGTGACATACAACCCCCTCTTTAGAGATGACAAATTCTCTCTAAAGTCAAACCTTTAGCTTCATATCTTGGGCTTTGAACAAGATACAAATAGACCTTTCAGCTTCACATCTTGGGCTTTAAACAAGATACAAACCACCTTTAGCTTCACGTCTTGGGTTTTGAACAAGACACCAAAACACCATTTCCTCCCATAGAATAGGAGGAACTACGAACGCTTTGATTTCCCTGTTTCGGTAAACGGGAATACGTAGGCATAAGATTGAAAGAAAAATCTTAGCGAGCACACTAAACAAAAAACCCAAAATCCCATACTGTCATATATCCGTCCTAACATCTTAACCTCCCACCAATTAACCGAACACCACTTTTAAAAAAATTAACCTAATAGAGACCTCAAATCTTTGTAGCATCTGTAAACCAACATTTTTTACTGTTTAACCTCAGTTTGCAAGCCGGGTTAATTTGAGACATCTATTTCCCTTCCTTCATCAGCTTTAATAGGATAAAAAATGAATCGATTTGTAGATACCAAAGAGCGATAGTGCTTCATAACCACATCCAAGATCGCTCGCTACAGAAAAATGGCGACTTCACTGGGGAGGATCATTGGCGATTCTGCTACGGACGTGTCATTAGGATCTATCTCACCTTTGTAGCGAGATCTTGTTCTCTTCCCATCTATTAGGTGGAAACTTTAAAAGTGGCGCCCACCGTGGGGCTCTTCTACCCTTTTTTCTCTTCTCTTGTATGAAAACCACAGATTGGGGGCTTCTGCCGGGGAACCCATTTTCTGTCAGGAACATAGGATTCATAGCTTTAAAGGTCTAGGATGATTAGGACAAATATATATACTGCTTTTCCTGATTGATATATGTGTTTATTTTTCTGCTAATGGAAATGTGTGTGATGCCGCATGTGGAAAGATTGAGTATACACTTAAGATAGGTGATGGCGACGAGGTCGACCATCAACCTCAATGGAGGCTTCCCAATGTAACCCATTCCCTCTCATAGGCAATGGGTCGATTGTGAAGTCTGAGAAGCTGAGGAGCAAATTAGTGGCGCAGAGGCTATTGGAAATAGTTGTCATGCGATGCCACCCTCTTCTGAGGACTCTTCAAAAAACATCACCTAACACGGTTCCCGGTCCGCTGGTGTTTTCTTGACAAGATTTGATGATGATGAGAGACAGGTACAAAAGTCACTAGTATAAACCTTTGGGGATGGGTAGAGCCTTGACTTCATGACAACGACCCTTTGACCCCATGTTTTTTCTATGTTTTTGTGTGCTGCATTCATGCATTCATTTAAAAAACATTAAAACATTCAAAAAAAATTCTCTTCTAGTATCTCTGTTTTTCAAATTAAACTAAGACTGTGATTGCAAATATCAGAGAAAAGGATTACGCTAATGGATTTCGGTAGAAGGAGAACTCATAAGTACACCTTCAGGATTCCAAAACTAGAGGATTTAAGAGGTTTGGCGAGGATGATCACAAACCAAGAGGCTTTCAGAGCCAAGTACGGAGGTTTGCTATCTCCGCTAAGAATCCATGTGATTGAAGGAATCATGGATGCACTCGTTCAGTTTTACGATCCGGTCTATCACTGTTTCACATTCCCGGATTACCAGCTCGCACCAAAGCTGGAGGAGTACTCTCATCTGATTAATCTACACATTACAGATCAAGCTCCATTTTCTGGACTAGAAGAAATTCCAAAGAATCAGACCATTACAAGAGCAATTCATTTGGACGAGTCTGAGGTCAGGACTCACATGACCACTAAGGGTGGCATACAAGGTTTGCCAGCCCAGTTCTTAACAAATAAAGCCCTGTACTTCGCTAGTATCCGGAACATGACTGCTTTTGAAAGCATCTTTGTTTTACTCACTTACGGTTTATTTCTGTTGCCCAACATTAATAACTTCGTCGATATCAACTCCATTAAGGTTTTTCTCATTGGACACCCTGTACCAACTTTGCTCGCAGATGCATATCATTCTGTACACTTGGGAAATTTGTACAGCGGAGGGGAGATTGCATGCTGTGTACCTCTGCTTTATAAATGGTTTATCTCCCATTTGCCTAAGTCTGCTGCTTTTTGGGATCACAAGAGTGCCTTACGTTGGTCGCAGAAAATCATGTCTCTCACCAACTCTGACATTGATTGGTGTAATAGGATTTATGACGGAATCAGGATCATTGACCGTTGTGGAAACTTCCCCAACGTACCCCTTATAGGAACTAAGGGTGGAATCAATTACCATCCAATTCTTGTTCGTCGTCAATTTGGATACCCGATGAGGCACGTCCCACAGAGTGCTCATCTGGAAGGTCTTTTCTTCAAGGAAGGAGAAAATGACAGAGCACTAAAGACAGAAATAGTGCACGCTTGGAAACATGTTCATAAGAAAGGACGAGTGTCTCTAGGAAAATCGGACTGTGTCTCGGTGGAGCCTTATCTCCACTGGGTACAAACTAGAGCTCTCAAGCTAAAGATGCCTTATCCTCGTCATGGAGTTCTTCCACCGAGGGAGTCTGTCATGTACTTCATGACTGAGACTGAAAAGCTCCAGGTTACTCTCAACAATAGGGTTATGTCCCCTTCACAGGCTTTTCTTCTGCCTTTAGCGATACACATCCAATCATCTATCTTTGACATTTGGATCAATTGATGAATATCCACATTCAGACTTTCAAGCAATCAATACCTACTTCAGTCTTCTCTACATTCTCCTTCCAAAGCAGACCTTCTACTTCATCATTCTCCCGTATGATTAGGTAGATTCTCTTTAGATACAATGTAGGTAATCATCCCAGATAATGTCCTATCACCAAAACATCAACACCATGATTCTTGATATGCTTCACCAACTGGACTTACTCTAGCATAGTAATCCAAAGAACCAGAGGAATAAACTCTCATCCACCTTCAAGAAAAATAATCTCCTTGAGTCTTCAACTCATCACCCTTCAGCCCAAGAGTAACTTGTTCCAAGACAATCCTCAATAATAACCAGCTGCCATACTCTGATTATCTTGATTCTTCAAATTCACTTCTGAGATCAACCAAATGCCACAGTTTGACCTTTTTCATGTTTTTCAGAACTCTCACAAAGATATCCTGATCCACCAAGGAAACCAGATTTTCAAGTCACATGTTCCAATAGCTCAATAGCAAACACACTTAGACTCCCTAAGCCATGGTCATGAACATCTTCTCCTTCCTGCAGCTCCCGCAAACTGCCAAGAGAACGATCTTTTTGAAGCATTCTATTGTTAATTCCTGTAGATCACCCTATCAAAAGCTGATGTGCCACATCACCAGTTGAGACTTCTGATGTTAAGCTAGATGTCAGAACATTATGTCACCCAACTGTTGAATTCAGCTCTACCTTCTGCCACTCAGAAGAACCTCCTCCCTTTACAGAAATAGATTTACATGCTCTCATAGACTTGATTCAATAATCAAGTTTGAGTAGACAACCTCCATCCTGCTTAGAAACTCCAAAGACTTCAAACCTACCACATCTGAATCTTCAGAAAATAAGTAGTCCAAGACTACCCCATATCAATACTAAAGAAAGTCACTTCCCTTAGTAGAGTCGTCAGTAGAAAGCCAGAGATAACTACCACTTATCCTCGACCTTCACAACCAGAGCAAACACCATGCTCCAAACCACTTAGATCAGAAATAAACTGATCCAAGCTGTAACCAACAAGATTATGATGTCTACATAGTCTTCCGTCTTCATCTTCAACAGCACCACCATCTGGACAAGTCATTCACAATACTTTCTAGGAACAGATGCTAAGCAATAATCCCAGGTCAACACCTAGGCGACTTGTGAGCGAATGTAGAACCCCTCCCGTGATTCTCCAAACCTCTGATGAAAAGATTTTAAAACAATTGACAGAACATCCTTAATCTTGTCTTTCAAGGATAATCAATTAAATACTTGTGAATATCACAAATAGCAATTGATCTTAAATCCCTGTGGTTTAACCCTTCTTCAGATTCTAGCATCTTCTGAATCTTCTTCATGACAACCATTATGACAACCATTCATACCCCAAAAGCCTTCCATGTTAGGTCAGTGTCTTGATCTTTCACTCCACCCTGAGCAAAGAACTGAAGTGATGTTTCAACATCAGTTCCGACATCAATCTAAATCACATTAAACATCTACTAGGATTTGGAGACTACAACCATAGTAATCCACACATATCTCTTGCAGCGAACACACGAGAACATATCAATATCTGATCAACTTCCAAGACCAACAAAACTGCAGTAACTTGCATAACACACTCTTCCAGAAGCTTCTTCTTATAAGCATAAGGTTCAGACCTCTTGTCTAACTTAAGAGTGATAACATACCATAGACAATCTGCTACTTCCAATCCTTCAAGCCACAAAATTGAAAGAGCTCACCCATACACCAATTGACCACAGGATGATTTACACTGCTACTGCACACAAACTCTTGGATGTATTTTCCCTATAAAATTGTCCTCAGACATTTTAGCTTAAACAGGGATCATCTCCTTCTCTTCTGCTATCAAGATTACTACCTTTTCTTCAACCAGCTCCAGCTGAGATGCTATGACATTATGAACAGCATCTCAAAAATTGTTCAACTTCACAGCTTCAGTGATCCTTCAAAATAGCTACAATCTAATAGGGCTTTGACTCGGTATTTACCATAAACTGCTGATGTGTAGCGCGATGTCGAGACATTAGGATTGACATATCAAGCTCAGCTTCTTTCTTGATGAAACTTCCTCCAGTTCATGATTTTGAAAATCAGAAACATGTATCTTCACAAGAGAATTAATCTTCAGATATACCAGAACTACATTGGACACCATAAATACGCTTAAGAGATAACTTATCAAGATCTTCACTCCCGCATGAAATATTTGACAGTGATACTCTTTTGCTTTGGCTCCACCCTCTTCTTTCATCATCAAGAAAATTGAGAAGGAAGGAATCAGTGTTCTGGACAATACCTGATTTGAAATATATTCTTCTTCTGCTGAGGAGACCAAACTCTAAAGTCTTTCCAAGAAAATATCTTCCTAAAGTCTCACCACCAGAGACACAAGAAACAACCAGGGTTACATCAGATACCATGTAGCGGAACACACAACAACTCCTTAACACCCTTCAGCCACTACTCAATAACCCTTGCACACCAAAAAGGTTTGAAAATAAATCAAACTCACAACAGCAGTTCTCCACCAAAGCTACACGCCTGATAACAACAGACAGGTCCAATACATACCCTGTCATGAATAGTTCATCCTTCACTTCAAGGGATCAAAAAAACAACTATATGAACTGACCAAGTCCATAACTCACTAAAACTATCTTCCTTGCTCATGAACCAGAAAGTATCTTCCCTAGACCTCATCCAGAAACAGACAGAATGCCTGCTCTGATACCAATTGAAATTCTAGTATAACAGATCCCACATGTCCTACATGATGTCGAGACATCTGGTCTGACATAAACAGCAAGGCAATTATAGACAATTAAATAAGTTGCTGAAAAGAAAAGTGCACACAGAATTTGTTCACCTAGTTCGGTCTAACAACCTACATCTGGGGGCATACCAAGCCAGGAAGGAAGTCCACTATTAGAAGTATTAAATAACAGACTCAACAATACCAGTTGACAATCTACTCACTTAATCCATACCCAATGACCCTTCTACCTAAGTTCTCCCTAGGTAAGAGACTCCATCTCACTTCCAATCATCGCAATGATGTCTAGCAGTCAACATCTCAGTTACTGCATCAACAACTTGATTTCCAACAACTCTCCAAACACATAAAAAGAGAAGACACACTCCTATAACAATACCTAGACATGACCCTCATGACTAAGAACAATACTTAGAGTTGCTTAACAGCTTCCTCTAAGACCAATACATCTCTTGCCTACAGGCTTTGAGATAAACACGATGACCATCCCACAAACCGGGTGGTTCATCGACCAACACAGCCCTTATAATTTACATGATGACTGGCTTACTAAAACTAGGTTACAATGCTTCTATTTATAACCTATTTCCCAACTGGATTTGGGCCTTCAAATCACAACAAATCAGCTGCTATAAATCTACAAAAGATTCTGCTACTAAATAGATCTTCAATCAAATCTTCAATTAAATCTAATTATTCTCCATATCTTTTTGCATGAAAATAGTAACAATATCTGCTCAATATAAGATTGCAACAGAATATATTTGTCTCATGATATTCGCCTGCAATCTCTCCACCAGATCTTCTCAAAACACACTTAAACAAATGCAGCCCTAACAAAACACATCAGACTGATGTTCTGATGTTCTGTCAACTGATGTCAAGACATCAGGTTTAACATCAGCATACAAAACTGCAACCCTTCTGAACTTAACATCAACTCAATGTTAAGAACTCATGTTAAGACATCAGACATATGACATCATTAACAACACCATTGTTTTACCAAAATTCCAGCCAATACAAGAACTAACAATTATTTATACTCTCGGATGAAGAGTTTTATCCCAATTCCTAATCCATTTATTTATACTCTCGGATATCAAGAGTTTTATCCCAATTCCTATCCATTATTTATACTCTCGGACGAAGAGTACTATCCCTTAAATCCTAATCCATTTATTTATACTCTCGGATATCAAGAGTTCTATCCCAATTCCTATCCATTATTTATACTCTCGGGCGAAGAGTATTATCCCTAATCCGTTTGTTTATACTCTTGGACTACAAGAGTCCTATCCCATATCCCTATTCCTTTGTCCTATATTTATACTCTTGGAACCTAAGAGTTTTATCCCAATTCCTTATCCATTATTTATACTCTCAGAGAAAGAGTTCTATCACAATTCCTTATCCATTATTTATACTCTCGGAGGAAGAGTTCTATCTCAAATCCTTATCCATTATTTATACTCTCGGATATCAAGAGTTTTATCCCAAATCCTAATCCATTTAATTATACTCTCGGATATCAAGAGTTTTATCCCAAATCCTAATCCATTTATTTATACTCTCGGATATCAAGAATTCTATCCATAATCCAATGTTTATACTCTCGGATATCAAGAGTTCTATCCCATATCCTAATCCAATATATTATACTCTCGGATATCAAGAGTGCTATCCCCAAATCCTATCCTAAATTTTATCCCATAACCCTTGATATCCCATTCTAAACACAAAAATTATCATTTTAATTTATTTAGAAAAGTAAATTAATTATATAAAAAAACCTTAAATTTACTTATCCTAAGATTATCCCAAAATGTATCCCATTAATTATTGTGAAAATAATATACTGTTATAATTATATTCTATAAACCCTAACCCTTATCCTTATCCCTAGTTTATTAATCCCAAAACACTTAGATTTTATCCCTTTTGATTTATCTCAAAATATCCTCAGTTTTTATCTCATTTTATTTGTAAAATTATCCCTAAGTTCATATAATTATATTTAAAACTATATAAAGAAGTCCTAAGTTTATTATCCTTAAAAATTGTTATAAAATACCTCTTTCAATTTATTTATAAAATTAATTGTAATAATTTATAAAATAAAAACCATATTTTATTTTTAATCCCTATTTACTTATCCCAAATTATATTCCTTAGTTATCCCAAAAAGTATCCCTAAAACTATCCCAAAGTTATCCCTTAATTATCCCATGAATTAACCCTAATTTTCCAACTTTTAAAATAACTATACCATAATTAATCCCTTATTTTTTATTAATATTAACCTATTAAAAAATTCCCTAATTTCAATATACTTAATTGCTCTAAAATTAGTCCCTTATTTCAAGTTTATTTATCCCACAAAACCTTAGGTTTTTATCCCTTGATTTATTATAGAAAATATTCCTAATATTTATCCCTTAAAACTTAATCTCTATTGTTAAAAAAAACATCATCCCAATTATTTAAAATATGAGTTACATCCTACTGTTTGATTTAAAATAAAATAGAGTATCAAGGTGTAAATTAAATCCAAAATAGTTTTTAAAAATAAAATAAATCCCAATTGTAATTAAATTTACATGAACTCTGCTTATATGACTTATCCTAATTATTAAATACCAAGTTTATTAAATCCTAATTATTAACTAACCAAATTATTAAATCCTAACTATTAAATAACTTAAATAAAACCTTTAATTTAATTGTCTAAATTAAATAAAATCCAAATTTTATAATTATCAAAATTATTTAAAAAAAAAACAAATTAATGTTATTAATCCTTAATACCCCATTAAAACCTTAAGATTAGTCATTAATTTAATTAACTAAGAAGAAAATTAATCAAAAGCCAGGGGTGCACTTATACGTTGAAAGGTAATGGGCTTCTGGAATAGAGGTGTGCTTAGCAAAATTCAAAGGGCCCATTGGAGACGGAGCCCAGTGGAGGGTCAACGGGTCCAATGGAGAGAGTCAAGGCGTGGACTCTCTCTGAATCATTTGATTGATCCAACAACGCTATACTAGCTCTCGTGAGGGGCGTCGGATTAGCATACCTATTCAAACTAGTCCATATGAACGACTGAGATTTGCAGTCAACCGAGGGGACACGGTACTCACGCATCCACGGGATCGGTCAGAGTCTTACTATCGTGTGGCCAACGAGGGGCCACGTGGGAGGATCGTGTGCACTAAGGGAGGGGGTATAAAACCCCAAACCCTTCAGAAGTGGATCATTTTGATCGCTTCTTTCTCTCTCTTGATTCACCCTCTCTCTCTCTCTCTCTCTCTCTCTCTTCTGAGAGTTCTCTCCTCTCTCCCTTCTCCCTTCGCCGGTTTCGCCTCCGACCACTGTGCGCTACCCCACTGAACTCAGTTACCCGATGAGTACTCATTAGAAACTTGAAATCTTCAACCCAAACCCAGCAATCTTCAACCCATCTTTATACGTTCTTCAGGGCTCGTGAAGAACCCTAAGAACCCTAACCCTCGTCTCAAGAACCCTAACCCCAATCCTACCCAGAAACCTTCATGTTCTGCAGGGCCTAACCCCCAAATCCAGCAAACCCTATGAACCCCAAGAACCCTAAGGGTTCTACGAAGAACCCTAACCCTTCCCCAAATGAACCCAAACCCTAATCGAACCCAAAAAACCCTAAATCAAACAACCTAGACATCCTTAACAATCACATTTCAATAATCAACAACAAAAGTTATAGCTAAATGTTTTACCTTCCCTGTCGTGACCTATTAAGCTGCTCCGATTCCTTCTTTCTTTTTTTTTTTATTCTGTCTCTCGATCTCCTTCTAATCCCTTTCTTTCTCCTTTGCAGGTGATTAATGGGGGCGAGCTCAAAGAGGTTAGGGTTCTAATGATGAACCCTAATTCTCTATTTTTGCAAGAGCTTTCAGTGGTGGTTTGGAGGATTGCGCAGCAACCAAGTATATTTCTTCGGGTCCCCCTTTTCTGAATTTTCTTTAGTTTATATAGGATTCCGAATTAGGTCTAGAATTAATTAGATTAGATTTTGTTTTAGGAAATTTGTGATCTGAATTGTATTTTTTTCAGAATTAGGGTTTTGATTTCTGTCCTTTTGATTCATACTTGTAATTTTTAAATTCTAATTGATTTTGTATTTCTGGTTGTATCTGAACATTAATGGAATTTTATTTGTTATTTTGATTCAAAAATTAATTCCAGATTGGATCCAATTCAAAGTCATTTTGCATTGGCTTAGGGTTTATAAATTGGGGAAGACAAAGCCCCCCCCATACGATCAACTATTTTGACTGGATAAAATAAAATTTATTTTACAAACTATAATAATAATAATAATCTAATATTAATACTAACATAATATAATGCTAATAATATCTTTAACTAAATTAACCCCAAACTCTTAATATTAAAATAAAATATTCTAACCAAAAATAAATGAAAACCGACCCGCCCTCCTTATTATTAATAACAAAGAATAAAAAGTAATTAAATTTAATTTAAATGCTACTAATAATTTTTCAGATCAATAATATTCCACCAATAAACTAAAATGCTAATATTAATAGTTTTAAATTATAAACCTGATTAGAAAATAAAAACTCCAATCTCCCTATTAGTAAACTTAATAATTGAATTAATAACCAAATTAGAAATATATATATAAAAAAAAAATCTCCTCTAAATACTTATCAAATAGAATTATTGGTAAATTCCTACAATGATAACTTAATAAATCTTAAAAATACACCCCTCATGCTTACTTAATTTTAAAATGGGTCTAGCAGTGCTACCATTCTCAGAAGCCCAGACGGATATGTGTTAGAGACTCCCACATCTAAACAACACCCCCGGATAGCATAAAATCCCAAAATAGTATTGGCTCTCCAATTGACTGTAAATTACTGGTCAAAACTTAGGGTGCGACAATACCATTCAATTGGTTGCCTTCAAATTAATCAATTCCCAAGTTAAAAATTGAAAGAAAATATATTTAGTCACTACACCTCATTAAGATGTTGTCCTAATTGCTTAGAATGCATTTTTAAACTGAACCAATCGATTGGTTCAATGCGCCAGTCAATTGGCAAAGAGAACATTTTTCCTAGAGCTTTTCAGAAAGCTCCCAACTTATTTGGCACGACTTCAAGACATTTTTGAAAGTGTTTTCTCAAGTAAAATCAATTTAAAATATATTTTCGAGTGTGTGTGATTTAGCTATGCACTTTTACGAGAATGGCCTTATGTTTTACAAAGTATTCACTCAGAGTAATCGAGAAAGGGCTTTCTAATACTTCAAGACTTTGTCAGATGCTTTCTTTCTTGTAGACATTTTCTTGATTTCACTTGAGATGAGCCTTGAGTTATATTACATTTGGTTGCCATCATCAGATAGTCAATTCTATCAAACCCTAATATCCTGGTTTGCATCTTCAGTCGCTTAACCATTTATGTTTAACTTGTCCTTAAGGAATAATTTTTATCATTAGACATTAGTTATCATCATCAAAACAATTTCTCCTTATTAAAGGTGTGTCATCTAGTAGTAACCTACAAAACAAGGTTCCACACTATCAACACCCCCAAACATCACATACAGACATATAAACATAAGGCTACCATCATTGTAGTTTGTTAGCAAGTATAATTTGTTTTCCTTCCTTTTGATAATGCCAAAGGGGGGAGTATAATCTCATAGGAAATATGGTGTACTCTATATATTTTTTGGGTGGAGTTTAACCACTCAAATCATTTACCTTTGCTTCTTTATTTATTTCGTTCCTTGAGAGATGTGTTATCATGAAAAAAGGGGAGAATAAGATTTATTTGCTGACATGTACAGTGTGTCCAACAATCAGATTATCTAAATGGTTTAAATGATAACAAAACTATGATGTGGAGTCTTAGTATGAATTAATCATCAAGTTATTTTTACTTATTAGATCAAGTTTCCAAATCTAATGACAACATCTAATGTAAGGCAGTTTTTGGTGCAATCCATCAATCTCTGATGATGGTGTATAGCAAGAAGACTTATTAAGCATCATCAGATAGAAGACAATTCCCATATGAAGTGTTTAATCAATGATGAATCAATCAAGGGATCTTGAAGCTTCAAATATTATGAAGGAGAGGAAGTGTGAAAGTTCGCCAGGTTCGTGTCTCGGTGATCAAAGTCTTATAAAGATATTAAAGTAATTATCAAATTACTAAAGAAATGAACACATTCACCTAAAATTGTTTTAACATATCTAAGTTTTATAAAAATCC
Organism: Lathyrus tuberosus; assembly: GCA_022829125.1. NCBI lineage: Eukaryota > Viridiplantae > Streptophyta > Magnoliopsida > Fabales > Fabaceae > Lathyrus > Lathyrus tuberosus. The sequence goes on from JALAZF010000037.1 coordinate 3,581,417, forward strand.
TTAAAAACCTTAGAGGATCCATTTAGGTGCTTGTGGGATTTATCAAGGGTGTTCTTAAAACATTCGGGAAGCTTGTATACATTACCTAATCAATTAAGAGGCCTTTAGCCAATTGATTAGAGCATAACACAAAACTTCTTAATCAATTAATAAAACTCCTAATTGATTAAGACACCAATTGTTGTAGGATTTACTTTTTGGGAATTAGGGTTGTCATTTTTTAAGAGCTCATCGATTAAACCTAATGGTATAATCAATTATGACATTTAAAGGCATGTGGATCATTTTCCTTTTTGAGCCATATTTTCACCTATAAATAAAGGGTTTCTCCTCACTTTCAAAACACATCAGTAAACATATTTCTATGTACTTTCTCACTCTCCACTCTAATCTCTGCCATTTCTTTCTTTTAAACTAAATTGCCCTAGTATTTTGAGAGTGAAAAATACCAGTGGGGAATTTCCTGTGTGTTCTACTGTTTGGGGTATTATAGTAATTCACCCAAGATGAATTTATCTCTTATGTAATATATCTTATGAGAAATTGTTATTTTCGTTGTGAACTTATTCTATAAAATATATCATTTGTTTTGTTAGATTGTCGGTAAAAATATATGTTTGGTTCATGAGCTTTACCGGGTGTAAAATCTCATTTAGTTCGTAAGATTGTTGGTACAAATATTTGGTAGGTACCTGAGCTTAGCCTGATGTAAAAGCTCACTTTTGATTCCTATATTATCTTGGTGTAAAACCTTGTATTTGGTTTGGATGATAGCTAGTGCAAAACTCCAGTTTGATTGTAAGAAGGTTCGTGGGCATAATCCGTGAAAAGCTCACATATATAGTGGAAACTCTCAAAATGAAATTCTTGGGAAGAGAAGTAGGCCAAGTGATTAAGCAGAACCTCTATAAATCCCTAGATTAATTATCTTATCCCTTATCTCCTTTTATTTCTTACCATTTATTTATTTCTGGTTTGCCTAAATCTTTTCTTTACTCTGGTTTCGTTTTCTTTACGTATTACTCTTTGCTTAAATTATAAAATTGTTTTAAACAATTTATTTTATCAAATATTTTTTTAATTAGACATATATTTCAAACCCACATAATTCACCCTGCTTCTTGTGTTTGGAGTCATTTGTCTAACAAAAATATCATAAGAGAACTATACTCTTGAATAAACATTTTCATCGCAACACCACTACAACACAACTCTTAGAAGAAACTTTTTACTTTCTTGGAACTAAGGAAACTCTATGTATTAATAGATTAAACAAGCTAAAATAGGAAAGTTTAGAATTGTATGCCACTTAATCGATTATTAGCCTCCTTAATTGGTTAGGAGGCATTGCACTTTGATCTAATCAATTAATTAGACCTCTTAATCGGTTAGATAACTTATTTTACATTCCTAATTAATTAACCAAGCTTCTAATCAATTGAGCCTTTGCCCTAATTTATTTTAAGAACCTTTATAAAAATAAAGGAGATTTAAAAACATATTTTGTGTGTCTGTGTGCATTGTCTTAGTACGTTAAGACCTACTCCCATTCCTTTTACAAATTAAACTAATCATAACTAGGAAAAAACCCTAAGTGCAAGACCAGATGAACTTTCACACTTTCACAGCTTTTGAGGATTTCAAGCTTTATTTAAGACCGGATCTTCAAGACTTCAAGCTTTCACGTTATAACTTCAAGATCCTTTGCTCAATTCAATAATTTCTAGCAATTTCAACTTGATCATGATGCATTTGACTGATAAGGCTTACGATATCTCTTTCTTATTTAGTTGTCATCATCGGGAACCTTTAGAATAGTTATCATGATCAAAGTCTTTTGACAATTGTTACCAACATCTTCATTTGAGACTTGTCATCAACACTTGGCAATTGTCATCAACACTTGGAAGTTATCATCATTAAAACTATTTTTCTAACATTACATATATAATACAAAGAACCATAGTTAAAAATGTCATTGCTGTGAGAACAAGATTTGGTTCTGCAATTTTATCTCTAAGTTTTAATGATATCAAATGAGTATTTCTGTATAAACAATTTTGTATAACTAATGTTTGTTATTTGTGAGAACTTAAAAAACATGTTATGCTTCCGTAAATTGGCGCGAACACAATGCTTAAAGGAAAATACTTCGCCTATACACTTGAAAAGCAGAACACATTTCAAGATAATCTGAGATTCACAAGACTCTGATACAAAAAGAAAAAGGGACGAGTTCGGAAGATCTGAAGACAAAGGTTCTGATTGAACGAAGTCCAGATGCTGAAGACTTATGCTCTCTAATCAAGGTTCTGAAGACCTAATCAAGTCTCTACTCATGCTTCAACCAGATACTATCAGAAGCCTCTAAAGATATGAAGACAACGCACCAAGCGAACACGGTTCTGAAGACCAAGTGCTGAAGACTCTGAAGACGCTGCTCTGAGGATTCGAAGACTTGATAATCTCAAGAACCAAGCTATGTTTTCCCTTCTTACTCATGCTCGTAAAAAGCCTCTGAAGTTGATAAGCCAAGAAGACAAAGCTACATAGTACAGTTGTACCTTAATTCAAGAGAAAATATCTTGGTAACTGTGCAACGGTACAAAAGAAGATAGTCTGACAAGACAGGACGCACAGGACGCAAAAGTTTTTATCTGTCCTCACGCTTCTAGCCGCCAGCCTAGTAAGCTATCATGATTACACTTCAACGGCTCTTTCTACACGGCTATAAAAGGAAGCAAAAGACTTGAAGAAAGATACACACAAACGCTACTGCAATATTCTTTCCAACTGAAATCTTTCTTAAGTCATTCTGGTCAAAACGTGTTTACATTTTCAGCTTGTTTAAGAAGCACTTGTCTGTAAACGAAATTTATTCAAACTTAGGTTTGTGTTCCTTGAGAAAGACCGTGTGGTTGTATTTCTTGAGAAGTCTAGGACGTGTAGTCTTAGAGGTTGTTCCTTGAGTAAGACCTGTGAGGTTTTATTACTTGAGAAGTCTAAAACTTGAGAGTTTTAGAGGTTGTGTTACTCACCAGCATTTTGGCTAGTGCATTATACTGATTTGATTGAATAGTGGATTAAGACCTCGTTGAGAGAGGTAAAATCACCTTGGCGGGTGGACTAGATTAACTTGAGTGTTTCTCAAGTGAACTAGTATAAACATAACGTGTCCATCTCTTTGTTCTCAACATAGGTCATTATTGTTAAAAGAAAGAGTCTTATAAAAGGAGTTTATTTTAAAGAAACAATTTTATTTTGAAAAACCAATTCAACTCCCCCCCCCCTTTCTTGTGTTTTTCACACCTTCAATTGGCATCAGAGCTCCGGTTCTGAGGTGATAAAAAGATTGGATTTTTATCAAGCACTTAACAGTGTTCAGTACTGATCCAAGTGTGAAAAACAATGAATACACCAACTCCTGAAACAACTGTCATTGTGAATGAAAGAGATTCTTATACTGCAAAACCTCCTATCTTTGATAGGCGAAAAGTTTCATTACTGGAAAGATAGAATTGAAAGTTACTTTTTGTCGTTTGACTTAGATCTATGGGATCTGAAAGTTGATGGCTACAGTCACCCTGTAGATTCTGCAGGCAAAAAGATTGAAAGAAGTGCATTTACAAATGCACAAAAGAAAAATTATAAAAATCATCACAGAGCAAGAACTATTCTGTTAAATGCAATTTCATATACAGAATATGAAAAAATTACAAACAAAGAAACTGCAAAGTCTATTTTTGACTCTCTTCGTATGACTCGCGAAGGCAATGCTCAAGTTAAGGAGACGAAGACTCTTGCACTAATTCAAAAATATAAGGTCTTCAAAATGGAAGAAGATGAATCTGTGGAAACCATGTTCTCAAGGTTTCAAATGCTTGTTGCAGGACTTAGAGTTCTGGACAAAGGATATTCTACTGCTGATCATGTCAAGAAAATCATCAGAAGTCTGCCTGTCAAATGGAGACCAATGGTGACTGCTTTGAAACTGGCAAGGATCTAAATAGTATAAGTCTTGAGGAACTTATCAGTTCTTTAAGAAGTCATGAAATAGAACTTCAAGGAGATGAACCTCAGAAGAAAAATAAATCCATTGCCCTAAAGGCCAAGTCTGAGAAGAAAAAGGCGTATCAGACAGAGGAAGAAGTGGAAGAATCTGAAGAAGATTCAGATGAAGATGATATATCTCTCATATCAAGGAAAATAAGTCAATTATGGAAATACAGGAAGAATAAGTTTAGAGGACCAAGAAGAAGATCTGAATCTACATATGGTCAAAGGAGAAATTATGGAAGAGATGTCACATGCTTTGAATACAAGGAACCTAGACATATCAAAAATGATTGTCCAAAATTTAAGAAATAGGAGAGACCGAAGAAAGCCAAAAAGGGTCTTATGGCAACTTGGGATGATTCAGAATCTGAGGATGATGTCGATGAAGAATGTGTCAACATGGCATTCATGGCGAAAACCAAAGATGCTTTATCAGAAGAAGAACTATCAGACTCTGACGATGAAAGAGAGGTACTTTCTTCCTTATCCCGTTCTGAACTTGAAATAGGATTATATGAACTTATGGAAAGATATCAAACCCTTCTAAGAAAACACAAAAGTCTGAAAAAGACATTTGTGATTCCTTCAGAAGATCTTACTAAAAGCAAACAAACCATCTCAGAATTAAATGAAAAATTATATGTTTTAGAAACTTCAAATGTTGTTTTAAAAAATAAAGTCTCCAAGTTAGAAGAAGAAATCATTTCCACCACAACTAACACTAATGAAGTAGTCAGATATGATAAAGTCTTTCAACACTTCCTTGCTAAAAGCATAGATAGAAGTAAAATGGCTTCAATGATCTATGGAGTCAGCAGGAATGGCAATAGAGGTCTGGGATACTCAGGACCATCACAACCATATGATGAGACCAAGAGTATCAAGATAACACCTCTGTCTAAACATTTTGTGCCCTCTGGCACTATCTTGAAATGTTCTGAACAAAAAGGTTCAAAATATATCACTACACAAACACAGACACTAAAGAAAACTCCCAAACTTAAACACTATGCACAAATTCCACACTATTATTCCAATGTAAGGAAGTCCAAAGGTGTCAGAACCTCTGGAAAAGCTAATGTGAAAGGACCCACAAAATGGGTACCTAAGAATAAGATAATTTATGTTGCAGACATCCTTAATGGCACCATTGAAACACCAGTCATGGTACCTGGACAGTGGATGCTCACGACACATGACGAGAGAAAGGTATATGTTCCAAGATCTGAAACTTAAGCTTAGAGGTGTCGTCGGTTTCGGAGGAAATCAGAAAGGAAGAATTATTGGCTTCGGAACTGTTGGAAATGGTAAGCTTCCTTCTATTAATAATGTTCTGTTAGTTGAAGGTTTAATGCATAATCTATTGTCAATTAGTCAACTTAGTGACAATGGTTATGACGTTATTTTTAATCAAACATCCTGTAAAGTTGTAAGTCAAAAGGATGGATCTGTTCTGTTCAACGGAAAGAGGAAGAACAATACTTACAAAATTAAATTATCAGATTTAAAACATCAAAATGTAAAATGTCTTCTTTCTGTAAATGAAGAGCAATGGGTCTGGCACAAACATCTTGGTCATGTTAGCTTGAGAAGAATTTCTCAGCTGAACAAGCTAGGTCTTGTCAGAGGCTTGCCAAATCTGAAGTACTCTTCAGATGCTCTTTGCGAAGCATGTCAGAAAGGCAAGTTTTCAAAAACTTCTTTTTAAGTAAAGAATATTGTTTCCACCTCCAGACCGTTAGAACTTCTTCACATTGATCTCTTTGGACCAGTAAAAACTGCCTCTATTAATGGTAAGAAATATGGACTAGTCATTGTTGACGATTACAGTCGTTGGACATGGGTGAAATTCTTAAAACACAAGGATGAGTCACATTCTGTGTTTACTTCCTTCTGCGCTCAAGTACAAAATGAGAAAAATTGCAAAATCTTCAAAGTCGGAAGTGATCATAGTGGAGAATTTGAAAACAAAGACTTTGAAAACCTTTTTTATTCACATGGGATATCCCATGATTTTTCTTGTCCTAGAACTCCACAACAAAATGGAGTTGTAGAAAGAAAGAACAGAACTTTACAAGAAATGGCTCGCACCATGATCCAAGAAACTAACATGGCTAAGCACTTTTGGGCAGAAGCAATTAACGCAACATGTTATATTCAAAATAGAATCTCTATTAGACCTATCTTGAATAAAACTCCTTATGAATTGTGGAAAAATAAAATTCCCAACATCTCCTATTTTCATCCATTTGGATGTACTTATTTTATGCTAAATACTAAAGAGAATCTTGGCAAGTTTGATTCCAAAGCACAGAAGGGTTTGCTGTTAGGATACTCTGAACACTCAAAAGGTTACAGAGTTTATAACACAGAATCACGGATTGTGGAAGAATCAATTCATGTTAAATTCGATGACAAGCCTGACTCTGAAAAGTCAGAGCTAGTTGAAAAACTTGCAGATTTAGAAATTAGCTTTTCAGAACCTAAAAAAAGGCAGATGAAGTTAAAGAACAACAAGATCCTACTCCGGACACTGTTGATGTAACTCAGAATACTCCACATCAAAAGAAAAGAAGAATGTCTACTTCTCATCCTGAGGAACTAATTATGGGTAGCAAGGACGCTCCAATCAGAACCAGATCAGCCTTCAAACCATCAGAAGAAACACTCTTGGGACTTGTGTCATTAATCGAACCAGCTACAGTTGAAGAAGCTCTTATGGACAAGGACTGGGTTCTGGCTATGGAAGAAGAACTAAATCAATTCTCAAAGAATGATGTTTGGGATCTAGTTCCAAAACCTAAGAATGTTCATGTTATTAGAACCAAGTGGGTATTCAGGAACAAGCTAAATGAGAAGGGATAAGTTGTCAGAAACAAGGCACGAGTTGTTGCTCAAGGATACAGTCAACAAGAAGGAATTGATTACAATGAAACCTTTGCTCCGGTCACCAGACTTGGAGCAATATGATTACTAATTTCATTTTCAGTGAATCATAACATCACCCTATATCAGATGGATGTTAAGAGTGCATTCTTAAATGGTTATATATCGGAAGAAGTCTATGTCAAACAACCTCCTGGTTTTGAAAATTCAGAAAAATCAAATTTTGTTTTTAAACTCAAAAAGTCACTCTATGGTTTAAAACAAGCTCCCAGAGCTTGGTACGATAGATTGAGCAAATTTCTTTTAGAAAACAATTTCACCAGAGGAAAGGTTAACACAACTCTCTTCTGTAAAACATATAAGAATGATATTCTTATAGTTCAAATCTACGTTGATGATATCATTTTTCGTTCTGCTAACCCCTCTTTATGCGAAGAATTTTCAAAGTTAATGCAAGCAGAATTTGAAATGAGTCTGATGGGTGAGTTAAAGTTCTTCCTGGGAATTCAAATCGATCAGAAACCAGAAGCCACTTACATTCATCAAAGGAAGTACACGAAGGAACTTCTGAAGAAATTCAACATGATGGATTGTAATACAGCTAAAACACCAATGCTTCCAACATGTATAATGGGAAAATAAGAAACAGGAGTTAAGGTTTGTCAGAAGCTCTATCGTGGTATGATAGGTTCTCTCTTATATCTAACTGCTTCTATACCTGATATATTATTCAGTGTACATTTATGTGCTAGATTCCAATCAGATCCAAGAGAATCTCATTTAACTGTTGTTAAACGAATTCTAAGGTATCTGAAAGGAACAACTAACCTTGGCTTGATGTATGAGAAAACATCATAGTACACTCTTTCTAGTTACTGTGATGCAGACTATGCTGGAGACAGATTGGAAAGAAAGAGCATATCTAGAAACTATCAGTTCCTAGGGAACAACTTAATCTCATGGTCAAGCAAGAGGCAATCTACAATTGCTCTCTCTACAGCAGAAGCAGAATACATCTCTGCTTCTCTATGCAGTACACAAATGCTTTGGATGAAAAATCAGCTGGAAGACTATCAGATATATGAGAGTAACATCCCCATCTTCTGTGATAATACTGCTGCTATTTGTTTAAGTAAAAATCCAATTTTACATTCTAGGGCTAAACACATTGAAATTAAACACCATTTTATCAGAGACTATGTTCAAAAGGGAACCTTATGCTTAACATTTATTGATACAGACCATCAATGGGCTGATATTTTTACAAAACCCTTGGCTGAAGATAGATTTAAAATTATTTTAAAACATCTAAAAATGGACTACTGTCCAAAGTAAAGATACTTCAGAACCAAATGTGTTTAGTCAGAGAAAACAATTATTTTGAATTTTTCAGAACCACTTGTGAAAGAGGTGTCGTAGTTCTGATAATTTTTCAGAGTTGTCCAGTCAATCATGACGTGTCATTTAATTAGAAAATAATTTTTGCATGTGATTTGATCATTTCTAAATCACTATATTTGTCCAAATCAAACGAACAGTAATTTTCTTGAGATTGACTCAAAACTTTATTACATTTATTCACTTATCCCGTGTACGATGTCTATCTCTTTAAAATTTTCAAAAACCATTCCTATTCCCACTCTCACTCAAACGGAAACTCTAAAACCCTAAATCTTTCTTTCTCTCCCTCGAACAAACTCAATCCCTGTTTTCATCCTCTCTGATCTTAACTATCATCATGATGAATCACTTTCAATGAGAAACTGTCAATTTCTTCAAAGAAACATAAGTATCCTTGAATCCCTCGAAAGGGTCATCATCCTCGTCAGTAACACCATCCATTACTTCAACAATGTCTACAGCAACTGTGATAGTTACTCCTTCTTTATCACAGTCTTCTAAGATAGACAAAGATCATGTAACTCAACGAGAAGCCACAGTTACCTGTAATCTTGAGAATCTACTTGTACTCAAGGAACTGCATGTAGATTTCTAGAATCTTGCCGAAAATGGATTTAATCTGATCAATGATGTAGAAGCTCAAGGTTGGAATAATTTCTTTGACAGACTTAAAGGTCCAGTTTTTGAAGCACTCGTAAAATATTTTTGGAGACAAGCTGATTGTGATAAACTTCATGTCGTCTCTTATGTCTTGGGAAGAAAAATTGTCATCACCGAGAAATCAATTGCTAAACTCTATAAACTGGAATTTCTGAAAAACAAGAGAGTCTATGGAAGGGTCAATAAATCCCCGTTTATGAAAAAGGTTATCAACCCAACCATTTACACCAACTATCAACCAAATAAAACAGTGTACAGGAGAGAGGACCTGCATATAAATCTAAAAATCTGGCACAAGATCATTCTTGGTTGCATCAATCCAAGACATTCATCATATGCTGCAGATTACTTCAATGCAAATCAGAAGTATATGCTATATTATTTGCTCACCAAGGAAAGGATGTGCTTACCCTCCATCTTATTTTACTATCTGAGATATATGGTGAAGAAGACAAGAACAACAGGTGAACATAAAAGTGATATACCTAAGTACATTCCTTTTGGAAGAATGCTTTCGGACATATTCTATGAATGTGGTATAGTGGACACTCTGGTTACAGAAGTTCAACACACAGAAGATCTTACTACAACAATTGGAGAATCAGTCAATGCCACAACACTTAAGCATATGAGAATCATTAATAAAGTAAGAGTGGAACCTTTTTCTATCTCTGAGGACTTATTCAAACGCAGAATCACAGTGCCAGATTATCCTTCCTATTATAGAAGTGGCCGCATTGAAGAAGTTGTTGCATTTGTAGACGCAATGAAAGCACGAGGATATGATGTATCTGAGGTCAAGAATGAAGAAGTTGAACTTAACAAAGAAATAGGGGAGTAAACTAAAGAGGTTGATGAACCTTCTCCTGAACTAACTCTTGCAGAGTCATTCAGAAGGAAAAGAAAGCAAGCTGTTGTTAATTCTGAGCCTCGGAAAAGGAAGAAAAATGACAAATCAAAATTCTCCAAGACTGCTACTATAACCTCTACATTAGAAAAAACGAGTAAGTCTGATTCTGTTCTACCTAGTTCTAGAGCTGAATCAGTCTCTATTCCATCTTCACAACAAACTATTTCCATTCCACTTCACATCCACAAGTCAGCGTCAAACCTCCATCTTTTTCAATTCCACCACCTCTAGTCTCTATTCCTGTAACTAAAACAATTTTCATTCCAAAAATTTCCTCTCCATCAATCAGTACCCCTATCTCGACTGAAGCCACTCCAACCTACACCTCGTCAATCTTTCAGCCAAGTGAACAAAGTTCCATGAACCTAATCTCTAAATCTCAAGTCCTCAGCATTGAGTCTATCTCTGAGGATACAATCTCTGAATCTCTAGAAATTGTCACCCCTGAATCACTCATAGGCTCAGACACTTTAGAAGTGACATCTCCTGTTGATTAACAAATCAATGAACATGCTCCTACTGAGATCGTCTCATCTCAGCAAGCACCACCTGAAACAAATTCTGCCAAGCCTGACCTTGCTTTGGTCATCTATAATGAACCACCTCCAACATCTTTTGAAGAATGCACAAGTCAATTTTATGACAAGGCATTAAGAAAGTTTGCGAACCTAAGAGCAGAATTTAGCACAAGTACCAAGCCTATGGAGCTTGAAAACGCTTGTCAAATCTTCCAGAAATGGTTGGATATTGAGCTGGCAAGAATTGTAAGCTTCTCAGACGCAACCATCACTGCTGGAATTCAACGGGAAAAGGAAAGAGCAGAAGCTGAAAAACAGATCAGGGTACTTAAGTTCTTAGCTGCAAAGCATAATGAAGTTGAAAAAAAGGCTGCTGAGGAAGCAAGACTTCTTGCAGAAAAGGCTGCTGAAGAAGCCAGAATAGCACAAGAACCTGACGTCATGGAAAAGGCCAAGCAAGATGCTGCAGTTGTTCCCACATCTGATCATGCTGTAAAGCGTTTGGAAAACGCAATTGGAGAAATCAGAGAAGAACAACAGAAGTTCAGAGAAAACTTTGAGGAACAAAAGATTGTCAATGCAAATCTTCAGAGCATGCTTCGGAAAATATGGGACAAAATGTCTTCTGGAAGCACTTAATCTTTAAGTCTCGTTTGTCTTTAAGACGTTAGATCTTTGTTTTTCACCCTTGAACCACTAATCTTTTTTATAAATGACAAAAAGGGGGAGAAGTAATATGAATGTGATATTTTGATTCCATAGTCAATCTCTGAAAAACAACGATGTTTACATGCTAACAGATAAACTGTTATTTCTATTAGAGTGTTTTTCTTTTTCAGGAATTTTGATCCAAATCAAGCTTCATTAAGAAAATCAGAACTCTGCTGAAAAGAGAAATAAGACTAAGAGCTCATGACCTAGTAAAATCAGAGGGAGCCCAAGCACAGAAATTCATCAAGTCTAAGACTCAGGGGGAGTACTTCATACGAAGGATAAGCTATCTTTAGAATCTTATATTTTCCCTGCATTATATATATCAAAATTGTGTCATCAAAATACATAGTTTTGTCATATCATCAAAAAGGGGGAGATTGTGAGAACAAGATTTGGTTCTGCAATTTTATCTCTAAGTTTTGATGATATCAAGTGAGTATTTCTGTATGAAAAATTTTGTACAACTAATGTTTGTTATTTGTGAGAACTTAACAAACAGGTTATGCTTCCGTAAATTGGCGCGAACACAATGCTTAAAGGAAAATACTTCTCCTATACACTTGAAAAGCATAACTCATTTCAAGATAATCTGAGATTCACAAGACTCTGATACAAAAAGAAAAAAGGACGAGTTCGGAAGATCTGAAGACAAAGGTTCTGATTGAACGAAGCCCAGATGCTGAAGACTTATGCTCTCTGATCAAGGTTCTGAAGACCTAATCAAGTCTCTACTCATGCTTCAACCAGATACTATCAGAAGCCTCTGAAGATATGAAGACAATGCACCAAGCGAACAAGGTTCTGAAGACCAAGTGCTGAAGACTCTGAAGACGGTGCTCTGAGGATTCGAAGACTTGATAATCTCAAGAAACAAGCTATGTTTTCCCTTCTTACTCATGCTCGTAAAAAGCCTCTGAAGTTGAGAAGCCAAGAAACAAAGCTACATAGTACAGCTGTACCTTAATTCAAGCGAAAATATCTTGGTAACTGTGCAACGGTACAAAAGAAGATAGTCTGACAAGACAGGACGCACAGGACGCAAAAGTTTTTATCTGTCCTCACGCTTCTAGCCTCCAGCCTAGTTAGCTATCATGATTACACTTCAACGGCTCTTTCTACACGGCTATAAAAGGAAGCAAAATACTTGAAGAAAGATACACACGAACGCTACTGCAATATTCTTTCCAACTGAAATCTTTCTTAAGTCATTCTAGTTGAAACGTGTTTACATTTTCAGCTTGTTTAAGAAGCACTTGTCTGTAAATGAAATTTATTCAAACTTAGGTTTGTGTTCCTTGAGAAAGGTTGTGTGGTTGTATTTCTTGAGAAGTCTAGGACGTGTAGTCTTAGAGATTGTTCCTTGAGTAAGACCTGTGAGGTTGTATTACTTGAGAAGTCTAAAACTTGAGAGTTTTAGAGGTTGTGTTAGTCACCAACATTTTGGCTAGTGCATTGTACTGATTTGATTGAATAGTGGATTAAGACCTCGTTAAGAGAGGCAAAATCACCTTGGCGGGTGGACTAGATTAACTTGAGTGTTTCTCAAGTGAACTAGTATAAACATAACGTGTTCATCTCTTTGTTCTCAACATAGGTCATTATTGTTAAAAGAAAGAGTCTTATAAAAGGAGTTTATTTTAAAGAAACAATTTTATTTTGAAAAACCAATTCAAATCCCCCACCCCCCTCTTTCTTGTGTTTTTCACACCTTCAATTGCAGACTTAAATCTTTTGCTGCCCTATGAAATTACAATTTGATTCAGCGATTGTAACCAAATTTTATCATTTGTGGAATGAAACTCTTAATGGTGAATATACTATCGAAAACAGGTTTCATTGGCTCTCATTTATACATCATGATTATTATTTTGATGATTACTAGAATGGAATATGGAAGCTACCTCTTACAACAAGCGTTCAATTTTTTTACTTGATATGTTTGTCATAATCTCTTTAAACCAACGTTGTCCTACAATATCGAGATGCTAATTTTTCTCCTACAAGTTTTCATTGTGTTAAAAATGATGAAACTATTATTTCAATGCTTACTATTTTGCCCACGAGTTGCATCTACTTGGCGTGGGTGTGACTTTCTAGACACTCCTACAAGGTTTCTTGAAGTTGATTATCTGAACTTCTTAAATTCTATACAATATGTGGTTGTCGAGGTAGGTAACATATCTCATTTGATTATGTGGAGCATGTGATGCACAATAAATAAATTATTCTTTAAAGGAACACATTCATCATTTGCATCTACTATTGTTTTAATTTTTTTACAATATCACATATCACAACGAGCATTTGGTGGCTCAACTTTATTTCCATATATACGTCTTTCGAGGGATGTGTGTTAACAACATGTTGACAGTGATATTTGAGTTTTAAATGTCCGGGATATTGTATAACAAAATGTTAGACCAAAATATATATATATTGATCTTATGTTCCTGATAACAAAAGAACAACAAGATCAATAAACAAAACGCGGAAATAAAATTAAAGGTTTTACTTCCAGCCATTGTTGCAGTGTTGTGAGTGCACTGCCTTTGATTCTTCCAAGCTCTTGCTCTCTCTATATAGATGGTGTATTTCTTGTTGTGATGAGAGAAAGCTTTGGGGACCAAAGACTATTTATAGGCTTGATTCTACCATCAAGAATTTATAGCCATTAAAACTCATTACCACCCAATTAATGGTCATATCAATTTATATTAAAACCAAAATAAATCATACCCTTTTCATAACCAAAATCCCAAAACTATGGACCACATTAAAATTGGTTTTTATTATTAATGAAAATAAAAAAATGTTACATTCTCCCACTTGGTCCATAGAACTGATTATTGGCATAAATGAGTCATGGAAAACTTACTCAAGAAATAAATATGTGAATCATCGAGATAGTTCCTCTCAAAGCGAGTAGTATCATCTATGTATTACAACATGTCTATTTTCAAGTATATATCTGTAATGTGGTAACTAACTTGATGAATAAACCAATGTTTACTCTTGGTCCAAATGTAACATATTTTCACAAACTGATGTGCGCATGAAAATGAGAAAACATCACAATATAAGAGTTTTATTAATAAACTGTGTCTATACAATCATAAGGAGGACCCAAGTCCCATGTTCTCTACATGACCCTTAAATTTTATTGGTGGCATGCCCTTAGTCAAAGGATCAACAATCATTAAATCAGTACTAATGTGATTAATAGCTACTATTTTTATCTTTAACTCTTTCTCTAGTGGCTAAATACTTTATATCGATGTGTTTGCTTCGACTTCCACTTTTATTGTTCTTAGCCATAAAGACAGCAGCTGAATTATCACAAAAAATCTTCAGAGGTCTAGAAATAGAATCCATGATTCTAAGCCCATAAATAAAACTCTTAAGCCATACACCATGAGACGTAGCCTCAAAACAGGAGACAAACTCGGCTTCCATGGTAGAAGTAGCAACCAAGGTTTGCTTAGTACTTCTCCATGAAATAGCTCCATCAGCCATCATAAAAATATATCCTAATGTTGATTTGCGAGAATCAACACAACCAGCAAAGTCAGAGTCTGAATAGCCGATCACATCTAGATTGTCCGTCTGCCTATACATTAGCATGTAATCTTTTGTTCCTTTAAGATATCTTAACACCTTCTTTGCAGCTTTCCAATGATCCATACCTGGACTACTCTGATATCTTCCTAAGATTCCAACAGCAAATGCAATGTCAGGCCTTGTGCATACTTGAGCATACATAAGACTTCCAACAACAGCAGCATATGGAATGTTCTTCATTTATTCCCGCTCAAAATTATTCTTAGGGCATTTATTCAAATTAAATTTATCGCCCCTGACAATGGGTGCAACACTTGGTGAACAATCTTTCATTCTAAATCTCTCTAAAACTTTATTGATGTAGGTTTTTTGTGATAGACCCAAAATTCCTCGAAGTCTATCTCTGTGGATCTTAATACCAATGACATAAGATGCCTCACTCATATCCTTCATATCAAAGTTTTTTAGAGAGGAATTGTTTCACCTCATGTAGGAAACCTTTATCATTGGTTGCAAGTAGTATTGCCATCCACATGCAAAATGAGAAAACAAATTTTACTCCCACTGACCTTCTGGTATATACATTGATCCATGGGATTGTCAATAAACCCAAACGAAGATATTGTTCCATGGAATTTAAGATACCATTGACGAGAGGCTTGTTTTAAACCATATATGGATTTCTTAAGCTTGCAAACCAAATGCTCACCATTATTAGAGGAGAAACCTTCAGGTTGTTTCATATAAACCTCCTCCTCTAAATCACCATTAAGAAAGGCTGTTTTCACATCCATTTGATGCAAATCAAGGTCAAAATGTGCAACTAATGCCAAGATGACACGAAGAGAATCTTTCTTAGATACAGGAGAAAAAGTATCAGTGTAATCGATTCCCTCCTTTTGAGTAAATCCCTTAGCAACGAGTCTGGCCTTGTATCTCTCAATGTTACCTAATGAATCTCTCTTGGTTTTAAAGACCCATTTACAACCAATGGCCTTTGCCCCATTAGGTAACTCTACAAGATCCCATAGGTCGTTGTTTTTCATGGAATTCATTTCATCATTCATGGCATCATACCACAAATTTGACTCTTTGCAACTCATGGCTTGTCTAAAGCTCTCAAGATCATTCTCAGCTCCAACATTATAGTCAGATTCTTGTAGATACACAATGTAATCATTAGGAATAGCTGATTTTCTTGTCCTAGTAGATCTTCTTAATATTTGATCAACATTTTCTTGTGGATCTTGTTGTTCAACTAATTGTTCATCATCTTGATGACCAACTTGATCTACTGGATCATTAGCAGCTTATGGAGTCTCGATGATTGGTTGATCAACATCCATTTGAACTTGAGGGATATTGTGAATAGTAACTAATCTATCACTTGAAGTGGAAGGTTCATACTCTATATGATCATGCACAGAAATTAAATTTTTGATTTGATCGCTCCCGCTAGTCAAATGATTTTCAAGAAACTTTGCATTTCTTGACTCCACAATCCTAGTTGTGTGAGATGGACAATAAAATTTATATCCTTTAGACCTTTCGGCATATCCAATGAAATACCCACTAATGGTCCTCGGATCTAGTTTCTTTTCTTGTGGGTTATAAATCCTTACCTCAGACGGACATCCTCAAACGCGCATATGTCATAAACTCGGTTTCCATCCTTTAAATAACTCAAATGGTGTCTTTGGATATACACAGCCGTCTTTAGTGCTTCATTCCAGAATGATTTAGGAAG
Organism: Lathyrus tuberosus; assembly: GCA_022829125.1. Taxonomy (NCBI): domain Eukaryota; kingdom Viridiplantae; phylum Streptophyta; class Magnoliopsida; order Fabales; family Fabaceae; genus Lathyrus; species Lathyrus tuberosus. The sequence goes on from JALAZF010000037.1 coordinate 3,597,867, forward strand.
ATTAGAGTTGTTAAGCATACTCCGCACCATGTTCAATAATGTTCGGTTTCTTCTTTCTGCAACACCATTTTGGTTCGGAGAACCGGGCATAGTGTATTGGGCAACAATCACATGTTCTTGAAGAAACTTAGCAAATGAACCAGGTACTTGTCCACTCTCAGTGTATCTACCATAGTATTCACCACCCCGATCTGATCTCACTATCTTTATTTGCTTTCCACATTGGTTCTCAACTTCAGCCTTAAAGACTTTGAAGGCATCCAATGCTTCATATTTATTATTAAGCAAATAAATATTCATATATCGTGAGTAATCATCTATGAAAGTGATGAAATATATCTGACCATGTGCATCCATATCAGGATAGCATATGTTTGTATAAATTATTTCTAATATGCTTGAACTCCTATTGGCACCTTTCTTAGACATGTTGGTCTGCTTTCCCTTAATGCAGTCAACACAAGTTTCAAAGTCAGCAAAATCTAGAGTATTAAGTACCCCATCTTTTACTAACCTTTTAATTCTCTCTATGGAGATATGTCCTAATCTCCGATGCCATAACATAGAAGAATTCTCATTAATATTACACCGCTTAGTGCCAGTTTGAACATGCATTGAACTATAAATGGATTCGATTTGTAAATTAATACGATAAAGACCATCAGACAATATACCATTCCCAACACATTCTGAATTTTAAAATAATTCAAACAAGGTGTCTTTAAAATTAAAGGAATATCCAAAAGGTACAAGTCTAGAAACTGAAATCAAGTTTCGTGAGAAACTTGGTACATAAAAGGTCCTTTCTAATTTCAAAACAAAACCATTATTCAAAATTAAATTGCAAGTTCCAATAGCTTCCATATGTGAGCCCATCGTGCTTCCTGATAGGACAGTCCGCTCACTTCCCACTGGCTTCCTTAGGTTTTGCATACCCTGTAAGGAATTTATTATATGGATTGTTGATCCAGAATCAATCCACCAGGTGTTAATATTAACATCGGTCATATTAAATTCATAACAAACAAATGAGAATAAATTACCTTTCTTCTCAAGCCATTCTTTGAATCCAGGGCATTCCTTCTTCATGTGTCATCCCTTTTTACAAAAGTAACACTTTGCTTCTTTCTTGATATCACCTTGCGGTGGTATTTTGAATTTCCCTTTCTGATTGGCTTGAGACTTGTCAGTTTTGAAAGCTTTGTTCTTTCCGCGAGTGCTTGTCAGCAATGCACTCTCACTCTGTTCTATTACAAGCCTTTCTTCTTCCTGAACACACATGGTCATTAATTCATTGATTGACCATTTTTCCTTATGTGTATTGTAGGAGATCTTGAAAGGCCCATACTCAGACAGAAGAGAGTTCAGAATATAGTGCACCAGGAAGGACTCGGACATATCAACCTCAAGTTTCTTAAGTTGAGCTTAAATGTCACGCATTTTCATTATGTGCTCACGCACACCTTTCACACTGGTGAGTCGGTAGGAGGAAAATTTCATAATTAATGTGCTTGCCAAAGCCTTTTCAGAAGTGACGAACTGATCGTCAATGGCTTTCAGCAAATCACAGACATTCTCATGTTGATCGATAGAACCACGTACTCCACCTGTGACCTTAGTCTTAATGAACATCACACTGAGCCGATTGGATCTCTCCCACCGCTCATATAGGGCGATTGCAGCTGGAGTACTTTCATTTGTAATTGTAGGTGGTTCGTCTTTCCTAATAGCATAATCTATGTTCATCCATCCTAGATGGAGGAGAATTATTTCCTTCCACACCTTATAGTTATCTCCTCTGAGCTCGGGAATATCACATCGGATATCAGAAAAATTAGCAGGTTGAGAAGCTAAAAAGATAAACAAAATTGATGTCAAATTTTGAGGCATAAATATTATCCAAATTGTATGTATTATCATTATAAACATACCATAAAATAAATCTTGCAACATAAAAATTACTTGTGGGCTAAATTTTAATGTAATAAGATTTAAAAAATTTTGCGATAGATTTTTCAAACTACATACACAACCTCACATTTTACGTGCATGAAATAATTTTGTTTTTCTATCCAAAATTAATACTTTATGATAAAACTATCAAATTATGTACCAATTCATAATTTATGTGGGC